>CM030364.1:185434525-186131844 GCA_017893485.1 Hemerocallis citrina
AGTCCTGCATATGAAACTGTGGGCACGTTAGTTGCTTACAATCGACGAAATATTGTACATGGCCATCCTCGCTATGCCGGAGGTATAACGATTCTTAAATTCTTTAACAAACCACAAACTTGATCACAAACAAAGCTAAAGAAGGACTATCCTATTGATGTCGTGGGTACTGTGCACCTAGTCCTTAATGCAGTTATTTATATTAAATGATACTAATGCGCACTTGTTCGGATTCTATGCATCCCATACTACATAGGTCCGAGGGCAAGCCCTTAATCGTTCTTCATCTTTTAGGGTTCAATCCCTCGTCATGATTTAAACTACTACGGTAACTACGGTAAGTATCCAAGATGTTCTATGAGTTACGAGCCCATGTCCAGACAGCCTGGAGGGAAATCCCACATCATGACATGACTCAGCATATAGACAACCTATGGACAATTCAGCATCCGTTATGGGACAATGGCACCACCCGTTGTCACCAAACACCCCACAAGCATCGCCACAGTCCCAATAATTCCGGAGATGTATTCACATCATGACATGACACATCATGTAGACAGCCTGTGAACACTCTCAAACCGTAGATCCGAGTCCCTCATACTTATGTTTTTCTCTTACTTTCATCACATCTCCACTATAGTGTAGTCCTTACATTTTAGTTTGTTTTAGAAGAAATTCATCACAACCTAAAGCTAGCTTACCCTACCGGATTTAAACCAAACAAAAGAGACAGTCAGCCCAACTGGCTACTTCTCAAGAGATGCTCAACCCACACTGGTTAGCTCTTAAATTCATTAATAAAACTGCTGGTCATTAGGGTCTCGCCTAGTCTCTAGATTCTAACAACCGTCTCTTTCTAGAGTTCAACAATATTTCATATCCAATCTCAAAATAATCTTTCAATTCCTTTATTCATATCTCTTTCTCAAAGAGAAAACATTTCTTGAAAATCTCACAACATAAAAACAATTCAGTTCAACTCTTTTGTCATTTAATTACTTATCGCATTGTGTGTAGTTCAAATAATCTTAATCAAGTATTAATAATCATAAAATCTCATTAAGAAGAAAATCTAATTGCAATCCAAAATATTTATCTCTCTTTAATTTTGCAAGAATCACAATTTTCAAAAAATCACTTCTAACTCTTTTAATCGATAAACTAGAGTTCTTTAATGTAAAATCCTCTTTTATTTCTCACAAAATATATTCAAATATTGTAGAAATAATTTTTATGAAGTCTAAAAAATTTTAGAATATTAATAGAATTTTTTCTGAATTTTTATCTCATTTAAAACTCTCAAAAACATCAAAAAATATCAAAAAAACAATTAAAGTCTACACTAGGTTTCGAACCCAGAACCCAAGGCAAGACCCGCCGATGAACAGCAACAGTCTTAAAGTGCACCCGAGAACCAATGAGTCCAAGACAACTAACTGATATGAGTTGAACTTAAATTATACTTATATTTATACTCTCGGTAAATTGAATTAAGATCAAAATTCACAAAAGCAGGGTCTCTAACAAGACTCGAACCCAGAACCAATAACTCCGCCTGGCTATAGTAACGAACCTAATTCGCACCCGAAGACCAGTATGGCCCAAAGTAACCAACTGATATGAAAATAGTTATATACTTTTTGTTTATACCGCACTGTTATTTATTTTCTTTTAATAAACTCGATCTTTCAATCGATTTGCACTTCCACAAAAATATAAATAATTTTCCCGAATGTGTTTCTTTGAAGGAAAAAAAAAAAGTATCGTACATGTTTTTAAATTCATAAATTTCTCATTTTTGTAATATAATAAAATCTATCCTTAAAATTGCATAAAAATACATAATCATTTTTTCAAGTAAAATGTTGTCTTTCATCAAAACTCCTCTATAAAATTTATATACTCATAAAATAAATACTAGTGAGGTTAATTCCACATTTCTCTATTACATTAGCAATTAAAAGTCATTTTCCATAAACATTGCATTATTTTGGACTACTATTATGCTAACATGCATCAAATCTCATTCCAATAATTTTCTAAATGATACATCATTTTTTTACTTTTTAATTTAACACGAATTCTAATCGTTCATACGAATCACACCATCAAATTAACACATCATGAAACTAAATAATTAAAATTAAGTAATCAACAACTAACATACCAATCAAAATTTAACAAATTAAATTCTACATTATCTAGCATGCAAATTTTACTCCTAATATTAGAAAGAATTTTAGAATCACCCACCCAAGAAATATTGATTTCTTGCAATAGAACTCCTAAAATGAGAAGCACCTAGAAACTCTGATTTGTCCTCCTCGAAATCCGCGCACAAGAAAACTCCCCAACTCCCATTTTCGGCCAAGCACAGGAAAGCCCAACTACATTTTCGGCATAGGCAAATAGTGAAGGCATCATCTCATTCATTATATATATATATATATGGTATAGGTGTATTTGTATGAGAGTAGGTGGACTAGGACATGGACATGTGCTGGATTGGATTGTTTTCGGCAGGAGACAGAGGAAAAAGGAGAGAGCACTCATCTCATATGTATATATCTATACATTATATGTATATATGTACATGGAGATTGAGTGGAGAGGCAAACGGTTGCTGGATTGATTGGACTTCGAATGTGAACCGAGGAGAAAGAAGGAGGAATGAGAAGAAAGGTGTAGGAGCTAGGGGTTATTTTTATAGAACACTTAGGTGATAGTTACAATAAACCCCCCCCCCCCCCCCCCCCCCCCCCTCCATGAACACCACCCACTCATCAACAAACAATTTCAAAAATTGTGTTCTCCCACCACTCCAAAAAGAACCAGCCGGCTGTCCTCATTCTTCATGTATACACACATGCATGTGCGTGCACTAGCACACACTTCACTCATACATGTATATATATTTTATTTAAAAACATATGTATATAATATATTGTAAATGTTTATGTAAAAATTTAGTTTCATAAAAGTTATAAATTTTCATGCACAAATAAAATAAATACACACACTTCAGAATCTCACTTTGAAAAGAATACGCTTAAATACGTGCACCGAAAAACACGTACTTTGCACGTAAAAATACCGAAATACAGAATTCGAATTTATCAACAGAAAATTATTAAAATGTAATCGAAAACAACATAAGAAAAATCTATTTATTAATTTTATATATTCCACGACGTACTCACTACGTACATAGAAAACATGTGCACCGCACGTACAAAATTATTTTAATCAAGATAGGAGAAAATGAATTTCCTTTTATAAAAATAGATTTGAATACATAAAATAAATAATTGAAACACAGAAATATCACACGTAGCGGTAGAAAATACGTAATCGATACGTGCATCGATAACACATATAAAGCACGTAAAAACATAAAGATCAAAATTTAATATTTGAGTTGACTCAAATAAGATTTTTAAGAATACGGAAAATGCATAAATAGTCGGAAATCTAAAATACGTAGTAAAACACGTTACAAAATACACGTGCATAACACACGAAGGAAAAATTATCATTTTCAATTTTGCGGGGTGTTACAAGCTCTTAGCTGTCCGCTTCATTCAGGAAGTTAGCTTCCCGAGTGGGTAGAGAATGTGGTCATAGTCAAGAAAGTAAATGGAAAACACAGAATCTGCATAGACTTTGCCGACCTAGACAAAGCATGCCCGAAGGACCCTTTCCCTCTACCAAGAATATACACCTAGATCGACGCGACTTCAGGCCATGAGCTCTTAAGCTTTATGGATGCCTTCTCGAGATACAACCAGATCTGAATGTTTTCACCCGATATCCCGAAGACATCCTTCATCACTGATCAAGGACTATATTGAGTTATGCCCTTTGGGCTAAAGAATGTCGGAGCTACGTATTAGCGCTTGGTGAACCAAGTCTTCAAGGAGCAAATTGGCCTAAATATGGAGGTATATGTTGATGATATGCTCATCAAGAGCCTCAGGAAAGAATACCATGTGTTCAACCTCCAAGTATCCTTGAACGTGCATTGGATAAACAACATGAGGGTGAACCCCTCGAAATGTGCCTTTAGGGTCTCCTCGGGAAAGTTCTTATGGTTCATAGTAAGCCAGAACGGTATCAAAGCTAACCCTGAGAAGATCAAAGTCATACTCGACCTGTCTTCCCCAACTACAGTTAAAGGAGTCTAGAAGCTCACCGGTCATCTTGCCGCCATCGGGCACTTCCTTTTCGAGTCTGAGAAGAAGTGTCTGTTCGTGTATGCCCTAGAGGCCAGTTGTGTATTGACATTACTACTTTACATTGTATCATGATGTTTATTTCATATATGAGACATTTCATTTATTGTATTGTTTATTGTGATTAAATAAACATAATAAAGTTCTTAGAATAGTAGGTTCAATATCATGGGATATCAAGTGCATGACTTGATTGTGAGATCCTATTAGCTGTAATCAGAACACTATTCTTAAATATCCCTAGTCAAGTATTATTGTGAATTAGGACAACAATAATACATAGAGACTAGTATGTGTGTAAACTGATGACCATATCTCACGGGTCATGGATATGAGATATCAAGTCTTCACATGGGTACATATTAGAGTAATAATGTACTGGACTGACTCACCATGAGAATGCTGCATGGATCATTACGTGAGTGTCATAAGCATTTCTCACAGTGACCATGGTGTATGTAGTCCTTCGACTTGAAGTTACTACGGTTCCTTACATGAGAAGTTATATGTTTCAATGTCGTCAAACGTTTCCTGTAATAAGGTGATTGTAAAGTCGACTATTGGATATACTACAAATCATGCAGAGGGATGTGAGTGACGTAGATAAGATTTGTCCCTCTTACATAACAGGAGCGATATCTATGGGCCCCTTGATTGAGTGAGAGTACAAAATGCATGGCCGTGCTCAAATGAGTCAATATGAGATATTGAGCTCTTTTGTTTTAATAAGTCTACTCGGACATCAAGAAACCAAAGATTGAACTATACAAGGGTGACACGCTCTATGCCTTGTAGTCATTTAAGATATATGGACAAAGCGACTAGACTACATGGTAACATTGGTCACGGATAGGTTATATCTAATCATTGACATTCCTGTTACATGAGTAGCAGTGATGTATGCTAGATACTTCTCACTGTTTGTAATAGTAGAATATGATTTTAGTATTATTGTCAAAGTAATAGGAACCTACAGGGTCACACACTTAGAATGGATCGAAATTGGAATTTAAATTCATAAGATGAACTTAATTGGGGATCTAAGTAAGACTTTGACTCCTGACATTGGTTTGACATTTAATTAGATTACATGGGCTGGCTAAAGTTCGAAGGCCCACACATGAATCTGAACCAGGTCAGATTGTGAGTCCAACAGCTTCATTACTCTCTTACGGTTATTTTCTGCACCTATATATATGATATGTATCTGTGGAAAAGATATACATGAGAAAACCATAGTTGTCATAGAAATTGTGAGAGAGATAGATCGTGAGGAACATCCCTTTCCCGCAGCCAGCACCGCGGCGGGAGGGAAAGCTTGATTTGATCCGTTGGTGTGGATACCGTAGAGGCACCGCAATATTGTAGTGTTGTGATCGGCATACAATGGAGACAACAGATCCATCTTTAAGGTATAACTCCTAAACACGATTTATAGTTTTCGCATGGATCCATGGCTAGGTTTCGATATTTTTTTTGTTGTAATTTTTCTGATGTGTATTTAATTTGAGATTACCCTCGAAACCTAATAGTGGTATCAGAGCCACTTGCAAAACCATAATTCAGTTATGTATGATATGTGATTATTCATGATATATTTGCACTTTTGGTTGAAAGATTCATATGTGATATAATTTTTGCAACAGTTTCAATATAAGGATTCGTTTATGTGTTGGTTGTTAACACATATGACACACTAGGGTAGCCATTGGTTTGGAACGATTGAAAACCCTGGAAAGATGTGATTTGTAGTGACGTTAAGGTTTCGTCAAGCAATAGTTCGTGCACCTGCGTCATTTGCCGTGGCGTTAGGGTTTCTTAAAACATGAAGGGTTCATGCTCTGGCAGTGGTAAGGGATGATGAGGCAAAAATTTTCGAAAAAACATGAAGTGTTCAGGACAGCTTTGCCTAGCGAAATAATGATTCCCCAAAAACCAATCCTTTTTAAATAAACTAAATAAAATCATAAGAACATATTCTTTGATTATTATGTTCTGTGATGCATGGTGCATGATTGTAGCCTTAGTTCTGTGATGCATGGTTTAGTTCTGTGATACATGTTTTATGTTCTGTGATGTATTGTTTATATTTTGGTATTTTGAATACGGTCTGCGTGTTGTGCCTTTCTCTCTACATTCTCAGTGTAATCCTTTCTCTCTAAACTCCAATTGTATATTCTTTCTTTATATGTAAATGTAATCTCACTAAGGAGGCAAGGAATTGGCAACATACAAGGACAAGATTGGGAAGTTTCTTGGAGAAGACGGCATAATCCCTTTGTTCGGTTTTTGATACTCTGATTGGCTTGAGAGAATCAGTGTGTTAGGGCCACAACCATGTTACATAAGTTTTATGTTTTTAATTTTGTATGAGATGCATTGTTGTATGCTAATGGATGATGAATGGTGAGATCAATTAATAAAATAACAAAATCCCTCAAATTAAATATTAAGTTGCAATAAGATGTCTTCCAATGCGTGGCACTCGTCTAGGCTATGATCGATTAAGGGTAGCTCTGTCAAAGCAGGGTACCTTTATCTATCCTAGATGCGATGGGATAAAAGTAATATTCAATTGACCACCATTGGGTCTGACTTAACTAGACTATTTCAATAGGATTGAAGGTTTAGAGGCATAGAGTTGGGCTTTAATCTATGAGATAGAGTAGAGTAAGTGTGTCGCTATTCCTGGATCCAAGGGAGAGTACGTTACTCAACCAACTATCCAAGAGTTGTATATGATGTAATTGAAAAATGTTCCATACCTAAATAACTAAATTTTGGGTGATCAGCCAAAGCTAACTCAAAACTATGTGAAATATGGATCTTGACCTATTAGAAAATCTTACGATGGGATTCTCCGAGTCAATGATGAGGGACGTTGATTTGAATAAAAATAGTATGAGGTACATTTAATAAAGGACCTTATTAAATTTTTCAATGTCATGATACATACTCTGCATATTTCTGTTGATGGTTAAATATTTCTTTCTTTACATATTTCTGTGAAATGATATTTATTTTGCATATTTCTGTTGATAGATTACCATGGAATCCAACACATCAAAGAACCTATCATTGCGATCTGTCCTTGAGAAGGACAAATTTTCTAGACAGGTACAGGAATCTGCGGATAGTCCTCAGGCATGAGAAAAAGTTGTATGTTCTAAAGCAGCTATTCCTGACCCACCTGCTGCAAGTGCCCCTCGCACCGAAAAGGATGCTCATAAGAAGCATCAAGATGACGCCTTGGATGTTGATTGTCTCGTGCTAGCCACCATAAACTCTGAGCTTCAGAAGCAACCAGAGAACATGGATGCCTACGATATGATCATACACCTCAAGAGGCTTTATCAAGAGCAGGCTAGGCATGAGAGGTTTGAAGTCTCAAAGGCATTGTTTCAGTACAAACCGGCAGAAGGAAACCCTGTTAGAACTCATGTGCTCACGATGATTAGGTACATAGAGAACCTTGAAAGACTTGGTTTCCCATTGGGTCAAGAGGTTACCACTGACTTGGTCCTACAATCGTTGTCAGAAAGTTATAGTCAATTTTTCATGAACTACAACATGAATAAAATTGACAAACCTCTGCAATAACTGCTAAGCATGTTGAGAACTGCTGAACAAAGTATTAGTAAGGGAAAGACCATTATGATGGTCCAACAGGCTAAAGGTAAGGGCAAAGGCAAAAGGCAGATTAAGAAACCCAAAGGCAAGAGGAAGGGCAAAGGACAATTTCAAGCCCAGCACTTCTACCTTGAAACCTAAGGGTGGGGTGGCCAAGGAGGGCACATGCTTCCACTATGGTGAGACCGGACACTGGAAGAGAAACTGCCATAAGTACCTGGAGGAGCTTAAGAAGAAAGGAAGTGAGACTTCCATTACAGGTATTTTTGTTATAAAAGTCAATTTATCTACTTCTTCATCTTGGATAATAGATACTGGATGTGGATCTCACATTTGTGTAAATGTGCAGGATCTCAAAAGGAGTAGACCATTGGCTAAGGGCGAAGTTGACCTATGAGTTGGAAATGGAGCAAAACTTGTTGTTTTAGCTGTAGGAACTTGTCATTTATCATTGCCCACTGGACTTATCATTGAATAAGAGAACTATTACTTTGTATATGCTATTAGTAGGAATATTATTTCTATTTCTCATTTGGACAAGAAGGGTTTTTCATTTATAATAAAGAACAAAAGTTGTTTTATTTATTTGAATGATATCTGTTATGTTAGTGCACAATTGAGTAATGGACTTTATATTTTCGACCTCGAAATTCCCATCTATAATATTAATACTAAGAGGTTCAAATCAAATGATACGAACCCAACTTACTTCGAACATTGTCGTTTGGGCCACAAAAATGAAAACCGCATATCCAAACTCCATAAAGATGGATTCTTGGACTCATTTGAATTTAAATTATATGAGGTATGCAAACCTTGTTTGTTAGGCAAGATGACAAAAGCTCTATTCACTGGAAAAGTTGAAAGGGCTAGTGATCTTTTAGGTGTTATACATATTGATGTCTGCGGACCTTTCAACACATTGGCTAGAGGAGGTTTTCAGTACTTCATTATATTTATTGATTATTTTAGTAGATATGGAATTGTGTATCTGATGAAATACAAATCAGAGTCATTTAAAAAATTCAAAGAATTCAAGAATGAGGTACAAAATCAACTTGGTAAATGTATTAAAGCTCTTCGATCAGATCGAGGTGGTGAGTACTTAAGCCAATATTTTGATGACCATCTGAAACAGTGTGGGATAATATCTTAACTCACTCCTCTTGGAACACCGCAATGGAATGCTGTCTCTGAGAGGAGGAACTAGACCTTGTTAGACATGGTCTGATCAATGATGAGTCATGCAGATCTTCCAAGCTCCTCCTGGGAACATGCTCTATTAACAGCTGTTTTCACACTTAACCGTGTTCCATCTAAAATGGTTCAAGAGACACCATATGAGATATGGACTGGGAGGCGTCCTAGTGTATCTTTTATGTAGATTTGGAGTTGTGAAGCCTATGTAATGTAATGCCCCTAGTTCCCAACACATAAAACTCGAGACACACTAGTTCCCAATGCAGCACATAAGCCATAATTTTTTCTTCTAATGAATCCAAACACAGTAAAGTCACAGAAAATTTAAAACTTTTATTGTCACCAAAATTGTTATTACAAGTACAAATTGTACAACAAAGAATTACATCCCAAAAATTTAATGTACAACACTTATAATCTCATAAAGTACAACAATCAAAAAACTCTGCGACACACTAGATATCAACTTCCATTGATCGCTCCCAGCAGCACGAGACTCCTGCTCCAAGATCAGCCATCCTGCAACTAAATAGAATGTGGGCACGTCAGTTGAATACAACTGACGTAATGCTTGATAAAACCAACGACTCCCCAAAACTAAACAACCCAAATTGATGCAAAAGGAAAATGTGTAGACAATCACAAGTGTTAGTGTATGTCATGCCCTAGAGTCTAATGCACAATTCAAAATGGGCATGATGCACTTACTCTAATGCAATTCATTTGGAAACGTATGCATCTCATACTACATACTTTCCCAAAATACAACTTCAATGGAAACGTATGCATCCCATACTACATACTTCCCAAGGAGTATGCTTTCTTCTGATTGTAGGGCTCGATCCCTTGTGATGCATCCTACTTTTGTACTCTTTCCCGTTCCTGACATTCACCTAGTGGCTGATGAGGTTGCATTTGGTCGGTCTACTTTTGCCATTGCAGTCGGTAGTGGTGTCCTCGTTTTCCACTATGCCGGTTTCTACCTATTGAGCTGGACCTCACCCAAAAGTTGCTTACGAGCATACAGGTGGCCCACGGTAACTTCCGCTCACCGAGACGCATAGAGTCTTACTCCCCCTCGAGAATCTTACACTAGCTCCCTACCCGTACTAACAACATAGAACTTGACAAATTCGCAAGGTCCATTCCCTACTTCTGACAGGAGCACCTCCCATTCTTACCACTAGATCCTAGAAATAAACAAACGAGACTACGTTGCCCATCTCCCATACCGGCAAGACGGTGCCACACGTGTCCCCTTAACAGGCAAGTACAACCACCCGACTAGTGCATATCTTACACTACATAAGACTGCTCATAGGATACTACTACTACACATCAATCCTAACTTAGAACTGAAAAAAGCAACTACTGATCTTAAATGCAGAGATATAGATTACCAGCTAATTACTAGCTAGTAAAAACCCAGCCTTCAACCAAAAATAACAAAGCCCTAGGGAAACCAACACGGCCCCTAGACCAAGCTCAAGAGTTGGCCTAACTTGGCCCAGACTTGACCCAGCAACAATAGCGACTAGACCTCCATCGAATGCCAAACACCCTCTTCCTTGGATCTCGACCCAATCTTCGGCCCGCTATCAATCCCTCCTTTGTTAGTGATCCGCCGGCGCCCGAAAACTGTCTTCATCCAAAGCATCCCGAGGTAACAAGGGCTATCAAATATAAATGGTTGAAATGGATAAATAGTCCTTGGGTGTTAACCATTACCCTAGGCAATGACAAGCTAATATACATAGCCAAATATATAACAAATAGTTAACATTCACAAGTCTGATTCAACATGATCAATTCATCATTCAAAATCTAATTAATGCCTATCTAACTCCAATTATGGCATTAACAACAGACATCCCTCCGTGTATGGCGAGCATGCCGGCGCACAAGTTGTCTCCTCCAACACATTTGAGGCGACACGGGCTACTAACTATCCAAAAGATTGAGTAGTAATGATAGCCTCCTAGGGTGAAATCTATTATCCTAAGCAACAGCAAGCAATACACACACCGGGGTAGTAAGAGTCACCCCAAACAGCAATACCACACAAGTCTACTCTAACTTAAGCAAGTTAGAAGAGTATAGTAACAAGCAAATTGCATCATGCAAACATAGGACAAATAGTCAATTCAATTATAAAACGTTGTAGATGTAAACAACACAGCTCCAACATGATCAAACATTATCCAAGAGTAAGAATAATCATCATTCTAAGACCATTCTAATGTCATACTATGATGGAAACATACATTCAATCAAAATAGTAACTTAGTCATCCAACATACACTTGGTGTTATTTGCGAAAATCACCAAAAATCATACACTCAAAGAAAACCAGAGTTCTTAGGGTTTTTGAAAAGATCATTAAGTCTATTCCAACTTCTCAGTTGAAAACTTTCTCAAAATAGTTCATTTAAATAAAGAAAAATAGCCAAAACTGAGTGGCATGTAAAACTTCCAGATCTGATGAAACCATCGACCTATCACACAATAAAACTTATTTATAAATAACAAATGACCTCAAAACTTTATAATATTTTGCAGAATTACTCTAGAAATAAGAAACTCCAAGCATACAAGAAGTTGTGATAGTTTAAATATGATGCAAAATTACTAACAGAAAGTACCATGTTTCTTAACCATTGCAGCAATTTACATTTAAAAGAAATACCAAATCTTGTTCAAAAATTACGAAACATGGTAGAGTGGAAGTGGTTGTGGACACATAGGAGAACCTCACATAAAAATTTCAGCTCAAGACTCCAAATATTTCGAAAGTTATGAAACTTCAAACTAAATAAAAATATGAAGACAGAACTGAAAGCATATCTTACAACAGTGATAGTTTTGCATTTTATAAAAATATCAAAATTCTCCAAAAAATATGAAATTTAGGAAAATTGATAAAGACACATAAGAGCACATACCGTAAAAATTTCAACTCTAAACCCATAGTATTCAAGGAGTTATGATTTTTGCAAGTCAAACATGTTAAAATTCATCATAGCATAAATTTTTCCTCAAACAACAAGAAATTGAATTTATTAATATATCATACCCCATCCAAAATTAATGAAATTTGGTGGAGTTGTTGTGAACATGTATAAAAAGCTCTAGTAAAATTCTTAGCTCTAGAAATCATAGTGATCATGGAGATACAAATTTTATAATTCAACATGTTAGATTCAACAAATATCAGTTTTTTTTCCACAACCAGTAACTTGATAGATTTTATAAAAATATCAAACTACATCCAAAACTCACGAAATTTGGGGTGAACATCAGGGGAACAATCAAGATGCTATCACAAAATTTTCAACCTCGAATTCCATCATATCGCAATGTTATAATCCAATAAGTCAAGCATGTAAAAATCAACAAGACAGTAACTTTTGCCCCAAAATAGCAACTTTATCGAATTTATTAAAATACAAAACAGCTCCAAAATTCATAAAATTTGGGGTGAATACTAGGGATAAATTCAAGATGCTACCATAAAAATTTCAACCTCAAATTCTATCATAGCACAAAGTTATGAATTTTCTAATCAAACTTGCTTATTTCTTCACAAGATTAAATCTTTCCCCATTACTTGGCATCCTTAGCTCTAGTGTTGAATTATAAACATACACAATTTTTATTCACACACCCTTGCATTCCAAATAAATAACTTTTCATCACAATAACCCAACTTAAAAACATGCATAGAGTATGGAAGAAGTCACCCACATATGAAGTTTGATTTTATTCTCGTTGCTTCTTCTTCAACCTTGCTTTCTTTGGCCATCTCCTCCTAGCTCCTTGCTCTTCTTCTCCAATCCTTTCTTTCTTCTCCTCCAACTAAGCTCCATGAACAGATTTAGAATTGTAGAAATGAAAGATTTTGAAGTAGGAGAATTTTAGGGTTTTGGAAGATGAAGGAAATGAATGAGTTTTCTCTTTTTAAAAAATGGAAAATGGGGAGGGAGATTTGGTTGCTGACCAATATAAAGAAGAGAGAGGGGGGAGGGGGGGGGGGGGGGGGGGGGGGGTGAGAATGAGGTTGAGTGAGAGAGTGGGGGTGTTTGTATACAAAACAAGCACAGTTTTTTCTAGTTTGTTTAGGGTTTTTAATTAGTGGTTTAGGAATTTAATATGAGTAATATACATACATACATACATAATGCACATACTTGTATGCATATATATATACATACATATATATAATTGTATCATACTACACTTTAGAGAAAAATACTTGCATGTAAACAAAAAATATTTTTATTCAAAAATAATAATTAGTGTTTATACCTTCAATCTCAATTTATAGTTAAGATAAGTATTCAATTTGGTTATGGAAATATCCGTACTTTTGATTCACAAAGTACCGTTATTGGGTTCAAAACATATTAAATAATAGGTCCCAATACTTACTCAATTAAAATTGAGAAAACCCATTAATACGTGCAAATTCTGAATTTTGCATGGACTAATGTACAAAATAGTTATATACTATTTTGCGAGATCTTACATGTAAGGTGCCAAGTCCCTGATAAACTTGGTCCCAAATCTGATAAGTGCTTCTTTGTAGGATATCCCAAGGAAACCAAGGGATACTATTTCTATAATCCGACCGAAGGAAAAGTGTTTGTCACACGGACTGTCGTGTTCCTAGAGAGACAATTTATCTCCAAAAGAACCATTGGAAGAACAATAGAACTTGAAGAAATTCAAACTTCACGAAGTAGCAGCGAACCAATGGTGAAAATGGAGCAGACTCCACAAATTGTTGTGAAACAACCACCTGCTCAAGTAGCACAAGGTCTACGTAAGTCTAGTAGGATATCTCATCAACCCGAGAGATATGAACTTCTCGTAACTCAACATGGTGATATATTACTCGTGGATCAGGATGAGCCTACGACTTATGAGAAAGCTGTAAAAGGCACAGATTCTAAGAAATGACTGGAGGCCATGAGATTTAAGATGGAATCCATGTATACCAACCAAGTATAGACCTTGGTAGACCCACCTGAAGGGGTAAGACCTAATGGGTGCAAATGGGTTTTCAAGAAGAAAACTGACATGGATGGTAATGTGCATACCTTTAAGGGGTGGTGGTGGCTAAAGGTTTCAAGCAAGTTCATGGTGTAGACTATGATGAGACTTTATCCCCAGTTGCCATGCTTAAATCCATTCGGATCTTGCTTGCTGTTGTAGCATATCATGATTATGAAATCTGGCAGATGGATGTCAAAACTGCTTTCCTAAATGGAAATCTTCTCAAGGATGTGTACATGACACAGCCTGAGGGTTTTGTCACTCCAAAGGATGCTAGAAAGGTATGTAAACTACAATGATCTATTTATAGATTAAAGCAAGCTTCTAGAACCTGGAATCTTCGTTTTGATGATGCAATTAAAGAGTTTGGTTTCATCAAGAACGAAGATGAACCTTGTGTCTACAAGAAGGTTAGTGGCAGCACAGTTGTATTTCTGGTGTTGTGTGTAGATGACATACTACTCATCGGGAATGACATCCCTACCTTACATTCTGTAACGACTGTGCTAGGAAAATGCTTTTCCATAGAGGACTTGGGTGAAGCGACATATTTATTAGGCACCAAGATCTATATAGATAGATCAAGGAGACTGCTTGGCCTGAGTCAGAGTATATACATAGACAAAGTACTGAAACGCTTCAATATGCAAGAGTCCAAGAAAGGATTTCTCCCTATGTCGCATGGTGTAAGTCTGTCTAAGGCTCAATGTCCTTCCACTCAAGATGAAAGAGACAGAATGACTAAGATTCCATATACATCGGCAATATGATCTATCATGTATGCCATGTTATGTACTCGTCCAGATGTCTCATATGCTTTGAGCAAGACGAGCAGGTACCAGTCAGATCCCGGTGATAGTCACTGGACTGCTGATGTGTCTAATTTTTATATAAATATTTGTACTCATTTACCCATAAAAATTACTTGTATTCGTCTATCTTGTTAATAAGTTATCTTATTTCCATATATTTCAGTTAATTAATTATTTTTGAAGGAATAAGATTTTTGATGCAAAAATTGAATATTTTTGGTAAAAACCAATAAACAAAACCAACAGAATGATTTATTAATTTTTATTGTTTTGTTGAATTTTAAATTTTACAATTTGGCCGTGTGAAAAGCAAAATAAAATTTTTTAATTGCCAATAGAGGTGAAAGTGCAATAAACAAATTTAAATGGGTTTAATTGAACTAATATGATTATTAGTTAGTTTAATTATTTTAAACTAGTTAATTTTATTTTTATTTTAAAATCCTAAATTCTGACTTTATTTTTTTGTGTATGCAGCACGTATTTCACGAAAAAAAGAAAGAAAAAGAAGAAAAAGAAGCAAGAAATAAAGAGCAAAATCAAAGAAGGAAACAGATAAAAAAGATGTGGGATTTTCTGCAAAAATAAACCCTAATTCCACGTTTTGGATCCCTATAAATACAATAGCAAGCAGGAGAAGACAGCACGCTTAATGAAGAGGAAGAGTAACAGCTAACCTCTATCCATAAAAAAAATAATAATAAATTAAGAGAGAGGGACAAAGGAGCTGTCTGTTGTGAAATCAACAGAAACCAAGACGAAGCAGCAGGGTGAAAAGGAAAAACAGAGGCCAGGGGGTGTGACGTGGCGGTTGGGCAGCGCGCACTCTAAGACGAGGACAGCACACGACAAAAGAGAGGTGGTAGGGAGTGACGTGGCGCTTTCCTTCTCTCGCGGCTCAGCGTTCAAGGGGCAGAAAAGATGAAAGGCAGTGCTGATGTGGGCTTCGTGGCTCATGGATCGAGGCGACGTCATCAGTAGAGTAGTCAGGCAATGACTGTGCTGGCTTTCCTATGGTGCGCAAGTCGAGACGACAGAGAGAGAAACAGGACATAGAAGGAAAGAGGAAGAGAAGCATTGTGTTTGCTGGCTTCGGTTTGCAATTTCTGTCACAAAAAACAGTTTTTTTTATCTCTTTTCTTTCTCTAATTTTTTATTATGCAATTCAAGACAGTATTTTTTAATTAAAAATTTATTATGAACTAAATTTTATTTTTCTAGGGTTTCGATGTAGCCTTATTTTAATAACACAATTTTAATTCTATATTATTTTTCTATTTTTTCATGGTTGTGTGTTTGATTTTTGATCTTAATGCTTACAATTGGTTGACCGACTTTTGTATGATCTATTAAATCATAGAGATACCGAACTGGTATTGTGATTTTGAATTTATAAAATTAAAGACCATTACAAGAGCGAACCGTTGTTAATGTGACCGTTGAAAAAATCCATTGATCTTAATGAACTTTCAATTAGTAGTTTGTGCATTAACTATGACAAATAATTAGTTGAGAATATTTTTGATATTGTTTGAGAGAGAATATTGAATAATTTGGGAATTTTGGTCTACAACTTGAAAAAATAATCTTTTTTATTCATATAGAATTATGAATTGTATGGAAGTAACTAGGTGAAATCAAAAGCCATAGAATTAGTTTTGCAGTTAATAAACAACAAAATTTCAGATTTCATCCCTTTTAATTAATTTAGTTAGTTCTTTTGGATTAGTTCAATTTAGTTGCTTTCTTTATTAAATTTCAATTTTCAAAATAGTAGTTAATCTAGTAATTTCGGTACTCAATAAAATAATTAGTCCTTGTGGGTTCGACACTCTTTTCAATTATCTATACCACTTGTTGCGATTTTGTACACTTACAAATATTCACATCAAGTTTTTGGCGCCGCTGCTGGAGATTAATTACTCTTTTATTGATATTGAAAATTGCTAGACTGTTACTAGTTTTAATTTTGATTTTTGTTTTAATATTATTTTACCACTTTATTTTCTTTTGACTTACTTTTATTTTTATTTTTATTTTTTTATTTATTGTTATTTTTTCTATTTTTTTAATACTTATATTTCAGGATGGCGAACAATAAGGAAAACAGAGCTTTGAGAGACTATGTTATGCCCTCAATTAATGAAGCAACATCAAACATAAAAAGGCCGGTTATTGAAGCTAATTATTTTGAGATTAAACCGGCGATCATTCAAATAATTCAACATATTGTTCAATTTGGGGGACTATCGCACGAGGATCCTTATGTTCACATTGCAAACTTTCTGGAATTTGTTACAATTTTAAGCACAATGGAGTATCGGATGATGCAATCAGATTGACTCTTTTCTTTTTCACTAAGAGAAGGCGAAGGCTTGGCTAAATTTTCTACCACCCGATAGTATTACTACTTGGGAGGGACTTGCACAAAAAATTTTAGCTAAGTATTTTTCGCCGGCAAAGACAGTGAAGCGAAGGAATGATATTACCACCTTCATTCAATTTGAGACCGAGTCTTTGTATTATGCATGGGAGAGTTATAAAGAGTTATTGAGAAAGTGTCCTCATCATGAACTACCAAAATGGCTGCAAATTCAAATATTCTATAATGGTTTGGGAGTTACAAATCGATCTATGGTTGACGCAGCAGCTGGAGGTGCACTTATGAGCAAAACTCATGAAGCAGCCTATGAGATTTTAGAGGAGATGGCATCTAATAATTACCAGTGGTCTTCAGAGAGAATAATGCCAAGAAAAGTGGCATTATACTACTTGTTGCACTGATGCAATTTTGTACACTTGCAAATATTCACATCAAATGCTGTCAAGAACATCCTTAAGTAATTAAGAAGGACTAAGGATTTGTTCTTGGTATATGCAGTCGAGGAAAAGTTTTTTGTAAAGGGTTACACTGATGCTAGGTTCCAGTCCGATAAGGACGACTCCAAATCACAATCGAATTTTGTGTTTTACCTAAATGGTGGAGCTGTGAAATGGAAGAGTTCGAAGCAAGAGACAGTAGCTGATTGTACCACGGAGGCTGAGTATATTGTTGCCTCTAATGCAGCAAAGGAGGCTGTTTGGATCATAAAGTTCATCACAGAACCTGGCGTGGTTTCTAGCATTGTGGACCTGGTGGACCTCGATTGTGATAATAATTGGGCCATTGCACAAGCTAAGGAGCCTAGATCTCACAAGCGATCTAAACATATACCTAGGTGCTTCCATCTCATTCGAGAGATCATCGATAGAGAAGATGTAAAGATATGCAGAGTACCAACAATTGATAAAATCGCTGACTGTAACACCCCTGCCCCGAGCTCGGACAATTTATACAATTTATAAGACAAATTAGATACTATGTAGTACAACTGCCCACCACAGGCTGCCTCTCAAAAGGTGGTTAACCGAATTGGTGACTCTTGATCCTTGGCATTTATTATTTATATAATATTTTATTCAATGAAACCATCGATATGGTACTAAATCCCTTCTCATTATCATACCCGTGCACACACATGCATGAAAGAAGCCGTGGGCCCCTTCCATCATGTGCCACGTCATCTCCATACAAGAAGCACAGCACTCATGTGCTGTTCTTCTCCTTCAAACCGGTGGGTCCCCCCACCTTTTTCAAATACCGGATTCCAACTAATCCCTTTTCAAATCAATTAATTCTTTATACAAGTCCTCCTATAGAATAATTCCATAGGACAAAGTCAAATTCCTTTTCATTACATATTTCAAACCATATATATATATTTCAGAAATACGGGGTATTACATACACCCCCCTTTAGAAATCAGCATCCTCGCTGATGAGCACGGGGCATGCACAATCTAGTGCAGGATCTACTTTCTAGCCGATGTAGAGCATTTCTGTGAGCGTCACTCTCGTCTTTGGAATTCTGGAGACCAATCCCACTCTGCGGATCATTCTGTGGATCTCTGTCCATCGTCCCAGACTTCTGGGGATTGTCTGTCTCACTCCGCCGATCATCCTGGAGTCCATAACTCACTGCTCTCCTACACTCGGTGTCGAAAGTCGGCTCTGATACCATTTGTAACACCCCTGCCCCGGGCTCGGACAATTTATACAATTTATAAGACAAATTAGATACTATGTAGTACAACTGCCCACCACAGGCTGCCTCTCAAAAGGTGGTTAACCGAATTGGTGACTCTTGATCCTTGGCATTTATTATTTATATAATATTTTATTCAATGAAACCATCGATATGGTACTAAATCCCTTCTCATTATCATACCCGTGCACACACATGCATGAAAGAAGTCGTGGGCCCCTTCCATCATGTGCCACGTCATCTCCATACAAGAAGCACAACACTCATGTGCTGTTCTTCTCCTTCAAACCGGTGGGTCCCCCCACCTTTTTCAAATACCGGATTCCAACTAATCCCTTTTCAAATCAATTAATTCTTTATACAAGTCCTCCTATAGAATAATTCCATAGGACAAAGTCAAATTCCTTTTCATTATATATTTCAAACCATATATATATATTTCAGAAATACGGGGTATTACACTGACCCACTGACAAAGCCTCTTACACTAGATTTATAGGCATTAGATGTATTTCTGACTGGCTCTAGTGTAAGTGAGAGATTATCGATGTATACCCTAGAGGTCAGTTGTGTATTGACATTTCTACTTTACATTGTATCATGATGTTTATTTCATATATGAGGTATTTCATTTATTGCGTTGTTTATTGTGATTAAATGAACATAATTAAGTCCTTAGAATAGTAGGTTCAATACCATGGGATATCAAGTGCATGACTTGATTGTGAGACCCTTTTGGTTGTAATTAGAATACTATTCTTAAATGTCCCAGGTTAAGTATTATTGTGAATTAGGACAACAATAATACATAGAAACTAATATGTGCGTAGACTGATGACCATATCTCACGGGTAATGGATATGAGATATCAAGTCTTCACATGAGTACATATTATAGTAATAATGTACTGGACTGACCCACCATGAGAACGCTGCATGGATCGTTACGTGAGTGTCATAAGCAGTTCTCACAGTGACCATTGTGTATGTAGTCCTTTGACATGAAGTCACTATGGTTCCTTACATGAGAAACCATATGTTTTAATGTCGTCAAATGTTGCCTGTAATAAGGTGATTATAAAGTCAACTAATGGATATACGACAAATTATGCGGAGGGATGTGAGTGACTTAGATATGATTTGTCCCTCTTACATAACATGAGCAATATCTATGTGCCCCTTGACTGAGTGAGACTACAAAATGCATGGTTGTGCTCTAATGATTCAATATGAGATATTGAGCTCATTTGTTTCAGTAAGTCTACTCGGACATCAGGAAACTAAAGATTGAACTACAAGGTTGACACGATCTATGCCTTGTGCTCAATTAAAATATATGAACAAAGGGACTAGACTACATGGTAACATTGGTCACATATAGGTTATGTCTAATCATTGACATTCCCGTTACTTGAGTAGCAGTGATATATTGCTAGATACTGCTCACTATTTGTAATACTAGAGTATGATTTTAGTATTACTGTCAACGTAATGGGAACCTACAAGGTTACACACTTAGAATGAATCGAAATTGGGATTTAAATTCAGAAGATGAATTTAATTGGAGATCCAAGTAAGATTTGGACTCTTGATAATGGTTAGACATTTAATTAGATTAAATGGGCTGACTAAAGTTCAAAGGCCCACACACGAATCTGAACTATGTCAGATTGTGAGTCCAACAGCTTCATTCTCTCTTAGGGTTGATTTTCTGCACCTATATATATGATATGTATCTGTGGAAAAGATACACATGAGAAAACTCTAGCCGTCACAAAAAGTGTGAGAGGGAGATCGTGAGGAAAATCCCGTTCCCGCAGGTAGTACCGCGGCATGAGGAAAATCTTGATTTGATCTGTTCGTGTTGATACCGTAGAGGCACCACAATATTGGAGTGTTGTGATCAGTATACTGTGGAGACAGCAGATCCATCTTCAAGGTATAACTTCTAAACACGATTTATGCTTTTCGCATGGATCCATGGCTAGGTTTCAATATTTTTTTGTAATTTTTGCGCTGTGTATTTAACATGAGATTACCCTCGAAACCTAACAGTGTCTTCCTTTCTTCAAAGCTCTTTGGGGAGAAAAGAATTTTCACAAGGGGGGAGAACAAAAAGCAGCCTTCAAAGGCCTCAAAGCATATCTCGTCCATCCTCTATTCCTTAGTAAGCCCACACCGGGAGAGGTTCTCTACCTCTACTGGTTACTTCGGATCAAACCCTCAGTGTGGTCTTGGTAAGAGAAGAAGACCGAGTGCAAAAGCCAATCTACTATGTGAGCAAGATTCTCTACGATGCTGAACTCTGGTATCAAAGATGGAGAAGATGGCATACGCTCTGGTAATGGCCATCCGAAAGCTCCGACCCTACTTCCAAGCATACCCTCAAGCAAGTCATCCACAAGCCAGAAGCTCCGGAAGACTTGTGAAGTGGTCCATTGAGTTAAGCCAACATGACATCACTTAACATCCAAGAACCGCCATCAGGGCCCAAGCCTTAGTCGAGTTTATTGTAGAGAGCACAATCCCTGATCCTCCCGAAGAAGGTGACAACACCCCACCATGGAGAGTATACATGGACGAGTCCTCTTGCCTCGAGGGGAGTGGAACCAGTGTCATCCTACTAGGTCCCGATGTGTAACACCCAGAATTCCAAATAAGACCGAATTCGAAGTTCCACACGATCTTTACACATCTCTTCGTACAATTTTATAAGAAAATTAAAAACTTTATTACATTAAGTTACATTTAAACAGAGGAAGCAAATTTACATCAATTACATGAATGAAATAAAACAACACTTGAATAATTCTTTAAGCATCAATTCCTCCTTAGTCTTTTTCATTCACTTGTCCTGCATGGAAACTATGGGCTCGTCAGTTCATTCAACTGACACAAGGATATAATATATCAATTTTCTCTTACTTAGAAAGCACACACTTATCACAAACAAAACTACGGGGACTATCCTATTGATGTTGTGTTGTGTTGTGCACATAGTCCTTAATACAGTTATTTATATTACATGACACTAATGCGCACTTGTTCGGATTCTATACATTCCATACTACATAGGTCCGAGGGCAAGTCCTTAATCGTACTTCATCTTGTAGGGTTCAATCCCTCACCATGATTTAAACTACTACGGTAACTACGATAAGTATCCTAGATGTTCTATGAGTTATGAGCCTATATCCAGACAGTCTGGAGGAAAATCCCACGCACTGACATGAAGTATCATGCAGGCAATCTATGGACAATTCAGCCTCCGTCGTGGAACGATGGCATCACCCGTAGTCACCAAACACCCTACAAGCGTCGCCACCGGGATGATAATTCCGGAGTAGTGTTCACGCCTGACATGACGCATCAAGCAGGCAGTCTATGAATCACTCTCACACTGCCAATCCGATGGCTCTCATACTCGTATTTTTCTCTTACTTTCGTCACATCTCCACTATATATCTAGTCCTTAATTTATTTGAATCATGAATAAAATCAATCCCCTAGAGTTAGCACTTCCTCTATACCGGACTTAACCATTAATTCAACAATATAACCCAAACTTGGTCTTTTCTTTTCAATATCTCATCTCAAAAAATATTCTTTCAATGCCGGTATAAGGCTTAGCTACCCTCTAGCTTTTAATTCCATTTTATGTTCATAGCATTTGAGTATTCATATTCATAAAACCTTTCATAATTCATCATGATATTTTATTTCACTTTCACGTACAATTTCATGCATAAGACAATAAATTCATTTTTCAACTTGTCGTATTCACAATTCATTTTTCCTGCATGATTCTCTTATTCTCATTTTATCAATCTTAAGTCAAAATTTCACACCTCCAATTTTCCATTACCTAATCTCATTTCAAAATTCTTTTAAACAAAATATGTTTTTTTTCTTTATCCAAAGACAATTTAAGCTAATTATTTATAACATGTTCTTTCTTGCAAAATAGTCTCAAATTCTCATTTATGCTAAGCCAAAGGCTCGAAAACCAATAGTCAGGGCAGTCGACTGTTACAATATAGTCGGTCGACTATTCTGCAAGGATTTAAAACTCGAAAACTAATAATCAGGGCAGTGGAATGTTAAAATATAGTCGGTCGACTGTTCTGCAATGATTTAAAACTCAAAAACTAATAATCAGGGCAGTCGACTGTTAAAATATAGTCGGTCGACTGTTCTGCAACGATTTAAAACTCGAAAACTAATAATCAGGGAGTCGACTGTTAAAACATAGTCGGTCGACTGTTCTGCAACGATTTAAAACTCGAAAACTAATAATCAGGGCACTTGACTGTTAAAATATAGTCGATCGACTGTTCTGCAACGATTTAAAACTCGAAAACTAATGATCAGGGTAGTCGACTGTTAAAATATAGTCGGTCGGCTGTTCTGCAACTAAATCCGAAATTTACTATCCGACAGTCGACTGTCGACTCTAGTTCGGTCGACTATCAATTGCACCAGGTTGCAATTTAAAGTGGAAAATTGATATATTTTTGACATTGAGAACAAAATCACAATTTTCACTTTATTGATAATCAAAGTTTCCACAAAATTACTCTTTCTCTTCATTAATAAAAATCAATTCTTTTAATTAAATTAGTCCTAATTCACAAAATGTTCATTTCTCTTTTCCAACGACAAAATATGCAAATTAGGAATTCTAGCACAAATCTCATGTAACAATAACCATGTGTATTTTACTCATTAATCAATCTATTTTCATGGCATGAAAGTTACCCATAATTCACAATTCATTCATAAACATATTTCTCCACATTGCATTTTACAAACATACATGAACACTTTCATATAAAAATTTCATAATTACCTAATTAACATGCCAATATGTTGTCAAGTTATCACAACAACACTTTAATCACATAATTCAATCCATTTTACTAATCATTTCATGTAAGTCTAATTGGGGTCTTTTTCCTCCTTAATCATGGTAACAAACATAAGCAACATTTTCTTGTTTATTCTAACATGATCGCAAACATAAACCTAGCATGGTAACTAATTAGAAGTAAGAGAAAATTTCCCACCTTATTTGGAGAGAAACAAACAAAAGAACTCCTAGAAACCTCCTAGAATGCACGAATGGATCATTCTCCTCCTAGATTATGCCACCAATCATCGTCTCCTCCTTGCTTGAGGCAAATCCGAACTCCCTCCTAGGATTAGGCCGACCTCCTCCAATGGGTGCAAGAACACACTCAACTCTCAATCTTTTAACTTACAATTACTTCTTAATCTTTTAACTCACAAATTGTCTTTTCTTTCTTTCTTTACAAATTTTAATGTGCTACATGAAGAGAACTAGGAGGGGTATGTATACTAATTTTGGGTGAGAATAGATGGCTAAGATTAGAAAAAATAGTTAGGGATCAAAGGCTAGGATGAGTTGGGAAGTTGTAGCAACTACCCATGATGGAGCAACCACCTCACCACTACTCCCATCTCTCCCTCTCTCTTTGTGATATCCGGCCTACTCCCAAAAGTGCACCATGCACGTGCTAGTGCAATGCACATGCAACACTAGTACCCCCACATTCTAAGTTTGTTCATGAAATATTATTAGTTGTCTACTAAATTAGTCTACACTACAAGTTAGACTAATTAAAAGGAAAATTTTAATTAATGGGCTCACTAATGGGCCAATTAACCATGGGCTCTAATAAAATAATTAATTAATTAATTATAGTGGGCTAGAAAGAGACAATTAGGCCTAGCGTTTAATTAGGCTTTAAAAAATAGGCTTTTTAGAAATGAAGAGAATAATTATTTGTTCATGTTATAAAGAGAAAATTTTCTAGGAAAAATGCATATGAATTTATACGTGCAAAACACGTAAAAATCAACAAACTCTCATTTAATTACAATTAAAAATTCAAGGTGTTACACAATGAGTTCACCCTTCAAAACTTGCTACGCCTCAACATCCCAGCTTCCAATAACAAGGCTGAATATGAAGCCTTCATTGTCGAGCTCCTTTTAGCAAAGAAGGCAGGGGCACAAAAAGAGTGTTCAGCGACTCCCAATTGGTAGTTAACCGAATTCAAGGCGAGTATGAGACCAAGGATGACCGCATAATCAAGTACTTGGCCCACGTAAGGAAGCTTATGGCTACTTTGAAGGAAGTTGCAGTCACCCGCATCACATGCAAAGAAAATGGGCAAGTCGATGTCCTCTGTAAGCTTGCCTCCTCATCACTCGATGGGATCAACCACACTGTGCTGATTGAGGTCCTACTCAAGCGAAGCATCAAAGAAGAGACACTGGAGCTCATGTCCATCACCCCTCAGACACCCGAAGATTGTTGGATGAAACCCTTAGTCGACTTCCTCGACAAGAGAGTCCTCCCTGCGGATCATAAAGAAGCAAGAAAGATTCGGGCACAGGCAGAGATATATACATTCGTCGAAGGAGTCCTTTACAAGCGCTCCTACACTCAGGTTGATGGCCACCCCTACCTACGATGCCTCTCTCCTGAGGAGGCCGAGTACGCCTTCAAAGAAGTACATGAAGGAATAGGGGGCAGTCACCTAGGCACGAGGTCTCTTGCACGAAAAATTCTCAACCATGGTTACTATTGGCCAACTCTAAATAGATACCCAAGCATACGTTCGGCGATGCATCCCCTGTCAGAAGTACTCTTCCATCAAGCGGGTGCAGCAAGAAAATCTCAACTCTATGTCCAGCCATGTCCCCTTCGCAATGTAGGGAATGGACTTGCTCGGACCCTTTCCTCCAGCCATAGGCCAATGGATCTTCCTAGTAGTCTCCATCGACTACTTCATAAAGTGGATCGAGGTAGAATCACTTACAACCATCACAGAGCACAAGGTCCAATAGTTCTGTTGGAATAACATAGTATGTCGATTTATGATCCCCTGCACACTAATCACCAACAATGGAACTCAATTTGCTGGCAAGGGGTTCTGCAATTTCTACACCGATATGGGAGTTGAACAATGCTTCTCATTCTTTTAGTACCCCCAGACCAACGACCAAGCCGAGAACGCCAATAGGAAAATCTTGGATGGCCTCCAGAAGAGACTTGGTGAAGCTCCGAAAGGACAATGGGTCGAAGAACTCTCGAGCGTGCTCTGGTCCTGTAGAACCATGAAAAGAACCCCCATGGGAGAATCCCCATTCAATCTCACCTTCTGCACAAAAGCTATCATCCCTCTGAAAGTAGGGACTACCTTCCCCTCGCCTTCTCTCCTTCAACGAAAAGCATAATTCAAATGACCTCCGGGCGAACTTAGATCTCATCGACGAAGTCCGAGAGAAGTTCGTCTTGAGAAGAAACATCTACCAGCAGAACGTAGAAAAGTTTTACAACAAGAAGGTCCACCCGGTCAACTTCAAAGAGGAGGACCTTGTCCTTCGAAAGCTCGAGATATCCAACACACGCAATGCCCCCAAACTGGGAGGGACTGTACAAGGTCTCACAAGTGATACGCCCGGGAGCTTATCGACTTGAAGACCTGGGGGAAAGAAGATATCAAAGACTTGGAACGCTGAGCACCTGATGAAGTACCATGAGGGCGTTTAACGCTATCCTTTGTAGCTAGTTCAAACTTGTAATAAAGGTCGACAATTATAACGATCACATCATGTAATAAAGGGTTGCAATCAAGCAGTAGTCTAGTTTAAATATTTAATTAAAATTTAGTTTTTCTGTTGCAAAATTTTTATGTGACTTTACTGAATACACCCTGTCGAATACAAGCAAAGAAATGCACACCTGGTATGCTTCCGAGCAACACCATCCTCTCACTAAGCACCCTGATGGATAAGTGTGGAGTACATTCATGGTTCATAGGGTCCCTCTAGTGACTTGCCCCCGAGCAAGTATGCGTAGCGCTGCTCGCCATTCAAATGCTCTCAAAACTCGTCATCATCTTGTTCGGAGTCCATTCGTGGTTCACAGGGCCGCTCTAGCTTCTTGTCCTGAGCAAGTATGTGGAGCTCGACTCGCCACTCGAGTGCTCCCAAAACAATCCGGATAAGTGTGGAGTCCATACATGGTTTGTAGGGTCCCTTCAGCAACTTGCCTCCAAGCAAGTATGCATAGTGCGGTTCGTCATTCAAATGCTCCCAAAACTTGTCGACACCTTATTCGGAGTCCATTCATGGTTACATGACAGCACTAGCCTCTTGTCCCCAAAGCAAGTATGCACAGCTCGGCTCGCCACTCGAGTGCGCTCAAAATAACCCCAAAACACAAAAAGACGTAATTGAAAAAGACAACGCACAAACACTTAGAAGATTTTTATTCCACATTAACATCTAATTACAAGTGTCTTTGGAGAAAAGGAATCTAAGATTACAAGTCTCCCTCAGAGTCATCTTTCTCTCCTCGTGGCAAAGGGATGTTCATATGAAAAGACACGTGCGGCTTGCCCCCCTTGGGGCAGAAGAGCACCGCTCCGCTCCCTTGACTGATCAGTAGGAAAGACCAAGCCGCTGACTGTGTACGAGCCATGCAACCATCAACATGCCTTGTCTCTTCAACAAAGGCAATATTCGATGAACTGGCCACCTATTGGTGTATGCCCTAAAGGTGTATTGACATTACTAGTTTACATTACATCATGAAATTTATTTCCTATTGAGAAATTTTTATTTATTGTGAATTAAATAAACATAATAAAGTCCTTAGAATAGTAAGTCAATATCATGGGATATCAAGTGCATGACTTAATTGTGATATCCTATAAACTAAAATTAGAACACTTTTCTTAAATATCCCTAGTTAAGTATTATTGTGAATTACGACAACGATGATACATAGAGACTAGTGTGCGTAGACTGATGATTATTCTCATGGGTCATCGATATGATATATCAAGTCTTCACATGCGTATATATTAGCGTAATAATGTACTGAACTGATCCACCATGAGAACGTTGCATGGATCGTAGCATGGGTGTCATAAGAGGTTCCATAGTGACCATGGTGTACGCAGCTTTTTGACTTGAAGTCACTACGGTTCCCTACATGAGAAGTTATATGCTCTAATGACGTCAAGCATTGCCGGTAATAAGGTTATTTTAAAGTCGATTATTGGAAATACTACAAATTATGCGGAGGGATGTGAGTGACTTAGATAGGATTTGTTCCTCCTACATAACATGAGCGATATCTACGAGCTCCTTGATTGAGGGAGACTGCAAAATGCATGGTCGTGCTAAAATAAGTCAATATAAGATATTGAGCACTTTTCTTTTAGTAAGTCTACTCGGACATCAAGAAACCAAAGATTGAACTATACAAGGGCGACACGCTCTATGCCTTGTGGTCAATAAAGATATTTGGACCAAAGGACTAGACTACATGGTAGCATTGGTCACGGATAGGTTATGTTCAATCACTGGCATTCTCGTTACATAAGTAGCATTGATGTATTGCTAGATACTGCTCACTATTTGTAACACTATAATAAGATTTTAGTATTACAGTTAATGTAAGGGATCAATCACTGACATTCTCATTACCTGGGTAGCAGTGATGTATTGCTAGATACTGCTCACTGTTTGTAACACTATAATAGGATTTTAGTATTACTGTTAACGTAATGGGAACCTACAGGGTCACACACTTAGAATGGATTGAAATTGGGATTTAAGTTCATAAGATGAATTCAATTGGGTATCATAGTAAGACTTGGACTCCCGACATAGCTGGGTAATTAATTTGATTAAATGGACCAACTAAAGTTAGAAGGGCCACACACGAATCTGACCAGGTCAAATTGTGAGCCCAACCGCCTCACTACTCCTTTAGGGTTGATTTTCTGCACCTATATATACAATATATTTTGTGGAAAAGACACAGGAAAAAATCCTAGCCGTCACAGAAATTGTGAGAGAGAGAGAGAGAGAGATCGTATGGAACATCCCCTTCCCGAAGCTAGCACTGCCGCGTAAGGGAAAGCTTGATTTGATCCGTTTGTGTGGATACAGTAGAGGCACCACAACCTTTGCAGTGCTGTGATTGGCATATTTTGGAGACCTCAGATCCATCTTTAAGGTATAACTCCTAAACATAATTTATGGTTTTCACATGGATCCATGGCTAGGTTTCAATATTTTGTACAAAAAAATCCGCTGTGTAATCTATGATTGCCCTCGAAACCTAACAGTGGTATCAGAGCCACTTGTGAAACCATAATTTGGTTATGTATAATATGTGATTATTAATGATATGTTTGCACTTTTGGAAGAAAGATTCATATGTGATATAATTTTTGTAACAATTTCAATATAACGATTCTTTTATGTGTTGGTTGTTAACACAGATGCCATACCAGGGTAGCCCTCAGTTTGAAACCATTGAAAACCCTGGAGCAGCAAGATGTGATTTGCAGTGATGTTAGGGTTTCTTAAAGCATGAAGAGTTCATGCACCTGCATCGTTTCCAGTGGCGTTAGGGTTTCTTAAAATATGAAGAGTTCATACTCTTCTGGTTGAAAGGGGTGATGAGGCATAGAGCATAGGGTAACACTATTGATTCCCCAAAAACAAATCCTTTTTAAAAAAAACTAAATAAAATCATAACAACATATTCTTTGTTTATTACGTTATGTGATGCATGATGCATGGTTGTAGCCTTAGTTCTGTGATGCATGGTTTATATTCTGTGATGCATGGTTTATGTTCTGTGATGTATGGTTTATATTTTGGTATTTTAATACGGTATGCATGTTCTGCCTCTCTCTACATTCTAATTGTAATTTAAATACGACCTACGTGTCGTGCCTTTCTCTCTACATTTTGAATATAATCTTTTCTCTCTACACTCCAATTGTACATTCTTTCTTTTTATGTAAATGTAATCTCACTGTGGAGACAAGGAATTGACAACCAAACAAGGACTTGACTGAGACACTCCTTGGAGAAGACGCTATAATCCCTATGTTTGATTATTAATACTCTCATTAGCTTGGGATTATAAATATGTTAGGGGCCACAACCATGTCACATATATTATGCTTTTATGTTGTATGAGATGCATTTTTTTTGGGTTTTTTTTTTGTCGCATGTTAATGGATAATAGCTGGTTAGATAAATTAATAAAATAACAAAAACCCTCAAAGTAAATATTAAGTCATAATAAATTGTCTTCCAATGTGTGGCACTCGTCTAGGCTAGGATCAATTAAGTGTAGGTCTACCAAAGCAGGGTGCTTTTATCTATCCTGGTGAGACGCGATGGGATAAAAGTAATATTCAACTACCAACCACTGGGTCTGACTTAACTAGGCTATTTCAATAGGATTGAAAGTTTAGAGGCATAGAGTTGTGATTTAGTATATAAGATAGATTAGAACAAGTGTTATTAACCCAACTATTCAAGAGTTGCATACAATTTAATTGGGAAGTGTTCCCTAGATAACTAAATAACTGAAATTTGGGTGATCAGCCAAAGCTGACTCAGAACTAGGTGAAATATGGATCTCGACCTACTAGAAAATCTTACGATGAGATTTTCTGAGTCAATGATGAGGGTCATTGATTTGAATAAAAATAGTAGGAGGTATATTAATAAAAGACCTTATTAAATATTTCACTATCATGATACATACTCTGCATATTTCTGTTAATTGTTAAATATTTCTTATTTTGCATAAATTTATTAAATATTTCAATGAAATGATATTTATATTGCTGTTGATAGATTATTATGGCATTTAACACATCAAATAACCTATCATTGTGATTTGTTCTTAAGAAGGACAAACTGTCTGGGACAAATTTTCTAGATTGGTACAGGAATTTGAGGATAATCCTGAAACATGAGTAAAACTTGTACGTTCTAGAGCAGCCTATTCCTAATCCACCTGCTGAAAGTGCCCCTCGCACCGAAAAGGATGCTCATAAGAAGCATCAAGATGACGCCTTGGACATTGGTTGTCTCATGCTAGCCATCATGAACTCTGAGCTTCAGAAGAAACATGAGAACATGGATGCCTACGATATGATCGTACACCTCAAGAGGCTCTATCAAGAGTTGGCTAAGCATGAGAGGTTTGAAGTCTCAAAGGCATTGTTTCAGTGCAAACTAGCAGAAGGAAGCCCTACTGGAACTCATGTGCTCAGGATGATTAGGTACATAGAGATCCTTGAAAGGCTTGGTTTTCCTTTGGGTCAAGAGTTGTCCATTGGATCAAGAGTTGTCCACTGACTTGGTCCTGCAATCGTTGCCGCAAGTTGTAGTCAATTTATTATGAACTAAAATATGAATGAAATTGACAAATCTCTGTAAGAACTGCCAAACATGTTGAGAGCTGCTGAGCAGAAAATTAGTAAGGGAAAGACCATTATGATCGTCCAACATGCCAAAGGTAGGGGCAAGGGCAAAAAGCAAATTAAGAAACTCAAGGGCCAGGGTAAGGACAAGAGCTATTTTAAGCTCAGCACTTCTGCCTTGAAACCTAAGTGTGGGGTGGCCAAGGAGGGCACATGCTTCTACTGTGGTGAGACCGAACATTGGAAGATGAACTGTCATAATTACATAGAGGAGCTTAAGAAGAAGAAAGGAAGTGATACTTCCATTATAGGTATTTTGGTTATAGAAGACAATTTATCTACTTCTACATCTTGAATATTAGATACTGAATGTGGATCTCACATTTGTGTAAATGTGCAAGATCTCAAAAGGAGTAGACCATTGTCTAAGGGCGAAGTTGACCTACGAGTTGGAAATGGAGCAAAAGTTGTTGCCTTAGCTGGAGGAACTTGTCATTTATCATTGCCCACTGAGCTTATCATTGAATAAGAGAACTGTTATTTTGTATCTGCTATTAGTAGGAATATTATTTCTATTTCTTGTTTTTACAAGAAGGGATTTTTCATTTATAATAAAGGACAAAGGTTGTTTTATTTAAATGATATTAGTTATAGTAGTGCACAATTGAGTAATGAAGACTTTATATTCTCGACCTCGAAATGCCCGTCTATAATATAAATACTAAGAGGTTCAAGTAAAATGATACGAACTCAACTTTCCTCTGGCATTGTCGTTTGGGCCATATAAATGAGAACTGCATATCCAAACTCCATAAAGATGGATTCTTGAACTCGTTTGATTTTGAATCATATGAGGTATGTGAACCTTGTTTGTTGGGCAAGATGATAACTGGAAAAGGTGAAAGGGCTAGTGATCTTTTAGGTCTCATACATAGTGATATCTGCGGACATTTCAACACATTGGTTAGAGGAGGTTTTCAGTACTTCATTACATTTACTGATGATTTCCGTAGATACGGGTTTGATTATCTAATGAAACACAAATCTGAGTCATTTGAAAAATTCAAAGAATTCAAGAACGAGGTACAAAACCAACTTGGTAAAATTATTAAAGCCCTTCGATCAGATTGAGGTGGTGAATACTTAAGCCAAGATCTTGATGACCATCTGAAAAAGTGTGGGATAATATCTCAACTCACTTCACCTGAAACACCGCAATGAAATGGTGTCTTTGAGAGGAGGAATTGGACCTTGTAGACATGTTCCAATCCATGATGAGTCATGCAGATCTTCCAAGCTCCTTCTAGAGACATGCTCTATTAACAGTTGCTTTCACACTTAACTGTTTTCCATCTAAAACGATTCAAGAGATACCATATAAGATATGGACTGGGATGCTGTCCTAGTGTATCTTCTATAAAAACTTGGGGTTGTGAAGCCTATGTAAGGTGCCAAGTCTGTGATAAACTTGGTCCCAAATCTTATAAGTGCATATTTGTAGGATATCCCAAGAAAACCAAGGGATACTATTTCTATAATCCCACTAAAGGCAAAGTATTTGTCGCACAGACTGCTGTGTTACTAGAGAGAAAATTCGTCTCCAAAAGAACCAGTGGGAGAACAATAGAACTTGAAAAAAATTAAATTTCGCAAAGAAGCAGTGAACCAATGGTGGAAAGAGAGCAGGCTCCGCAAATTATTGGGGAACAATAACCTGCTCGAGTAGCACAAGGCCTACGTAGGTGTAGTAGAATACTTCATCAACCCGAGAGAGATGGATTTTTTATGACTCAACATGGTGATATATTGCTCATGGATCAAGATGAGCCTACGACTTATAAGGAAGATGTAAAAGGTCCTGACTTTGAGAAATGGCTTGAGGCCATAAGATCTGAGATGGAATCCATGTATGCCAACCAAATATGGACCTTGGTAGACCTACCTAGAGAGATAAAACCAATTGGGTGCAAATGGATTTTCGAAAAGAAAAATGACATGGATGATAACGTGCAAACCTTTAAGAGCGGTTGGTAGCTAAAGGTTTCAAGTAAGTTCATGATGTAGACTGATAAGACTTTTTCCCCAAATGTCATGCTTAAACATGTTCGGATCTTGCTTGTTATTGCAACATATCACGATTATGAAATATGGCAGATGGATGTCAAAATTGCTTTCCTGAATGGAAATCTTCTCGAGGATGTGTACATGACACATTCTGAGGGTTTTGTCACTCCAAAGGATGCTAGAAAGGTGTGTAAGCTCCAACGATCCATTTATGGATTAAAGCAAGCTTCTAGAAGTTCAAGTCTTCATTTCGATGATGCAATCAAAGAGTTTGGTTTCATCAAGAACGAAGATGAACCTTGTGTCTACAAGAAGGTTAGTGGGAGCAGTAATTCTGGTACTGTATATAAATGACATACTACTCATTGGGAATGACATCCCTACCTAACAGTCTGTGAATGCTTGGCTAGGAAAATGCTTTTCCATTAAGAATTTGGGCGAAGCTACCTATGTATAAGGTATCAAGTTCTATACAGATAGATCAGGGAGACTGCTTGGCCTGAGTCAGAGTACATAGACAAAGTATTGAAACGCTTCAATATGCAAGAGTCCAAGAAAGAATTTCTCTCTATGTCGCATGGTGTAAGCCTATCTAAGGCTCAATGTCCTTCCACTCATGATAAGAGAGACTGCATGACTAAGATTTCATATGCATCTGCAATTAGATCTATCATGTTTGTCATGTTATGTACTCATCCAGATGTCTCTTATGCTTTCAGCATGACGAGCATGTACCAGTCACATCCCGGTGACCGTCACTGGACTGCTATCAAGAACATATTTAAGTACTTAAGAAGGACTAAAGATTCGTTCTTGTAAAGGGTTACACTGACGCTAGCTTCCAGTCCGATAAGGACGACTCCAAATCGCAATCAGGTTTTGTGTTTTGCCTAAATGGTGCAGTTATGAGCTGGAAGAGTTCGATGCAAGAGACAGTAGCCGATTCCACCACAGAGCCTGAGTATATTACTGTCTCCAATGCAACAAAGAAGGTCATTTGGATCAGAAAGTTCATCACTAAACTTGGTATAGTTCCTACCATTGTAGACCCGGTGGACCTCTATTGTGATAACAATGGGGCCATTGCACATGCTAAGGAGCCTAGACCTGACTAGCGATTAAAACATATACTTAGGCACTTACATCTCATTCGAGAAACCATCGATAGAGATGTGAAGATATGCAGAGTACCGACAGATGATAACATCGCTGACCCACTGACAAAGCCTCTTGCACATCAAAAGCAGGAGGGTCACACTAGGTCTATGGCATTAGATATATGTCTGATTGGCTCTAGTGCAAATGAAAGATTGTTGGTGTATGCCCTAGAGGCCAATTGTGTATTGACATTACTAGTTTACATTGCATCATGATATTTATTTTCTATAGAGGCATTTTTATTGATTGTGAATTAAATGAACATAATAAAGTCCTTAGAATAGTAAGTTTAATGTCATGGGATATCAAGCGCATGACTTGATTGTGAGATCCTATTGATTGAAATCAGAACACTATTCTTAAATGTCCCTAGTCAAGTATTATTGTGAACTAGGACAACGATAATACATAAAGAATAGTGTGTGCGTAGACTGATGACCATTCTCATAGGTGATGGATATAAGATATCAAGTCTTCACATTGGTATATATTAAAGTAATAATGTACTGGACTGACTCACCATGAGAATGTTGCATGGATCGTTACGTGAGTATCATAAGCGGTTCTCACAGTGACCATGGTGTACGTAGTCCTTAGAATAGTAGGTTCAATACCATGGGATATCAAGTGCATGACTTGATTGTGAGACCCTTTTGGTTGTAATCAGAATACTATTCTTAAATGTCCCAGGTTAAGTATTATTGTGAATTAGGACAACAATAATACATAGAAACTAATATGTGCGTAGACTGATGACCATATCTCACGGGTAATAGATATGAGATATCAAGTCTTCACATGAGTACATATTAGAGTAATAATGTACTGGACTGACCCACCATAAGAATGCTGCATGGATCGTTACGTGAGTGTCATAAGCGGTTCTCACAGTGACCATGGTGTACGTAGTCTTTTTCCTTGAAGTCACTACGGTTCCCTACATGAGAAGTTATATGTTCTAATATCGTCAAACGTTGTTCTAATAAAGTGATTATAAAGTTATATGTTCTCAGGTTCGAAGCTTCTTGGACACATTTTATTTTGTTTCTTTTAAATATTTCCGAAACCTGTATTGGAGTATAAGAGGTTTTCGTTGTGACTTTATGACACAAAGTCCATAAGGACTTAGTGGCTTGTGGTGTGGGTTTGGGTGCTTGTTGCACTTGGTTGGGGGTGCCTGGTTGAAACCTGATGGCACCATTTTATATTTTTTGGGTTTTTGTGGGTTTTAATGAGTTCAATGCAAAATAAAATTTGGAAAAATATTCATTATTCCTATTAAATGATTTAGAATTTATTAAAAAGAGTTTTAGAGTTTTTCATGTATATTTGAGAAATTAAAAGGAGATTTGAGATAGAAAATGAATTGATAACTACAAAATTATTTCTTTAAGAGTGTGACATTTATCTCTTTTAAAAGAAGAGTAAAATATTGTTGTGTAAATGGATGTTTCTCTTGAAGAAATTTCATACTTATTTGGTGTATGAAATACTTGATATGGTTTGAGATATAAATTTGTTATATGTGCTTAAGTTGCTAAAGATACTTAAAGTGGATGAATTTATGTTCATGAAAAGAATTATTGCTTCTAAAGTGGGTGAATGAATAAAAGAATCATGAGTAGTATTAAAATGAGACATTGTGAATAAATGTTAAGATAAGACATTGAACCAATTGTGAATAAGTTGAAGATAAGAATACTTTGAGTTAAGACATATGAGTACCCATGGATTCTTGTACATGAAAGGTTGTGATTTAGAGTTAGTAAGACCTCCGGTACCGGCATTGTTGAAATAAAAAGAATTGAGTTATATTATGAGATTTGCCATGGAGCTATCTCGGTATTTGTGATTAAGTCCGGTAGGGGGTAAAACTAATTCTAGGTATGATAAATTATTCATGTCTTGAACTTAAGAACTAGGTACCAAGTGAAAATGTAGTAAAACCTAGGCAAACGTAAATGGGGCACTCTATATAGTCGAGCGGTGGATTTTTACTGCGGTGGTTCTTCGGAACTATAGACCCAGTCGGGCGGTAGATTCCGGGACTGTGGTTGCCTCGTAGGAGACGAGCTTTTATTTTAAATCCAGGATTATGCATAGTCAGGCGGATAGTTTGTCGTACTCCAATATATATACGTATACCGGGGCTAGAAGGGCACTTGCGGGAGGTTCGCACGACGAGGAGTCTGTATAACAATCGGGCGATGGATTTACTGCGGTGGTTCTCCGGAACTGGGATCCCTACTCGTGGAACGTCTCAACTTTGTTTTATTACTGGGTAGTTTTTCATGGCAAGAGATCGAACTCTTTATTGTGGAGTACGTAGGTGCTTGTCCTCGGACCTATGTAGTATGGGATGCATAGAATCCGAACAAGTATGCATTAGTGTCATCTTAGTATAAAATAACTGTATTAGGCATTAAGGCATCGCATACACTTACATGTTTAGTGTAGTCACATTTAACACTTTATTTTGCATTCAAATTTGTGGTTTGTTAAAGTATTGAGGTCGTTATATTTCCGGCATAGAGAGAATGGCCGTGTATAACATTATACGTCGGTTGTAATCAACTGACGTGCCCACATTCTTATATGCAGGAGTTGGATCTTCAAGAAGGAATAAAGATGATTTCGATGTTGTTGATTAATTACATGTTCAAGATGTGCAAGTTGTATTTTATTTTCATTGTTGTACTTCATCTTTATCTTCTGCTGTGTAAACAATGTAAAGAACTCTGATGTATGATGAAAAGTTTAAATTTCCTTGTAAAATTGTACGAAGTGAAGTGTAAAGATCCTGTAGAATCTCGAATTCGGTCTTATTTGGAATTCGGGGCATTACAGTGATAAACTAGAGAGTTGTAGTAGAGTCTCTCACCTTTCCAAATTGCCCTATTTGGTTAGATTCCGATAAGCGGAGTTGGAGTTATGACCTTTACACAAGTTTCAGCTTTGCTGTAGCTTTTGGCTATCTTTTGTTGTCTTTGTATTGTGTTCAAACGACGGTGGATTGAATTCCATAAGGAATCTGGAAAAGTGTTCAACTAGAGAGTTGTAGTATATATTCCCACCTTTCTAAACTGTATGATTAGGTTAGATTCCGACAAGTAGATCAAAAGTTACAAGCTTTCAAAGTTTCAGCTTTTTGTTAAGAAATCTTCTGTTGGTTAATTTTTGCGTGTGTTCAACGAACGATGGATTGAATTCCATAAGGAATCTGGAAAAGTGTTCAACTAGAGAGTCTTAGTATATGTTCCCACCTTTCTAAATTTTATGATTTGTTTAAAGTTTGACAAGTAGAGCAAAAGTTACAAACTATAGAAGTTTCACCTTTTTGTTGAAATTCTGCAGATTGGTTAACTGTTTGCGTGTGTTTAACGGACCGGATTTTGAATTCCTTACGGAATCTGAAAAAGTGTTCAACTAGGAAGTTGTAGGAGATTCTCACCTTTCTCAAATTTCTAAATTTTGTCGAATTCCGATGAGCCTAGCACTGTTTGCTTCTAGGGTATTAGCAGACTTTTTATGTCGCTTTTGCGTACAAAGATTGGGTTTTCTTGGTAGTATGTCTATTTTAGACTGTTAGTAGATTCTTCTGTTGCTTCTAAATTATAGAGGATCAAGTTTTGCTAGTAAGCACGTTTGGTTGCTTCTAGGTTGTTAGAATACCTGTATGGTTGCTTCTGTATGTTGTTGTCTCATACGCAGCTTGCTTGGCTCGTATATAGTTGTTGGTCTCATACGTAGCTTATTTGACTCGTATGTATGTTGTTGTCGCATACGCAGCTCGTCTGGCTCGTATGTAGTTGTTGGTTTCATACGTAGCTCGTTCGGCTCATGTGTATTTTTTTACTCGTATGTAGCTTATTAACTAGTACGCAGTTTTTTTGTACTCATCTAGGGTGATATTATTGCCCTAAGGGCTATCGACCATCAAGACGTGTATTTATTTAAATCCTAAGGGACTGTGGATGGGTCACTTCTCGTGTACCGTCAGATCTTAACCGATTTGGTTGATCGCGGACCGGAGCGCAGACAAAATCCAAGTTCAGGGTAGTACCATGCGAATACGTTCATATTGCCGGGGTCTGGGATCGGTAGGCTATGAATAGGATCCTTAGGAATTCTAGTAAGTCTAGGTTGAGCACCTAGTAGAGTTATCTTGCGAAGTCTAACTTAAGACCTAGCATGTTGTGTTAATATTGTTGTCATCCCTAGGATTGTTCAGGGTCAATGACATTGTTGAGTAGTAACTTATGGCTATTACTACTTAACCTTTATTTATTATCATTTTTCGCCGAAGGAAAAGAGTTGGTGTTAAGGGTGACACCTTATGATCCGACCTGTCCAATAGGCCAACACTAGGTGGTGTTATTGGGTTGTGCTCTTCCTGTCAAAGGGATACGTTCTGTGCCTTCTCACGAGTTGGGAGCACGAGATCCGTATCTCGTCTGTTAATTTCTGAAGTGCCTTGATAAGGGCGGGAGCGATTCCTGTTGGAGCTAGGGGGATGGATCCCCGGAACTCCATCATGTTCTATGTCTAAGGGCGAAAAGCCATAGACGAGGTTCTATCAGCTAGGGGGCCACATGGGATGCTTCGAGCTAACCTGCGCTGCGGATACTCCAAAGGTTCGTCAGATTTTTGAGTGAGATCCGGTATGTCGGGCAATAATGGCAAACGGAGACACCACTATATGACTGCAAATGGCGAAATTAGACGGTTTCAAAGCAACCTCATCAGTCACGTCGTATCTTCATAATCAAGTCAAGTACAAGAGTAGAATTCTTGGTGTGGGTTCAAATCCCTATATATGAAGAAACGGCTTGATATGGGGCGTATGTAGTATGGGCTGCATGCTATTCCAGAGTCTTGCTTGCATTAGAATAAGAGCATCCTTGCATTAGTTAATCTTGCATTAGAGTCTAAGTCATAGCATACACCGACACATCAATTATATATATACACATTTCTCTTTTCATCAATCTATTAGTTTAAAGTTGAGAATCGCTGCTAGTCATCAGCCTTAAAGTGTCAGTATATATACTGACGTCCCCATTTCAATAGGTACTGGATTGCAAAATTACATGTACTGGATTGCAAAAGTATAGGTACAGGATTCAGGAGGACTCAAGGCAAGAGAAGCAAGAGTCGATTTTTTTTCCCGTTGTAATATATGTTGATTACTATTGTTTCATTTGTAACAATTATTGTAATTTATTTATTTGTTGAGAAGCATCCAAGTGAAGTACCAAGTGTTGTCCTTTATTCATTGTACTCTGATGTAAATTGTGGAAAGTTGTAACACTTGGGCTCTTAAATGTATTATTGTAACACTGATGTAATATATTGCAGTTTTATAATATTCGAACTTGTAATACATTTGTGTTGAATAAAAAGCTTTAAATTTTCCTATTTTTTTGTATATTGTGGCTAATTGAAGCAAAGATTCTGGCTTATGTCATGGTTTCGCAGTGTATGAAAATCGGGGCGTTACAATTCGGGTCATAAGCTCAATACAATAATAAATTGTAACCCTTGTTTTTGCAAATACGTATTTTCTGTGTATTATCTGAGTTTGGGTTCTTTATAAAAATTTTCGTTTTCTAAAATTCATATTATTTCAAATTTATTTCGTACCTCCTATTAAAATCCATTTATTTTCAATAATTGTATTTATTGTTATTTTCAAACAATTTTTTTTCTGTAATACAAGCTCTATTAATGTTGTTATTATTATTATTATTGTTCTTATCAGTGTTATTATTATTACTGTTATTTTTATTTTTATTTTTATTTTTATTATTATGATTTTTGTTATTATTGTTATTATTGTTATTATTATTATTACCTTTAAGTGTTAATTTAAAAATCTATTTCTATTGTTAATTGTATTTGTAGTTATTTCAAATAATTTTCATATTGTAGTTCAAAATATATTTTGTTATACAATCCTACCTTTTATTGGCTATTTTATTTCCCTATTCGATTTTAAACCCAAAACCCTATACCTGCATCCACTACCCATTAACGTACATTTCTAACCCTAATATATCTACCCCTATATATATTTACCTTTACTGTTACCCTAATATTCTCAAAACCCTAGCCGCTATTCACCTTCCCACTACCTCCTGTCATCCTCCACTTCTAAACCCAAACCCTGCACCCCCTTTGATCTCCTCCTCGTCCTCTCCCCGATCGCCTCAACCTCCGAAACGCATCTCCCCCTTGCATCCTCGCATCTGTCCTCCTTCCCCTACCTCACCCCAAACTCCTCGCCACCTGCAGACTCCCGACCTCCATCCTCCTCTCTTTTTTACCATCGAAACTGTAACTCCTATTTCTCGTCTATATTTTTCTACTGTATTTACATTCCTTGTACTTTGTCTATCAATTTGAGATCTATATTTTGTTCCAATTCTAATAAAATCATTTCATTTGTTTCAACTCAATTTTTGTGCCAATATTTATTTCATCTTCATTGTTCGTATCTGCTCTGATTTGTCGTTCTTCATGAAGAATGGACTGATTCACCTTATCTATTTCTTTTTCCCAAATTATATTGAATTTCGACTCAATCTTCTTTTGGATCCTACCCAAACCCGTTAACCAATAACCCAATAACTGAAAACCCTCCTATATAAACCTAAACCTAGTTTACCCTAACCCTAAACCTAATTACTGTGTTAACCCAATTCACCTAGCCGCCAACTCAATTTTACCCCACTGTTCAATCGCCATCTCCCCCTACCTCCCGACCTTTCGACCTCCATCCAAGCTCCGACCCTATGCACTTAGCCCTCTGCCATCGCCCCATTGCTTCGACTCTTACCATCGCCCCCATCGCAGAACCACCCCCCGTCGTCTTCCTCATCCTCGTCACCATGAACCCCACCTTCGCCATTACCGAAACAACCTACCTCGCCTCACCTCACTCCCGAACCAATTAGTTTCGTCATCCCCACCTCTACTCACCCCTCTCGTTGCCTCGCCCAAGCCCGAATCCCTGAAGCTTCCCCCGCTGTCTCCTCCCTTATTTTCGAACCCAAGAACAGAGCATCGCCCCCTTCATCGTCGTTGTCGCCTCGTCGACTGCTCCCCAGTCATAGTCCTCGACATTGCGCCGGCTGTCGCCGCCGCAGTCGCGCAGTCACGCAGTCATCGCCGTCAGCCAGCCACTGCCAAGGTCCCACTCTCTCTCTCGCTCTCTCTGTTACTGTGAAGAAGGAGGGAAGGAGAAGGAGTACTGGTTTGATCTCAACCATCGGATCTCCTCTAGATCGTGATCTGATCTGATCAGATCATCACCATCCACATCAGCCAGAACTGATCTCAACCGTCGATTCTTCTTCGATCTTGATCGCCGTCAAGATCCGTGCCGGGATCCATCTCCGTTATTCTTCCGTCGGATTCGTCGTCTACACCCTAAGGTAAGTATTCTTCTTATACAAATTATTGTTCTAGTACAAGTGTTTAATTGAAAATACTGCAAATAGATCGTAGTTGTGAATCCTTCTTGTCTCATCGTTTGATGATCTTAAATTATTTCTCATCGATTCCATAATCTTAAGAGTCACAACCCTTCGTTGATATATTTACAAAACTAGTTGGACCATTTTTATCTCCTAATTACTTGAACATGAACCCCTTGACTTGTAGACGTGTGTTGTATGATGTATTGTGATGATCTTACATTCTTTTAAGTTGAGAAATAAATGTGACTTGCTAATTTGATTCCCAGTGCACGTATTTGTATCACACACTAATCTAGACTCATAATAGTCATTTATCATGCAACTTATATATAAAAGAAATTCACACTTGCTGTTGTTCTTATCTTTACTTGCTATTTCGACCCCAATAAAACCAAAATCTGAACTTGAGTCCTCAATATGAAATGTAGCCCTAAGTGTCTAGTTGTCAATAAAATCTAGAATTTTCAAATTCCGAGTTACGGTCTAGGAGATATCGTAGTTTTGCTGTTGTTGTGTCGGTAATCGCAGATTCATAAAAATTGCTGCACCTACTTTGGTTTACAATTATTTTAACTATGCTACCAGTAAGTAAATGACTAGAAATTTTGTATACTGTTACTGGACACCCTAGAGAATATTTTCTAATTTTCTCAGAATTAATTAATGATGTTTCAATCATGTTCACATGTATAATCTCAGCTTACAAATTCTGGCTGAACACAAATGCTGTATAGTTTGCTATTTTGACACATGTTACCACAACTTTCATGTACCTTAATTATATACGTTGGAACAGGACAGGAGTTTAGTTTCTAGACCTTCTGACGGATCCACATTTGCTATCTTGTAGCAACGGAAATCGCAGTTTTGATACCGCAATGTCATGCTGTTCAGATTTGGAATTCTCGTTGTTCTTGACACCTTGATTTGCTTTGACCCTCGAACATGTATCCTACCTAGCCTAGACTTGTCCCATATTCTTGATTATGTTTTCTTGACTTGTTTCGCACACTTTCATGCTTGCTTGATGATAATAATAAATAATAAATCGGGGTTTAAGGGAAATACCATAGTAGTGGACAATATAGGTAAGTGTACTTGGAAGGAGGCCCGTGTTTCCAAGTACTCGGTTCATGAACTTGTTGCACTTTGATGTATTCATGAAGCCATTACTTGGCTCATGAACTTGTTGTATTTATGAATCCACTGTGTGGTTCTTGAACTTGTTAGTATTTACGAACTTGCTTCGTGAATTTGTTACTTTATTTTAGTATTCCTGAACCGTGCTTGCTTGATACTTGATGTCTGAGTACACTGCCCTTTAAAATCTACCACTAGGCCTAAACGAAACTGTTTGTATGTAGCAACCATGTAGTAAAAGTATGGATGCATGAAGTTCTACCTAGATAGAATTAAATATTAGACTTAAGAATAACCTGTCACTTGTACACACTTGATACCCTACTTGAGACTTGTTACTTGAGCATAATACTTGACACTTTCTACTTGATACTTGTACTTGAGACCTTGACACATTAGACATGTTACTTGATACTCGACACTTGTACATGATACTTGTTACTTGATGTTTGATACCGTTACATGTTCACTAGCCACTTGTTCTACTACTAGTATTTGTTACCTAACCTTGTCACTTGAGTTGTCTTTCTTGCTAGCTAGTTTCTTGAATCCCCACTACTTGTTGCATCCCTATTATATTCTTGATTCCAAATCTTATTCCATATTTCTTGTACTTGTTTTATTGTTTGCGGTCCTAACTTACAATAAGGGCGTTTGTCTGGTTTTCTTTATTTTCTTCTTTTTATATTTTTACAAATAGACTTTGGAAACGAATTGCCTACTGGAATTAGTGAGCAGACATTTTAGGCTTCGCTTGGAGCAAGGACTTGCTTAAATAAATTGTTTTCTTGAGTCATTTATTTCTTTGCTACTTAAAAACTTGTAATGGGCTTATGTTCCCGAGTTTTATGTTTTGATCCGGAGTTGAAAACTATTTGGGATATTATTATTTGTTTCAATTGTTTTCTGTTGCTTAATAAATTATTCATACATGTATGGTTTTGTACATTTTGTTATATTCTTGTTATGATGCTGAATCGATCCTACAGCTCATGAATGATGAAAATCTTCGCTGGACTTTGTCACGCGCTCGTATTCTGTGTTTTTGGGAAGCGGTGCGTGATAAGGTTTTTAGTGGTATCAGAATCAGGTTTGGCTAATGTGTTAGTTTGACTAATACATTAGACAAGCTTGACTCAGTCAGGATTAACTCAACATTTAACAGGCCATGTAATTGCATGAAAAATTGATTATCAACTTGATTTGGATACTGATTATTTTGGTTTTGTGCAGGCTATGGCTCGTAAGAATGTTTCGACCTCCTAATCTGGAGGTGATCAGTCAGAGGAGCTCGCTATTGTGCAAGTGTTGCAAATGCAGCGTGAACAGAATAAGCGACTGATGCAACAAATGATGCAGATGCAGCGAGAACATGGTGAACTGATGAGGGCAGCTTTGGAAGCTGCCAACAGAGAGCCCCTTGTACCTGCGCTTGGGGTACTGCCATCGAGACCTCGTAATGTGGCGGATTTCATAAGGCTACACCCAAACAAATTCTCAGGTACTAAAGGTCCGCTGGAAGCTGAACAATGGCTCATCAAGACTGAACAGCTTTTGATCGCAGCGCGAATAGCTGATGTGGATCGCGTGGATGTCGTGAGCATCCAGCTTGTTGACCTCGCCCACATCTGGTGGCAAGCTGAGATGGAACGGCTAGGGCGCCCCATTGCCCGGTCCATCTTCAGAGAGAGCTTTCTCATGAAGTTCTTTCCTGATGTCACCAGGAACGAAATGGAGAGGCAATTTGTCGTGCTTACTCAGGTTCGTCAGATAGTGTTTATTATGCAATTTTCATTGTTGATTCATGATATATCAATGTTTAACTGAGACACTATCTTGGATTAGGGGACTCAGACCATAGACGAGTATGCTGCAGAGTTCACCCGACTGAGTCACTTTGCTACGTCCATGGTGGCGAATGATGAAGATAAGGGCTGCCGTTTCCTATTGGGCTTGGACATTGAGATCCAGGATCGCCCAGCTGCCTTGCGACTCCAATCCTATACTGACATCCTGGAGGCCGCCAGAAGCCAGGAACAGACCAGTACACGGAAGTATGCCATTCAGCGGTCCGCTCCGCACCCTGTTGCTGCTAGGCCCACTGGAAGGCCAATCAGAAGGCCAGTTCCAACCCATCCTACTCCCTACCCTGTTGCTGCTCCACGGAGAGAGGGTTACTGTGACTTCTGTCAGATTACAGGGCATATGCGCAGGGATTGCAAGCTGGCCAACCGTCGATGCTTCGAGTGTGGTGCTGGGGATCACACTGTTCGGGACTGTCCGCAGAGGAGGTTTGTGTCGCCTGCTGGTGCGCCAGCTCAAGGTCAGGTCAGGCCGCCACTTCCTCCTCAGCATCAGATCGTCGGTCAGAGGACTGCTGCTCCGAGGAGAGGTCAAGCTTTCAACCTGACTGCAGAGGAAGCCGAGACCGTAGAAGAGGTCGTTGCAGGTATATTTGTGTTTTTTTTATTTATTATTTGTTCCCTGCTTTATTTGTTTATCTTTGCATCATTCATTGTGTAGTTTCTTTCACATCAGTATTTCTTAATCATTATTATCCTGCACTATTCATCTTTTTCCATATTTTTGATTCTATCATAGGTATCATTCTAGTTCATTCTTTTCCTGCCCGTGCCCTATTTGATTTCGGGGAGACCCATTCTTTCGTCTCTTCCCGCTTTGTGGATCAGCATCAATTGGAGTGCAGTGCTATGCCGGTAGCTTGGAACATCACCATAGGTGGCGGTGTTGTCGTTTGCTCTAGGGAGTGCAAGCAGAGCCCTATGGTTAATGGGGGCACAGATTTCAAGGCAGATCTGATAGTGGTCGGGAATTCAGGGTTTGATGTGATTCTCGGCATGGATTGGTTGGGGGGTCTCATTCTGTTATGATTGCTGAGCGAAGAAGGTTGTGTTCAGAGCATGCAGAGTTTGAGTTCCATGCTGGGGAGACACCACTTAGGCGTGGTAAGAAGGTGGCTGATGAGGAAGGTTGTACAATGGAGTTGCACACAGGCTGTGAGGCTACGCCTCTTGTAGTGTGGGAAATCCTGGATGTGTTCCCAGAGGAATTACCTAGGGTTACCTCCAGATCGAGAGATGGAGTTCGGCATTGAGGTTCAACCGGGTACAGTGCCGATATCGAAGAGCCCGTACAGGATGGCACCGATTGAGCTAGCAAGCTGAAGGTGCAGATTCAGGATTTGTTGTATTTGGGTTTCATCAGGCCTAGTGTTTCACCATGGGGATCTCCTGTTCTATTCGTCAATAAGAAGGACGAAAGCCACAGGTTATGCATGGATTACCAAGAGCTGAACAGTGTCACTGTGAAGAATTGGTATCTACTACCCAGGATCGATGACTTGTTTGACCAGTTGGGCGGTGCTGTAGTCTTTTTGAAGTTGGACCTTTGCTCGGGGTACCAACAGGTGAAGATGAAGGCAGCAGATGTGCAGAAAACTACGTTCAAGACCAGGTACGGGCATTACGCATTCCTGGTGATGCCCTTCGGAGTTACGAATGCCCCAGCAGTGTTTATGAGCCTGATGAAAAGAGTTTTCTCCCAATTCCTAGACAGATTTGTGGTGATCTTTATAGATGACATCTTGGTGTATTCACGGAACCGGGAAGAGCATGCTGAACATCTGAGGTTAATCTTGCAGACTCTGAGGGAGAATCGACTCTTTGGAAAACTTAGCAAGTGCGAGTTCTGGCTTGACCGAGTCACATTCTTGGGACATATTATCTCAAGCGAGGGAATCTCTGTAGATCCGTCCAAGATTGCTGAACTGAAGGATTGGCCAGTTCCAAAATTAGTTTCAGAGGTAAGGAGTTTTCTCTGGCTAGCAGGGTATTATCGGAAGTTTGTCCAAGACTTCTCGAAGATTGCTGGGCCATTGACTAGACTGACAGGGAAGGATCAGAAGTTTGCTTGGGATGAGGCCTGCAGTGAAGCTTTCGCAGAGTTGAAGAGCAGATTGACGTCAGCGCCAGTGTTGACTATACCAGATGGTTCGGATGGTTTCTTGATTCACTGCGATGCTTCAGGCAAAGGTTTAGGTGCAGTGTTGATGCAAAAGGGTCGGGGTGTTGCTTATGCATCCAGGCAGTTAAGGCCACACGAGAAAAACTACCCTACTCATGACTTGGAGTTAGCAGTGGTGATCTTCGCTTTGAAGTTATGGAGGAACTACATACTTGGAGACCGAGTGGAAATCTTTACCGACCACAAAAGTCTCAAGTATGTCTTCACTCAGAAAGAGCTGAACATGAGACAGAGGCACTGGTTGGAGTTGATGGCTGACTACGACATCAGTTTGCAGTATCACCCCACAAGGTGAACTTGGTGCCAGATGCATTAAGCAGGAGGCCAGTCACCATGTTCTTGACTCGGTAGAAGGAGCTAATTGAGCAAATAAGAAGGTTGAACTTGAATGTGATTATGTCGGGCGCTGATCGTAGTTGTATGATGCTTCAGTTGCAGTCATCTCTGGTAGAGTAGATTAAGGAAGCACATGCAGGTGATGAGCAGTTACAGAAGTTCAAAGCAGAAGTTGAGGCAGGTTCGAGGACCGATATGGTCATTTACTCAGATGGATCACTTCGCATTGGGGCTAGGCTGTGTGTCCTAAAGGGTGGAGTCAGGTAGAAATTGCTTGAGGAAGCCCACCAGTCGGCTACTCTATTCACCCCAGTGGTACGAAGATGTATCGGGATTTGAAGCTCCACTTCTGATGGCATGGTATGAAGAGGGCAGTAGCCAGATTCGTGTCTCAGTGCTTAATCTGCCAGCAGGTGAAGGCAGAACATCAGAGGACTGCCGGACTTCTTCAGCCTCTTCCTATTCCAGAGTGGAAATGGGAGCATATCACCATGGATTTTGTGACCGCCTTGCCAAGGAGTCCTAAGGGTCACAACGCCATTTGGGTGATTGTCGACAGGCTGACGAAGAGTGCTCACTTTATCCCCTTCAGAGTTGGCTAGTCTACTGTGAGTCTCGCAGAGAGGTACTTGCAGGATATTGTCAGGCTTCATGGGGTTCCGGTCAGCATTGTATCTGATAGGGATACCAGGTTCAGATCTCAGTTTTGGGAGAACCTTCAGAGCAGTCTTGGGAGCAAGTTGAAGTACAGTACAACTTTCCACCCTCAGACAGATGGTCAGTCAGAAAGGACCATTCAGACATTAGAGGACATATTGAGGTCCTATGTACTTCAGTTTGGAGGGCCTTGGGAGGATCACCTGCACTTGGTAGAGTTCTCTACAACAACAGCTATCAAACCAGTCTTAAAGCTGCACCGTACGAGGTGCTGTATAGTCGGAAGTGCAGGTCACCAGTGTTCTTGGATGACATTGGTGAGTGGAAATTGTTGGGGCCAGAGTTGATCACCAAGACTATCAATGCAGTGGCTCAAATCAGGAAGCATCTTCTGGTAGCGCAGGACAAGCAGAGGAAATGGGCAGATGTCCACAGGAGGCCCTTGGAGTTTGAGGTGGGAGACCACGTGTTCCTTAAGGTATCGTCGTGGACAGGTGTTATCCGATTTGGAGGTGGAGGCAAGCTAAGCCCCAGGTTCATCGGGCCTTTTAATATTGAGGAGCGAGTAGGCAAGGTGGCCTATCGACTTGCATTGCCACTGGCTCTATCTGGGGTGCATGATATCTTTCATGTCTTCCAGCTCAGGAGATACATCAGGGATGAGAGCCATGTGATCGGCTACTCAAAGTTGTCTGTGCAGCCGGATCTGTCTTGTGAGATTCCGCCAGTTACTATCTTGGACAGGCGTAGAAGGTGCTGAAGAACAAGGTTATCAAGCTACTTCTAGTATCTTGGAATCCTCACTCGCCGGGTGAGTCGACTTGGGAATTGGAGAAGGAGATTCAGCAGAAGTTTCCCCATATATTTCAGTAGTTTTTTTTTTTGTTGTTGTTCTTTCTTTTCCTTGGGGGGTTACCCTATGTACCACTTGTCTGAATTTTGAGAACGAAATTTTGCTTGTTAGATGGGTAGGATTTGTAACTTCTATTTCCCGTATCTGTATTTTTCTACTGTATTTACATTCCTTGTACTCTGTCTATCAATTTGAGATCTATATTTTGTTCCAGTTCTAATAAAATCATTTCATTTGTTTCAACTCAATTTTTGTGCCAATATTTATTTCAATTTCATTGTTCATATCTGCTCTGATTTGTCGTTCTTCATGAAGAATGGACTGATTCACCTCATATATTTCTTTTTCCCTAATTATATTGAATTTCGACTCAATATTCTTTTGGATCCTACCCAAACCGGTTAACCAATAACCCAAAACCCTCCTATATAAACCTAAACCTAGTTTACCCTAACCCTAAACCTAATTACTGTGTTAACCCAATTCACCCAGCTGCCAACTCAATTTTACCCCACTGTTCAATCACCATCTTCCCCTACCTCCCGACCTTTCGACCTCCATCCAAGCTCCGACCCAATGCACTTAGCCCTCCGCCATCGCCCCATTGCTTCGACTCTCACCATCACGCCCATTGCAGAACCACCCTCCGTCGTCTTCCTCATCCTCGTCACTGCGAACCCCACCTTCGCCATTACCGAAATCACCTACCTCGCCTCACCTTACTCCCGAACCAATTAGTTTCGTCATCCCTACCTCTACTCACCCCTCTCGTCGCCTCGCCCAAGCCCGAATCCCTTAAGCTTCCCCCACTGTCTCCTCCCCTATTTTCAAACCCAAGAACAGAGTGCCGCCCCCTTCATCATTGTTTTCGCCTCGTCGACTGCTCCCCAGTCATAGTCCTCGACATTGCACCGGCTGTCGCTGCCGCAGTCGCGCAGTCACGCAGTCATCGCCGTCAGCCAGCCACTGCCAAGGTTCCACTCTCTCTCTCTCTCTCTGTTACTGTGAAGAAGGAGGGAAGGAGAAGGAGTACTGGTTTGATCTCAACCATCGGATCTCCTCTAGATCGTGATCTGATCTGATCAGATCATCACCATCCACATCAGCCAGAACTGATCTCAACCGTCGATTCTTCTTCGATCTTGATCGCCGTCAAGATCCGTGCCGGGATCCATCTCCGTTATTCTTCCGTCGGATTCGTCGTCTACACCCTAAGGCAAGTATTCTTCTTGTACAAATTATTGTTCTAGTACAAGTGTTTAATTGAAAATACTGCAAATAGATCGTAGTTGTGAATCCTTCTTGTCTCATCGTTTGATGATCTTAAATTATTTCTCATCGATTCCATAATCTTAAGAATCACAACCCTTCGTTGATATATTTACAAAACTAGTTGGACCATTTTTATCTCCTAATTACTTGAACATGAACCCCTTGACTTGTAGACGTGTGTTGTATGATGTATTGTGATGATCTTACATTCTTTTAAGTTGAGAAATAAATGTGACTTGCTAATTTGATCCCCCAATGCATTCGTATTTGTATCACACACTAATCTAGACTCATAATAGTCATTTATCATGCAACTTATATATAAAAGAAATTCACACTTGCTGCTGTTCTTATCTTTACTTGCTGTTTCGACCCCAATAAAACCAAAATCTGAACTTGAGTCCTCAATATAAAATGTAGCCCTAAGTGTCTAGTTGTCAATATCATTCAGAGTTTTCTAATTCCAACTTACGGTCTAGGAGATATCGTAGTTTTACTGCTGCTGTGTCGGTAATCGCAGATTCATAAAAACTGCTGCACCACTTTGGTTTATAATTATTTTAACTATGATATCAGTAAGTAAATGACTTGAAATTTTGCATGCAGTTACTGGACACCCTAGAGAACATTCCCTAATTTTCTCAGAATTAATTAATGATGTTTCAATCCTGTTTCACATGTATAAACTCAGCTTACAAATTCTGGCTGAACCCAAATGTTGTATAGTTTGCTGTTTTGACACATGTTACCACAACTTTCATGTCCCTTAATTATATGCATTGGAACCAGGCAGGAGTCTAGTTTCTAGACCGTCTGACAGATCCATATTTTCTATCTTGTAGCAACGGGAATCGCAGTTTTGATATAGCAACGTCATGCTGTCCAGATTTGAAATTCTTGTTGTTCTTGATACCTTGATTTGTTTTGACCGTCGAACATGTATCCTACCTAGCCTAGACTTTTCCCATGTTCTTGATTATGTTTGTTTGACTTGTTTCGCACACTTTCATGCATGCTTGATGATAATAATAAATAATAAGCCTGGATTTAAGGGAAAGAGTATAGTAGTGGACAATATAGGTAAGTGTACTCGGAAGGGGGCCCGTGTTTTCCAGTACTCGGTTCATGAACTTGTTGCACCTTGATGTATTCATGAAGCCATTACTTGGCTCATGAACTTGTTGTGTTCATGAACCCACTGTATAGTTCTTGAACTTGTTAGTATTCACGAACTTGCTTTGTGAACTTGTTACTTTATTTTCGTATTCCTGAACCGTGCTTGGTTGATACTTGATGCCTGAGTACACTGCCCTTTAAAATCCACCACTAGGCAACCATGTAGTAAAAGTATGGATGCATGAAGTGCTACCTAGATAGAATTAAACATTAGACTTAAGAATAACCTGTCACTTGTACACACTTGATACCCTACTTGAGACTTTTACTTGATGACACGATACGTGAGACTTGATACTTGAGCATAATACTTGACACTTGCTACTTGATACTTGTACTTGATAACTTGACACATTAGACTTGCTACATAAGACTCGACACTTGTACGTGATACTTGTTACTTGATGTTTGACACTATTACATGTTCACTAGCCACTTGTTCTACTACTAGTATTTGTTACCCAACCTTGTCACTTGAATTGTCTTTCTTGTTAGCTAGTTTCGTGAATCCCCATTACTTGTTGCATCCCTATTACATTCTTGATTCCAAATCTTATTCCATATTTCTTGTACTTGTTTTACTATTTGCAGCGCTAACTTGCACTAAGGGCATTTGTCTGGTTTTCTCTATTTTCTCCTTTTTATATTTTTACAAACAGACTTTGAAGACGAATTTCCTACTGGAATTGGTGAGCAGACATTCTACGCTTCGTTTGGAGCAAGGACTTGCTTAAATAAATTATTTTCTTGAGTTATTTATTTCTTTGCTACTTAAAAACTTGTAACGGGCTTATGTTCCCTAGTTTTATTTTTTGATCCAGAGTTGAAAACTATTTAGGATATTATTATTTGTTTCAATTATTTTCTGTTGCTTAATAAATTATTCATACATGTGTGGTTATGTACATTTTGTTATATTCTTGTTATGATGCTGAATCGATCATGAATGATAAAAATCATTTGCTGGACTTTGTCACGCGCTCGTATTCCATGTTTTTAGGAAGCAGGGCATGACAGAAATAGAGCACCCCGCAACAACCCATCCTCCCTCCACTTCGCCCAGGACAACCAGTCCCGATCATTCGCCTTGTTCATCTTCCCCTGTGCTCGACTCCAGAACCCTTGTGCCAGCCTCCGCCATAACTGCACCCCCGACGCTCCACCTCGCCAATCGCCATCTCCTCCCGCCTGAGCCTTGTGCCCCCCTCGCCTTCATCATCGAATGACCACCACCATTGTCTCCCTGGTCGAGCCTCACCCTCAGTCGACCCATCAGCCTCGTCCTCGACCAGCACCCCGTCATCCAGTGTCTCATCATCCCGCGACCCCTCTTCCTTCCTTCAGTCGCGACCTCCACTCTCTGTTGCCGACCACCTAGTCGACCGCCAGTCATCGTCTCCGCCTGAGTCACCATCTGCCTCCTCCCCTCGCTGCCGTCGGCCTCCTCCAGTGCAGCATCATCAGCAGTGGAGCTCCTTGATCATGTTGAACCCCAGCCGTCTGACCGTTGATCATCACGATCATGATCATCATCTTCTCAATCCTTTGATTTGGGTCATCTGATCGTGAGTCAGATCATCTTCATCACCAGCCTCAGATCAGATCTCAGCCATTCGATTGTTTTTGTGATCATCTTGTTCGAGATCCGTTCGTTGGTATTGTGTTCGTGCCCGGGAATCCGTTCCCGTTATTCTCTCATCATTGTCGTTTTCATCGTTAATTATAAGGCAAGTAACTTGTATAATTTCTGTTTGCAAATACAAGTACTAAATATCGCTTGTAGTGTAGTTGCTCATATAGTCAATTCCCACGAAATCCATTGTTATATCTTGTCTCAATGTGATGGTCCGCCCGCAGTTGTCTCATTACACACACGACATGAAATAACCTAGAGATAATCAATTCTTGGTGTATACATGCATGTTGTTTGTATGATCTTGTGTGCTTGATGTGTTAGTAGTAGTATAACTCGTTGCAAACTTGTTAAATACCTTATATCATATTATTTGGACATCTAGTATACCATATTTCGCTTTTTTTTAAAATTTGGGTGTGTTACATATGAACTAGTTGATCTTATGCATAAAGAAGATTTTTGTTTTTGCTGTTACCTCGTTTTTGTTCAGTATTTTAGACCTCATTAAGGTCAGTAAATGAAAATTATTTGTAAATATGAATTATAGAGAATTCTGTCTACTTTCCAAAATTTCTGACAGAGCTCAATTTCAATTAGTGAGTTACAAGTTATTGTTATTTTACTACAGAGATATAGAAAAATTACAGATTTGGTTTTATGTGAATTCTGGAGAGTAATTTATTTTTATACTGATGTTAAAGATAATATTTTGATCCAATATTTTGCTGAGTACAACTAGACTTGATTGGGATTAACCCCTAATTTTTTTGGATTTAATTGATGACTTTTATAAACTATTCTATACTTCCAAACAACTATTATACTTGCAGAATTTTCATGCTGTTCAGCAAAGAACCTTAATTTCAACCTGATTCTATTTGATGTTTATAAAAACTTTGTGAATATGAATTGTAGCCTGTTGTATCTATTTTATCACCCTTTTGACGGATCTGGATTTTAATTTATATTTAGTAATGTATTGTTGTTTTAGTACTGCTGTGTTTACGATTTTCAGATTTACAAACTTGTTGTATCTTGTTGTTTTCTGATTTTATTTGAATATACTATCTATATTGAAAAATTATGAAATTATATTTTCTGATACTAAACATACTATAGAATACCCAGATTTTTTTTGGATTTAATCAGTAAGTTTTTATGCCGTTTTCCTGTTTATGAATATAAATTTCTGATTTCTGGCTGAACATGTTTTTCAGGATACAATTCTGTTTTGAGTCCTGTTTTTGTGAAATATCATATGACTTATATACATTTGCTGGATTCGTCCGAGAGTATTTTTCAGATTTTCTGACAGATCTAGGTTTGCATATTTGTGGCAACGGAAAGTCCAGATTTGGTGCAATACTGTCTTGCTGTCCTGAACTAGAATTTTCGTTGTCCTACCCTTTTATGAGTTGTCTGTCACCTATGCATGTTTATCATTCAACCTGAACCTGTTACTTGTTTATGCCATATTATTCTTGCCATGTTTTTTTGTCACATACATGCCCGTTTGATAATAATAATATAAATAATCAAGCTGGGGTTAAGGGAAAGATCTAATAGTGGAAAATATAGAAATGTGTTCTTGAAAGGGGGCCGTGTTTCCCACCTGTTATCTGTTATCTGTTATCTGTTATCTGTTATCTGTTACGTGTTCATGACTACATGATATACGATTCTATTTATCTGATTACCTGGCTGCATACTTCCCTTTAGGAAGGTGTACTCAGAAGAGGACCCGTAGGTTCTATCTGTATCTGTTATCTGTTATCTGATACCTGAGCACACGGCCCTATATAATCCACTACGAAATCTAAATGAAACTTGTTTGAATGTAGCAACCATGTGGTAAATGGATGGGACGCATGAAGTGCTACCTAGATAGAATAAATACAAGACTTGACATAACTTGACATCTGTTATCTGTTTATTTGTTTGCATGACACCTGACGTCTGTTATCTGTTTACCTGTACCTGTTAGCACACCATGTTACTTGTTTCTATTTTCTGATTCATGTTAGACATTCTGTTTTGCTCTTTCATATCTATTCTATGCTATATTTGCTTCTGCTGTTACTCTATATCTGTTTATTCTTTTTCTGTACTTGTGCCTGCACTACAAGCGGCCCGTAACTTGCAGTGATGGAAGTTTTATTTCTCTTTTCTTTTCCTACAATTTGTTAAATTGTAGATTTTGGTGATCAGCTGCCGATGGAGTAGGTGATTAAAGATTTTAGTTGCTGGAGTTCTTGCTATTATTATTTCCTGTTGCTTATTTTGAATAAATGTATTTGCTACATGGATTATTTTGTGTTGGCAGTATGACCCAGAATTTATGACTTGTTTCCAAATCTGGTTTATTTGAGATTTATTAAATTTTATTTGAAGTAAATTCTGTTGGTATATTGAATATGTGTTTTTCAACTTTGTTTTTGTTTGTTAGAATATCATTTCACTTGCACTTTTATAATGAAATAAATTATATGTTCAAGAGTACAATTTCTGTTGCATGTCCGTTAATATGAAATAAATAAAATGCTATGTTCACTATTTTAGCTACATTTTCCTTTTATTCTTTTTCTTATTTTTTCCCTTTGTTTTCCGTTCTCCCTGGATGTATCACGACTCCCAATACCAAAATTAAAAATTTTTAAAAAAAATTTGTGTTCCTTTATAAAGGATATCATCTGTTACTATTAACACATAATCCGATGATAAAGATAATGCTACGTGTATAATAATACAAGGAATGTACCGAATACTGATGTAATACGATATTTTTATGTTGCATGAATTATGAGAAATACTATATTACGTCACAATTTGTAAAGTAAAATTTGTACATATCAGCTACTCGATCCAGTTATAAAACCTTACAAATAAGAATTTTTTTGCCATACTATGCCACTTTTTGAAACTATTTATAATTATGAACCAATTTCGAAACTGTTTCGCGCTCGTGGCTACTTGGTGCCACGTCAGCAGCGGCCGCTATTCTCATTAGCGGCATGTTCCTTTTAGAGGTCGCTAATGGAAATAATTGTCTCTTTTTAAAAAAAAAATTGAAAATTTTGTTTACTTTCATTATTACTAGTAGTGACCAAAGCATATATGAAGTCGCTAATGAGATTTGCGACCTTTAATGAACTGTATTCCAACACTTAGTAAAATCTAGAAAGGTTTTGCTCTCTGAAAAAATAACAATCAATTTATTTTTGAAACTGAGGTCGCTATTCGGAATAGCGACCTTAGTTGTACAAAGGTCGCTATTCGGAATAGAGACCTTAATTGTACTAAGGTCGTTGTTCTAAATTGAAAGCTTAGTTGTGTGATTAGTTTGCAAACTTTACAAAGAACAAGGAGATTGAGTTTCCTACTGAGGTCGCTATTGCGAATAGCGATCGAAGTATACTAAGGTCGCTATTCCCAGGTGATTATTTTTCAAATTTTACAGGGAGCAAAGAGATTTAGTTTCCTACAGAGGCCACTATTCGGACTAGTGACTTCAGTGTTAAAAAAATTTCCCCCAAGAGAACAAAAATTTTCTAGAAATCGCTAAGTGTCTCAATATGTTCATTTGATGTCGCTAACCCCATTAGCGACCTCATATATACTTCGGTCGCTAATCTACTAAAAACCATTCACGTCCCGCTTCCCAAAATATGGGAATACGAGCACGTAACAAAGGCTCAGCGAATGATTTGTATCATTCATAAGTTATAATATTGAACTCAACAATGTGCAATATAATTATAACCACGCATGCTATAATGAAATCACATAACATAAATAATCCATGAAATGTCTCAAAAATAACCAACATCTGGAAAGAATAAACTTCAGGTCATCAAAACCCAAAACATAAAGTACGATAATAACAACAATGCTAGAATTTAAAATAACATGGACGAAACAATTATTGTTGTAACATCCTAGAAATTCTAAATATGTTTTTAAAATAAATAAACGATTTAAAATGAATTTTTGTGATTGAATAAATATTTTTCTGATATTTATCTTTTTGCACGTGCAAAACACATGCAAATATTTTCTCAGAAAATACAAAGTCAGAAAATTTGCTTGGAAAATATAATATTTATTAGTAGATAATAATTCTAAATTTTCTGAATTTTTATGAATAAAGTATGACATGTTTGCAAATATTTCAAAATGAAGGACTTTTGTGTAAAATTGCCACTTGGGGGTAAAATTCCAAAATTTCGAATTTTTGGGACTGCACACAGGGCTGGCCAGATAGGGGAGTTGGGGAGAACAGATATTTTTGGTTTAAGTTGATTTTGTAGCGCCCCGAATTTCAATATAATAAACTCAGAAATATGTGGCACAATTCCCATCATCTAACTCAATGTAATAGTAATAGCCAAACATAGATATTTTTTTCAACTTTATTACATCAATTCTTTACATAGCACAGTGAAAAATTAAATACCTTGAATTACAATTCTTTCTTTTACAATTTGCATGATCCATATTATCATTCTAACACATGCATCCAAATCTCAAGCTATAGGTACCTACCTGTAAAACATGAGGCTAGAGATAATCCTAACCCCCAAAACTACAGGGGTCAGCCATATCGGTGTGAGCAACATCAAAAGAAATACAATATAAATAAAGCATAAATAATAAATTCATAATCAACGCATTTCCACAGTAGTAACAATGAAATATGAAATGACGATGAATAAAGCATGAAAACATCAAGTGAAACAAAGCTAAGTGTCAAGTGTGGGAAAACAGAAAACATCATGCATAATACAAGTCAAAAAAATACAAATGCAGTATGATGATTCTCTAATGCATACTTGTCGGATTTTCCATACTACATAGGTCCGGTGCAAGCCCTTACTGTTCTACACTTTATAGGGTTAAATCCCTCGTCATACAACTAATCCTACTACGGTGATAGAAACAAGATTATACTACGAATAGGCCTGACAACCCTCGATGCGCAAGCATCATGTAAGCATAGCTAAAAAATCGAAGAATCACCTCCCAACCGTGTACCCCACAAATAAGCCTGTCGACCCTCGACGTGCAGATACACAGTACATCCCGTAAATAGGCCTGCCGACCGTCGACACGCGAATGTACCGTATGTTCTGTGAATAGGTCTGCCGATGCTCAACACGCGAACATACCAACTGTCCTCTTGGGACACAACAACACACAGTCCTGGAACGCATCCGTTGGACTAACCCCAGAGTATATAATTACGTTTCCCAAGTTCTATCACATCTCCACTAGTGTCTATCCTTAGGTTGATTATTATTAATTAAAACACAATTTCCCCCTCTCTAGAGTTGGTGTACCCTGCCGGACTTAATTCCAAAAAACAACCCCAAGACCCAAATTGGTCAAAATCCACAAAATCTCATCTGCCGATTTACAGGAATCCCACTCAACTTCTAGAGACTTACAAATCAAATATCAACGCAAAACCCTTCAATAAAACTTTTAATTCCATCACCAAATCATTTATATTAAGAAAACTTCTTTAAATCAAACAAATCCAAATTTATCCAATTACTCACAAATTTCCAGAACTGAAATAAGATATTAAATCCATTAAACAACTGAGATTCATATTTTGAAGTCATAGAATATCACAAAACATCCATATCTTGAAATCCACATATATTTCGCTTCTTAAAGTCATAGAAATACAAATTAAATTCTATAAAAATCAAAATATAACTCTCTGTAAAATACAGTAACCTGGAGTGAAAACATCATCTAAAATAGTAGATTAATAATCCATAAGTTCGAAGAAATATTCATTCAAGAAATCAGCAAGAAAACTCAACAAATCATCAAAAACAGCAGGTGACAGTCGATTGTCGAAAACAGTTCAAAAGAACGATGGTTGACTGCACAAGCCCAAAAAGTCCAATTTTTCAAATGATGGTCGACCGCACATCTTAGTTCAAAATGGGGCCGGTGGATCGTTAGCTGCTACTCGACTAGTTTCAAAATTGTGCACTTTTTCGACTGATACATCGATTTAGATCTTTAAAAGCATAATTTGTGAAATAAAAATTTCTGAGATGATCAAATACAACTTATTTAACAAGCTAGGGTTTAGAAAACAAATCAAATTCTCATCAAGTTTACAAAAGAGTAATTTTTCATGAAAATTCTTCAAATCAGGAAACATGAATATGAATATGTATATACGTGCATTTGTGCATCAATAAAGCATCAAAATTCATTGTATGTGAGTAGTATAGTGTTCAATTCAATCTCAGTATCAATATAAATCAAGATCCAATTGAAAACCTCGCAAAAACTTCAAAAAAACAATTTCGGCTGTGTACAGCCAGACCCGAAAAATCAAAACCCCGTTCAACCTTCAAAACTCGATCTTTTTTATTTAAAAATCATTCTACAACTTGTTATACACATACACCAACTGATTACATTAGTTTACCCCTTGATCATATGCATCTACAGCAATCATTACTCCAGTTCTTCCCCATCAAAATTCTCGAACAGTATGTATATATATAATCAACAGTAAAATACTCATCTTTATTCAAATTTGTGCATCTCCATCATATAATCTCGATATATATACAATCAAGCAACGAGAATAATAAGGAACAGCATACCCATAATGTCTATTAGGTTCTTAACAATCTCAAGTCATCTATATAGGAATTCTAATCATAACATTCATAGAAAGTCCACTTTTAATCATCCATCCATCAATATATTTATTATATTATCGTACAATCGTCTAACATGCATTCTACTAGACAAATCATCACATACAACATGCATAGAACACTAAGAAAGTAAACATATGTCACTTACCTCAATGAAGAATCAACCGAAATAATAAAGAATTAAGAAAAGTTCTTCATTTCATAAAAATCCAAGATCCTCGCTTCGAAACTCCAAGAAAACCAATAGTAAAAATAGTCATAAAGAATTAAGAAAAGTCCTTCATTTCGTAAAAATTCAAGGTCCTCGCTTCGAAACTCCAAGAAAACCTATAGTAAAAATAGTCTTTTGTTTTGCAAGGGAAGGGGACTGCTGTAGCAGCCCTAATATAGGCCGAAATCCAGTTTCAATGGTTTTGAGAAGAGTTTGCAAAATATCCCTTTAGAAAATATCTTTACATATATAGATCTTTATAATAGGAAATTAGATTAACCAATTCAATTGAGGTTTAAAATCAAAAATAACCACCCAGATCTGGCCGACACTGGTTTCAAACCCAGAAAAACAAAATTTGAAATTTTGGCCTCCAAGTGGCAATTTTGCAAAAAGGCCATTTTTTAACAAATTTGCGAAATAAACCAAATCTATTAGAATAAAAAGTAAATACTTTACCTTTGAGTTAATTAGCCATCATGCTCAGCCTAAAAAACCAAAATTCTGGAGTTTTTACTCCAAATGGTAATTTTGCACAAAAGCCCATTTTTTGTAATATTTGCAAATATGTCAAATAAATATCAGAAACATCCAGAAAATTCATAATAATACCTACTAATAAATATTATGTTTCCTCAAAATAATTTTTGACTTTGAACTTTCCAAAAAAATATTTGCACATATTTTGCACATGCAAAAAGATAAGTATCAGAAAAATATTTATTAAATCACCGAAAGTCACTTTAATTCATTTATTAATCTCAAAAATATTATTTAAAAATATAGGGTGTTACAGATTTAACTAATTGATTTTTGTAAGATCCATATATGTAAAGATATTATCTTAAAGAATATTTTGTAAAAATATCGTAGAAACCCTAATATTCTAAATCCCTGCCTATATTAACTCTTGCTACAGCCATTTTCCCCTGTTGAAAACAAAAAAACTATATTTCTTCATTATTTTCTTGGATTGGAGGCTTGGATCTTGAATTTTTGCAAGGAGAAGGAAATGACTTTTCTTTATTTCTACTATTGTTCTTCAAGTCAATATTCTATGAGGTGGGTGGTACATCTCATCTCTTGAATTGTTATATGCTTGTATAATATGATGATGATTGATCAAATATGATATATCTTTCATGAATAAAAACCCTAATTAGTGAATGATTCTTTGACTCTTTTGATATGTACTTGGATCATGATTGAGTAGATGTCATGCTAGAAATTTCTATGTGGATCTTTGACTGATTTAAATGCATATATTAATGATTGTTGTGATAGACTTAATTGATTTCATGAAATAAAATTCAAATTTTTGATATGTGGTGATCATGCATAGTTTGTTCTGAGGATGGATAATATTGATGAACTGAGGTAGATTGGATAAATTGCACATTTTATATCATAGATTTCATCATGCATATGTATATATCAGTTTGAAGAGATTTCGATTTAGTTGATCTGATGTCACAGACCGCATGTCGTTCGACCCTATGGTCGACTGCAGTCGGTAGACCGCAGTTTCATGTGTTGCTGCAACCGGTCGACTGCCGAAATTGGAATTTTGCCACTCTCTATTTTACTGTACCTTTTTCTTGAATGAATATCTCTCCAATTTTGCAAACAGTGGTTATTAGTTTTCCAAAGTAGATAGATTTCAGTAGTTGACACGTATGTATGTACTCATATCCCTGTATGTGCAAGAATCTTGACTATATTATAGTATTTGAAATGTTCATATGAAAAATCTACTTTAAAATCTTTTTATTCAATGTTATGACTTTGGAAATTGGGATTTTATGGAGTTTATGAAAGAATTTTAGTTGATGTATGTACTGAGATGGTTTGGCCAGGATACACTCATTTTGTTACAAATTTTTATCATATGAAATCAATATAATCATATATCAGTTTGAGATATCTATGAGATTTTTAAATGGTTGTTGCAGACTGCATGTCAGTCGATCGTGAACTCGACTACATATTGTTTTCCAGTCGACTGCAGTTCTTTTGAACTTGTTGTACGGTCGACTGGCATGACTGGGCTATTGCCATCACTTCTACTGGCAGTCGACTGTAGACTTTGTACGGTGCCTTCCAGTCGACTGCCATGATTTTGAGTTGTGTTTTCTCTTTGAATGCTGTCAGTCGACCGCAACTTTTGTACTGTTGAATGTCGGTTACTGTCAAGACTTGGTTTTCACGCTCTGTTTTGCAGCAATTTTTCATTACTTTGAATGATTGTTTCTTTGAATTTTTAAATGATGAGTCTCAGTTTTTACCAAACAATTGGATTCAGATTTTACTACTTTCAGAGAGTGTATTTTCAAATTTTAATAGAATTTAACTTAGATGTTTATGGTTTTAGAAAGGAAATATTTCTCGAAATTCAAGATTATTACATTTCAGATTTTTCTACTGTTTAAGGACATAAAATCTCATTTTATTGATGTTAGTTTTTGTTTTGACAAATTATGTGGACATAGTTGTACATGGAGTTACTTGGCTTTGACTATTGGAATTGAGGGAAATTCTCGTTGTGAGCTAGATGATTCGGATTTATGTGACATAAAGGAATATTTGAGTTGATGTTTGAGTTAGGAGACTCTAGAGGTTAGGTGGGACCCTAGCATGCCAACAAGTGGGATTTTATTGGAAATTGGCCTGTGGGGCTTTTGTTTTCATTCAATAAAGTTAAGTCTGGTAGGGTACACCAACTTTAGGGAGAATGTAATTCTAATTAAACTTAATAAACATAAGGATAGACACTAATTGGAGTTATGATGAAATGGGAGCAAACGTGAGTATGAGAGCCTTAGGATGATCTACAGTGGTCCCCGGAATTATCGAGTTGCGAGTAAAACAGTCTCCGAAATTACCTACGGTGTGGGACTGATCTCCGGAATTATCAGGAACGAGGCGACGCTCATGGTACGTCTGTGCGTGGTGTGGCGCCATAGCTTGCGGTGTGGGGTATTCTCAAAAATTTCCAGGTATGAGTGAAATAGTCTTCGAAATTATCTGTAGACAGAGATTGACTTACAGAATTATCGGGGCATGTGCTAGGTACGCGCAGAATGTCTAAATCTCATAGTAGTCACTGTAGTAGGTTAGTTGCATAATGTGGGATTGAACCCTATAAAGTGGAGAACGGTAAGGGCTTGCACCAGACCTATGTAGTATGAGATGTATAGAATCCGATAAGTATGCAATAGAAATCATCATATGCATTTGTGTTTCTCGACTTGTTTTATGCATGCTTGTTTTCTGTTTGTATCTCATATACTTGACACTTAACCTAGTTTCACTTGTTGTTTTACGTTTCATTCATTGTTGTTTCATGTTTCATATATTATTGATGTATTAATATGTTTCACTTGTCGTTCTATTTATTATTGTTTATGCATCATTCATTATTACTATATTAATATGCATTAAGTTTGTGATTGTGAGATCTAGAAGTATCACTATTACTATAGTTGACATCAGTTGCATTTAACTAACGTGTCCACTTTCAATAGACTTTGCAAGAATTTTCAATTACAGATAGCATTGGTTCAAGTAAAGCTTGGAGTATAAATGAAAGTTGAAAATTCACCGTGATGTAATAGAATTGTAATTAAAGTGTTAAATTCCGCTGTGTTTTTAAAAAAAAAATTTGATGTAATAAAAAGTTTTTATTTTCTCTGTATTTGATATTGTGTTTATGATTACATTGAAGTTTATTCTAGAATATTACGTATTTCTAATTTTATTTGTTGGAAATTCGAGGCGCTCAAGAGTTGGTATCAGATAGCATTGGTATAAATACCCGAAATCCAGATCCGACCCGGACCCGGCATTGGACCGGAACCGACCCAGCCTATCCGGGTCCGGGTTCGGGTCCTAAAATGGGACCCGTTGTACTTTCAGGTCCGGGTCCGGGTCCGCTCAAAAGAGACCGGACCCAGACCCAGACCCATTAAAAAAAACCCAAAAAATCAACATAAAAATAAATATTCTTTCATCATCCCTTCCCTCCTTCCTCCTCAATTCTAAATCTTCCTCTTCCAAACCCAAAACTCATGTTTTTTACTTCTCTCCTTTATCCAAAATCCTCCACTCGCCGCCTCCGCTCGCCGCTCACACTCCCGCTCCTACCGCACGGGTAGGAATATTTTAATAGGACCCGGACCCGGAATCGGACCCGGTCCTCACGGGTCCGGGTCCGGGTCCGGGTCCAATTTTTGGACCTGTAGGGGACCGAGTCCGGGTCCGAGTAGTGAAGGACCCGACCCAACCCGATACCAATGCTAGTATCAGAGCACGCTTCAATAGTAATGTTAAACATGGTATAGGGAATGAACCTAGGTGTGGACACTAGAGTGTGAGTACCTAGGTATGGACACTAGAGCGTGAGTATTAAACATGAAACTAAACTAAATGAAATGGTTTAAGTATGAATAGATTTCTGCCATAAGCAGTTGGTGTGAAAGTGAGTTATGTTGTGGTGCTATAATATTTCCACGTGTTTTGCACTATTCAGTAAAATGGCAGGTGCCAGGACCAAGAACGGTGGTTGCCAGGACCAGGAACGGTGGTAATGGTGATTGGGCTGAAGGTTCCCACGGGTGCAGACTAGATTTAGAGATGGAGATTACCGGGGTATATCAGACTCTGAATACATTTATGCCAGCTAGTGCGACTTGTTATCTGGGAGCAAGGCCTGTACCAATTAATGTTGATGCGATCAAGCAAGTAGAATCCTTCAAGCGGATGAAGCCTCCAGTTTTTGAAGGGCGAGCTGATCCAAATGAGGCTGATGATTGAATCAGCCAGATGGAAGTGGTCTTCGAGGTTCTGGAAACCCCCGCAACAAACAAGGTGGAATTGGCTACAATGCAGTTGGAAAAAGACTTTGGTGTCTGGTGGCAGTTAGTGAAGCGGATTTTGGGTGTAGAGAAGATGACTTAGGAGGCTTTTTTTAGTGATTTCAGGGATCACCACTTCCCCTCAGACATCCAGGAGAAGAAAGCGATGGAGTTTCTAAACCTGCAGCAGGGTTGTATGACAATGCATGAGTATGAGACTAAGTTCACGCAATTATCAAGGTATGCGCCGGAGCTAGTAGTTGATGAAGAAAAGAAAGCAGGGAAATTTGAACAGGGCTTGAGGCCGAGTCTAAGGTCATGAATGATACCGTTGGAGATTAGGAGATTCGACAAACTTGTCAGGAGGGCAGCCATGACCGAGGAGGACATGGGTCAGTTCCAGAAGAAGCAGGAAACCTGGAAAAGAAATAAAAGGTCATAAGAAAATCAGAGTGGGAGGAGGTTCCCAGAGAAGAAGGGCAAATTCAGTAGGCCCGAGCTAAAGCCAACAGCAGTTCAAGGTGTGACTTGCTATAACTGTGGAGAAGCGGGTCACTACAGGTCAGCATGCCCCAAGCCAGCAAAGGGTCTGACTTGTTATCTGTGTGGGCGAGAGGGTCATACAAAGCTGTTTTTCCCGCAGCTTAAGAAGGATGGTGCAAATGGGAGCAAGTTCTAGAGGCAGGGGCGAGTGTTTGCATTGACTGAGGAGGATGCTGGTAACTCAGAAGATGTGATCCAGGGTATGCAAAAAATTTAATTTATTTATTGGATGTATTAAATAAGACTTTGTTTAAGAATAAAATAGAGTTTTGAGTATCATTGTTCATGTAATAGGATGTGTTTCGATTAATGGAATAAAAGCAAAGGTTTTATTTGATACTGGTTCTTCGCATACTTTTGTGTCGCCCAATTTTGCTAAGGTGTTAGGTGTGGAACCTAAGATTTTCCAGGCAGAGTTTTGTCAGTGGCAACACCATCGAAGAAGAGTTGATTGCTAATCGATATTACGAGGACTGTGATATCGAGATCGGTGAGAGGCTTTTTGGAATCGATCTCATCGAACTGCAGGTCTTTAGTGTAGATGTGATTGTGGGCATTGGTTGGATGGCAATTTATTATGCTACAATTGATGCAAGAATAAGGAAGTTATAGTGAAGGCACAGGGAGGACCCGCAATGACTTTTTGAGGGATGAAAGGAAACTCGAAGATGATTGCAGCTCTATCAAAGTTGATGATTCCAGATGAGGCTAGGGAGATCTCAGTTGTCAGAGATTTTCTACTATGTTCTTGGAAGATCTACAAGGGTTACCGCCGCAGCGAGATGTGGAGTTCTGCATTAATGTTTAGCCAGGAAGTGCTCCAATATCTAAGGCTCTATACAGGGTGGCACCTGTAGAGCAAGATGAGGTAAAGAAGAAGTTTGAGGAATTGCTGAGCAAGGGGTTCATCAGGCCGAGTACTTCGCCATGGGGAGTATCTGTGTTGCTATTGAAGAACAAGGATGGGTCAATGAGGATGTACATTGACTACCAGGAATTGAACAAGGTGACCATTCAGATTAAGTATCCACTTCCGCAGATTGATGATTTGTTCGAAGGCTTCAGGGGGTGGCAGTATTTTTGAAGATTGATATGCAGTTAGGGTATCATCAAGTTCGAGTTAAAGAGGATGATGTGAGCAAGACAACTTTCAGGACTCGTCACGAACTTTATGAGTTTTTGGTGATGCCATTCAGGGTGACGAATGCGCCAGCAATGTTCATGGATATGATGAATTGGATATTCATTAATAATATACTGGTCTATTCGAAGTCGGAGGAAGAGCTTGTTGAGCACTTAGCAGAGGTGTTGCAGAAATTGCAGGAGCATGATTTGTATGCCAAGCTATCGAAGTGTGAATTTTGGAAGTCTGAGGTAGCATTCCTTGGTCAGATCCTTTCAAGGAGGGAGTGACCACTGATCCACAAAAAATTGAAGCAGTGAAGAATTGGCCTAGATCGACGACTGTGAAGGAGGTCAGGAGCTTCTTGGGATTAGCAGGGCATTACAGACGATTCATTCAAAGCTATGCACAGATTGTAGTTCCTTTAACATGGATGACCCTGGAAGAATGTGAATTTCACTTGGACTGATAAATGTGAGGCGAGCTTTCTAGAGTTGAAGGAGAGGTTGACGACAGCACCTGTTCTAGTTTTGCCACAAGCTGGGAAAGATTATGATGTTTACAGTGATGCGTCGCTCAGAGGTTTGGGTTGCGTCTTGATGCAAGAGGGGAAGGTTATTGCTTATGGTTCGAGGCAGCTGCGTCATCATGAGAAGAACTACCCGATGCACGACCTGGAGCTTGCAGCTATTATCTTTGCTTTGAAGCAGTGGAAGTGCTATATATATGGGGAGAAGGTCAATATGTTTACTGACCACAAGAGCTTGAAGTACATTTATCAACAAAGAGGTCTAAATCTTTGGCAGAGGAGGTGGTTAGAGGTATTGGAAGACATTCGTCCTGAGATCAAGTATCATCCAGGCAAGGCGAATGTAGTAGCTGATGGGCTAAGTCAGAAGAGTAGTCTGTTGAGTTTGATCACAACTCAGAAGGAGTTAACTGCAGAGTTAGATCAGGGTATTGAAGTGGTACTGCATGGATTGGGACGTTATTGGCACAATTGAGGCATCAGCCTTCATTAAGAGAACAAATTATAGAGGGTCAGAAATCAGATGCAGAGATTCAGAGGATGTTACAGCAGATTTCTGATGGCAAGCTATTAGAATTTTGTGTCCAAGATGGAGTCTTATGGATGGGCGAGAGATTGTGTGTGCCGGAGAGTGCAGATTTGAAGGAGAGTATCTTACAGGAAGCATACAGTACCTTGTTATCAGTACATCCTGGAAGTACGAAGATGTACAAGGACATTAAGTAGCACTTTTGGTGGCCAGGAATGAAGAGGGACATTGTAGATTTTGTGGCAAGGTGTTTGACTTGCAAGCAAGTCAAAGCAGAGAACCAGAAGCCTGGAGGCTTGTTGCAGTCGTTGCCTATACCTGAATGGAAGTGGGATAATATTAGCATGGATTTCATCACTGGTTTTCCAAGGAGTCCGAAGGGCAACGACTTGATTTGGATCAATGTGGATCGTTTGACCAAGTCGACTCATTTTTACCTACGAAGATTACATGGTCTTTGGAGAAGCCAGCAGAACTGTACATCAAAGAGATTGTGAGACTTCATGGGATTCCCGTGTCTATTGTTTCCGACAGGGATGCAAGGTTCACATCGAGATTTTGGAGGAGTTTGCAGGCAGCTCTGGGTATCAGGATTGACTTCAGTACTGCTTTTCATCTGCAGACAGATGGGCAAACAGAGAGGGTGAATCGAGTATTGGAGGATATGCTGTGATCTTGTGTCATGAATTTTGGTGGCAGTTGGAAGAGGTATTTGGCATTGGTTGAGTTTGCTTACAACAACAGTTACCACACGAGCATCGGTATGGCACCTTATGAAGCTTTGTACGGGAGAAAGTGCAGAACACCTGTCTGTTGGTACGAAGTGGGAGAAAGACAGATGTTTGGGCCTAAAATTGTGCAGCAGATGTCAGAGAAGATCGAGCTGATTCGGAAGAGATTGGTCGAAGCCCAGAGTCGGCAAAAGAGTTATGCAGATACTCGGCGTAGGGACTTGGAGTTCGAAGTTGGGGATGCAGTCTTCCTCAAGGTATCTCCGACGAAGGGAGTGATCGGGTTTGGGAAAGGAGGCAAGTTGGCACCGAGGTACATTGGACCATACAAAATTTTGAAGCAAATCGGTACGATAGCGTACAAATTGGAATTGCCGAAGGAGTTGGCTCAAGTGCATGATGTATTCCATGTATCGATGTTGAGGAAGTATGTACTAGACCAGAATCATCAGTTGACAGAAGTGCCCGATGAATTACAGCTAAATTTAAGCTATAAGGAGTAGCCCGTGGAAATTGTTGATCGGCGGGTGAAGGTGTTGTGGAGAAGTCATACCTATGGTCAAGGTATTGTGGAGGAACTAGTTGTTCGAGGTGGCCACTTGAGAGCCAGAGGAACTAGTTGTTCGAGTTGGTCAATGCATTGAAGAGATTTCGATCTAGTTGACCTGATTGTCGTAGACCGCATGTTGGTCGATCCTACGGTCGACTACAGTCAGTCGGCCGCAGTTTCATGTGTTACTACAGACGGTCGACTGCCGAAATTGGATTTTTGCGACTCTCTATTTTACTGTATCTTTTTCTTGAATGAATATCTCTTCAATTTTGCAAATAGTGGTTATTAGTTTTCCAAAGTGGATAGATTTCAGTAGTTGACACGTATATATGTACTCCTATCCTTGTATGTGCAAGAATCTTGACTGTATTATAGTATTCGAAATGTTCATATGGAAAGTTTACTTTAAAATCTTTTTATTCAATGTTATGACTTTGGAAATTGGGATTTTATGGAGTTTATGAAAGAATTTTAGTTGATGTATGTACTGGGATGGTTTGGCCAGGATACACTCATTTTGTTACAGATTTTTATCATATGAAATCAGTATAATCATATATCAATTTGAGAGATCTGTGAGATTTTTAAATGGCTGTTACAGACTGCATGTCGGCCGACCATGCAGTCGACTGCAGTACTTTTGAACTTTTGTATGGTCGACTGTCATGGCTGGGATGTTGCCATCACTTCTACTGGTGGTCGATTGTAGACTTTGTACCGTGCCTACCAGTTGACTGCCATGATTTTGAGTTGTGTTTTCTTTTTGAATGCTGTCAGTCGACCGCAACTTTTGTACTGTTGAATGTCGGCCGACTGTCATGACTTGGTTTTCACACTCTGTTTGCTACAATTTTTTGTTTTTTTTGAATGATTGTTTCTTTGAATTTGCAAACTTAAGCAATTGGATTCAAATTTTACTACTTTCAGAGAGTGTATTTTCAAAATTTAATAGAATTTAACTCAGATGTTTATGATTTTAGAAAGGAAATATTTCTCGAAATTCAAGAGTATTATATTTCAGATTTTTTCTACTTTTTAAGGACATAAAATCTTATTTTATTGATGTTAGTTTCAGTTTTGGCAAATTATGTGGATATAGTTGTACATGGAGGTACTTGGCTTTGACTATTGAAATGAGGGAAATCCTCGTTGTAAGCTAGATTATTTGGATTTATGTGACATAAAGGAATATTTGAGTTGATATTTGAGTTATGAGACTCTTGAGGTTGGGTGGGACCCTAGCATGCCGACAAGTGGGATTTTGTTGGAAATTGGCTAGTGGGGCTTTTGTTTTGATTTAGTAAAGTTAAGTCTGGTATGGTACACCAACTCTAGGAAAACTGTGATTCTAATTATACCTAATAAATATAAGGACATACACTAATTGGAGTTGTGATAAAATGGGAGCAAACGTGAGTATGAGAGCCTCAGGATGATCTGCGGTGTGAGATAGTCCCAGGAATTATCGATGTGTGAGTGAAATAGTCTCTGGAATTACTTGCGGTGTGGGACTGATCTCCAGAATTATTGGGATCGAGGCGACGTTCATGGGACGTTTGTGCGTGGTGAGGAGCCATAGCTTGTGGTGTGGGGTATTCTCGAAAATTGCCAAGTATGAGTGAAATAGTCTCCGAAATTATCTGTGGAAAGAGATTGACCTCCGAAATTATCGGGGCATGGGCTAGGTACGCCCTGAATGTCTGAATCTCGTAGTAGTCACTATAGTAGGTTAGTTGCATAACGTGGGATTGAACCCTATAAAGTGGAGAATGGTAAGGGCTTGCACCGGATCTATGTAATATGAGATGCATAGAATCTGACAAATATGCATTAGAAATCATCATATGCATTTGCGTTTCTTGACTTGTTTTATGCATGCTTGTTTTCTGTTTGCATCTCATACACTTGACACTTAGTCTAGTTGTACTTGTTGTTTTATGTTTCATTCATCGTTGTTTCATGTTTCATATGGTATTGCTGTATTAATATGTTTCACTTGTAGTTCTATTTATTATTGTTCATGCATCATTCATTACTGCTATATTAATATGCATCAAGTTTGTGATTGTGAGATCTAAAAATATCACTATTACTATAGTTGACGTCAATTGTATTCAACTGACGTGTCCACTTTCAATAGACTTTGCAGGGATTTTCTGTTATGGATAGCATTGGTTCAAGTAAAGTTTGGAGTATAAATGAAAGTTGAAAATTCATCGTGTTGTAATAAAATTGTAATTAAAGTGTTAAATTCCGCTGTGTTTTGTAAAAGAAAAAAAAAAGATGATGTAATAAAAAGTTTTTATTTTCCCTGTATTTGATACTGTGTTTATGATTACATTGAAGTTTATTATGGAATTTGTGCCACGTATTTCTAATTTTATTTGTTGGAAATTCGGGGCGCTACATTTGTAGGCCAATAATTTAGCTCCAATTCTTAGAAGGTTTGCTCACCAAGTCCTTCGGGCACTCTTTGTGTACCTACAAGCTCATAGTCTAGAGTGGGGGAAAATGTCCGTTAGAGAAATTCACGGATAGCAAGTAGTAGTAAGCAAGGAACAATAAAATATGACATATAAATATTGAGGAACAAGGACTAACTTTATCAATTGTCATTGAAAATGTCGTTAACAAGGCAATGTCTATAATCAACAATTCAATGATCAACAATAACAAAAAAAACAAGAATCAAGTCGATAACAATAATCAAGATCAATGCAAGTGTCACTCCTAGGTCTATCATATTTTATTATCTTATCTAATGCATGTAATTCTGTTTCCCACACCACAAGTTCGGTGCATACAAGCAAGTGAACGTTTAGACTATAGTGGTGAACTCTATAAATCATATACTTGGCACGATAATCAATAACGAGAATCCATAATCAACGATCAATAACGAGAATTTATCCATAATATGATACACGATAACAATAACAATATAGGAAAACATGGGCCCCTCATCCGAGTACAGTCTCCGATTGTTCACTACCAAGTCGACCCTTATCCCCCAGCTTGTTATTAATTTATTAACATAAATCATGAATGTGCAATCGATGAAACAGGTATCAAGAGACGATATCAACAATGTATCAATGACTGTACAATGAATGATATGTAGTGCAGTGCAAGGTTAAACATATTCACAATTAAACATGAAGAATGCAAATTCTGGACAGCGAGATCGATTTTTCCGCTGCTGTGGGGAAGCAAATCAGGTTCCTTCAGAGATTCTAGAAACTAGACTCTCTGACGGTTCCAACACATATTCACACAATACATTATAAACACAATAGATTTGTGTAAAGTTCTATTCTTTACTGGTTTCATGTTCAGGCAGCATGTCAGGGTCACATTTATATATATATATATATAAGTTGGGTGTAAGATCATTTAAAAATATTATAAAATTCATAGTTTGGTTCCTAACAGTGTTCAGTAACAATACGATTAGTCTCAAGTCTAAATTATTAATTTAATCTACTCTTTCAACTAATTAAACATGATAATATATTTAAGATTGTGTTCTAGAATTCAGACATTACTCCACGAGAATCTGAATATTCTGCAATCCGTAAGTCAGATTGCAAGACCGTCAGATATTATGGATTTCAGACACATAAAGATACAACTCTTATTTAATAAGTTTTAATTGATATTATCTGTAACAAGGTCAAAAGTTGGGTTCTTTACTGAACTAGTGATCTGACAGCGATCTAGGGTCATGTTTTTGTATGCATAACGAGTCTATAAAGTCATCAATTAATCTTATAAAAATATCAAAGTGACTCCTAATCATATCTAGTAACAACCTAGTTAATCTCAAGTTCTAATTCTACTGTTAACGTATTATTTTAATTAACAATTCATGTCGATATGCTAGTAAACGACAATTTGGAAATTAAAACCAAGAACTACTAAAAATATGATAACTTGCAGTTTATAAATCGGAATTTTGGTCCGTAAAAAGTTATGGAAAATGGATTCAGAGGGCTATGACTTTCATTGATATAGTTTAATCTAATTCTAACAGTAACAGGGTCAAAAACTCACTACAACATAGACTAGACAGCAAGGTAGTGGCATGGTAAATTTTATTAATCAACGTTCGAGATAAACAAAATGCATATTCTTTCATGAGAGTTTACAAGCATTCATGTCCAGTATTTCGGGTGCATTTCTACGGTTTGAAGAAAGAAACTCGTCATTTCTACGGTCTAGAATTTATCAATAATAGTCATACCAATCCAATGCATACAATTAAAATATACTAGACTAACTTATATCTCTACATTGTACGGTGTGGTGTATGCATATAACAACGGTAACACGGCTTGGATTAGATTCAAGGATATAGCGCAAAAAGAAACTACTATTTGGTTTCGCTGACGAATCCATAATAGTTTCTTTGAAAGGTATTATGCAAATAAGATACGATAACCAAATAGGAACTACTTGCGGAAATCAAACAATTTCTTGAACAAAAACAATGAGTTAGTTCAAGAGAGACTTGTCTTTTGATGATTATGCGATGACTACGACAGAGGAGAGAGACCGGCTACGACACAACGGGCAACGACGACGGCACAACAATAGCAACAACCGTGAGGGTGACAAGGGCAGGAATGGCAGGGCTTCAGTATGGCGGCGATCGGGATGCAACAGTGTCGGGTGGTTGCTGTCAGAAGATGAAGGCGGTGGTGGTGTGCTGCAGTGAAGGAGAGGGGCTCGGTGCTGGCTGTTGCGAGAGGCACCAGCAAGGCAGGTGTAGCAGTCGCGGTGGAAGGCGGTGGCAATGGAGCCCGGAGGTGGCGGTCGAAGTCGCTGGCGGTGGTTGTCGAAGGTGAAAGGAGGCAGCGATGATGGTGGGGGTTGCTCGAGCGGTGGTGGCAGGGAGTGCGGCAATAACGGTCGGGGACAGCCGCAGCGAGAGTGAGGGAGAAGGCATGAGGTCGTCGGTGGTTGGTGATGATCGAGATGATGGCGAGGAGGGGGACTGCGGGATGGTGCTCGGGGACGGAGGTGCAGGCAGTAGTCGACAACAATGAGATGGAGGCGGTGCAGTGGTGCAGCGATGATGGTGGAGTTGAGCGGCGACGAGGGAGCAGCGGGAGGTCGTGGCTGCTTGGTTGGTCGCACACGATCACGAGAGGGCGTTGGTGATGACGGCGAGGCGGTGCAACAAGGGGGGTTGAAGACAAAGAGAAGGAGCTGCGGTGGCGATGGTGGAGGCTGAAGGTGGAGCAAGACGGTCGGGGGGTTGGGTTCGAGATCGAATAGAAGAAGAAGAAGGTGAGGGGGTAGGGGATTATGCGCTTAATTACTCCCCATCACTAATCCTATTAGCGACCTCATATATATTTCGGTCGGACAAAAAATTTCAAATATTTTAAAACAGAGGCAGCTATTTTCATTAGCGACTTTCAAAATGAAGATGCCGTTAATGAAAACAGCGGCCGCTGCTGACGTGACACCAAGTATCCCACGAGCGCTAATAGTTTCGAAACTGTTCCATAATCGCAAATATTTAAAAAAATTGGCCTATTACGGTTAAAAATTCTACAAATAAAATTTTCTTATTTTTCGTTGACTAATAACTAAATCAAGAAACGCCATTAACTAGCAGAAAGAGACAACAAAGAAGAAGACGATGACCGACCTCAAAATTCGCGCTGCGATTGAAGCCATCCACTCGACCTCAACCCAGACCGTCATCTACTCCGCAGGTGGAGCTTCTCAGGTCTGCATCTCCCTCTCTCAACCCCCGAATTCTTTTCAATTCACTTCAAGGTTCGTGTAATTTGTTCTGATGATGTACAACCAGGCGATAGGATGGCTGATGTCCGTTCCCGGCTCTTCCAACACGATTCTTGAAGTCCTCATTCCGTACTCGAAACACTCCATGTCCCAATTGCTTGGCAAAGTAATTCCACTCTCTTTGGCATTTTTACAAACAATTGATTTGAAATATTTTTCCTAATTGGAATATTTTTTTATGTGTTGGTTTTTAGGTTCCTACACAATTCACTGGACAAAAGACGGCGGAGGAGCTGGCATTGTTGGCGTACAATCGTGCATTGAAGCTTTCGAGGCCAGGTTCGGATCTTTGTGAGTGTATAGTTGGTTGTGCTTGTGTAGAAACTGATTTGATGTCGGTTGTGACAGGTTTTCCGGTTTTGGGTGTGGGTTTTACGGGTTCGTTGGCTAGTCGGCGGCCGAAGATGGGTGACCATAGGTATGTTTCACCTTCTTTTTTCGGTTTGTGGTGTGTGAAGTTTTGTTACTTGGGATTGAAGTTTGAGTTGTTTATAAGGGAATGTATAGGTTGATAGGAATTTATGTCATGCTAATAATTTATGGAATGTGGACTGTTTTTTTTTTACTGTTGATGAGTTATTTACTGTGTTTTTCAAATATGCTGGAGATATTAGCATTTATGGCACCAAATTAGAAGAGCTTGCATTAGGGGGCGTTTAGTACACAGAATGGAGGATGGCGGGGATTAGAAGGATTATGGGGAATGTTAGGGGGGGATCATGATACCCTAGAATGTTACATTACTGGGTTTGGTGTACATTTTGTATTTCCTGAAATGTTGAACTGTTGATTGTAATTTTGGTGTATATTTATTTCAAGCTCTATTTGATTAGGATTTAGGGGAATCCTCAAATACCACATTTTTTGGAGGGGAGTTCCTAATCCCCTCTAGTAGAGGATTTTGATTACGGTGGTAATTAATGATTACGTACAAAAGTATGCTTGTGTTTTACCAAACCATGTAATCCACGGGTGCGCACCACCTCCCTAGTGTTCATTAGATATATTTGCATGTTTGCGGTGAGTGTTTGTTTTCTGCCAATTCCAAAACCATGTTGGGAGTTGATAATTATATGAAGCATGCATGATACATATGTCATATGTGTTAATTGACTGCTACCTGTTTGGTTGGATAGACAAAATCACATGATGCATGTGTAGGTTATTAATAAGTACTGAAATGAGTAATGAAACACTGTGTCGGTGGAATCACCTTCCTATTTCGAGAATAAACAATATGATGTAGATTCCCCTTGCATTAACAAGTTTCATCAATTAATGAACACTCCAAAAGGGAGTGCAGACAGGTAAATTACAATCGGCCTGATCCCACTAACAAAACCAAGATTACACAGGAAAATAATAACAAGATCCGAAATCCCAAGGAATGGTTAAGAAACATAGGAAAATGGAGCCTGAGTTTTTGAGAGATAAGCTACTCCCTAAAAGTTTGTTTTCTAGTCCTTTCACGACCATGTCCCTTACAATTTCTCTGCCCATATTATACTTGGGGATTGAAAGTCAGTCATAGAATCCTTCATAAGAGCTTTATTTTTCTTTTTTTCAGGTTAAGAGATACCTTCATAGTCAACTCAATATAGATATGCTGATGAGTCTAAGTTAGATTTTTGTACATTTTGTTACATTTATTGCAACTAAGGAGCTTTTTTCTTCTTCTTTCAAGTTAAGTGTTATCTTCATAATCAACTGAATATACATATGCTGATAAAACAAAGTTAGATTTTGTACATTTTGTTTCATTTATTTTAGTTAAGTAGATTGCATACCTTTTTTTTGATTTTTTTTTCCCTTTCCAATCACCAACCAAATTTTTGTCTTGCTTAGATTTTTCTTATCAACACGAACAAACGATCGTCTTTGGACCTCACTTGTCACCTTAGCTAAGGTATTAGTTTTCCATTTGTTCTTTCTGTTAAGATAGTGAGTCTCTTTAAAGTTGTAAATGTGAAATTCTAACTAGGGATTGCGGGATCGTGAAGAAGAAGACAGAGTTTCGAGCCGGTTCATGATTAAGGTATGGTCTGATTTGAATATACAATTCCACTATTTCCTCCCTATACCTGTGCTACTATGTTCTCATGTATTTGTTCAGTAACTGTTTCTTACTCTGGAAACAATTTATACTAGATACCTACATGCATTGAAAATAAAAAATCATCTTTGCATGTTATTATTCAAATACAACGTATCTATTTTCCTCGATTTGTGGATCAGCGCCAAGGATATCAAACAAAATTTAATGTATAAAGTGAGAAATAGTATTCTTTTTTATTGATTCTTTTCTAATCTTTATTGCAAGCCAAAAGTTTAGTTATTCACCATTTTATTGAGGAAAAGGTAGTAAGCTTTTCTATCTTTCATTCTGCCATACCTTGCCCTCAAACTCAAAGGGTATCAGCTCACTCAAACTACTTCAGTTTTAGTGCACACAGGGACATCCACATGATACCTGTAGTCTTCATATGGGAAATCAACTTTTATTCTGGTAGTCAACTTTAATTTTCAGTGTACTCTGCTGATTTGAACTTTCTGAATGATGCTCAAGTAGGTTTTGTTCATAGATATACCCAAGTCTTGCATAACCGTGGGCTTTTGTGATTTTGTTGTTGACTTTCGATTCCTTTTTTTTTGTCATTCATGAACTCAATAAAATATTTGTTTTCGGTGATGTTTGTCACACAAAATCTGCTGGCAACCTGAGACAGGCCAATGCGTTTAAGCTATTTCCCATCTTTGCTTGTACAGTTACTTCATTTTGTTGAGATTTGTTGCCTTTGGACATTTATTAAAAGGCAACCACATTAATCTGTCCAATGCTGTTGCTACTTGCTGAAGTAGGTTTCCTTTATAATCTCATGTAATCCTGCACAAAAGCATATTCTGACTGGTTGTCATCGTGATAATGAAGGCAATTGCAGACGCATGTAAAGTTTCTGCTGGCTTTACTTCAGAATTACATGAATCTGAGGTACCCGATGAATGTGTACAGAAATTTGATGAGGATGAAGAGCTACAACAAATTATTGACGGAAAAGTTTGCATGAAAATTTATCATTTTTCTTCTGGTAATATGAGCTCATATATAGCTTTTATATTGTATATGTCTGCTCATTTGTATATTCCCAGTATTTTGTGATTAAAGATGTATTACATTGTGTTTCTTTGATAGATTCAGCAGTCTCCTAATCAGAAGATATATCTGCATATACAGATGTCCGGTCATCGAATTTGGAAAGGAAGATCATTTTACCTGGTTCATTTAATCCACTGCACGATGGACATCTCCGACTGTTGGAAACTGCCGCAAGGTACCTAAACTTCATGTACATTTTTGCTTGGACTATTTTCTGATAATTTTATTAGCTTTAGTTTTCTTTAGGAGATAAAACAAGTAGGTTTCTTTGTGTGCTAAAATTGGATTGTTGTTTTCTATGGCTTATTTAATTGAATGATATGTTTAATGTTTAATCTTACTGGTGTTGGTCAGTTTGTACAGGTTCTGAAATTCGCATATATAACGAAGCTAGTTATCAACTGTAGACTAGATAGGTAACAGTTTGAACAAGCTTTTCTCTCTCTAGGTCTAGAGAGAAGCTAAAAAATAACCCAACTAAAAGAAGGGAAAGAGGGGCAGCCGGCGCTTGGGGAGGGTGGAGGACTCCCTCGTCCTCGTCCTCCCCCTCTCCAGTGCGGTGGTGTGTTCGTCGGAGTCACCGACTAGAAGAATCGATGAGGGTTTTGGAGTCGTTGGTGTCTGGATGGCGCTGCGGGGATGATCGACGACAAGAAGACTGACATCGAGGCGGGAGCTGCTCCGCTGGGAGAGGTTGTGGTCGTGCGGGGGATGGAGTTGCTGCCACCGATGGGAGATGGTCGCGTGGGTGATGGAGTTGCTGCCATCGACGGGAGATGGTCGATGGGTGATGGAGTTGTTGTTGATGTTTCTACGGGCGATGGAGTGACGTAGGTGATGGGAGATGCTGTCATCGGGGCTTTCAGAGCGGGAGGGAACGACGACATCATTAGGACTGCCGTTGAGGGCTGGGAAAGGTGGTCTTCGGGTGATGGTGTTGCTGGCATCGGGGCTGGCTCGGCAGGAGTGATCAACTACAACTTCGGGGTTGCCGTTGAGAGGTGGAGGTGTGCCTGTGGGAGACGCGGTGGTTGCCGGTGTTGAATTCTGGGGAGGATGTAGGGAGATATTTGGTTGGATTTTGAATTTTGAATTTTAAATTTGAGTTTTGAAATTCAAATAAGAGCTGGGGAGCATGGAGGAAAATTTGGATGAAATTTGAATTTCATATTAGATTTTTGAAATTCAAATCAGATTTGGGAAGTGGAGGGAAAATTTTGGATAAGATTCGAATTTCAAATTAGATTTGGGAAGTGTGGAGGGAAAATTGATGAATTTCAAATTAGATTTGGGGAGTGGTGGGCGTGATTGTGGGCTTTGAAGTGGGCTCTAGATTGAATTTAAGGATTCATTTTGAGATGCCTAAATAGTTCTTCATTGATCGATCTTTGGTGAAGGTGCGAATCCTCACCGGTTCGGTGTATGATTTTGTAGACATTGTTATGGTTGATGTGTGAGTCGTCGATATGGTGGTGGATGTACGAGTTGTGACTGTTATGTTAGATGTGCAAGCCGTGTCGGTATGGTTGATGCGTGAGACATCGCTAGTTTGGAGTTTGAGCACATTATTGCTCTGGTGAGAGAAGTGTGAGCCATTGCAGGTCTGGTGATGGCCAAGCCATCGCAGAGATGGTGTTCGGACTAGTCATCATCAATGTGGCGAACGGGGAAGCTGCCACCGTGGTGGTGAATGTGCTTATTGTTCTGTGTTACACCGGAAGGGTGATTAGGCAAGTCGTTATCAGAATAGTAATTAGGCAATTCGTTTCCAGTGTGTTGTAAGGACAAGGCGTCACCGAATGGGTTCGGAAAGTCGTCGCTGGAGTGGTGTTCGGGTGAGTCGTCGCTAGAGGGTGAAGTGACAAGTTGACACTAGGATGAGTGTTCGATGAGTCGTCGTTGGTTGATCGATAGGAACTTAGGATGTGCGACATCTGATGGATGGGAGAATATGTTGCAGGTGTCTTTGTTCCTGTTGGGAGAATATGTTGCGACATCTACAAGTTCAGCTTGGGAAGAGACAAGTTAATGTTGTAGGCTTAGCTGTGTAATGGTTTTATGTTGTTCCTTTCTGGGAACAGTTTGATGTAATTTATTTGTACTACTTTGTTTCATTAATTCTTTATTAATGAAGCGGTGATGTGGTAACCTTTTGATATAACTAAAAATTGGACTAAAACGGGACCGTTCAAGTCGCGCACGAATCCTAAAGCTCTCAGGGGTAAAACAGTAATTTTCCCCAGAAACGGGTCCGAAATGGGAATTGGGTCTTTCTTCAAAGCCCAGTAACCCGAAAACGGATCTATCCTATTGGGTATGGGTGGCAACCCATTACAAACCAGCCTAGATGTTTAAAGAGTAATTCAAATTCGTGATTATCTCTAAGAGGCGGTTTAAACCGCCTTTCTTCATGAAAGGAGTTTAAACTCTACATCTTATTCAAAAATACCGGGACATAGAAATAAATGATTCTCTCTAAACTGTCTCTAAAGGCGACTATAAATACTCATCTCCCCCCACCATAAAAAAGGTAATCAAAATTTTCCACAACAGCGCTCTTTCATAATCTTCCAGATTACTGACTTGAGCGTCGGAGGGTTCGTCGCCGGGATCCATCCCGATGTATCGAACTTTTTGCAGGTTAACGACAACAGCAAGAAACAGTTAAACGCCGGCCAAAAGCAAACAGGTTTGCCCTATTTGTTTCAAAAAGGATCCACAAAATCATCTGTTTGCTTCCACACCAAAATTAGCAGCAAACTGGCGCCATCTGTGGGAAACAAAAAAGCAATCCAGTCACATATCACCGGTAAAGGCAGTTTCCAAGCCATGCCTCCTAAAGAAAAAGGAAAGGCAGCGGCATCCAGCCGAAGAGCCGCTCCTCTTCCTCCTCCACAACCTCAAGATCTTCCTCTTCAACTCGACCAGCAAGTTCAGCAACCGCAGCCTGAACAACCTTCTCCCAGGTCCAGGGGGGCTGCCCCGGGGGGCTCCCGTCGGAGCCGTCAGGGACAACATTCCCACCATGACCGCATCTTAGTCCACAACCCTTCAACTGACTCTATGGCTTCTCAAAGTCCTCCCTGGCAGGATCTCCGTCAAGTCATCGTTAATCGACAGCAGGGATCGACCTCCGAACCCGCTTGAATGAAAGGCGGATCCTTGAGGAAGTCCCTCAACCCGAGCACCAAAGGGCTCCCAGAGGCCAGTATCCCCACAGACCAAGGCCTAGAAGAACCCCCTTCCCGAGAAGGCGAAGAGAGTCCGCTCCATGTCATCGACGGAGAAGCCGTACTCCAATAAGCTGAGTCGCACCCAGGGACTGCCGGGTTGGAGGAGCACCAGTCACTCAGGCCGAGTTCCAGAATTTCAGAAAGATATCTTGCGAGCTCTTAATATCGCCACAAGTCAGGATTGGCGTGTGCCTAGCCCTCCCCATGTTCCGAGTCATGACCAGCGCACGCCTAGCCCTCGCCATACCGCTACTCATAAAGAAGAATCCCGAGGGTCGACTAGATCCGACCGTAGGGATGACTCTGTCCACCGCCGTCTTCACGAGATGGAGAGGCGCCTCAACAGGCTCAACCACGAAGAAGAGCAGCGGGCAAGGAATTTCCACCTAAGTAAGCCACCTTTCTCCAGAGCCATCATGGAAGCCCCAGTCCCAGAAAACTTCAAGCCCCCTCACTTTGAGTCTTACAATCGGGAATCAGACCCGGCTGACCACATTGAGAGTTTCGAAAACTCTAATGATGATTCATCAAGCTTCGGATGCGCTCCTTTGCAAAACCTTCCCAGCCATGCTGAAGGGGTCCACGAGAGAATGATATTCCCGACTGACCCCTGCCTCCATATTTTCCTTCGACCAGTTCGAGGAGCTCTTCCTTACCCATTTTGTGAGTAGCCATCGGGCTGAGAAGACAAGCACATCTTTGTTGGCACTCAGTCAGAGGAAGGGCGAGCGCTTGAGGAATTATGTCAGGCGATTTACCACAGAGGCTCGGTCTATCGCCTCTCGTGATCAGTTGGTGGCCTCTGCTGCATTCGGACACAACATTAACCATGCTGACTTGAAGGCATATCTTGTTGAAAAGCAGTCTCGAGACTTCTCGAAACTCCTACTAAGTAGCAAGAAATACATTCGGGCGGAGGAGGCCCTCCTCCTGCTTGATCAGAAGGAGCCCCTGTCTGGGAACAAACTGAAGGGTGCAGACGAAGAAGGTGCTAAGAAACTTCAGAAGGATAATGGTGGCCAGCACTGCTCTCCCCGTTTTGAGAAGTTCACCCCTCTTAATACCAGTGGCCCTGCCATCCTAATGGAGGTCGGGAAAGAAGGGTTGTCCAACCACCCCCGAAGATGAATACCCCTGGTAAGAAGAGGAACCAGGATAAATGGTGTCGTTTTCATAGGAACTATGGCCACGACACAGATGACTGTCGGGCCCTCAAAGATGAAATCGAGGCCCTCATTCAGAGGGGGCAACTGACTAAGTTCGTACAGAATGACAGATTAGATCCTCCACCTTCCCTGAGGGGCTAACAAGCGAATTGACAGACCTATTGAGTTCCCTGACTTCGAAGCTGAAGCAATCTTACACCTCATTCACGGAGGCCCAATGGGGGGAGAGTCGAACTCCTCCCGAAAAGCCGTCATCCAAGAGGTGAACTCAGTACAGAACCATCCCCCGCCGAAGGGCTTTGGAGTCCCCGTAACCTTTTCAGATAAAGATTTGGAGGGCGTTCAGATGCCCCACTGTGATGCCCTTGTGATCAACCTTCATATGGCCAACTATGAAGTACGCCAGTCCTGGTCGACAACGGCAGTTCGGTCAATATTCTCTTCCTGGAAGCCTTCCAGGGCCTCAAGTTGTCTAGAGACCGCCTCAAACCCGCCGGCTACACCCTCCACGGATTCTCTGGGGTGCCAGTGACGATCGAGGGAGTTATAACTCTTGATGTAATCGCTGGCAAAACCCGGCCACCCGAACCGAACTAATGGCTTTATGGTTGTTGACGTAAAGGCCGCTTACAATGTCATCCTTGGCCGACTCGGCCTAGCCGCTCTCCAAGCCGCACCCTCAGCCTTCCATATGAAGATGAAATTTTCCCACCTCCGTAGGAGTAGGAGAGGTCAGGGGAAGCCAGGAAACTGTCCGAAAATGTTACATGACTTCGGTAGGGGGTCCGGTCCTCTCACTTGAAGCCCTCGAGCTCCCTCAAGGAAGCAACCAAGCTATCTCAGAGCCGGTCGATGAGTTAGAAGAGATAGTCTTCTCAGAAGAAGATCCGACCAGGACATTCCAAATCAGTAAGGACCTTCCCCCTCCTGTCAAAGCCGACATTATCCGATGCATAAGGGGAAACCGCGACCTGTTCGCTTAGACTGCGACAGACATGTCTGGAATCTTGAAAGAACTTATCATGCATCACCTCAGCGTTGCTCCCGAAGCTAAATCCGTCCAGCAAAAGCGTCGCAAGTTTGCACCAGAACGCCAGCAGGCAATCAAAGAAGAGGTAAAAAACTCTTGACGGCTCGGTTCATACAAGAGGTTAACTACCCAGAGTGGCTATCCAACGTCGTGATGGTCAAAAAGGCCAATGGCAGCTGGAGAATTTGTATTGATTTCACTGATCTGAACAAGGCTTGTCCGAAAGATCCATTCCCGCGTCCTAGTATTGATGCTCTGATTGATGCAACCTCCGGTCACGAACTCTTGAGTTTCATGGATGCCTTCTTCGGGTATAATCAGATCATGATGTTTCTCCCTGATATTCCGAAGACTTTGTTCGTAACAGACCAAGGCCTATATTGCTACCGCGTCATGCCCTTCGGGCTAAAGAACGCCGGTGCGACTTATCAGCGCCTCGTCAACAAAGTCTTTAAGGAACAAATCGGCCGGAACATGGAGGTTTATGTGGATGACATGTTGGTAAAAAGCATCAGTAAGCTGAACCATGTATCTGACCTACAGGAAGCTTTGATGTATTGCGGAGTCACAACATGAGACTTAACCCGCCTAAATGTGCCTTCGGTGTCTCATCCGGCAAATTCCTAGGGTTCATGGTTAGTCAAAGAGGCATAGAAGCCAACCCGGAGAAGATCCAGACCATACTGAACATGGCACCCCATTCCAGCATCAAAGACGTACAAAGACTCACAGGACGCCTCGCAGCTATAGGGCGCTTCCTCTTCAAGTCAGGAGAAAAGTGTCCCGTTCTTTAAGGCCATTAGTGGAACGAAAGGCTTCGAGTGGGGACAACAGTAGCAGGAGTCCTTCGACTAACTCAAAGCCTATCTGGTCAACCCCCACTCTTAAGCAAGCCAAAGCCTGGGAAAATCCTCTACATTTACCTCGCCACCTCAGAACAGACCCTCAGTGCCGTCCTAGTGAGAGAAGAAGATAAGACGCAAAGGCCAATCTACTATGTAAGTAAGGTTCTCAGAGACGCCGAACTCCGTTACCCAAAGATAGAAAAGATGGCCTATGCGTTAGTCATGGCTGCTCGAAAGCTTCGTCCTTCCAATCTCACTCGGTGGTCATTCTTACCGACCAGCCACTCAAGTAAGTGCTCCCCAAGGCCGAAAGTTTGGGACGCCTCATGAAGTGGTCAATAGAGCTGAGCCAACATGATATCAGCTATCAGCCAAGAACCGCTATGAAGGCACAAGCCCTAACAGAATTTATAGTAGAGAGCACTATCTCCAACCCCAGCAAAGAAAGAGAGGAACCCCCGCTCTGGATCGTGTATGTTGATGGGTCCTCATGCGTTGACGACAGCGAAGCAGGAGTCATCCTTACTGGCCCCGATGACTTCGTTCTTCAGTACCTGCTCCCCATCAATTTTCAAGCATCAAACAATGAGGCGGAATACGAGGCTCTCATAGCTGGTCTATGCCTAGCGCGCAAGGCCGGTGCTCAGCGCGTCAAAGTGTTCAATGACTCAGAGCTGGTGGTGAACCAGGTATTGGGGGAGTACGAGGCAAGAGATGATCGCATGGTCAAATATTTGGCCAAAGTCGAAGAGCTGCTAGCTACTTTCCAAGAGGCAGAACGCCAACGAATCCCCCGAGCCTTTAGCAACAATCACTGAGAACAGAGTCCAACAGTTCTTTTGGAAGAATGTCGTCTGCAGATTCGGTGTACCTCGGACCTTAGTAACGGACAATGGGACCTAATTCAGGGGGCAGCCTTCCGCAATTTCTGTGCGGACCTCGGTATCCAGCAACGATTCTCCTCAATATCCCACCCGCAATCCAACGGTCAAACAGAGAACGCCAATCGGCAAATTCTCTCCGACCTAAAGAAGAGACTGGACAAGTCTACCAAGGGATTATGGGTCGAACAACTCCCCAATGTGCTTTGGAGTAACTGCACCACTAAGAGGATCCCAAAGGAGAATCTCCTTTCAACCTTAGGGCTCAGAAGCCGTCATCCCACTTGAAGTTGGCCTACCCTCTCCCCGCCTGTTAGCCTTCAGTGAAGAACAAAATTCGAACCAGCTTCGGGGCAACCTTGACCTGATCGATGAGATTCGAGAAAGATCCTCCATTCGTCAAAAGATCTATCGGCACAGGATCGAATAGTCCTACAACAAGAGAGTCCGCCCCACAAATCTCAAAGGAGACATGGTTTTGAGAAAACTATCAATTTTTTTACCGAGCAAGAGAAGGAAACTATCTCCTAATTGGGAAGGACCGTACAGGGTCTCTAAAGTTGTCCGCCCTGGCGCTTATCAACTTGAAGACCCGGGGGGTAAGAGAGTACCAAGAACATGGAATGCAGAACACTTGTTGAAGTACCAAGAGGGTGTTCAAACACTACTCGAAGCAACTTCTGCCTAAAGCATTTCTAAGTTTGTTTTTCTTCTTATTACTTAGTTGATTTTCCCAAATGTAATAAAGGCTTGCAACTCAGAAGCAGCCACTTAGTCATCTTTAATAAAAGCAATTTACTTCTCAGAACCTATTGTCTAAATCTTTTGATTGTCTTACTCCAAAGCGTACACTCTAAGTACGAAAACTCTTAAGCGACAAGTTCGGAGTCCAACACTGGGTTCGACACCACTTTAGCCACTTGCGAACGAGCAAGTACGAAGTAGCTCACCATTCGAAATTGCTCCCACAATTGTTGAAAACTCTTAAACGACAAGTTCGGAGTCCAACACTTAGTTTGACACCACCTTAGCCTCTTGTGAACGAGTAAGTGCGAAGTAGCTCACCATTCGAAATTGCTCCCACAACTGTTGAAAACTCTTAAACGACAAGTTTGGAGTCCAACGCTTGGTTCGACGCCACTTTAGCCGCTTGCGAACGAGCAAGTGCGAAGTAGCTCACCATTCGAAATTGCTACCACAATTGTTGAAAACTCTTAAACGACAAGTTCGAAGTCCAACACTTGGTTCGATGCCACTTTAGCCACTTGCGAACGAGCAAGTGCAAAGTAGCTCACCATTTGAAATTGCTCCCACAATTACTGAAAACTTTTGAACACAAGTGTTAGCAAACACGCAGAGAAACGACAAACTCTCAGCCAAAAAACGCTGTTTGTTCCATAAGAAAGAAAAAGTTACAAGTGTTATTGGCGAAAGAAGCTCGTTACAAGATCAAAAATGCGCTCTCGACAAAAACATTGCTTGAATACTACAAATATTCTTATTCCTATAAAGTTGGGATACAAGTCTTATTCAAAGACCATACTACAAATATTTTATTCCGCTAAAGTTGGGAAGTCCTATTCAAGGCCCAAGACTCCTACGAAACTACAAAGTGTCGCCCACCCCTCCTAGGAAGTGGGACACTCCTATTAAGCGATACACGGGGACGACGAGCGGTGTGCGCTCCCTCGTTGCCTCCGAAGAAATCTCCAGGCCTGCGAGTCGAGTCGTACCATCAGGACCCAAAGACCTAGCTGCCGCCCCAACAGATGCTCCGCTCGATGAGCCGGCCACTTCGCTTTGAGCATCCCCAGGGTTCCGCAGAGCATTAGGCATGTGTAGAGCCAACTCATGGAACGATCTCCCCTCGGCGCACTCCCCATGCGGGCAAGAGGTGCTCCTGATGTTGCTTCCTTCGAAGAGTCGTCTTAAATGGGGATTCTCCGCCTCTAACTCAACAAGCCGCTCTTTGAGAGAGTCATCTGTAACTTTGAGCTTCAAACGAGGTACCTCGCTCGTGCTCTCCCCTTGTGAGAACTCAAAGATGGTCCTCTGCAGATGAGCCGCTTCTAAACTCTTCTCCAGTACCACGTTCTTCATCTCGTCCTTCTCCGACGTCACTTCGAACAAAGAGTTCTTCAGCTCGTCCCTCTCGGTCGTCACCGCGAATAAAGAGTGCCGAAGGAATTTTAGTCTCGAAGCTTTGTCGGCAGCCATCGAAGGGCCGACCTCCCCTCCCTCGGGGGGTACTTCTTAGAGAATCTCCTCAAGATGCCTCATCTCGATGTCTCGACGAGCCAAGATCACTCTCAAATGACCAAGCTCCAACTCCGCTTTAGTGAGCCTCTCCTAAGATTGAGCGAGTCCCAGCTTAGTAATACGGAGTTTGGCAAGCATATGCGATGCCTCACTACCCTGGGGAAGTCAACCAAAGAGAGAAGCATAAATCACTCCAAGACTAAATAGAGCTACAAGATAGTTCAAAGCTCAAGTAGAGCTATAAGATAGTTCTAAGTTCAAGAAGAGCTACAAGATAGTTCTGAGTCGCGTTGTCGCACAAAAGTTTTTCATTGCTAAAGTAAAGATACAAAAGCGGTGGCCAGTCCGTTATAAGGCATCAATACAATAGCGTTCAAAAGAAAAGAAAACAAAAACAGCTAGAAAAGTGGCGTAGATACAAAAGAAATCAAGGGACCACCTCGGTAGGCGGCTCTACGGGAGGTGTGGGCTTACGACCGCTCTCCTCAACTGCCTCCGGTACTGTCACCAATGCCAACTGATCCGCTACGACATCTTCCTCTTCTTCTTCTTCTCTGCCCACCTATCCGCCAGTCTCCATGACTTCGCCTTCGAGGAGTTCATACAAGCTATACCCCGAGCCGTCGAAGCCAGGGACGCGCACCTCCACATGCTTGAGCGCCCTGGCATACGACTGCTCCATGTTCGAGCGCAAGTGCACCTTCGCTTCGGCCATACCTTCTCCGTAGCCTGCTTTCACAGCCGCCTCCTCAATCGCAAAACCTTCTGCGGCCTTTGCAGTCACCTCCCTCTACTTGTTCGCCCTCTCCTCCACAGAGATCTATTCATTCGCCTTCGCCAAGGCGGACTCGAGGAGCATGATCTGAGCCGCTTGAGACTCCGACAGGCGCTTCTCCGCCTCGTACATCTTCACAGCCTTAGCTCGCTCCAACAGATCTCTATCGCTCGCCGCTTTGAGCTATTTCTCTTGCTCGGCGAACTGCTCCGTCATGTGGTTGAAATGGCAAGTGATCTACGAAGATGCAAGGAAAATTTCTAAGTAAGAAAACCACGCGAAAAACTTCTAAGTCACAAGGCAAAGCGCCACTCACCGACATAGTTGCCCTGGCTATCTCGAGGGCATTGTCACCAATCGATCCTGCCTGCATTGCAGCACGATCCTTCGGGGTCGGCAAATGCCGCACTGCTTGCATACACATGGCGGAATCATCGAGAAAGCCGTCGTGCTTCATCATGAGCCAGTTTGGCACGAAGAGCTTCTTGTGCTCCTCGGTGAGAATCGCCTCTGCCGCAGCCGTGAGAGGCGGTGCTTCGAGCGCCAACGCGACACCGATGGTGAACTCTCCAGTGGGAGGGGCGGTAGAAGCAGACGGAGCAGGAGAGGCGGACTCCAAATTAACTATCGGGTCGTCACCGCCGAACCCCTCGCTGCTTTGGCAGACGACGGCCCTGCGGTCGTCCTCTTCCTCTTTCTCCCATCAGGAGCCTTGCTGCTTACCCCCCCTCGATCGAGCAGCATTGCTATGAAGTCCATGTTTGAGGCCTCTGCAAAAGAGAAAGAACGAAGGGATTAGCAAACGGAGAAAGTAAGTTCAAACTAAAAATAAAGAGAATTAAACGAGGCATACTAGGGTCGATCGGACTGAGACCCCCAACGAAGAGAATCTCCTCAGTTATGTCCTTCCAACTCAGGGGAGGATGATCTAAGAGTTTTAACACAACCTCCTCTTCCTCCGGACTCAACACCGGCTCGGCCTTTGCCCACCTCGGCACCTCATCCCTCCACCTTGTGGGTATATCCCACGGCGCGTTATCCCGGATCAAGAAGTACTCCTTCCAAAATTTTATGGAGTCCGAGTTGTCAATCAGCTTCACGCCTCGGTGTGGCGACAAATAATATTGGTACTCCACCTTACTCTTTCGATGGATACAGTAGAGCCTTCGGAGGACGCTGAGCTGAGGCGTAACCCTTATTGCTTGGCATTGGAGAACAAAGTTGTTGATGTGCCTCCACATGTTCGGCATGTATTGAACGGGACTCAGATCGTATCACTTCAATACCTCGGTCACGAACGACGGAAGGGGCAGACGAAGACCCGCATAGAACGCGTCGAAGGGAAAGCAGCACGTGTCAGCAGAGGTCGGCAAACAGGCTCGGATCCCCGAACCTGGAAGGAGGGCGAGATCCTTCGGTATCATGAAGCTCCTGTGAATTCACACCAAGTCCCTTTCCGTAAGCATGGAGGGGATCTCGTCGACTTCGAAATATTCCCTCGGCCAGTTCTCCTCGTACGAGGCCGACCTCCCGTACACGACCTTGGCCAGAAGATCATCGGAGTATTCTCGAACTCCGCCGAGGCTCGTCAAAGGGCACGGAAGCCTGCCTAACTCCCCCGCTCGCCTTTCTTTCTCCACTATCGTCTCAGTTGTTTCCGACCCTACCACCCTCTTCCCCTTGTCCACTGTTGGGGGGACTACCAACTGTCGATCCCCTTCGTGGTCCGAGTTGGAGGTCATTCCCCGAAGAAACCCTAGACATCTCGTAAAATATATAAATGAAAATATATATTTACCTTGATGTGACAGCTGCGGTCGGAATAGATCGCCGAAAAATCAAATGCTTGGCCGCGACCGCTAGTGGAGCCACCCTGCAGTGAAAGAAAATTTCCAAGAGTAAAATTAGAGAATGAGAGAATGAAGGGAGGGGGTGAAAATTTATAGAGAATTAGGGGCGTCGTTTGGGCTTCCGAGACTCATGGGCCCCCAAAACTAGTAAAAAGCCCATGGAAGCAACGAATACTAAGCGGCAGAATCCGTAAAGGAGGAATTTGAAGCAGTGCTAAAACCCGTTGACCAGTCAACTGTCAATAGTCAGATCTTATCTCAGGATACGCCCTTGATCGAGATCAACGACTGAGATCATGTCACATCACTCGGATCTGAAATCCAAGCAAATGCGTCTCCGGGCGTGAAATTGGTGAAAAACCTTACCTCGAGATTCGTGCCTGATCATGATCGAAGGTCCAGATCTCGCAACGTCGCTCGGATCCAAAATCTGAGCAAAAGCATCTCTGAGCGTGAAATTGGCGAAAAACCTTGCCTCGTGATGCGCGCTTGATCGAGATCAACAGCCAAGATCATGCCACGTCGCTTGGATCCAAAATCCGAGCAAATGCATCTCCGAGCGTGAATTTGGCGAAAAACCTTACCTCGAGATGCGCGCCTGATCTGATCGAAGGTCCAGATCTCGCCACGTCACTCGGATCTGAAATCCGAGCAAACGTGTCTCCGAGCGTGAAATTGGCAAAAACCTTCGCCTCATGATGCGCGCCTGATCGAAATCAACGACCAAGATCATGCCACGCCGTTCGGAAACGAAATCCGAGCAAACGCGTTTCCGTGCGTGAAATTGGCGAAATCCTTGCTTCGAGATGCGCGCCTGATCATGATCGAAGGCTGAGATCTCACGACGTCGCTCGGATCCAAAATCCGAGCAAACGTGGCTCTGAGCGTGGAATTGGAAAAGATCTTCGCCTCCCGATACGCGCATGATCGTGATCACACGCTTCAGATCGCGCCACGTCGATGATCATCTGATCAGCCATCTGATCATTCAGAAAAATGCACTGAGACGTGAGCAACGCTCCAGATTGCGCCACGTCGATAATTAATTGATTAATTCTTTTATTTTAATTATTAAATTGAATTAATTATTTATAAATTGCAAAAAATAATTAAAAATTCAAAAAAATTAATTAAAATTTTTAAAAAATAATTATAATTTCGGGAAAGATATTTTTGAACTCCTGGAAAAATAATTATGAATCAGAATGATTAATTGATATTTTTGAAAATAGATTGTTACTTCGTAAAATTGAATAAATGATTCGAAAAATGATTAAAAAATTGGAAAAAAATTATTGGGAGATCCAGAAGATCCCACAAACACATCTGGGTACAATGCAAGCTCAATTAAGCGCTGTTAAGCTCCGTGTGCAATTCGAAAGCTCCTAAGAACTCCGATAAAATTTCTTACGCCCTCTTAACAAGAAAACTACTCCCCAAAGGATGTTAAACTCAGTCTTGGGAGTGGGGGGCTCGTGATATGGCTAAAAATAGGGTTAAATCGGGACCGTTCAAGTCGGGCACGAATCCTAAAGCTTCCAGCGGTAAAACAGTAATTTCCACTACAAACGGGCCCGAAATGGGAATTGGGTCTTTCTTCAAAGCTCAGTAACCCGAAAACGGATCTGTCCTATTGGGTATGGGTGGCAACCCGTTACAAACCAACCCAGATATTTAAAGAGTAATTCAAATTCGTGATTATCTCTAAGAGGCCGTTTAAACCGGCTCTCTTATCACGAAACGAGTATAAACTCTACATCTTATCCAAAAATACCGGGACATAGAGATAAATGATTATCTCTAAATTGTCTCTAAAGGCGACTATAAATACCCATCTTCCTCCACCATAAAGAATGTAATCAATATTTTTCCACAAAAGCGCTCTTTCATAATCTTCCTGATTACTGACTTAAGTGTCGGAGGGTTCGTCGCCGGGATCCATCCTGGTGTATCGAACTTTTTGCAGGCTAATGGCAGCAGCAAGAAACAGTCAAACGCCGGCCAAAAGCAAATATGTTTACCTTATTTGTTTCCAAAAGAATCCACAAATTCATCTGTTTGCGCCCACACCAAAATCAGTAGCAACACCTTAATTCTAAAAAAAAAAAATACCGTAGACTAGAGATCTTATTGTTTGACGTAGTAAATATGGAATCCATTAATTAACTTTGCACATTATCAAGAGTAATCAATATCATCCGACCATATTTGTTTGTCCAATTTCACATCATTTGAGTGCTTCATGAAGTACCTGAATCATTATAAAAAGCAACTAAAAGGATACTCAGTCCAACCTGCTGCTGCAAACAGGTCGGGTTGGGTGGTTTTCAACATGCACTTGAACCCATATCTGAACATCAGAACCGCGTACCCATGAAATCCGAACTGTACTTTTCTGGTTGGGGCAGTTTCCTACTTCAAGTTGGGTGGGTTGAAGTTATACTAACAAAAATTTTATTTTTCAAGATCACTAGTTATTTATTGATCAATATAATTAATATTAATTTTACTTTAATGGGCGCAGCTCATGTTAACTCACTCAGGTTTAAGTGGTTTAGAGGTAATACCAGTACCCTGCCTGAATATTTTAAACTAAAATTTGGAACCTCAATTGGTCCCAAGTTTTGAATAGTAAAGATCCATGCCCAAAGGTTTCAGGTTGAGTAGGCCAAGTTCGCATCGGACCCGCCTCAATTGGCAGCCCTAGTCTAACCACGAAAGTTGAAAGTTGGTTTTAGAGATCTTGTGAGTGTGATCTCTGCAGCTTATGTCTCTGTGCTCTTACATGAGGAGGCATTATAATTTCAAAACATATCCTTGGTGTGAACTCGGTAAATTACTTATTGATATATACCTATTGTAAATCTTGAGATTTTTAAATTGTGGTTTAAACCACATATTCACGGAAGAAAATTTGCAATGTCTCGTGATGATGCAGTAGAGCTATAAGGTATGGAGTTATCAGCTATGCTATGCTAATTGCACAACAACAACAACAGCAACAAAAGCTTTTATCTCAAAATTTTGAGGTCAGCTACATGAATCATTCTCCTCCATTCAACCGAGGATCACCTCGTTCGTCAAATTAATGCTTTTCAAATTAAAAGCTTCAATCCAAGTTCATTTTGGTCAATCCCTACAACTTTTCGTTCCTGTTACTTCCATCCCATCAATTTTCCTAACTGGGGCAGTCAGCCGTCTTTGTTGTATGCCACCTCAATTGGTTCTCCCGTATTTTATGTTCAATTGGGGCAACCTCTAGTCTCTTAAGTTTGCAATCATATCTTTGTCTTTTAGTGTGGTCCCACATCCACCGTATCATCCTCATGTCCGCTCCTCATGTCCGCTGTACTAATTTTTTGAACTCCATGTTTCTTAACCGCTGGCCGGTCAAATAGGTGTCCTTAAATTTTTTCCTTCAACTGGAATAATCTTAAAATATAACATATGGTTGCTTAGTTGTTTGTCTTTGTGATTGGATGCACATATTACTGTGTTTACTTATCTTGCTCAAGTAGACTAGTGCATGCTAGTATACGTACGAACATGTGCATATATTTGAGATTTGTACATGCCATCCATCTTGCTTCTATGATGATAAGTTTTATTTGACCTTGTGTTTTACTTTCCATATAGTATTTGCGGTGATGTGCTTCCATGCTTTGAGATTTCAGCAATCAATGCCGACAAACCTCCTCTGGAAGTTGCTGAAATTAAGAAACGAGTCGAACAATTTAAGAAGACAGGTAATGCTGCTATGCCCATTGGCATACTAATGTTTCTTAAGTTGTGTATGAAGTATGAGAGATTGCCACATTGTAGTGACAAAAGAAAATCAGCGATGGCAAGGGCAACTTAGAGGATTCCATCATTAGGGAGAATATTAAGACGCACCTCTGATTCCTCCAACTCAGAGAGTTCCATGGATATAGACTCATCACTCTCTCTAATACAAAAGTCCACAAAATCCTCTTTCTCAGTTTAAATAATGTGATTCCAAATACAAGGAGTCCTCTAAGAGCTGGGGGAAGTAATGTTGACCACATACAAATAAGACGAACCTTCTGCATAGAAAGGCATACTTTAAAGACATGATTCTTCCAGGTTAAGAATTATCATCCTTACGATAGGTAGAACTATAACCAGTGTTTATCATTGTTAAGGTTCCGCAACATTTAATTGAAGAAGAGAGATTTGCCTAATAAAGGAGATATTTTGTGTTGGCAGCAACATCTGCAGTCTGCACAAGCATCTCCAAAATCCTAGATACAAATTTTTAGCCTCTGGAGAATCCGTAAATTTTTTTATATATTCATCACATTCAAATTCATCTTCAAGATGCCCACCATAACCTGATTCAGAATCTCAGATGTTCAACTCTTCCAAAACATGAAATAGAGAAATCTCTCCGGTCAATACTCAAAACATTTATGACTTCATTCAAAGGTTTATGGTCTAGTCCACCTCACCCTAGTTATTGATTTGTATTCTTAGCTTTCATCTTTCCTTTATAACCCAAGAGGGTTTGTAGGAACTAGGAAGCCCAACTCATTTCACTGCTCCAAGCAACACACACGTTACGCATATCCATTTTCATCTTTTGTTATATTCGGAACTAGTGAACACACCTCTTGAAGGATAAATTGCACTAACACCCCTAAAGTTTCGGCTTTTTTGGTATATAGTCCCCCCAATATGCAAAGCGACCATTTTGCCCCCTTTTTGTTTTGCAGTCATCATCTTAAACTATCATATGATACAAAGCAAATAGATTAAGGGTTTCCTAGAGCTAATCTTTCTTTCTTAGTAATTGGTGGTTATCTTTTTTGGGAACAATTAGTGGTTGATTTGATTAATGTTGATAGTTAATAAGATGATTAATGTTGATAGTTGAATGGATACTTAAACAAAATAGAAGTAAAAGAGGGGTAGAAGTACTTTAGTATCATCAAATGATCTAATTAACAACTAAATGCTACGTAGAGGTAGGTTAGACCTAGAAGAAACCTATTTATCTCAGTTTTCAATCATATTATAGTCCAAGATGATTGCAAGGGAGTTGATTGCTACAAACTAAAAGAACAGGAGGGTGCAGTGGTCAGTTTGCAGTGTGGGTTGGGGGGGGGGGGGGGGGTGTAAGGGGAATTTATCTTTAAATATAATAAGCTCAACACTTTCTATTTTATTTGAAATTGGTAAAAGAGTAACACGCCAATGTACATGTAGATTAAGTCTTAACTTTTCTTAAACTGCTTTACTTGGTTAGATGGTGGTGGACAGGTTAGCACTAGTTGCTTGTTACTTTGTACGAGTCTTCTTTTCTTCACCTGTTTTAACCCAAACCTGTCGCAATCACCCCATACATGCTTACGTTCTTTGGATGTGCTTAAACTGGAACTCCTGTACATTGTAATTAATTGTCCGTGATGCATAATTGGGTTTTGAAAATTTGCAATGGCCTGCTTCTGTTTCCTGTATATTGTAATTAATTGTCCATGATGCGTAATTGGGTTTTGACAAATTGCAATGGTCTGCTTCTGTTTATTCACATGCTCATATTAAAAAAATTTCATGAATTATTCTCTACTAATTAGTTGAGAATCAGTGACATTCTATGTATAAACATCAGATTGTTTAATTTATTCTCTTCGTTTGTTACAGGGAAAAGTGTGATTATTTCGAATCAGCCCTATTTTTATAAGAAAGCGGAACTCTTTCCTGGAAGCGCATTTGTAATTGGAGCAGACACTGCTGCAAGGCTTGTCAATGTATGTTTCTTTTTGTCAATATAAGAAAATAGAACACTGCTTTTTTATGCACTCAATGCACTTGGGATAACACACCTTTGAATAATTCTGATGTCTAAAGAGTGTTAAATTTACCGACTCTCTCTCTCTCTCTCTCTCTCTCTCTCTCTCTCTCTCTCTCTCTCTCTATATATATATATATATATATATATAAATGGGTAAAAGGGATATGAGCAACTTGCTCATTTAGTAAATGAGTAATTGATTATGTGGCATGCATGTGATATATTGGACAACTAATTCTTTTAAGGCTTTTCCAATCACATGTATGCCATATCATCAATTGCTTATTTAGTAAATGAGCAAGTTGCTCATACCCCTTTTTCCCTATATATATATATATATATATATATATATATATATATATCTTCTTCAGTGGAATTACTGATTTATCATATGTAGGAGACCAATATAGATATCCTTTTGCATATTCTTCTCTCTCTCATATACACAGATGCGCACTCACATACACACTTTTTTAGTGGAATTACTGAATTTTGAATCTTATGTAGGAGACCAGAATAGTTTGCTTATTCTTCTCTCTCTCACATGTGCGTGCATCACACACTATTTTAGTGGAACTGCTGAAATTTAAATCATACATAGGAGACACGGATAGAAATCCTTTTGCTTATGCCCTTTCCTTATTTGCTTGATTCTGTTTCAACAGTTTAGTCATTCTTCATCTTAATCTCATCCTGTATCAAAGGCTGGATCCTCCTTGTACTTTAAAAACATTTCAACATTAGAGCAGTTTAACACACTTCAGCAAATCTAATCTTTAAGACTAGTGTTATGAATTTTCGCCGTACATTCCTCATAATAGATCTAAGTGGAAAAGTTATAAAACTGTTGAAGCAGTAGCTTTTCTATGTGAGCTGTTGTGATGATTCCTAACTGGTATATATATTTTTTCCTTTGCAGCCTAAATACTATGGTGAAGACCATGACAATATGCTCAATATACTGATCGGATGCAAAAGATTAGGTTGCACATTTGTTGTGGGTGGTAGAGAGGTTGATGGAGTTTTCAAGGTTTGTTGGTCTTTGATTGTGTATAATATGTTTCATCTTCCCATTTCTTTCATTGTAGAAGATAACCCATTTCTTTTAGTGGATTCCTCAGGTTCTTGAAGATCTCGATATACCCGGAGAGTTGAGGGACTTGTTTGTATCAATACCCAAGGATAAATTCCGCATGGACATATCATCAACCCAGATAAGGGGAAGCAGTGGTCTCTGAGTTCCCCTTTCTACGTTATATTCTTGTGATTGATGCTGTATTTGTGTGCTGCTGTATTGTTTAAACTATGGGCTGATAGTAAGACAGATCGGTCCTGCTGATACTATTGATGTGTCCAATATCCTTTTTCAGACCATGCTCTATTATTTGTTTGGAAAATACTATAATCAGGTGATCTATAGACTATATATCTCCAGTTAGCAGAACGGCATTCAAATACACCATAATGTACTCCTCTATCCATCAAAGAAGTTTGTGGACAATCTTATTCCAGAATCATATTTTTCTGATAACTAATATTTCCCCTTTACATTTAAATATGCTCCAAGGATCCATGCAATGAATCAAGTGCTCCTGTAATTTCTTTTGTTCAATAGAACCAAATTATCTGTTGCTGAAAAATTCTTTCTTGAATCGATGATTTTCTCTCTCTGATTAAATTATAAGCCTCTCTGCATTGATAATCTCCAGTCCTTCATAATGTCTTTCTTCCTCTTTCTTTTTTTTCTCTTTTCTTTCATTGTTACTTCTTTTGGTTAACTATTAGAAACTATCCTCAACTTGCTTTAATATTTGCAAATACCGCGAAATTTTCATATTGAATCTGAATAAACTACCTTCTGTTAGTTTGTCATTGACCAAGTAATCAGGTGCGTTCAAGAAATTTTTGTAAAGTCTCTTTTTTCAGAAAATTGCCTTCCAACTTTCTCTACCATGCGTAACTACTGTAAATATTCATATCAGGTGCCAGTTATTTACTTTCTGTTTGCTGTTAAATAAGTGATAACTAAGTGCGTGATGATGTGATTCTGATAGAAGCAAGTGTTGTATGACACTGTTGCAATTACTGTAACTTATGTTCTTCCAGGCGTTCTTATATAGTAACTGATGTGGCTAAATAATCTGGTTCAATCTGAGCTATTTGATCTCCTCAAAATCTGCTACTCTCTGATCATCTGACTAGATGATCCAGAGGGCTTTCTACATGTTCAGGCCCACCAAGAAACGGGTCGACTCGGCCCATCAGGGTTAACATACCCACTCTCTCTGCCTATAAATACCATGAATTTTTCTCCACCTGAATTCTAGCTTTCATTTATTCCAGTGACTGACTAAATCGTCGGAGGGTCTGTCGTCGGGACCACTCCCGGTGTTTCTACGCGCTTTGCAGGTACTCAGGGGTCAGCTACCTGCAGTTCCCCCTCCACAACTCCACACAATTCTCACATCTCAAATCCTGATCTGTGGCTGAGATCTGCCCCTTCCACTATAAATAACAAAAACTCACACCTGGTGCCCCACACCTAAAAAAACAGCATCAGGTTGGCGTCAGACTAATTCAATCTCAGGCTTAGATCTGACCCCGAGACCGTGCTTTTCCATGGCACCAAAGGCCAAGAAAGCACCAACGGCGGGGACGTCAAGCCGATCTTCCTCAACATTCACAGTCATGTTCACTAGTTTACATTGCATTGTGACATTTATTTCATATATGAGGCATTTAATTTATTGTGTTGTTTATTATGATTAAATGAGCATAATAAAATCCTTAGAATAGTAGGTTCAATACCATGAGATATGAAGTGCATGACTTGATTGTGAGATCCTATTAGTTATAATCAGAACACTATTCTTAAATGTCCATAGTCAAGTATTATTGTGAATTAGGATAACAATAATGCATAGAGACTAGTATGTGCGTAGACTGATGACCATATTGCACGGGTCATGGATATGAGATATCAAGTCTTCACATGGGTACATATTAGAGTAATAATGTACTGGACTGATCCACTATGAGAATCCTGCATAGATCGTTACGTGAGTGTCATAAACGGTTCTCACAGTGACCATGGTGTATGTAGTCCTTTGACTTGAAGTTACTACGGTTCCCTACATGAGAAGTTATATGTTTTAATGTCGTCAAACATTACCTGTAATAAGGTGATTATAAAGTCGACTATTGGATATACTACAAATCATGCGGAGGAATGTGAGTGACTTAGATAGGATTTGTCCCTCTTACATAATAAAAGCGATATCTACGGACCCCTTGATTGAGTGAGACTGCAAAATTTATGACTGTGCTCAAATGAGCCAATATGAGGTATGGAGCTCATTTGTTTTAGTAAGTCTACTCAGACATCAAGAAACCAAAGATTGAACAATACAAGGGTGACATACTCTATGCCTTGTGGTCAATTAAGATATCTGGACAAATGGACTAGACTACATGGTAAAATTGGTCACGGATAGGTTATGTCAAGTCACTAACATTCCCACTACTTGAGTAGCAGTGATGTATTGCTAGAAACCGCTCACCGTTTGTAATACTAGAATATGATTTTAGTATCATTGTCAACGTAATGGGAACCTACAGAGTCACATGCTTAGAATGGATCAAAATTGGGATTTAAATTCATAAGATGAATTTAATTGAGAATCCAAGTAAGACTTGGACTCCTGACATTGGTTGGACATTTAATTAGATTAAATTGGCTGACTTAAGTTCAGAAGCCCACACACGAATCTGACCCAGGTCAGATTATGTGCCCAACAAGTTCGTTACTCTCTTAGGGTTGATTTACTGTAGCTATATATATGATTCATATCTATGGAAAAGTTACATATGAGAAAATCCTAGCCGTCATAGAAATTGTGAGAGAGAGATCGTGAGGAACAAACCCCATTCCGCAGCTAGCACCGTGGCATGAGGAAAGCTTGATTTTGATCCATTCGTGTGGATACTGTAGAGGCACCGCAACATTGCAGTTCTGTGATCGACATATCTTGGAAATAGCAGATCCATCCTTAAGGTATAACTCCTAAACACATTTTATGGTTTTCGCATGGATCCATGGCTAGGTTTCAATATTTTATAATTTTTCCGTTGTGTGTTCAATCTGTGTTTGCCATTGAAACCTAAAAAGTCACGCCCTCATGCAGGGGTCCCGAAGGCAACTAGCCGAGGGTCAGTCGGAGCCCAGCCCGAGCGCTTCACATTCAGTTGCCGACGATCTCCGACATGTCCTCAATAACCGATGCTCCGCGAATAACCTTTGGCATCAGCTCAGCCGATCGAGGAGAGGGGTTGCACCCTCTAACCAGGCTCCGCCACAGCATCTGTCCATCTCAGGGCCGAGAGCATTGGCACACCCCCTCTTCGAGAGATTACCTGCCGAGAGCAGGCCCGGGTCTCGAGGGTCGAGTTTCGGGACTTATGGAATGAGGTCCTCCAGGCTCTCCGAGGCGGTCCCAAAGCTGAGCGTCCAAACAATGACCTCGCAGGGAGGAATCCCAGGGCAACTTATCCCGCATTTCAACACGGCCGGTGATGCACGAGGAGGCTGTCCTCCAGCACCTCCAAAAAATGGAGAATTGCTTTGCTCGGATCGTAGAGAACATGCCCCAACCGAACTGAGGGTTTCATCCTAACTGACCCCCGTTTTTCGCAACCATACTCGACACTGAAATCCCGAAGAACTTCAGGCCCCCTCAGTTCGAGACGTACATCGGAGAGTCTGATCCTGCTGATCACATGGAAGGGTTCAAAACCCTCATGTTGATTCACAGCGCCTCGTATCCTTTCCTTTCCCCCACATTCCCAGCCACTTTACGCAGCACAGCACGGGAATGATTCTCGAAACTCTCTTCCGACTCAATCTTCTCGTTTGACCAGCTGGAGACAAGCTTCCTTGCCCACTTCGTGACTAGCCGGAAGGTTGAGAAGACGAACGCGTCCCTTCTGGACCTCAAACAGAAGGAAGGAGAATCCCTTCGAACTTTGTGCAGAGGTTCACTACCGAGGTCAGGGCAGTTTCCTCTCTAGATGCTGGTGTTGCATCCGCAGCCTTCCGACACAATGTTCGTCATGGCAAGCTTAAGGCATCCTTGGTGAAGAAGCTGCCTCTTGACTTTCCCGACCTCCTCAACAGGGTCGAAAAATACATCTAAGCCGATGAGGCTCTTCACCCAGAAGAGTAGAAAGAAGTCCCCACCAAGGGGAAGAGAAAATTCGACGACCCCGAGGTACCGAAGAAGGCCCAGAAAGACACTCTTGGCCCTCCACCTATTCCCCGTTTTGAGAGATTCACTCCCCTAACTTAGAGCGTATCCTCCATCCTTATAGAGATCGAGGACAGGGGGGATGGTCCGCCATCCTCCCCGAGTGAACAACAACAAGAAGATGGACATGAGGTTCTATTGTCGGTTCCATCGGGACCATGGGCACGAAACTGATAGATGTCGCTCTCTCAAAGACGAGATCGAGGCACTCATACATAGGGGATATCTGAGGGAGTTCACTCAAACTGACCCGACGGACCGGAGAACATCGCCCCCTCCCCGAACGTCCAGTAAGGATCTTGAAGTGGAGCTCGAACCAGAAGGGGCTGGGGGGCCGACAATCCTTCACTGCGTCCACGGAGGACCCATGGGGGAGAATCCCACACCTCATGCAAGGCCTTTGTACGCGAGGTTAACTCCATTCACAATTACATGCCCCCCCATCCCGCAAGCGGTGCCGGTCTCATTCTCCAATGAAGACCTAGAAGGTGTCCGGCTCCCTCACTATGATGTTCTTGTAACCAGCCTTGGCACAGTGAATCATGTGGTTCGCCGAGTCCTGATCGACAACGGAAGCTCCATCAATATCCTGTTCCAGGAGGCCTTTGAAAATCTCAAACTCCCTCGTGAGAGAATGAAGCCGGCCGGGGATTCTCAGGCATCCCTGTCCAAATTGAGGGAACTGTCACTCTCGACGTGACAGCTGGAACGACCCTGACCATCTGAATGGAGGCCATGGACTTCATGGTGGTCAACGTCAAGGCTGCCTATAACACTATCCTGGGCAGACCCGGCCTCTGTTCCCTATAAGCGGTACCCTCCGCCTATCACCTGAAGCTTAAATTTCCAACAATTCACGGGGTCGGCAGTGTCCAAGGTAATCAGGAGTCCGCTCGTGCTCGCTATATGTCCACCATGGGGGGGCGGAGTCTTTCCCCTTGATGCAGTGGAACTCCCATCTGACAGAACCTAGTTGCATGTGAAGCTCGTCGACAAGTTGGAAGAGGTCCACTTCTACGAGGGGGATGAAGCAAAATGGTTCTGAGTAAGCCAGTCTCTCGCTCTGGGCTTAAAGCTCGATGTTATTTATTGCGTCCGTCGGAATGCAGGTCTTTTCGCTTGGACACCCTCAGACATGCTAGGGATTTCGAAAGAACTCATTATTGACAAACTGAGCGTCCACCCGGACTCTAAACTGGTTATGTAGAAGTGGCATAAGTTCGCCCCCGACAGGCAACAAGCCATGAATGAAGAAGTGTACAAGCTCCTCTCTGCGCGCTTCATACAAGAAGTCAATTACCTGCAGTGCCTGGCAAATGTTGTAATGGTGAAGAAACCAAGTGGCAAGTGGAGGATCTGCATAGATTTTACAGACCTCAACAAGGCATGTCCCAAAGATTCGTTTCTGTTACCCATCATCAATGCCCTGATAGATGCGACCTTGGGTCACGAGCTACTGAGTTTCATGGATGCCTTCTCCGGCTATAACCAGATATGAATGTTCCCTCCAGACATTCTCATGACTGCCTTCGTGACAGACCAAGGTCTCTATTGTTACAAGGTCATGCTCTTCGGTCTGAAGAACGCCGGCGCCACGTACCAAAGGCTAGTCAACCAGATCTTCAAGAAACATATAGGGCGAAACATGAAGGTATATGCCGACGATATGCTCGTCAAAAGCCAGAAAGGGCAAGATCATGTCAACGATCTAGAGGAAGCTTTCGGGGTCATACGATCCCACAATATGCGACTCAACCCCTCCAAATGCGCCTTTGGCGTCACTTCGGAAAAGTTTCTCGGGTTCATAGTCAGCCAGTGAGGCATCAAGGTGAACCTTGAGAAGATCTAGGCCATACTAGCCATGGCTCCTCCGAGAAATGTCAAAAAGATCCAAAGGCTTACGCGTCGACTGGCGGCTATCAGCCATTTTCTCTCCAAGTCTGGAGAAAAGTTACTCCCGTTCTTCAAAGCCCTTTGGGGGGCAAAAAGCTTCGAATGGGGGAACCCTCAACAGCAGGCCTTCGATGAGCTGAAGTGTTACCTGGCCAACCCCCCGCTCCTCAGCAAACCCGAGTCGGGCGAATCCATTTTCCTTTACCTGGTCGCATCAGAGCACGCGCTCAGTGCCGTGTTAGTCATGGAGGAAGGCAGGGTCCAGAAGCCCGTATAATATGTCAGCAAATTTCTGCACGACGCTGAACTCCAGTACGCCAGGGCGGAAAAAATTGCCTATGCCTTGGTGATCGCCGCTCAGAAACTACGACCGTCCTTTCAGGCACAATCCATCCAAGTCCTGATAGACCAACCTCTCAAAACTGTCCTCCACAAACCGGAGAACTCCGGCCGCCTGATCAAGTGGTACATTGAACTCAGCCAGCATGACATCAGCTACCAACCCCGGATAGCCATCAAGCGGCAGGCCCTCGCAGAATTTATCACGGAATGCACCATTCCTGAAGCCCCAGAAGTCCTAGAGGACGAACCAATATGGGAAGTCTATGTGGACGGGTCATCATGCGAAGGTGGAAGCGGAGCTGACGTCATACTCAGAGGACCCGACAACTTTGCTCTCCATTATTCCTTACGTCTAAACTTCTAGGCATCCAACAACGAGGCTGAATACGAGGTGATGAACGCCGGACTCATGCTAGCACACAAAGCGGGTGTAACCCCTGTTTTCCCAAAATTGTATTTTTGTGTATTTTCTGTATTTAAAATTTTCGCAAATTTTTTTTTTTCAGTTTTCAAATTATTTTATCAAAATGATTTGTTGGATCTCCTATCAAAATCTATTTTCGATCAATAATTTTGATCGTAACTAGTTTCTATTATTTTATATTATATATTGAATACAATTCTTATTTTGTTATTATTACTCTTATTATTATTATTATTATTGTTATCAGTATTATTATTCTTATTAATATTTTTGACTAGTTATTAAAATTCCATTTTATCTACTAATTGTATAAATTATATTTTGTAATGCAAATTACATTTTATTAGAGACAATATTTTTTATTTGTTATTTATTGAATTTATATGCCCATTTTTCCTATTGGATTTTGTTTAAAAACCCATTTCATGTTTTATTACCCAAACCCATTATATAAAACCCATATCCATTAAACCCTATCCAATAACCCATACCCATTATCTAACCTAAACCAACCTATAATTACCTACCATATTTTCCTCCAGCATATCTATTTCCCCACCCAAAATACTTACCTAACTAGTTACCAATCTAAGCACCCAAGTTGCACCATCCCGTGTATGCACACCCCATATTTATCATCCATATACCATTACTTTCCTAATACTACAACATCCTACCAAATCCCTAGACCATACCAACCCAAACCGTGAGCTGCTTTTTCTCCCCCAGACCCGGATTTGCACCAAACCAACCCACCGAGCCAATTCTTTTGTACTTGTAGCCGCCTCAAAAATCCCCTCCCCTTCTTCAACCCTTATACTCATGCATCCTTATATATAGTACAATCCTCATGCTGCATATATTCTTTTCCCTAACCTTGCGCATATTCTTGTGCTCTCTCTCTCTCTCTCTCTCTCTCTCTCTCGTGTCTCTCCATTCGCCGTCCCCCTGCTCCCTTGCTCTTGGGATTTCTTGCACGTGCTCGAGTGCGCGTGTGGATTGTTCGTGAGTTCATGGATTTTTGTTCGTAGGAATTGCTCCTACGTTTGAGTTCGTCGTTCATTATCCTGATTTAAGGTAAGTAACTTGTACTCCAATTTATTTGTTTGATACAAGTCAAAAAGTTCACCTATAGTGTAGTTGGGTCTAGAGACAACTCTTGTTTGTGTTTTTCTTAATGAGTTTTGTCTCTATTGTGAAAATTTGACCATAAATGACTCACGACACAATATGGATATGAATTAACTTAGGTTTACCCGTTCTTCAATTTTGATCATGTATGTGAGACTTTTGTGACAATTCGTGATTTGGTTGAGACCCATGTGATACTCTTGGCATGGACATGTTAATAACCCTAAATCATGATGTTTAGACACTTGGTAGGCTTTATTTCAAGTTTGGATGTGTTTGGATCAATTTTCTTGAATCTATGTTGATTTTGTTTTAAGGGAAAAATCTGTATTTTGTTGCTGCTCTGTTTTGTTTGCTATTTTGGACTATCTTGAAGTCAGTATCTTAATTTCGGTATAAAATATGAGATTTTAGACGATTTCGTCTATTTTCAAACCCCTCTGACCTTGCTGGATTTTGATTTAGTATGACTGAGTTATGGCTGTTTTAGTACAGAGGTGTCGACCTTTTTCAGATTCTGTTTTTGGGTAATTTTGATAACAAACTATTTTCAAGAACCATGCTATACATATTATTTTGATTTGAAACTTTGGTCAGTGTTTCTTTATTAAGTTAGGGATTATCCAGAATTTTGGTGAATTTTATTGATAAGTTTTATGTGATGTTTCATGCTCGTTTGTAAAATCTATACATGCTGTATTTATTCGCTGTGCTGTAAAGAGCCTTATTTTCACTATGATTCCTTATACTGTATGAAAAATGTTTGTAAAATGTGAAAGTTAGTATATTCTATCTATTTTCATATCCCTTTGGCGGAATTGGATTTTGTTTCACGGCTTGCGATATATTTCAGTTTTCGTACAGCAGTGTTGGGAATTCCAGATTGCCAAAGTGTCGTTTCTTGATGTTTTCTTATTGTTGACGACTAAACAAATTTTACTGGAATATTATGAAACTTTATATTTTGATTCTATACATATAGGGGAACACCCCAGATTTTTTCTGAATTTATTTGAGAGGTTTTGATGCAATTTTCCTGAATGAGAATTCATTTTCCTGATTTCTGACTGAACATGTTTTCTATTTTCAAATCTGTTTTGAGTTATGATGTTGTGAATTACTATATGACTTATTTATACTCGCTGGATTCGTGTGAAAGTCTAATTTCCAGATTCTTTGATAGATCTAGATTTAGATGTTTGTAGTAGCGACAATCACTGTTTTAGTACTGTACTGTCATGCTGTCCTGAATATGAACATACATTGTTTTGCTCGTTTATGTGACTGTCTATCATCTATGCATGCTTATTTATTACCCTAGACCTGATACTGATTATACTATGTTAGTTTGACACTGTTTCATACTTATACATGTCTGTTTGAGAATAATAATAAATAACTAAGCCGAGGTTTAATGGAAAAGATCTAGTAGTGGATAATGCAGAAACATGTACTCGGAAGGAGACTTGTGTTTCGTGTATGACATGTTACCGATCAAGTTTACCGATCAAGTTACCGATCAAGTTTACCGATCAAGTTACCGATCAAGTTTACCGATCAAGTTACCGATCAAGTTTACCGACCAAGTTCTGTGATTCTGTGAATACCTGAGTACATTGCCCTGTATGGTCCCCTACGAAATCTAAAACGTAACTGTTTGTTGTAGCAACCATGTGTTATAATATGGGATGCATGAAGTGCTATCTAGATAATAAAATAACAAGACTTGACATGACATAATCTGATTTCCTATATACCTGATTATCCTGTTACATGATTTCCTGTTTACCTGTTACCTGTATACCTGTTACCTGAATACATGATACATGAGATTTGATACTAGATACATGTTACCTGATTACCTGTTTACCTGTATACCTGTTACCTGATACCCGTTACATATTTACCTGTTTACTTGATTACTTGACACTTGAGTCATGCCATTTACACCTGTTCACTTTGCCATGCTAGCTGTTTATTTTGACATTATACTTATACCATGTTACTAGTTAGTTTCCTCATGTGCTTGTATCCTACATTATAAGTGGCCCGTAACTTACAATTGACGGGTACTTGCTTTTCTCTTTTCCTCTTTCCTACATTCGTTGAATTGCAGATTTTGGAGGACAGGTTCCAGACGGTATTGGTGACATAAAGTATTAGTGCTGCATTTTATTATATTATTTCTTGTATCTTGCTTGAACAATAATTATATTCATGTATTTGGATTTATCTTGTATTTGGGCAATGTGACCCAGGATATTTGTTTTATTCAGATCATGACTATTTGAGATTAATATATTTTATCTCAAGTATTCTTGTTGGTATTTGGTTCATATATGCATGTGGTTGACTTTTCTGGCTTTTGACTCTGATTATATTGTGATATGTTGTAAAGATTCTTAAACAGCTTATGGATGATGAAAATCATTCGCTGGGCTTTTGTTACGTATCCGTATTCCGTATTCTTTTTGGGAAGTGGGGCGTGACAGCGGGGGCAAGACGAGTAAAGGCCTTCTGCGACTCCCAGCTCATGGTCAAACAGATCACCGGGGAGTACGAGGCCCATGATGCCTGGATGATCCTGTACTTAGCACGCATCAGAGAACTATTGACAGTCTTCGAGGAGGCTGTTGTTGAGCACATTCTGAAGGAACACAATGCCTAGGCCGACGCCCTTTCCAAGATCACCTCATCATCATTCGAGGGCCTCGTTCATACAGTGCTCATTGAGATCCTCCTCAAGCCTAGTGTCGAGAACCATGAGTCCCTATGTGTCAACGAAGACGTTCGGACGGTCACATGGATGGATCCCGTCTGGAAATTTCTGTGAAACGGAGAGCTTCTCCCAGACCCAGACGAAGCATGACGGGCAAGAGTTAGATAAGAGAGATTCACCCTCATCGATAATATACTCTTCAAGCGCTCGTACACAAATGGGGATGGAAGACCATGTCTTCGATGCCTGAGCCCTGATGAAGCTAAATATGGGCTCTAGGAGTTTCATGAAGGAATTTGGGGGGGGGGGGGTCGCTTGCCAGAAAGGTACTTAACCACTTACTATTGGCCGACCAAACTGCAGGATGCCCACAATCTTGTGAAGAGGTGCGACCCCTGCCAAAGGTTCTCCTCAGTTAGGTGCATGCCCTAAGCCGAACTCAAGTCACTCTCCAGCCCGGTTCCCTCAGCCATATGGGGGATGACCTAGTCAACCCGTTTCCTAAGGCTACCAGCCAAAGACGCTTCCTCATAGTGGCCATCGACTACTTCACCAAGTGGATCATGGCAGAACCCCTGTCCACGATCACCGAACATCAATCCAACAATTTTTCTGGAAGCACACTGTCTGTCGGTTCGGTATACTGCGTGTGCTTATCTCCGATAACGGAACTTAGTTTGCTAGTAAAAAAATTTGCAAGTTCTGTGAAGACCTCGGGATCCAACATCAATTTTCGTCAATATCACATTCGTAGTTGAATGGCCAAGCCGAAAATGCCAACCGCCAGATTCTGGATGGTCTCACGAAATAGTTGGACACCTTCCCCAAGGGGCTATGGGTCGACGAGTTACCCAACGTCCTTTGGTCATATCAACGACTAAGAGGATCCCTATGGGTGAGGCTCCTTTCAACCTCACATATGGAACGGAGGCGGTTATCCCGATAGAAATTAGGATTCCTTCGCCCAGAATCCTAAGTTTCAACGAAGAATCTAACATCAGCGACCTCAGGGCCAATCTGGACCTAGTCGACGAAATCCGCGAGAGATCCACCATCTGGAGAAACATCTATCAGCAACGGATCATGAGATACTACAACAAGAGGGTTCTGCCGGCCAACATCAAAGAGGGTGACCTTGTTCTCAGGAAGATCGCTATTTCAGACCCCAGCAAGAGGGGCAAACTCACCCCAAACTGGGAGGGCCCGTATAAGGTCTTACAAGAGGTACGCCCTGGCACGTACGGACTCAAAGACCTGGGGGCAAGAGGATCAAGAGATCCTGGAACGCAGAGCACCTGATCAAGTTTCATGATGGGCCAGAGTAGACCTTACTGGTTGTAATCGGCACTAAGCGCCACTATTCCTTTTGTAACCAGGCAAGTAAAGACAATGAATTTTCAATTGTTTTGATTATGTTGTTAAGTTTACCTAGCTGTAACGAGGGATTGCCCAATCTCTTACTTCTTCACCCCTCGGCTTGGACTTCGAGCAAGTAGCCAGCTCTCTACAAGCTGCTCAATGCTTGGCACGATCAGTGCCCCCAAAACGAGGAATTGGCTCAATCTCTTACGTCCTGGCCACCCGGCTTGGACTTCGACCAAACGACCAGCTTTCTACAAGATGCTCGACGCTCGGCACGAACTGTGCCCCCCAAATGAGGGATTTCACAATCTCTTGTGTCCTCGCCAATCGGCTTGGACTTCGAGCAAGTAGCCAGCTTTCTACAAGCTGCTCGACGCTTGGCACGATTTGTGCCCCTAAACGAGGGATTTCACAATCTCTTACATCCTCGCCGCTCGGCTTGGACTTCGAGCAAGCAGCCAGCTTTCTACAAGCTGCTTGATGCTCGGCACGATCTGTGCCCCCCAAACGAGGGATTTCATAATCTCTTACGTCCTCGCCAATCGACTTGGACTTCGAGCGAGCAGCCAACTTTCTACAAGCTGATCGGCGCTCGACACGATCTGTGCTCCCCAAATGAGGGATTTCTTAATCTCTCATGTCCTCGACTCATTTCTCACAACCTCCCCTCAACATAAGTCCGGACCCATAAAAGTTTTGGTTACATTTGTGGTCCCTGCATTCGACAGGGACCCCGAGCGCCGAGTCTTGAGTCGGTCACCTTTCCACCCCTTGACATCTAGGGATAGGCCAGCTCGTGCCGGCTACCCCTAACTGCCAGAGAGTGGTAAGAGGACCACCCGAGCCTCCTAGACCTTCGAAGTTCGGCAGAAGACCTCGAGCTCCCAGCCATGAGTCGGTCCCCCTTTCACCCACTGGCAGCAAGGGATAGCTTGGCCCTCGAGTCGAATACCCCTAACTGTCAGAGGATGGCAAACGAACCACTGGCTTCAAGAAAGCTCCCAGTGAACTGAGGAATAGGGAATGAAAGGGGGAGGGGTTATATAGCCAGGGAGGTAACGATACGCCTCTCACAACTCACTAATGGCGGCTCAATAAATGCCCATGGAAGGCGAAACATCTCCGGTTCAAATTAATGTTATCGGAAAGCAAAACGATGCACATTTATTCGGTTCAAGTGGACAGGGCTCGACACTCGGCTTCTATCGCGATTCATTCCCTGACCCTCACAAGAAAACCGGACTCGACGCCTGACATACCCCTTGTTGATACCACCCGATTCCTTTGTCTCACATAGACCTTAACCCCCAGACAAAAGATAGAGAAAAGTGGATTCATTTCTATGACAACATACAAAGATTCATTATTACATTCGGCAAGGCCGCATTATTACATGATTATTACAATTGTTACAACCTCGGCTTAGTCCTTCTCTTGGGGTGCCTTAGAACTAGTACCAGCCAGCTCGAGCCCTATCGAGCGAGTATGTTCATCAGCTGGCCCATCGGGCTTCTTCAGGGTCGCTAAGGAGGACACTCCGGCGACAGAACTCTGAGCATCACCCGGCCTCGCCATCTCTAGCCTCAGGAACGGAGAGGCACCTCCAACGGCGGGCTAATCACCTCCGAAAGGACGAGAATGAGATCCACTCATGCCGAGCATTACCTTGAACCTTTGTATCTTCTGTTCCTTCTCCACGTTCACCTTTCGGAGGAACGTTTTCGAGGTTGGTGTCCGAGTGGAAGCACTAGACATCGACTATCTAGTCTCGACGCTCCCCAAGTCGCGGTTAGCAATCGTCTTCTTTAAATGAGCTGACTCCAAGCTCAACTCCTTAGATTTGTTCATAAAATAAGAGACGGCCGCTTCACGGTCTTGAGCCTATTTTCGGTAGTGCACCAAGACGGACTCTAGGGATGCACGTTTGCCCCTGTGACACCCCACATCGTCACCACGAGGGTCGACCCGGAGGGGCACGTCCGTCTGGCACAAAGAAGGAAAGAGTACATCATTCCAAGCCTTATAAACTTGACAAAATCTAAAAAACTCACATCACAGATTACGCCAAAGAAATCTCAAGTCAAACGGTCTGGTCAAAATTTCATTTCATTACCAAAATCCTTACAAAACTGCGGTGGCCAGTCCCTGCTTGGCAAAATACAAAAAATAAAAGGGAAAACTAAAAACTACTGCTTGGGAAAGAGGTGAACCTCTTCGTTGCCCTTTTCATCGACGATAGGACTGGCCACTGCTACTTCACCTTCCTCAGAGTGCGTCACCTCAACCCCCTTTTCGCCGTTGCCTCTGGGCATTTTCGGTTGCTCAGGGAGAATCATCCCGTAGTGAAAGTCCTCAAGCTGGCACTCAGGGAAGTAGAACTAGCGTGCTTAAGGGACTTGTTGTATGCCTCGTCCTGAGCGGCGATGACCTTGTCGATGGTGGCGGTCTTGGTTTTCTTTATCTCCTGGGCAGCTGCCTTCTTTATTTCTCCATCGGCCCGAACTCGGTCGTCGGCCAAAGAAGCTAGCTCGGCCTGAAGGGCCTACTCACGAGACGTGGATGCATCCAACTTTAGCTTCAGGTCCTTCATCTCACACTCAAACCTTTGAGTGTTCCTCACCGCCCGTTGGTGCTCGCGGGAGTGTAGCTTTGCCATCTGGGCCCTGACATAGACGCCTGCAGATGAAGAGCTAAGACTTCAAAAAAAAGGAAAGAGGGGGGGGGGGGGGGGTAGAGAATCGAATATATATATACATATATATATATATATATATATATATATATATATATATATATATATATATATATTGTCACGCCCCGCTTCCCAAAAATATGGAATACGAGCACGTGACGAAGCCCAGCGAATGATTTTTACATCATCCATAAGCTGTAGGATCGACTCAGCATCACAACAAGTATATAACAAGAGAGATATATAAAACCAAGCATGCATGAATAATTTATTAGCAACAGAAACAACTGAAATATAATAAAACATTCAAATAGTTTCAAGTCTGAATCAAGTTAAACTCGGGAACAAGTCTTAAACAGCAGGAGAATAAATACCTTAAGGCAAGCAATTGTTTAAACAGGTCCTTGCTCCAAGCAAAACCTGAAATGTCTGCTCGCCAATCCCCGCAGATAGCTCGTCTCCAAAGTCTATTTAATAAATATAAACAGGAAAACAAAGGGGGAACAGGAGAAAATGCCCTTAGTGCAAGCTAGGGCCACAAATAGTAAAAACGAGTACAAGTAGAGGGAACAGGAATCAAGAATGTAACAGGGATACAACAAGTAGTGGGAACAACCAGGAATTAGCTAGCAAGGGAGGACTTCTTAGTAAACAGACTAGTTAACAACTGCTAATGGAAAAACATATGTCAGGTGAACTTGTTGGGGTATCTAACATCAACTATCATATTTCATGTGTCAGGTTTCACGTATCAAGTTTCATATTTCAAGTTACAGGTGTCATGTTCAAGTTTCATGTATCAGATATCAGGTAACCAGGTAATCAGGTAACAGGATAATCAGGCAACAGGATAATCATGTATCAGGTATTAAGTTCAAGTCTTGTGTGATTACTATCTAGGTAGCACGACATGCATCTTTTTACTACATGGTTGCTACAGTCAAATCAGTTGCGTTTAGACCTAGTAATGGAGTCTATAGGGCGGTGTACTCAGGTATCAAGTAATCAAGCAGGCACGGTTCATGAATACGAATTAAATAACAGGTTCACGAAACGAGTTCGTGAATACTAACAGGTTCAAGGACCACACAGTGGTTCCATGAATACAACAGGTTCATGAGTCAAGTAACTGACTCCATGAATACATCACATGCAACAGGTTCATGAACCGAGTACTGGGAAACATGGGCCCCCTTCTGAGTACACTTACCTATATTGTCCACTCTATAGTCTTTCCCTTAACCCCGGCTTATTACATTTGTTCAGGCAGAATTTGTATATTTGCATTTATGCATATGAAATAGTGTTGAAATAATGTAGATTAATTCTAAGAAAAATTGGGGATGTCCTATAGAGTGTCCAGCAACTACATATAAAATTTTGTGTCAAACGCTTGCTGTTTACACAGCTAAATTAATTTGCGAAATAAATGTACACAGCAGTTTTGCAAAACTGCGTCTACTGACACAGCTGCAGTATAACTGCCATAACTCCTAGACCGTAACTCCAAATTCGAACATTTTGGAGTCTATCGATATCTACACATCCGGATCTACAATTTCTATTCAGGGCTCAGGCCTAGATTCAAATAATAAGGGGGTCGAAACAGCGAAAGGAAATTCAGGACAGCAACTCGTAGAAATAATTTACTAGCATGGTTACATGGGAAAATGTTATTTGGTGTCTAAGTCATTATGTGGCATCAATACATGATAATGGAGGTCAAACAGCAAAAAAAAAAAATGTTTTTCAAGTTATAGGGGCGCAAGTTCGTCAAAAAATTGAATGTGACTTGCATCTACAAATTTAGGGCTCCTTAATTCATATGTCTATATTTTCATGTGTTCAATGGGTAAAAGAGTCCAATAATTATAATTTAAATACAAGGAAATTTTGTGACTCTTAGAATTGTCAATTTGGAAGTTCAATATTGATATACAACGAATTTCAAGGAGGAGTCATAATCTAACTATGTGTAGTATTTCAAGGGTGCTTGTACTAGAACAATAAAATGTACAAGGATACTTGCCTTAATTTGACGATGTCTAGATCCACTAGTTGAAGGAATCTGGGTAGAAATATCCCGGAAGAAGTCCTCAAAAAGCGTGTGCGAAAAACTACCGGAGATCGAGTTTTCCCCACGCCGGATCCCAGCCCAAACAGCAAACAGCGAACGGATTAGCTGCGCCCAGAACACCAAACAGCGAGCGCAGCCAATGGAAGAGCTCCTCTGCAGCGGATCTGATCCAAACAGGGAACAGCGGATCTCGGATCGCCTGTGGGTGAAACACCGAACAGCGATCTCACTGGCTCGATCGCACGGATCTTGAAGCGATCGAACGCCTGAGATTCGATCCCGCCCAATCCTCCTTCTTCTTCGTTCTCTTCGTCGACGATCCGAGAACGGGAGCGAGATTGAGTGCGGCGACGGCGCGGCGATGGCTTCGACGGTGACGAGGAGGACGACGACGGCGGAGGCAAAGGTGTGACGTCGAGAAGCGACGGCGCGCGGCGATGGAAGGCGCGGCGGTGGGCTCTCCTCCGTTCGTGGGTTCGAGAGCAGGGGAGTGCGGAGGATGGTGGCGAGCTCTGTTCTCGAGTTCGAACAGAGGAGGTCCAATGGCAGGGGCTCGGGGTCTGGTCGCCGAGGAATTTCGACACAGGAGAGGCTGCGACGGAGGTCGAGGTGAGGTCGGAGTATGGTTAATGGCGAAAGTTGGGTTTGTTCGAAGGTGGGTTCGGAGTTTGGTTCGATGGATGGGGAGATGGTTGGTTCGATGGCGATGGAGTTGCTGTGGTGCCGAGGGGTTGACGAAGGTGACGATGAGGGAGCGGCCGAAGGCGAGGCGAATTGGGTATGGGCGATGCGAAAACGGAGGAGAAGGAACGGGACGAAGATGGAGAAGAGCAGCGGGGTAGTTTTTAGGTTAAAACAGTAGGGGGTAGGGTTAGGGTTAGGGGTTTATATAATAGGGTTTGCGGGTTTGCGGGTTCGTGGGTTTTGGGTATCCGTTTCAAAAAGAGCCCAACAGAAAAAATGGTCAAAATGCACAAAAATGGGGATTAGAGTGTTAAATGGGAAGAATCGGTCCATTTCTCATGAAGAACGATACAAATGGCATACAATTGAATTTGATAAAATGACCAAAGATTGAGTCGAAACAAAAATAACGATTTTATTTGAACAGAACAAAATACGGAATCTCAAATAGGTAAAAGAGTACAATTGAGAAAAATACAGTATAAAAATATAAATACGGAGAAACAGGAGTTACAAATCCTACCCACCTTACACAAAAATTTCGTCCTCGAAATTTGCTTAGACGGTACATAGGACAGGGTAAAAGCAATTTAGGGAAGGGTAACAAAAAGGGATCCCAAAAGAAAAGTCAATTTGGTGGTAACATCAAAATAAGAAGGGAGTGGATAACAACGAGTTCAAATGGACGGCATGAAAGAGAATAACAGTATCTAAAGGATCCAAATAACCCAAGATAATAAATACGATGAAGGAGTAGGCAGAACTGAAACCAAGGAGATGGAAGACAGGAAAGAATTGAATCCAATAATGAATGAGTACATGATGGCAGGATGGAATGCAAGAAGGAAATAACCGGTATCAAAAACGAAGAAGAACACTGAACACCACAAGACTTGCAAGATAACAAGGCAAGGAGGTGCACGAATAGAAAGAGTTGGAATCGAAAAAGGGAGCGACAAGGGAAAGATGCACCACGCAATGAGTCAATAATGAGAACAAAAGCAAGAGATAGGGGACAGCAAATGGTGCAAGGAATGGAACAAAACAAAATACAAGGAAGGAGAAGCAACAACATGATCCTGGTCCTGTGGGTCATGGGCCCACCACGCTTCCGCTGCGCCACTTTGATGGTGGCGTTCCAAGCTCCAGACATGTCGTTGTAGACCACGTGACACCAAACGACGATCCGAGCAGGAAGAAAGGAATGAGTCACCAAGATCAAAGAGAGTATGGGCTCCAAATAGAGATAGGTAATAATGCAAAATGGATATAAGGCTTGAGCTTCATTCTTCATAACTAAAAGACAGAATATATATCAAACTAATGGCTTTTAACAAAATTTATAATACAACAAGTATCAATAATAATAATATCAATAGTAACGGAATAATAATAACAATAATAAAAATAAATATAACAATAATAATAATAAAATTAGTAATAATAGTAACAAAATAATAATAATAACAATAATAATAACAGAAATCATAAATCATTATAATTATATAGGTAATAATAACATAATAAAAATATCAACAATACTAGTAATAACAATAACTCATACATGACATAATAGGATTCAACACACTCATGGAAATAATGCAATAATAATAATAATGATAGCATTAAAAAAATAATATTAATAATGATAATAAATAATATGATAATAGCAATAATAACAATAATATCAATAAGGTAACAGTAATAATAATAACAATAATAACAGTAATAAAGGTGATGAAAATAATAACATAAATCGAAACGACAATGATAATAATAATACCAATAATAACGAAAATTATTCCTTTACCATCAGTTTATTTATATAAGTAACGAGTCTTGAAATATCAATTAGTAATAGGTAAAAAATCTTGCCTCCTTAACATCAAGTTGCATATTTGTCTTCACGACATCAGGTTTCAAATTGCCATCCAAATATTCGGCTGCACATTTTGCCTCGCCGACATCCGGTTGCAATTTGCCTCCATTGACATCGAGTTGCATATTTGTCATCTCGACATTAGGTTGCACCGAAGTAGTGAACGTATGTAAAATTGAGCATGCTCAGGCTCAAAACAAATTAATAATAATAATAATTGTAACGAAAAAAAAATAATAATACCAATAACCATAATAATAACAAAAATATTGATACTAATGACAATAAAAATAACAATGATAATAAAAATGATCATAACAGTAATAATAACAGTAATCGCAAAAAGAATCATAACAATAATAATAATATCAATGATACTAGTAAAAATAATAATGCAAGACAAGTTATAGTTTGTGCCCCACATTTTTGTGGAAGTAATTTAATATTAGCAATAATAATAAAATAATGAAAACAACAATAAGAATATCAATAGTAATAACAATAATAGTAATACTAGTAATGATAACGAAATTAATAGCAATAATAATAATAGTAGTAATAATAGCATGATGCAACAAAATAAGAATTTGTCTTATCAAAATAATCCAGTAGAAACATATAGTCGATCAAAAATGAAAAGTGTAGTTAAAATACATCATTGTTCGAAATAATAAAATCTTTGTTGAGAAACATTTTTATAGAAGATCGAAAATAAATATAATAATTAATCATCGAAGTATATAAAGTATTCGGAAAAATAATTATAAAGAGAAAAATGAAGCTATATCCAATAAGGAGTTAAAGAGAATGATGACTAGAAGGGACGAAAGAAAATTAAGGAATTGAATACGAAGGAAGAGGGACGAGGGGCAAAATCGGAATTAAAGAGAATATAGCAGGGAAGAAATAATCAACATGATACTCAACACGAATCAACAAATAAAAGTGAATGCAAGGCAGGGAAAGCAATGAACGACACACGAGTTGAAATGAGAAGGAATTAACGAAGCAAGCAGAAAATAAGAGATCGCTTGCATCAAAATCAAACGAATAGGGGTACGGAAGAATAAATTTGTACCCAATAAAGAATTAACAAATCAGGACAAATGCAAGAGATGGAAAGAAGCAATGAATCAAAGAATTGAATGTGAAGGGATCAAAATGGATGGGATAAGACTTGTGTCCAGATCGAGTTGATTATTAAATTATTCATGTGGTTGCATGGCCTGTTTAATGTTGAGTTAATCCTGACTGAGTCAAGCATGTCTAATGTATTAGTTAGACTAACACATCAGCCAAACCTGAGCTCTGATACCACTAAAAATCTTGTCACGCCCCGCTTCCCAAAAATATAGAATACGAGCACGTGACGAAGCCCAGCGAATGATTTTTACATCATCCATAAGCTGTAGGATCGACTCAGCATCACAACAAGTATATAACAAGAGAGATATATAAAACCAAGCATGCATGAATAATTTATTAGCAACAGAAACAACTGAAATATAATAAAACATTCAAATAGTTTCAAGTCTGAATCAAGTTAAACTCGGGAACAAGTCTTAAACAGCAGGAGAATAAATACCTTAAGGGAAGCAATTGTTTAAACAGGTCCTTGCTCTAAGCAAAACCTGAAATGTCTGCTCGCCAATCCCCGCAGATAGCTCGTCTCCAAAGTCTATTTAATAAATATAAACAGGAAAACAAAGGGAGAACAGGAGAAAATGCCCTTAGTGCAAGCTAGGGCCACAAATAGTAAAAACGAGTACAAGTAGAGGGAACAGGAATCAAGAATGTAACAGGGATACAACAAGTAGTGGGAACAACCAGGAATTAGCTAGCAAGGGAGGACTTCTTAGTAAACAGACTAGTTAACAACTGCTAATGGAAAAACATATGTCAGGTGAACTTGTTGGGGTATCTAACATCAACTATCATATTTCATGTGTCAGGTTTCACGTATCAAGTTTCATATTTCAAGTTACAGGTGTCATGTTCAAGTTTCATGTATCAGATATCAGGTAACCAGGTAATCAGGTAACAGGATAATCAGGTAACAGGATAATCATGTATCAGGTATTAAGTTCAAGTCTTGTGTGATTACTATCTAGGTAGCACGACATGCATCCATCTTTTTACTACATGGTTGCTACAGTCAAATCAGTTGCGTTTAGACCTAGTAATGGAGTCTATAGAGCGGTGTACTCAGGTATCAAGTAATCAAGCAGGCACAGTTCATGAATACGAATTAAATAACAGGTTCACGAAACGAGTTCGTGAATACTAACAGGTTCAAGGACCACACAGTGGTTCCATGAATACAACAGGTTCATGAGTCAAGTAACTGACTCCATGAATACATCACATGCAACAGGTTCATGAACCGAGTACTGGGAAACACGGGCCCCCTTCTGAGTACACTTACCTATATTGTCCACTCTATAGTCTTTCCCTTAACCCCGGCTTATTACATTTGTTCAGGCAGAATTTGTATATTTGTATTTATGCATATGAAATAGTGTTGAAATAATGTAGATTAATTCTAAGAAAAATTGGGGATGTCCTATAGAGTGTCCAGCAACTACATATAAAATTTTGTGTCAAACGCTTGCTGTTTACACAGCTAAATTAATTTGCGAAATAAATGTACACAGCAGTTTTGCAAAACTGCGTCTACTGACACAGCTGCAGTATAACTGTCATAACTTCTAGACCGTAACTCCAAATTTGAACATTTTGGAGTCTATCGATATCTACACATCCGGATCTACAATTTCTATTCAGGGTTCGGGCCCAGATTCAAATGATAAGGGGGTCGAAACAGCGAAAGGAAATTCAGGACAGCAACTCGTAGAAATAATTTACTAGCATGGTTACATGGGAAAATGTTATTTGGTGTCTAAGTCATTATGTGGCATCAATACATGATAATGGAGGTCAAACGCAAAAAAAAAAAAAATGTTTTTCAAGTTATAGGGGCGCAAGTTCGTCAAAAAATTGAATGTGACTTGCATCTACAAATTTAGGGCTCCTTAATTCATGTCTATATTTTCATGTGTTCAATGGGTAAAAGAGTCCAATAATTATAATTTAAATACAAGGAAATTTTGTGACTCTTAGAATTGTCAATTTGGAAGTTCAATATTGATATACAACGAATTTCAAGGAGGAGTCACAATCTAACTATGTGTAGAAGGGTGCTTGTACTAGAACAATAAAATGTACAAGGATACTTGCCTTAATTTGACGATGTCTAGATCCACTAGTTGAAGGAATCTGGGTAGAAATATCCCGGAAGAAGTCCTCAAAAAGCGTGTGCGAAAAACTACCGGAGATCGAGTTTTCCCCACGCCGGATCCCAGCCCAAACAGCAAACAGCGAACGGATTAGCTGCGCCCAGAACACCAAACAGCGAGCGCAGCCAATGGAAGAGCTCCTCTGCAGCGGATCTGATCCAAACAGGGAACAGCGGATCTCGGATCGCCTGTGGGTGAAACACCGAACAGCGATCTCACTGGCTCGATCGCACGGATCTTGAAGCGATCGAACGCCTGAGATTCGATCCCGCCCAATCCTCCTTCTTCTTCGTTCTCTTCGTCGACGATCCGAGAACGGGAGCGAGATTGAGTGCGGCGACGGCGCGGCGATGGCTTCGACGGTGACGAGGAGGACGACGACGGCGGAGGCAAAGGTGCGACGTCGAGAAGCGACGGCGCGCGGCGATGGAAGGCGCGGCGGTGGGCTCTCCTCCGTTCGTGGGTTCGAGAGCAGGGGAGTGCGGAGGATGGTGGCGAGCTCTGTTCTCGAGTTCGAACAGAGGAGGTCCAATGGCAGGGGCTCGGGGTCTGGTCGCCGAGGAATTTCGACACAGGAGAGGCGGCGACGGAGGTCGGAGTATGGTTAATGGCGAAAGTTGGGTTTGTTCGAAGGTGGGTTCGGAGTTTGGTTCGATGGATGGGGAGATGGTTGGTTCGATGGCGATGGAGTTGCTGTGGTGCCGAGGGGTTGACGAAGGTGACGATGAGGGAGCGGCCGAAGGCGAGGCGAATTGGGTATGGGCGATGCGAAAACGGAGGAGAAGGAACGGGACGAAGATGGAGAAAAGCAGCGGGGTAGTTTTTAGGTTAAAACAGTAGGGGGTAGGGTTAGGGTTAGGGGTTTATATAATAGGGTTTGCGGGTTTGCGGGTTCGTGGGTTTTGGGTATCCGTTTCAAAAAGAGCCCAACAGAAAAAATGGTCAAAATGCACAAAAATGGGGATTAGAGTGTTAAATGGGAAGAATCGGTCCATTTCTCATGAAGAACGATACAAATGGCACACAATTGAATTTGATAAAATGACCAAAGTTTGAGTCGAAACAAAAATAACGATTTTATTTGAACAGAACAAAATACGGAATCTCAAATAGGTAAAAGAGTACAATTGAGAAAAATACAGTATAAAAATATAAATACGGAGAAACAGGAGTTACATATATATATATATATATATATATATATATAAAGGAGGACTTACCAACACACTAGCCTGAGCCCACCTCATATAACAGGACTCTAGCATCTCGGTCGCCAGGATCTCTTTGTTGCGAGGCGTGGCAAGCTTTTCCAGCACCTTGACCACCGCTGGCCCTTCGGTCAGCGTATCGGCTGTCCTCACGGCCCAGTCAGGGGCCCACGGTCGCAGCCCTTCGTTACCCACTACATCCTAAGCGGCGGGGTGAACGGAAGGGATCCCACCTCTCAGCACCTCTGAAACCCTAAGGCTACTGGGGCTAGGTGCTACCTTTGATGAGCCGGAGGTCCCTGGGATCAACAAGGACTTCTATTTCTTAGGCTTCGGATCTGAGGGACCTTCGCCCCCGACTTGAGAGGATGCCTTCCTCTGCCTCGACTGCTCAGCCGCCCTCTTCTTGGCCAACTGGGCTCTCATCGCGTTGATGGCAGCATCATCCATATCTGCAAGAGGGAAACAAGGCTATAAGGACGAAGGAAAAGAGTTGATTAAAAATAAAATGAAGGACATACGGGAAAGAACGGGTCTCAGTCCGATCCTGGCCAAGTGCCTTTCTGTCACATTTTCACTCCCCTCAAGCGAAGGGGGTTCACAACCATAGCTGAATTTCCAACATTAGCTAAGAACTTGACTCACTCTTTCTCTTGAGAATAAATGAAATCCTATTTCTCGGCCGGCCGATGCTGTGTCTGGAGACAATCTGATCCACATCAGCCCACTCCTCCTTGGTCAGGTCTCTTCTCCTCGGTGGCTTGTGATTCAGCTTATAGAAATTTCAGGTGGTGGGAATCTCCCAAGGCACTTGGTTTCAGACGATAAAATATTTTGCCTTCCACCCTTTTATGGAGTCCGGATGTCCATGGACTACCTTCCTATTGGGACGAGGCGAGATGTAGTAAATCCCCTCATACTTGCCCGACGAACTAATCCCCCGCACGACTCATAAGTAATTCAGTTTCAGAGCAACTCTCCTCTCCTCGCTAAGCAACATGAAGCTGCTTCCAGGAGTTTAGGCCGTACTGCATGGGGCACAATCCCCCCCAATTCAACACCTCCTTGATAGATGGGTGCAGAGGCAGCCGAAGACCCGAGGTGAAGGCATCCACCTGAACATACAAAACCAGGGGGCTAGGTTATCCGTGGGACGAAAACCGGGACTCGGAAGCAGCAACTCATACTCCAGCCCTTTAAAGTAGTTAGCTTGAATTAGCGGCAGGTCGCCGGTCATCATGGAACACGGCATCTTGTCCATCTGGATCTTTTGTTGACATAGTGAAGAAGGTTGCACACCATTGTAACAAACTCCACAATGTCGTTCGGGTACAGCCTAATGGAGCTCGGCTGCGGAAGATACGGGACGTCGAGCCCATGTTTAGGAAGGAACTCGTCTCGTTGTACTGGACTGTCTGGGAAGGTCCACCTCATTATCCTCCTTCGGATGCGAAGAGCCTTCAGGGGGGACGGCATTGCCAATCACGTCAATTTGGAGGCCTCCATCAACCGATCGACCTCCACCACTTCGTCACCGTCTCCCTCACCAACCGCCCTACCAAGGTCCTCCACTGTCTCTTCATTTACCTAGTAAACTACCTCGGCCACTTCCTCCTCTCCCTCCGAGTCGCTCAATTCTACTACGAAGGGGTTTCGACTACGGAGCGACTGGACGTCGTGGACCTGCTCTGTCGTCTCCTAAGACGTAGAGTCAGAGAGATGACCCTCGCGGCCATTACCAGATGTGGAGGCAAAAGAACCGGACTGAACCCTCGACATAGTAAAAAACACTAACCTTATTGCCTTTACCGAAAAGTTCGCCGAAAAATTGATCGCCGGTTACTGGGCAGCACTTAGAGAGAGAACACTAAATGAAAAAATAAGAGGGGGAGTGGGGGATATATAGGAAGCTCTGCGGTGCCTCAAAATCCACAAACAAATCCCAATCGCCCATCTAGATCCAATGGTTAACGAGATTTTGACACCTTGATTTCCAGAACCATGACGTCAGCATCACACGTGCAGCACCAGTGTTACTCCAACCATAGCAAACGTGCAACTCCTTTTCTCATGAAGTCCACCACACTCGGAGCTCGACATGAACTTCGAGCCAGTTGCTAGCTTTCTCGCAAAATACACAAGGCTCGACGCTCGACCTCGAGCAAGGGACTAGCTTTCTCACAAAGCATGGGGCTTGACGCTCGGCATCAATCTCGAGTAAAGGCCTAGATTTCTCACAAAGCGTGGGGCTCGACGACCAGCATCAACCTCAAGAAAAGGCTCAACTTTCTTATAATGCTTGAGGCTCGATGCTCGGCATCGACCTCAAGCAAGGGCCTAGCTTTCTCACAAAGCGTGGGGCTCAACGCTCGATATCAACCTCAGGCCAACCATTGTCTTAGGCATGAGGCTCCGAGCTCGGCGCTCGAAAGCTGGAGCTCAGTCGTCACGGAGCTCAGCGACGAGCCCATATCACTCGTCGGGGATCTTCAGCTTACTCTCATAAAACACCATCTATCGATCTTCTCCCAAGAATGGGCTACTCTTCGACGGTTGATACATACAACCCTCCAAGAGTGGGGGGCCTATGATGTGGCTAAATAATCTGGTTCAATCCGAGCCGTCTGATCCCATCAAAATCCACTCCTCTCTGATCATCAGGCCTGATGATCCAACGGGCTTTCGACAAGTTCAGGCCCACCAAGAAACAGGTCAACCCGGCCCATTCGGTTTAACATACCCACTCTTCCTGCCTATTAATACCAGACCCCCTTTCCCCTATAGAGGTAATGAACTTTTTGTTGACTCTTGGTTTGGTGTGCACAAAACGCGCTCTGTACTAATAAGTTTGAATTTAGTGTATCAGATTTTCAGGACTAATTAATATCAAAAAAGAGATCTAAGAGAGATTCACAAACATACAAATAAGGAAAGTAATAAAGGGAGATTGCATCTACAAGCTAAAGAGGAAAGAGCTCTCAATTAAATAAAGGGAGATTGCATCTACAAGCTAAAAAGGAAAGAGCTCTCAATTAATTGGCCTCCAAGCAATCTATCAAGTCTGGATTTTTAGCATGATTTTCGTGAGATATTTGTTGTAATTAATTGATTAAAGAGAGATGAGTTTATGGTAAGAAAACAAAGTGGATTCGATCTATACAGCCACGGTCCGATCGACCGTACCTAATGTCAGTCGACCGTCGCAGTCGATCGCAACTTCTATTGGCGAAAATAGCGGTCGACCTTTCATTTCTCTAGCTACACCAGAGAGCTGAACAGTCGACCGCACATTTTGACCGGTGGACCGCAACTTGGCTATATATCTTTTTTGGAATGTATCGTTGCCTCTTTTGATCGATACACTTCCTCTTCTATTAAATAGAATGAATCCACTATGTTTTCTTCACCTATTCCTTCTGAGAAAATTACTTCGAACTAATCTCTTGATATCAATCCGAGTGTGAGCGTTGAATTGGTTGTATTCTTTAGTCAAGTTTTCAAACGATCTTGAGTTTTATTTTCTTTTCTTTTCCACTTCGGTGAGATTGACGGGACTTGGATTAGAAGTCCTGTGGGTGTAATAGGTCTCTCGGCCTGAATCCGAGAATCACTGTACTAAGGGTTTTTGAGTATAGTGGAACGCTTGTAGCGGAGAATTGCTACAAGTAGGTGGTGTGGACGTACACCTGGGGGTCGAACCACGTTATATTGCTGCGTTATTTGTGTTTGCTTTTCTTGCCTCTCTTGCATTACTTTGATTTATTTTACTTTATTCTTTTAATTTTTTAATTCCGCACGATCACCCTATTCACCCCCCCTAAGGGTGATTCACAGTGGTATCAGAGTGAGGTGCTTACAAAAGCTTAAAAGCTTAAGCGAAAGGTCCAATGGCCGAAATCCCTCCTCCCCAAAACTTGTACTCATTAGAGTCCTTCATCTCCAATAGGACAAGTCTTACATGATCACCATTTTTTTATGGAAAATACTATGACGTCTGGAAAGTTCGTATGTCTTATTTTTTACAGATGCTAGGAGAACAAGTGTGGAACGTATGTATCAACAAAACCGAAATCCCAGTCAGTGATGGAAAGACAGAGTTCACAAAAGCAGAGTTGGCCTTCAAGACAGCAAACTCCAAAGTAATGACGGCTCTTTATGCAGGGTTGAACAATGAAGAGCTAATGCGATGTGGGCGCAACTGCAAAACAGCTTACGAGATCTAAAACAACATGCTGAAGCGGCATGAAGGAACCACTTCCGAGGTAAAAGCTAAAGTGAATTTGTGCTTTTATAAATTTGATGTGTTTCGCATGTTACCAGGGGAGAACATGGATCAAATGCTCGCCCGGTTTGACATCATTACCCATGAACTTGAGAGCTTGGGTAAGGGGCTTGATGATTACCGAAAGGTCGAAAAGCTCATAAGCTGTCTCACGCCAGAATGGAACGTGAAGGCTGCGGCAATGAGAGAAACACTTGAAGAGAAGGGATTTGACTACTATACATTTCAAGGAAAATTAAAAACGTACGAGATGGAAATGGTGGAAACAAAGAGATACAGGCAAAATATCAGGATCGAATCGAAAACTGAGGAGAGAACTATTGCACTTAAAGCAGAGAAGGCCCGATCGTCAAAAGCTGACTCAGAACATGAGGGGTCAGATGAGGACATTGCTCTCTTGACAAGACAATTTCGTAAGTACCTCAAAAATAAAATATATGGCAGGTATCAAGAGGAAAGAGAAAAGGAGAAGGAAGAAGTGTGCTACAAGTGTCAAAAGCCCGGACACATCCATGCAAACTGCCCCAGTCAACAAGACAGGAACATGAAATATTATCGCTCAAATCCAAGACAGAAGAAGAAGGCGCTAAAGGCAACTTGGCTAGACTCGAACTCAAGTGAGGAAGAGCAAGATCACGGTGACGTTGGTTTCATGGCACTTGGGAGTTGTAAGGTGCAATCACCTTCTCAAGAAGAGGTAATCGAACAACCTACTTGTGATGAACTCGTAGACATATGTAACGACTTGAAAGACTATGCCAAGAAACTAAGTCGTGAACTTAGGCAGTATAAACAGAATTCAAATGAAATACATGACGAGTGCATAACAAAGAATCACAAACTAAAAATAAAAATGCTCTTATTTTGGAAAAACTTGAGTCATGTCAAAAAGATTATGATGTTTTGCTAGATGAAAATGAGACTTTGAAACAACAAATTTGTAAATCTCTAGCAAAACATGATGATTACTTAAGAGAGATTCAGGAGAAGTCAGTTTATATTGCCAAGCTCACAAAAGACTTAGATGAATGTAAAAGAAATTTTGATGAAGTAGTGGAAGGTTGTAACGAAGCCCTTAAACAAAATAAGATTCTTGATGCCACACTAGATACTTTTCGTTGGAATACAAAAGATGATGAGATAACTAGAAAGAGGCTTTATAAAAAGGTAACTGAGCTCAAAAAATTATTGAAAAGCATGAAGGGTCCAGTTACGTTATTACAAAAAATTCAAGATCATATCATAATAATAGAGGGCTTGGTTACGAAGAGCCAATACATCACCAAAAATTATTTTGTCATACGCACGTGCATAAAAATCAACACAATCACAAATCAAATATAAATTATGCAGGTGCGCATGACCCAAGACATAGTCGAATCACATGCAGTTTTTGTTGTAAACTAGGACATATATCTTATAACTGCTCACTGAAAAGGAATACTAATCTTGTGTGGGTGAGAAAGGACACAAATGCAGGTTCAAAACAAACTTGGGCTCGCAAAGTTATACTTACTAATCTTGGTGTAGGTACCCCAACGCATCAAAACTAAAGATCGGTGGTACCTTGATAGTGGATGCTCAAATCACATGACTGGTGACAGCATATATTTTTCATCACTATCAAGGGAAAATGGGAAGAACATCATCTTTGGAGACAATAGCATGGGTCAAACTATTGGTAAAGGTAAAATCAATTTTGGTTCCTCATACTCCATTGAGGATGTCCTATTGGTAAGAGATCTAAAGCACAATTTAATTAGCATTAGTCAATTATGTGATAAAGGGTATATTGTTACTTTTGATAAAAACACATGCACTGTACTAGATAACAACAAAAATTGTTTACTTCTTGCTAACAGATGCAATAATGTATATGTCATAAACTCGAATGAATTAGCACAGGAAAGTATGAGATGCTTTGTTGCACGAAACGAGGATGGATGGCTATAACATCGTAGGCTTGGTCACACGCACATAGACAACCTCAACAAACTTGTAAGCAAGGAGCTCGTGAAAGGAATCCCCAAAATTAAGTTTGAAAAGGACAAACCATGTGAGTCCTGCCAATTTGGTAAGCAAACAAAAAGTTCTCACAAACCAAAAAAATGGTATCAACCTCTAGACCTCTTGAACTTTTGCACATGGATCTTTTTGGTCCATCACGAACACGTAGCCATGGTGGTGCACAATATGTATTTGTTATTGTTGATGACTATAGTAGATTTACTTGGGTTGCCTTCTTGTCACAAAAAGATGAGACAGTACATGTATTTCAAAAATTCTGTCGAAGAGTGGAAAATGAGAAAAACCTTACCATTACTATTCATATGATCATGGTGGGCAATTTCAAAACGAACTCTTCACATCATTTTGTGACAAAAAGGGGATAAAACATGAGTTTGTATGTCCTTGCACTCCTCAACAAAATGGGGTTGTTAGAAGGAAGAATCGATATATCCAAGAAATGGCCCGTACAATGCTTAGTGAAAAAGATTTGCCTAAGTTATTTTGGGCAGAGGCTGTCAATACAACATGCTATACCATCAACCAAGTTATTATTAGAAAATATCTTGAGAAAACTCCATTTGAACTATATTATGGAAAAACTCCCAACCTGAGCTATTTTCGTGTCTTCGGATGCAAAGTTTTTATTTTAAACACTTTTGACAACTTGGGGAAGTTTGATCGTAAAAGTGATGAAGGTGTTTTCCTAGGATATTCTCTTAATAGCAAGACATATCATATTTTTAACAAAAGAAGATGCACTATTCAAGAATCTATTGATGTTATATTTGATGAAACTAACCCCTACTCGAAAGAAATATTACATGTTGTTGATGATAATGAGGCAGAGATTCGTGTTGAAAAGAAACAGGTGCATGTTGAAGAGGAACCACAAGAAATTGTTCAAAATCAAATAATGCCTTAAGACAAATATGAACCTAAAAATCAATTAGATGAAACATCTGTAGAACAAATTGATGTCATGGGAGATGAAAATATACAACATTAAGGCCCCACAAGTGAGAAATGTTCGGCATGGAAAATCATGGCTGGTCATCCTCCATCTTTTATACGAAGTGATATGACCAAAGGGGTAACTACTCGCACTCAAGCTAATAGTTTTATGTGTTTTACTGCTTTCGTTTCCATGCTTGAACCTAAGAACATTAAGGAGGTCCTGCAAGATAATGAGTAGATCATTGCCATGCAAGAAGAACTTAATCAGTTTGAACGGAATCAAGTATGGAGACTTGTTCCTCGACCTCAAAATAGGACCATCCTTGGTAGTAAGTGGGTGTTTAGGAACAAGTTACACGAATCCGGTTCAATAACTAGGAATAAAGCCCGTCTTGTTGCTCAAAGATATAATCAAAAAGAGGGTGTAGATTTTGATAAGACTTTTGCTCCAGTTGCTAGGCTAGAAGCTATTCGTATTTTGCTTACTTTTGCTGCATACATGGATTTCACTCTATTTCAAATGGATGTCAAAATTGTTTTTTAAATAGTTTTATTTTTGAAGAAGTTTATGTAGCACAACCACCGAGATTCACTGATCCCACACACCCAAACCATGTTTTTCGGCTTGACAAAGCTCTTTATGGTTTGAAGCAAGCCCCTCGTGCTTGGTATGAACGACTGAGTTCGTTCCTTCTTCACACAGGATTTTCTAAAGAAAAAGTAGACACCACACTTTTTATCAAACATATTTTTAAAGATATTTTGATTGTGCAAATTTATGTTGATGATATCATATTCGGGTCTACTAATGAAAATCTTTGCAAGGAGTTTTCAAAGCAAATGCAGGATGAGTTCGAAATGAGCATGATGGGTGAACTAACCTATTTCCTTGGACTTCAAATACAACAAAGAAAAGATGAAATATTCATAAATCAATCCAAGTACGTCAAAGAACTCATAAAGAAATTTGGACTTGAGAATGCAAATGCCTACAAAACTCCAATGACCACTACCACTAAGCTATCCAAAGACGAATCTAGTAATAACATCGATATTTCTACTTACAGAGGTATGATTGGTAGTTTAGTTTACATTACTGCATCGCGTCCTGATATTATGTTTAGTGTCTGTTTATGTGTACGTTTTCAATTGTGTCCCAAAGAATCACATTTGGTTGCCGTTAAGCGTATCATTCGATATCTTAAGGCCACACCAAATACTATTCTTTGGTACCCGAAAAATAAAAATTTCTCTCTTGTAGGATATTCTAATGTAGATTATGCTGGAAGCTTAACCGATAGAAAGAGCACTAGTGGTATATGTCACTTCTTGGGAGATTGCCTTGTTTTGTGGGCATCCAAAAAGCAAAACTCTGTCACTCTTTCTACTGCCGAAGCTGAATACATTGCGGCAGGATCCTGTTGTGCACAGGTATTGTGGATGAAATACAATCTCGAAGATTACAAGGTATTCTTTGACCACATCCCCATAAAGTGTGACAACACTAGCACCGTACACATGACTAAAAATTCTGACCAACACAGTCGCACAAAACACATTGATATTATGTATCATTTCATTAAAGATCACTTTCAAAAGGAAGATATTTTACTTGAGTATATTTCTACTGATTCACAACTTGCAGATATTTTCACAAAACCTTTAGACGAAAAACGTTTTTATGTCTTGAGAAGAGCATTAAATGTTATTGATTTTTCAGCATAAAAATTCTGTTTATTGGTCGGTCGACCGGTTCGCCCTCTGTGGCCCCTTATGGGTTTGCGGTCGACTGTGCGGTCGACCGGTTTACTCTCTGGAAATTCTTTTAAAAAAACCACATGTGACGGTCGACCGGTATGCTCTCTGGATAATCTTTGCGAAAAAATGTTTTGCGGTCGACCGTAAGGTTGACCGGCTCTCTTTCTGGTCTTGTGTTCAAAATTTTAAACTGATGATTGCTTTCACCAACTTTCCACGAAATTATTTTACTCTATCTATCCCTTCTTGGTGTGTTCCAAAAAGGGGGTGAATTGTTTTGGAATGTTTTCAAATTTTCGAAGGTTTTCAAATGTTTTCAAAACAATTTTCAAACGATTTTCAAATCAATTCATGTACTAATTCTCTCCTTCTTATCTTATATTTGCTTTCAAATCAATTCATGTACTAATTCTCTCATTCCTATCTTATATTTGCTCATTAAGTTCTGTATTACAAGTAATATTATATTAAGGGGGAGTATTCACTCTCATTCACTCTCTTAAAAATTTTATCTATATGAAAATCTGTTTTACAGGATGTACTAAATTCAGGGGGAGTATCTGCATACTTTGTTTTAATTTTCAAACATTCTTGCATGTTTTGTTCACACCAAAATGGGGAGATTGTTGACTCTTGGTTTGGTGTGCACAAAACGTGCTCACTTGTACTAATAAATTTGAATTTAGTGTATTAGATTTTCAGGATTAATTAATATCAAAAAGAGATCTAAGAGAGATTCAGAAACATACAAATAAGGAAAGTAATAAAAGGATATTGCATCTACAAGCTAAAGAGGAAAGAGCTCTCAATTAAATAAAGGGAGATTGCATCTACAAGCTAAAGAAGAAAGAGCTCTCAATTAATTGGCCTCCAAGCAATCTATCAAGTCTGGATTTTTAGCATGATTTTCGTGAGATATTTGTTGTAATTAATTGATTAAAGAGAGATGAGTTTATGGTAAGAAAACAAAGTGGATTCGATCTATACAGCCACGGTCCGGTCGACCGTACCTAATGTCAGTCGACTGCAACTTCTATTGACAAAAACAATGGTCGACCTTTTATCTCTCTAGCTACGCCAGAGAGCTGAACGGTCGACCGCAACTTGGCTGTATATCTTTTTTGGAATGTATCATTGCCTCTTTTGATCGATACACTTCCTTTTCTATTAAATAGAACGAATCCACTATGTCTTTTTCACCTATTCCTTTTGAGAAAATTACTTCGAACTAATCTCTTCATAATCAATCCGAGTGTGAGCGTTGAATTGGTTGTATTCTTTAGTCAAGATCTCAAACGATCTTGAGTTTTATTTTCTTTTCTTTTCCACTTCGGTGAGATTGACGGGACTTGGATTAAAAGTCCTGTGGGTGTAATAGGTTTCTCGGTCTGAATCCGAGAATCACTGTATAAAGGATTTTTGAGTATAGTGGAATGCTTGTAGCGGAGAATTGCTACAAGTAGGCGGTGTAGACGTAGACCTGGGGGTCGAACCACGTTATATCGCTGCGTCATCTGAGTTTGCTTTTCTTGCCTCTCTTGCATTACTTTGATTTATTTTACTTTATTCTTTTAATTTTTTGATTCCGCACGATCACCCTATTCACCCCCCCTAAGGGTGATTCACACTTTTCTCCGCCTGAACCCTAGTTTTCATTTATTCCAGTGATTGACTAGATCGTCGGAGGGACTGTCGCCGGGACCACTCCAGGTATTTCTAATTGCTTTGCAGGTACTCAGGGGGTTAGCTACCGTTCCCCCTCCACAGCTCCACACAGCTCTCAGATCCAGATATCTGTCTCAGATCTGTCCCTTCTACTATAAATAACATGAACTCACCTGGTTCCTCCACACCTAAAAAAGCAGCATTAGTAACTGTTATCTATTCATTTAGTGTTTTTTGTATCACTAATTAAGCGAAACCCTACTAAAGGTAGTTAATTCATAGCTTATATGACAGTTGGTTGTAGTCACAAATATTGATGCAAGTTGAGGTTGTTGAAAAGGGTCTAAAGTTTAGGAATTCTTGTATTTCTTTCAGATTTATTTTACCGAGTAATTTGTGGTGTTTGCATAAGTGATGGTGAGTGTTTCATTGCTAGCGGAGACACTTTACATGTATTCTTTCTAACAAGTCAGTACAATATTTTTTAAATTTATCTTCCAGTTGAAATCATGAGAGATTACCATACTGACTTTCCTTCTTTGGTTTGATATTACATTACATGTAATTTTGCAATCATTATATGGAAATATTCACCACTTCTCACACAAGGTCTGTCATTCACACGTACACACTTTTCAGAGCACTGGACTGTGGAAGCTTTATCATCGCCAATTACTTCTGTTCACATTTGAACTTTTATCCTTGACCGGGCCTCTAGAGATCTTGTTAAGAAGTGTTGAGTCGATCTTGTTGTAGATCATCTTCAAATCTTGGCTTCCCTTGGTGGCTAGGTGATCTCAACTTCACTCTCATATATATTTTTCATACAAAGTTGGCAGGGTGTGTAGGCACAAAAATGCTAACAAAAAGAAGAAAAGCGCTTGTAGGATCTCGTGGATAAGATCATGAATATAATGTTTGATAAATTACCACAGAGGACAGAGTTTACCAAAGTATAGGAGGTATAGTGCGCTGGAATAACTTCCTATTACTGATATTATCCACAGCGCAGCAATTGCCTAGAAAATAAAATTAAAAATACTTTATTTGAAAAATGGTTGATTTGAGCTTGTAAAAAGGCGAAATGAGCTAATATTATACCAAGAAGAACAACTTGAGATCATTTCCGCATGCAATGTAGTGAAGGATGGCCATTAATTGATTGAATTTGGAATGGAACACTACAGCAGCATCCTGGAATACACGCTCAGATAAGATGATTTCAGGAATCTTGGGAGTCTCCCTGTTATATCAAATGGATTAGCTGGTATTCAAGTGAAGGAACCTTGTCAAAAAGAAACTATAACCAACCTCCCTGTTATCAAGTTTGATGGGTAAAAAATAAACTTGTACCATATTACATATCATAATGTCATCATACTTCTCTTGGGAAAAAGGCTTTGTTGTTGTTGTTGTTGTTGTTGTTGTTGTTGTTGTTGTTGTAATGTCATCATACTTCTCCTGTGGCTGTCTGATATTTAAAGTGGTTATGCAGATTGTAAGTTTAAGTTGCTTAAATATGAGATTGTTTAAATATTATTATCATTAAACAAAGCTTTTGCATATAATTCATGATCACCATGACCTAATTACTTATACTTTTCGTCTCTTATACTGCATAGAATTCAGGTATGCTGCATCTTTGTGCATTCATATCAAACTATTCACATCATTTCATGCATCAATTCTTCGCATGTATGTATCAGTCTATTTTTTTCACCTGGAAAGAAATTGCACATATTATTAATTCATATGTAAATAACATGATCTACAGACTTATGTATGAAGTGAAGTTTAAGGGAACAACTTTGTGTTAGGAAAGAATTTTCACCTGTCAAGAAGGGGAGCAGCATTGAATCAGATAAAGACCAGCAGCACCGTTGTGATGAAGAGGTGAGAGAGAAGAGTAAGAAAATGGTATTCCACCACCTCGGAAAGAAACCAGACAAACAAGATCCCATATAGAATCCCTGCTGATAGATGTTTGTTGCTCCATAGCAGAATGTCAGCAACTGCATAATATAAGGTATATACCCGGCCGTTAGATTTCTAATTTAAACCCATGTGCTATAGGAACCTCATCCTCCACCTAGGAGACTATGAAGATGCCTGTGACGGTGGCTGAGGGTCCAAGACGAGTGCGGTGGTGGTGTTTCGTTGCTGTCATATCCAGGCATTGTTTTCAGTTTGTGTGGATAGTTAGAAAGCTAAGCTGGCTCTTTTTAACGGACTCTTGGCTAGACTTTATTGGCAAGAAAGCTGAGAAATATGGGAAGAAAGGAAAAGGTTTCACTTTGATTAGTTCATTCCTGAGATTCCTGCTTCCTTCCTAGAGATGAGAATGGTTATGGAGGTCTAAGAATGTTTATTGCTGCACTTGTCCTACTGGTGTGTATATGAACCAATCAAAGACTGTTGCAGTTGTTTGTGCTAGAAGTTTATTTCATCAAATATAATTTACTGGCTTTAATGTAGTTTGGTGTGAGTGATTCAGGATGGTGCTTTTCTTTTTGCTTTTGATGACAAGTTGAACTACTCTCAACTTGGGCCTGGTATTTAGAATTTGAGTTGGGCTTCCCAAACTAATCCGTATGAGTCCGAATTGGACAGGTAACCTCTCAAGTTAAGAGTGAGAAAGCCTTGCCCACCAATAATAGTCAAGTCTGATGGATAGCACAACTTATAGCTCAACTTCATCTTTTGCTGATGTTAGGTACCTGGTTTTTTGTCAAAGATAATATCTTTTGCTCGATTAAACTATTTAGGCAACAAGGCTTCTTTATATAGCATGAGTGTATAAATGTGCACATGATTGCAAGACAGAAACAACCAATTTTCTTCAAGTACTTCCACTTCTTCCAAAATAAATGTCCATAACTGGTCATTGAATTTTGTCAATTTTTCAGGGTAGCCAGTCCTAAATTTTTGTCAAAAAATGTTCACAACCCTTCATTGCTGATTATCTTATTTCTATGTTTCCAAAAAATGTTGACAATCCTTCATTGCCGAATATCTTATTTCTATGTTTACATACCTCCTCATTAAATTCAGATATCTTCACTACCGAACCGTAATGTCTATCCTGGCGTTTCTATCACGGTGTTTGGATAGGAACGCTAAGAAAGAGTGCAGTTTTTTTTTTTTAAAAAAAAATTGCCTACCTTTTCCGGCGGAATAGATGTACATATCCCGACGTTAGAGAAGAAACGCCGATATATATGTGGTCTATCCCGACGTTTTTCCTATAAACGCCGGTATAGCTCATGTAAAATTTATAAAATAAAATTAATATCTATCCCCTGAATATCCAAACCCCAATCATGTTGATTTCCCCCTATATCAATTCTCAAATCCCCAACCCAGCTCGACTCAAAATTCCAAATCCAAACCGATGCTGACCCTAGCTCCGTGGCCATCGCTGTCTCTAGCCCAACGCCAACAACCGTCTTCGATTCCCAAGCCCGACGTTCACAACTCCCGTCTCCTTTCCTCTCCATTGAAATCCCCGTCAGAGGAGAGGCAAGATTAAGGAGAAGATGAAGGCGAATGGGAGGTGAACGATAAAAATAGAATCTTGGATGGTGAGAAGGGAGAAGGGAGGCTTGGAACGATAAGGGTTTGAAAGAGTAGAAAGTGAATGAAAATCTCGCTGCTATCATCATTGAAAGAGGAGAAGGGATGAATACTCTCTTTTCTTCCACATTTTATCAAATTTTTTGGTGATGCGAAAAATCATTCTGGCTCAGCTGGCAATTTTGCTGTCACATTTTTAGCATATAGTAAGTTTGTTCCCTATTTACATTCTTTGTTATATGCATATATTACAATTAACTTATATACATAGCTATACATCTACAATAGAAATAATATACAGTTCTTTTGGGTTCTTTTGGTTTCTTTCACTTCATTCAACTATTATGAGAATCCTTATCTCACCTGATCTATTCAATAATATGTCAATGTTTTAATTAATTGTAACATAGTGTCTGTGATATTGATATAGAAATAAGATAGAAATCAGATTTGGGGGAAAATAATATTTTTCTTATTCATACTTTTATTCTCTACTGTATACATCTATATATAAGAATTACATTCTTGAAGAAGAAGAAAGGAGATTGAGAGAAGATTGAAGAGATGTGAGATTTTTGGGGAATCTGTTTCCTATATATTAAGAAACAGAATGTACACATTAGCAATTACTATATTTCAACACTCCCCCTCGAGTTGGTGCATAGATATTGAACATGCCAAACTTGTCAACGAATTTCAAGAAGAGCCGATTCGAAACTGCCTTGGTTAGCATATCTGTAAGCTAATCTTCTGACTTCACTTTAGATATCTCAATGATTTTCTCATTTACTTTTTCTTTGATGAAGAATCTATCCACCTCTACATGTTTCGTCCTATCATGCTGAACAGGATTAGCAGCAATATCACACGCCGCTTGACTATCACAATACACTTTCATAGATTTATTCAGATCACAACATAAGTCCTGCAACAAGAGTTTCAGCCATAAAATTTTAGCTATACTTAATGCTACTCCGCGATACTCAGCCTCTGCACTAGAGCGTGCAACGATATTTTGCTTCTTGCTTCTCCATGTAACCAAATTTCCTCCAACAAAGGTGAAATACCCTGAAGTGGAGCGCCTATCAACAAAAGATCCTGCCCAATCGGCATCAGTATATACCTCAACCTTCAAGTGACCATGTTTGGCAAACAAGACCCTTTTCCTGGTGCACACTTTATATACCTCAGGATTCTCATTATGGTATCCCTATATTGTTCATTAGGTGCATGCATAAATTGACTCACCACACTTAAGGCATATGACAAATCCGGCCGCGTATGAGCAAGATACATCAGCCATCCTACCAATCTCTGATATATTTTCTTATCATACGGCACCTGATCAGGATTATTGTAAAGTTTCAGTCATTCTTCTCTTGGTGTATCAATAGGTTGACACGCAGACATTCCCGTTTCCTTCAAAAAATCCAGAGCATACTTTCTTTGAGACAGAAATATGCCTTTTCTAGAGCGAGAAACTTCAATACTAAAGAAATATCTCAAAGGGCCAAGATCCTTCATTTCCACCTTTTGTGACAAGTAGTTCTTTAATGCCTTTCTCTTCTCATGATCATTTCCAGTTACTATCATATCATCAACATATATAATGAGAGCAGTAATCTTATCTTCTTTCTTTTTCAGGAACATGATACGATCTGAGTTACTCTGACAATATCCAAATGTTCTCATTGATTTTGTAAATCTCCCAAACCAAGCTCTTGGCAACTGCTTGTGACTATACAGTGTTTTCTTCAACTGACACACTTTATTACTGTGTTGGACTGGTCTATTTGATCCTAGTGGTAGATCCATATAAACTTTTTTTGTCAATTCCCCATGCAAGAAATCATTCTTCACATCAAATTGTTCCAATGGCCAGTCAAGATTTGCAGCAAGTGACAGTAAAACTCGAACGGTGTTGGACTTTGCTATCAGTGCAAATGTTTCATCATAATTAATTTCATAATTTTGAGTATACCCTTTGGCAGCCATCCTTACTTTGTATCGCTCTATTGAACCATTAGACTTATACTTCACTATATAAATCCATCTACATCCTACTGGCTTCTTACTGGCTTCTTTCCTGCTGGCAATTTGACTATTTCCGAAGTCTCATTCTTCTTCGAGGACTTCATCTCCTCATCCATATCTGCTTTCCATCTTGGATCGGCTAAGGCTTTCTGCACACTGTTAGGAATGGATATAACAGATAATTGGTTCACAAATGACTTATTTGATTCAGACAATTAGTGAGTGGACACATAATGACTCATGGGATACTTGACATTACTAGTGGGATCAGGCTCATAAGTGAGTTTTGGGATACCTCTAGCAGTACGATTTGGGAATTCTCTTCTTGGAGCTTCAGACAGCGATGACGATTGGTTTTGGGGTTCTGCTGGGGGTAAAGATGGATCTGATGGTGCTGGTGATGGAGATGGTTCTGATGGTTTTGGTGGTAGAGATGGCTCATCTTCATGGAGGTTTGGCACTGAGTGCAATTCTTCGTTTAAATTTCCTTCCTCAACCAAATCTTTATTCAAGTGATCGTCACTACTTACATCCCGATTTTCTCCCTTTATATCCGATTGTTCAGTCTGAATGGTAACCACTTCATCATTTGTAAGAGTTTGAACTTTATTTCGGTAATCCCCCTGAAGTTCAACCTCAGAGGAAAAATACGTCTCATCTTCATGGAACACAACATCCAGTCACAAACATCTTTTGAATTGGTGAGTGATAGCATCGATACCCTTTCTTATTCTATACATATTCCACGAAAACACATCGGATAGCTCGAGGAGTTAACTTATTACGTTCATATTGATGAAGGTGAATAAATGCAACACACCCAAACATATGTGGTAGCAAGTTGATGACTTTTGGTGCATTTACAACTTCAGTTAATGCTTGAAATGGCACGAGAAAATTTAGGATACTAAAGGGAACTCCGTTGATTAAGTATGCAGCAGAAGCATGGGCTTCCCCCCATAGATGAGTGACACATTTCCATGGATAAGAGAAGCACGGACCACCTCGAGCAAGTGTCTATTTTTCTTTCTGAAACCCCATTCTGTTGAGATGTATATGAGCATGTCGTCTGGTGAACAATTCCGTGTTCCACCAAATATTGTTGCAGATTCAAACTCAAGTACTCTTTTCCATTATCACTCCTAAAAACCTGAATCTGTGATTTATACTAAGTCATAATATGCTTGTGAAATTCTGAAACAAGCCACTAACTTCACTTTTCGACTTCATCAAACAAATCCAGGTCATACGAGTCCAGTCATCAATAAATATCACAAACCATTGGGCTCATCCAAATGTAGTGTTTTTGGATGGACTACAAACATCAGAATGAATAATCATAAATGGAAGAGAGCTTCTACTTGGACTTGGAGGAAAAGAGACACGGTGACCTTTTGCGAGTTCACACACATCACACTGAAAGGCAGAAATATCAAACTTCAAAAAAAAACTTGAAAATAATTTCTTCAAATAACCAAAAGAAGCATGCCCTAGATGTCGATGTTATAGCCAAATATCTGATTTCTTCTTCTCACCTTCGAATCCTTCCACACTTAGAGCTTGAGTCAACTTGCTTGAACATTCAGATTCTAAATTCAGGTAAGAGAGTTTCCCATATCTAACCCCATAACCAATCGTCTTGCAAGTCCGAATATCCTTAAACACACAATGTGAATGCCAAAAAGCTACAATACATTTTAAGACAATAGTTATTTGAGCAACAGATAATATGTTAAAATTCAAGGATGTCACAACTATGGCAATATCTAAGGTTAGGTTGTTTGTGAGAGGTATGGAACCCTTGCCAGTAACAGTGGCAGGATCACCATTGGCAGTGGACACAGTTGATTTGGTGGATGGGTGAAATTTTTGGACTTGTCTAGAATCAAAATCCATAAGGTCATTAGCACCCGGATCAATTATCTATGTATTATTCATAACAGAGACAGAAATATTAAATACCTTGCCATCATTACCTGCAGCTGTAACTAATGTAGAAGCGAGTCCAATACTTTTCTTAGCTCCATCAGTTTGTCCCATGGTAGTGGCACATGAAAACAACAAATTTGATAAAAAACCAACAGATCGAATCTGGTTTGATTAGCAACAGCAAACAACAGCTTTCGGATCAGCAAGCTGATTTGATCAGCAAACCCCAAAACCAACAATCTGGATTTGGATCTTCGGCAAACGGCAACAACAACAAATGAAGAAGGGGACATCGACTGGCACCAGTGACGAAATCGATGATGAACACAAGAATATTCACATTTAGAAGCAATAATCTTATTATAAATGCACATGTAAAAGCTCTATATGTGGTATTTAACTCTTATTCTCTCTTTCAATAGGAAATAACCAAAAGCAGCAAAACGAAGCAGATTCCAGACGAATACAGACTGAGAAATAATATACAGGGAACTGCAGAAGCAACAGTCGACTGGCTCTTCAGCAGTCGACCAGACAGAGAGTTTGCTAAGCCTTGGCACAGTCGACTTCCCCAAACACCAGTCGACTTGACCAAGAAATCGTGAAGCCACAGATGTCTCAGAGACCAGTCGACTTATATCCAAGGCAGTCGACTGGTACGCGGCGGAGTAAACAGATAAGATATTCGAAGATTCATCCAAATCTAATTTCAAATCTACCTGAATCCAGATTTATGCAAATCAAATCTGGAGACTGGGGATTTCCAAGAGCACGTGGTTAACAGATAAGGAAGGAAAGAAGAAAAGAGAAAGAAATAAATCATCAAATAAAAAAAAAGAAGGAGTTTCCTGAAAAAGGGCAAAACCCTAATTCTCAGCCGTGCTTTATAAATATCAGAAAGAAGCACTATCTAGGACGCTCTCGGCTCTCGTCATCTCCCCATCATCCACCACCGAATCACAGAGTTGCAAAACCATCAAATTATCAACCAGTGCATCATTCTATCAGCATCGAGGAAGGAGAGAGGAGATCCAGTATTCGAAGGCAGTCGACTGTGTGACAGCCAGTCGACCTCATTGCCGGACTTCATTAGTTTATTTCTTCTCCTTCTATTCTTTTATGTTGATCATGTATTCGAACTTGTTGATTAATAAAACTATTATTATGTGGAACTAAATTCTGTAGTTGGGTAGATTGAAGCCGTAGTTATGTAGTGCTATATTCTTCTGAGCTCTTCTACTTAACTTATTGATTGAATCCGTTTGTATTGGTATAGATTGACGGTAATCAAACTTGTTCTCAAAAGTCTGAGAGCAGTCGACTGAGGTGAGAGCCAGTCGACTGACAAACAGAGCTAGAGAAAATCAAGTTTGCATTACTATCTATCTGAATCTGTTATATGAGCATATTGAGACGACCCGTATCTCGTGCCCGTAATTGTAACAAAGGAATCTTTAGGGGTTCCTGGTTCAATCAGCTTAAGGGATCTAGATCTGATACCAATTTCTAGGACCTTGAGTGTTTGTTCGTTTCCACTGATCTTATGTTTTCTTTAAGCACAACTTAGTAGATACCATGCTACACACTTAATGAAAGAAACGAATTAGAGTAGATACCATGCCTAATTCATAGCTTAGGGAAACAGTACTTTAAGGAGTAGATACCATGCCCTTGAAGGGAACAAACATGAGTAATAAGAAGAAGTTCAGAAGGTGACTTAGCATTACTGACTATTGGTGGAGATCTAAACCCAACTATTTCATAAATATTTGTGATTCAACATTCCTTAATTTAGTTTTAATCTTTTTATTTCTTTTAGACTTTCAAAACAACTCTTTATGATTTTTATTCTTTTTATTGATTAGTAAGTTAAAGTCTACAGTCTCTGTGGGATCGACCCTTGCTATTGCTACGCTTTGTCAAACGATTCGTGCACTTGCGAGGTTTTTTTTATAATTTGTGTCTAGTTTAGTCTATTTATTTAGGGAACTAGAAACCAACAACAAGTTTTTGGCGCCGCTGCCGGGGATTGTCTAGTATTTTAACTTACAGATCAGTAGGAAGTTTTTATTTTATTTCTTTTAGTTTATTAATAAGTTTTTCTTTTAGGTTACAGGATTTTGGTGGATGCACGGAAGGAGATCACTTCGTCCAGAGCTACTACCAATTGACGCAGAAACAGAACGCACTTTGCACAGATTAGGTCGACTGATTGCGACCAACCAGTCGACTGCTGCACGAACCCAGTCGACTGCTCAGAGACCTCAGTCACAGGAAATCATGGCAGAAGAAATACCCAATCGCGTACCAATGCAGGATAAGTTTACGCCTAAGAACATTGAACAACCCTCCTGCATTGCATATCAACCCAATGTCACAGGGAACATGCATCTATCTCCTCAGTTACTTAGTATGGTTCCCCATTTTAGTGGCAGACCTGATGAAGAGCCTCATCTACATTTACAAGATTTTTTCGATCTTTGCAGGACACAAAGCGTCCAAGGGCTTACCCCTGAACAAATCAGGTTAATTTTGTTTCCTTTTTCCTTAAAACTTAATGCTAAACTATGGTATAATTCTTTGGAACCAGGATCAATAAACTCATGGGAGCAATTGGCGACAAAGTTCTTAAAAGAATTTTTTCCAGCCCAAAAGACCAAACAGCTGAAAAGGGAGATTCAACTCTTCCAACAAAAGGATGGAGACTTATTTTTCGAAGCATGGAAAGATTTCAAGAACAAACTTCTCAAGTGTCCAACACACAACATGCCTAAAGATGATCAGGTACAAGCTTTTTATGAAGGTTTAAATGATACTAATAAGGCAATTGTGGATTCAGCTTGCAACGGGATCTTGATGAGAAAAAGCGGCGAAGAGGCCATAGAACTATTTGAAGAACTCAGCGAGAATTCACAATAATTTTCGACAAGGAGGGGCCCTTCGAAAAAACAGGGAGTTTATGAAATTTCTAGTAGCAATAACATTCAATTGGAAATGGTAAACATGAATAAAAAAATTGATATGCTTGTTAATGCAATGTCTATGATGGGTGGAGTTAAAAATCAAACAAATAAAATTTGTGCAATTTGTTCTCATGTAGATCATTCCACTGATACATGTCCTATGTCTTCTTTCACAGATCAGGAGCATGCAAACTATGTAAGTCGAGGAGTGTTTCCACCAAAGAACAACCCATTCTCAAACACATACAACCCAGGGTGGAGGAACCATCCAAACTTCTCATGGAGCAATAATCAGAATAATCAAGGGACTCAATTCACACAAGGACATGCACGGAATTTCCAAATGGGAAGTGGGATTGATAGGCCAGTTCAAGAACAGAAGAAGTTGGATTTTGAATCTACCGTTCTTCAATTGCTCCAACAACAACATCAAACAAGCAACCAACAAGGGCAAGCAATTCAGAAGTTGAAAACACAGATTGGCCAAATTGCTAAAGAATTAAGCGAGCGAAAGGCAGGGGAACTTCCATCACAAACTATACCAAACCCTGGAGGCCAAGAACAACTCAAGGCAGTCACAACATTAAGAAGTGGTAAGATAATTGACAACAAAGTTGGAGCACATACCGAAGAAAAAGAAGAACAACCATAAAAAATTGTGGGGTCCAACAAGGTAAGTGAAAAAGAAAGAACAGTTTTGCCACCATTCCCTCAAAGGTTAGTCAAACAAAAGAAAGATCAACATTTATTTGACATCTTTGAAACTCTCAGAAAGGTAGAAATTAATATCCCCCTACTTGATGCTATTAAACAAATTCCCTCTTATGCTAAATTTTTGAAAGAATGTTGCACTCACAAAAGAACATTTCAGGTTAGGGAGGATGTGGCTTTGACAGAAGAAGTGAGCGCTGTCTTATTAAGAAAATTACCTCCTAAATTAAAAGACCCAGGTAGTTTTACTATTCCTTGCAGGATTGGCGAGCACTTCTTTGAGAAAGCACTACTAGACTTGGGGGCAAGCATCAATCTTCTCCCATACACCATCTATGAAAAGTTAGGATTGGGGGAACTCCAACCAACATCCATCACGTTACAGTTGGCAGATCGCAGTATCAAAAGACCTAGAGGTATTTTGGAAGATGTCCTAGTTCAGGTAAACGATTTCATTTTGCCTGCTGATTTTGTTGTATTAGACATGGAGGAATCTTCAATGCCATCTTCTCTACCAATCATTTTAGGTAGGCCCTTTATGAGTACGGCTGATATAAAAATTTGTGTTAAAAAGGGTACTATAAGCATGAAAATAAATGGAGAGAAGGTTGAATTTAAAATGTTTGATACACTGAAATTTCCACATGATGATCATGAATGCTATAATGTTGATGTGGTGCAGGATATTGTTGATCAAACATTTCAGGTACATAGCGTTGAACCATTACAGGCCATAATTACACAATCTCTAACTTTATCTAATGTTGAACAGGAATATGAAGACTGGGAGATTGCAGAGACAATACATCACCTTGATACTTCACAGTCATACTCAGGTAAGTTTGCACCAGCATTTGAACAATTGGTGACTGATGAACTTTTTGTTTCTGCAGATAAGTCGACTGGTGCACTGGACAAGTCGACTGGTGAAGAGGATCAGTCGACTGTCCAGACTGCTACCAAGGATCAGTCGACTGCACCAAGACTTACAGACCCAGAGCTTAAGCAGCTGCCCGACCATTTGAAGCACGCATATTTGGGCGAGAACCAGACGCTACCAGTAATAATTGCTACGAACCTGAGTGCACAGGAAGAAGATAAGCTGCTAAAGGTACTACGAGAACACAAGAGTGCAATAGGATGGACCATTGCAGATATCAAGGGAATAAGTCCATCCAAATGCATGCATCGAATACTCCTTGAAAACAACGCAAAACCAAGCAGGGAGGCACAGAGAAGGCTTAACCCAAACATGAAGGAAGTGGTAAGAGCAGAGATTCTGAAGCTACTAGATGTTGGCATCATCTACCCTATCTCAGATAGCAAATGGGTAAGTCCTATACATGTAGTGCCTAAGAAAAGTGGAGTCACAGTGGTGACAAATGAAGAGAATGAGCTTATCCCTACTAGAGTGACCACAGGATGGAGGGTATGCATTGATTACAGGAAACTGAATAACGAAACCAGGAAAGATCACTTTCCTCTTCCTTTTATTGATCAAATGTTAGAAAGATTAGCAGGATATAGTCATTATTGTTTTTTAGATGGTTATAGTGGCTATAATCAAATCGCTATTGCTGCAGAAGATCAAGAAAAAACCACTTTTACATGTCCTTTTGGTACTTTTGCATACAGGAGGACGCCCTTTAGATTGTGCAATGCACCAGCTACATTTCAAAAATGCATGATGAGCATATTTTCAGACATGGTGGAAAGGTTCATCGAGGTATTTATGGATGATTTTAGTATTTTTGGATCTTGTTTTGATGAATGCCTTAACCATTTGCAGCTTGTGCTTAAGAGATGTGAAGAATGCAATTTAGTACTGAATTGGGAAAAGTGCCATTTCATGGTACAACAAGGTATTGTATTGGGACATGTAGTGTCAAAAAGAGGTATAGAGGTAGACAAAGCGAAAATTGATATAATATCAAAACTACCCCCTCACACTACAGTTAAGGGTGTTAGGAGTTTTCTAGGACATGCAGGGTTCTATAGAAGATTCATAAAAGACTTTTCAAAAATCTCCAAACCCCTTTGTGACTTGTTGGCAAAGGATGTTGAGTTTGTATGGACAGAAGAGTGCACAAACGCTTTTGTTACATTAAAAAATCTTCTCATTTCTGCACCTATTGTCATGGCAACAGATTGGAACCATCCTTTTGAGATCATGTGTGATGCAAGTGATTATGCTTTAGGGGCTGTTTTAGGTCAACGAATCAATAAGAAACCCCATGTTATTTACTATGCTTCTCGAACTTTAAACGATGCACAGCTAAATTATTCCACTACTGAAAAAGAAATGTTAGCTGTTATTTTTGCTATAGAGAAGTTTAGATCATATTTAATTGGTTCTAAAGTTATTGTTTTTACTGACCATGCTGCCTTGAGATATTTGTTTGCTAAAAAGGATGCTAAGCCTAGGTTGATCAGATGGGTGCTGTTGCTTCAAGAATTCGATCTTGAGATTAGAGATAAAAAAGGAAGCGACAATGTTGTTGCAGATCACATGTCCAGGCTACTACAGGAGGAAGAGAGAATTGTGCCCCCACTTAATGAAACTTTCCCAGATGAACATCTCTTTGAAATAAACATACCCTCGGGGCAGTCGACTGGTAACAGGACCAGTCGACTGGTACCTCATTGCTCAAAATTTCCATGGTTTGCTGACATTGTAAATTATCTAACCGCTCATGTTTTCCCTCCAAGTATGACAAGTCAGGAAAGAAAGAGACTGGTGGCTATGTGCAAGCACTACTACTGGGATGATCCTTATTTGTTCAAATTTTGCCCTGATCAAATTATAAGAAGATGTGTGGCAGAAGAAGAGCAATTGAGTATTCTACAACATTGCCACCAATATGCATGTGGAGGACATTTTGGACCGAAAAGAACAGCACTTAAGGTACTGCAATCTGGATTTTATTGGCCTAAAGTATTCAAAGATGCTTTTTCTTTTTGCAGGACTTGTGACAAATGCCAAAGGACAGGCAACATCTCTTCTAGAAATCAAATGCCACTGCAAAACATCCAAGTGATCGAGCTTTTTGATGTTTGGGGAATCGACTTCATGGGTCCATTTCCTAACTCATTTGGTTATTTATATATACTTGTTGGTGTGGATTATGTGTCTAAATGGGTCGAGGCTGTCCCCTCAAGAACTAATGATCACAAAGTTGTTGTCAAGTTTTTGCAGGAAAACATTTTCACTAGGTTTGGGACACCACGAGCAATAATGAGTGATGGAGGTAGCCACTTCAACAACTTTCCATTCGCTTCTTTGATGAAGAAGTACGGTATTACACATAGAGTGGGCACACCATATCATCCCCAAACTAGTGGGCAGGTGGAGATTAGCAACAGAGAAATAAAAAGCATTTTGGAAAAGACAGTCAACACAAGGAGGAAGGATTGGTCGTTGCGCTTGAACGATGCATTATGGGCCTATAGAACCGCATACAAAACACCCATTGGCATGTCACCATACCGTTTGGTGTTTGGAAAAGCCTGTCATTTGCCAGTTGAGTTGGAGCACAAAGCATATTGGGCCATCAAAAGGTTCAATTTTGATATGAAACAAGCAGGTGACAAAAGAAGATTACAACTAAATGAGCTTGAAGAGTTGAGGCACGACGCATATGAAAATGCAAAATTGTACAAGGAAAGGACAAAGTTGTACCATGACAAACAGTTAGCAAGGAAGGAGTTTTATGAAGGGCAGAAGGTATTGATATACAACTCAAGATTGAGACTTTTTCCAGGCAAGCTTATGTCAAGATGGTATGGACCATACACTGTCACGAGAGTCTTTCCACATGGCGCTTTGGAGGTTCATAGCAAGGAAAAGAATCAAACATTTAAGGTGAACGGGCATAGAGCGAAGCCATACATAGAGATGAGCATAGAACCGCAAGAGGAGGATGTGAATCTTCAAACCGTTCAATACATGGCATGACCTCATCATGTCTAGCTGAAGACAGAAAACACAGCGCTTGTTGGGAGGCAACCCAATTTTTCAGGGGAGTATTTACACTTTCCCTTTATTTTCTTTCAGTTATTCATTATTTTTCTTTTCAGTCTCTCCTTACTAGATGTGACATATGCCTATTTTTAAATTTTCTTTCGAACATTGAGGACAATGTTCCATCTAAGTTTGGGGGTATTAGGGGTATTAGAGTCTTTTGAATTTTTTTTAGGATAAAATAATTTCTTATAAAGTAAGAAGAAGGATACCTATTTACTTTAGGATTGTTGAGTTTTATAACTTCCATACAAAATTGTATGAATCATGCGATTATACATAATAAACAAATGTGATGCTTTTTCTGGTTATTATTCCCTTAGATCTAGTCCTAAATCGAGTTTAAGTAAATAGAGTGAAAAATATATATATATATATATATATATATATATATATATATACTTGAATAAAGTCAATCTACTCCAATGTTTTGAGTTGCTTAGTAACTAGGGGTATTCAACACCAATGTTTACCTTTACGTCAAACGGCAACTTGAAATATGAGTATGCAAAGCACTTTAGAGTTTGTGACTCGCTGAGTAACCGGGTGGATTTATCACAAATGTTTCGCATTCGCGTAAAAAGGCAAGTGACAACTTTAGAGAAGCGACTAAAAAAAAAAAAAAAAAAAAAAAAAAAAAACTCTAGTTTGCTACTCGGTTTGTAGTAGAGAAAAGGGAATAATCACAGATTGAGTAATTACATACTATAACTATAATTAATTGCATGACAAGTATGGTTGAGTTTGGAGTTATGAATAAACAATTGCACTAGAGAAAGTGGGTACGTTTAATTTTACTTTATCTGAAATTGTTTATACCTTTCTATATTGATGCCCACATAGTAAGAACTCTTGGTGATTAAGGCTGTTATTATTATCATACCCTTGTTCATAATTCTAGTTTGCTTGAGGACAAGCAAAAATCTAAGTTTGGGGGTATTTGATGAACACAAGAATATTCACATTTAGAAGCAATAATCTTATTATAAATGCACATGTAAAAGCTCTATATGTGGTATTTAACTCTTATTCTCTCTTTTCAATAGGAAATAACCAAAAGCAGCAAAACGAAGCAGATTCCAGACGAATACAGACTGAGAAATAATATACAGGGAACTGCAGAAGCAACAGTCGACTGGCTCTTCAGCAGTCGACCAGACAGAGAGTTTGCTAAGCCTTGGCACAGTCGACTTCCCCAAACACCAGTCGACTTGACCAAGAAATCGTGAAGCCACAGATGTCTCAGAGACCAGTCGACTTATATCCAAGGCAGTCGACTGGTACGCGGCGGAGTAAACAGATAAGATATTCGAAGATTCATCCAAATCTAATTTCAAATCTATCTGAATCCAGATTTATGCAAATCAAATCTGGAGACTGGGAATTTCCAAGAGCACGTGGTTAACAGATAAGGAAGGAAAGAAGAAAAGAGAAAGAAATAAATCATCAAATAAAAAAAAAGGAGTTTCCTGAAAAAGGGCAAAACCCTAATTCTCAGCCGTGCTCTATAAATATCAGAAAGAAGCACTATCTAGGACGCTCTCGGCTCTCGTCATCTCCCCATCATCCACCACCGAATCACAGAGTTGCAAAACCATCAAATTATCAACCAGTGCATCATTCTATCAGCATCGAGGAAGGAGAGAGGAGATCCAGTATTCGAAGGCAGTCGACTGTGTGACAGCCAGTCGACCTCATTGCCGGACTTCATTAGTTTATTTCTTCTCCTTCTATTCTTTTATGTTGATCATGTATTCGAACTTGTTGATTAATAAAACTATTATTATGTGGAACTAAATTCTATAGTTGGGTAGATTGAAGCCGTAGTTATGTAGTGCTATATTCTTCTGAGCTCTTCTACTTAACTTATTGATTGAATCCATTTGTATTGGTATAGATTGACGGTAATCAAACTTGTTCTCAAAAGTCTGAGAGCAGTCGACTGAGGTGAGAGCCAGTCGACTGACAAACAGAGCTAGAGAAAATCAAGTTTGCATTACTATCTATCTGAATCTGTTATATGAGCATATTGAGACGACCCGTATCTCGTGCCCGTAATTGTAACAAAGGAATCTTTAGGGGTTTCTGGTTCAATCAACTTAAGGGATCTAGATCTGATACCAATTTCTAGGACCTTGAGTGTTTGTTCGTTTCCACTGATCTTATGTTTTCTTTAAGCACAACTTAGTAGATACCATGCTACACACTTAATGAAAGAAACGAATTAGAGTAGATACCATGCCTAATTCTTGGCTTAGGGAAACAGTACTTTAAGGAGTAGATACCATGCCCTTGAAGGGAACAAACATGAGTAATAAGAAGAAGTTCAGAAGGTGACTTAGCATTACTGACTATTGGTGGAGATCTAAACCCAACTATTTCATAAATATTTGTGATTCAACATTCCTTAATTTAGTTTTAATCTTTTTATTTCTTTTAGACTTCCAAAACAACTCTTTATGATTTTTATTCTTTTTATTGATTAGTAAGTTAAAGTCTACAGTCTCTGTGGGATCGACCCTTGCTATTGCTACGCTTTGTCAAACGATTCGTGCACTTGCGAGGTTTTTTTTATAATTTGTGTCTAGTTTAGTCTATTTATTTAGGGAACTAGAAACCAACAACAATCGACGAAGGAGACGGTAAGATTGGACTTGAGTCTGATCGACGGCAAAGAAGAAGGCGACGACGAGAATCAACCCAAGAACACGTGCAATCACTGAGACAACAATATCAAACAGCAACAGCGACGACACGTGCAAAATAGTAGCAACACGAAAACAACAACTCGAAAACAGCAACACGGTAGGCGGTTGACGGCAGGTGTAGGTAGCGGTTTTGATCTAGGCGAAATGAAAGGCGAAAGGCGAAATCAGATCTGGGCAGTTTTGTTTGGTCTGGTTTGTGTATGGTAATGGCGGTTTTGAAGTCGAAGCTCAAATCGAAGTCAAACTCCAGTGAAGAGGATCTGATTGGGATCTCCAGTGAAGAGGAGAATGGAGAACGGTCGAACTCCAGTGATGAGGGAATCTGGTCGGATCTGGTCGGGGTCGGCGTTGGGGATGAGGAGATGCGAATCTCACAGCATCAATCGGAGAAGAAGAGTCAGGATCTAGATCAGTGGCTCTGATACCATATAGAAATCAGATAGAAATCAGATTTGGGAAAAAATAATATTTTTCTTATTCATACTTTGATTCTCTACTGTACACATATATATATATATATAAGAATTACATTCTTGGAGAAGAAGAAAGGAGATTGAGAGATGATTGAGGAGATGAGAGATTTTTGGGGAATCTGTTTCCTATAGATTAGGAAACAAAATGTACACATTAGCAATTGCTATAATTCAACAATTGATATATGTGTAATACCTAATCCAGGTTTACGAAAAGAAAAAAAAGGGGGTTGCTTGGATTTATGACTTGGGGAAAAAGAGAAATTTTGAACAGGTTAAATTCTATCACTTAGAATTCTAAGACTTGCAAACATGATATTTTCAATTTACACTAGTTGATCCCTCTTAATTACTTGTATTGTAAATGTTAATATCTGTGTACATGCATTGTATGTATTGTCACTTCAGGAAATTATGGATGACCCTTACATTGTTGCTGATGGATATTATATACTTAGGAGTTTAGAGCAATCAAATTAAGCATGGCCTGGAAAATACAACATATCTCCTGTGCTTCCACATATGATTGCATTATCCCAAACTATTCATTGAGGTCAGCCATAGAAGGATGGTGGTCATCCTTAGCACTCCCATCATCCTGGATTTAGTAAATTTGATGAGATGAAATATTGGGTTGGGTTGGTGAAACATCGGATAAGTATGGTGTTGCGTAAAAGAATATTTCCATGAGGTTCAGTGAGGATTCATGAATGGAAGAATGTTTCCTTGACAACGCTTGAGTAAACCCCTTTTTATTTTAATTTTTAAATTTGAAATTCTTAGATGAAAGGGACGTGATGACTGTCAAATTTGAAAAGTTGCTATTGATGTAAAAACTAGTTGAAAGCTTTTAATAAGAAGTAAATATATATAGTGCTGCATTTGCTAAGAGAGTAATAAGATTGAAAATTCTGTAAGTATTGTTTATACAAATTCAGGTAATTAAGATGCATAATTGTAATCCTCTTTGTAGGCGCAATGTTCTCCATGTTGGATTTATGTCTTGCATACTAAATTGGATAAAAAAGACGATAAGACGAAGAAGGAATCGAGAAGATTGGAAACGTAGTGGAGGCAAGGAAACAGTCAGCTGCTGTATTTGCAGAAATGGGGGTCGACCGGTCGAAGGGTGCGGTCGTCCGGTCATAGGGTACAGAAGTCCCCAGAGGGGGACGGTCAACCAACCTTGGGGGTGCGGTCGACCGGTTGCGGCGCTGATGGGTTTATTGGGTCGGATCTTGGTGATTCGGGAGAAGCCCAACTTGTTCTTCAAGTTTGATCTGACGACTCCTATCGTAAGATTGTCTCTTCAGGAATATCCAATGGTTATTGTATCAAGATATCAAACTAGGTTTTCTCTAGATCTCTATATATTGTTGTTATTGGCCTCCATTGAGAGCCAAGAGAGAGAGACTACTTCATTGAAGGAGAGATTGAGAGCTTCTCTAATTGTAAACAACTAGTACTTGCTGGTGAGGTTTGAGAGAGGGTCGTGGTGAGAATTGTAATATTCTTGTATCTTCTCTAGTTGAATAACATCTTGGGTTTCTTTTTCCTCGGATTAAGGTGAAAGTCCTAACCGGATAAATTTGTGTGCTTTGGTGTGTTTGGTATGATCTCATGTGTGCTTGGTAGTTTGTATTGATTGCATCGAATAACTCAACAAGATCCTGAAATAGGGAATTTTAGTGGGAAATCCCTAACAATTGGTATCAGAGCTTCCGGTTCAAGGGTTTGTTCGAGTTCCTTGAAGATAATGGCAGATCAAATCACGAAGATCAAGCGGTTTAAATGTAAGATCAACTTTAATCTCTTGAAGGTAGACATGCATGAAGCATCGGTTCAACAGGACTTGGATCTAGTCCTAGAAGAAGATAAAAGGGAGACCAATCGGCACAAAGCAGGAGATGTGGAGGTAGATGTGTTCAGAAGCCTTGGGTTTAATCCGGTTGTCATTGATGAACGAAGTCAGGTATAGGAGAAGTACGGCGAGTGTTTGGACAAGATTCAGAACTGACTACTCGGGACCATTATCACAAGTTCGGATGCACCAGCGAAGAAAATTGTGGGGTTTCTCAATGAAGGAAAATACAACACTTCTAGATCATGAAGTGGAGTTCAATATGGAGTTATATGAACTGAGCGCGTTCAACGTAGATGATCTAAGGGTTTCCAACTCAATATATTCACCATCAAATCCATCCGACATGATAACCGTGCTAGGCGAGAAATCTACCAAGGAGAAGTTTTTCATAGTAGGTATGATCAAAGGGTTGGAGGAGGATGCACTTAGGAAGGAGAGTCAGAAATTGGCGTCAACTTCTGTGAGTTGCTTGGAGGTGGATTGTGGTTTGATTGGAAGGAAAAGTGTATGTCAGGGTAAGGTCCGTTGCCACCAGTGCAAAGGGATTGAGCATTACATGAGAGACTGTTGCAAGCGATTGAGTCAGAGGGATGCCAAGTTCAGTGCCGCTGAATCAGGTGAAGGCTTAAACAGTGCTTTTGTTTCAAGTTCTTTAGATGTGATTTCCGGTTGTTCTTTTGATTCGGTTAGTTCTTCTCAAGTTTGCTCCAAGATGGAGATGGTTTTAACTTACAAGTCTGTATCATATCGTTGTGTGGGAACGAAGTTTGATAGGATTTGTGAAGTAATGGTTTCTACTTACAAGTTTGCGTCATGTCGTTGTGTGAGAACGAAGATTGACAAGACTTGTGAAGTAAGATGTAAGAAAACAAATGAGTCGAAGATGACAGGCGGAAGGGGACACACACTAGAGGAGGGCATGCATATTCCTTTGATGAAGCGGAGCCTTATTTCCATAAGAACTCTAGATGTTCAGGACTGCAGGTACATAGATCCAGGTAGAGTTCGTTCAGTTTGGGAAAGTTACCTCAAGGTGATGAAGGGTAAGAGGGGGATTGGACAGGTTCAGCACAACCTCTACCAGTTTTGTAGAAAATGGAAGCCTTGGCCAAGTGATTTGAATCCCATTGTTCCTAAAGCACTATCTAGTATGCCATCACTAGAAACATCCGAGCAAGACTGCGACGTTCGAATATCGTTGGAAGGTGGTGAGAGCCTTGAGGTAGGTGGAGTTCATGTGAAGGGTGGCACCTCTATGATTACATCTACTGGGGTATGCCCTTGAGGGGGCATACAGCGGAAGAAAAACAAGTGGAGATATATTCAACTAGCAGAGGAAGCTACTGAAACGAGTTGTTTGTAAGAAGAAAAGGAAAAGAGTCTAGAAGGTTTCAAATCACACAAGTGTGGATTCACGAGTATGCAATCCAAGGTAGAGATTGTTGGGTTTATGTCTTACATACTAGATTGGATAAAGAAGACGATGAGACGATGGAGGAATCGAGAAGATTGAAAACGGAGTGGAGGCAAGGAAACAGTCAGCTGCTGTATTTGCAGAAGTGGTGGTCGACTGGTCGAAGGGTGCGGTCGACCGGTCATAGGGTGCAGAAGTCCCGAGAGGGGGACGGTCGATCGACCTTGGGGGTGCGGTCGACCGGTCGCGGCGCTGATGGGTTTATTGGGTCGGATCTTGGTGATTCGTGAGAAGTCCAACTTGTTCTTCAAGTTAGATCTGACGGCTCCTATCGTAAGGTTGTCTCTTCAGGAATATCCAATGGTTACTGTATCAAGATATCAAACTAGGTCTTCTCTAGATCTCTATATATTGTTGTTATTGGCCTCCATTAAGAGCCAAGAGAGAAAGTACTTCATTGAAAGAGAGATTGAGAATTTCTCTAATTGTAAACAACTAGTACTTGCTGGTGAGACTTGAGAGAGGGTCGTGGTGAGAATTGTAATATTCTTGTATCTTCTCTAGTTGAATAACATCTTGGGTTTCTTCTCCCCCGGATAAAGGCGAAAGTCCCAACTGGGATAAATTTGTGTGCTTTGGTGTGTTTGTTATGATCTCATGTGTGCTTGTTAGTTTGTATTGATTGCATCGAATAACTCAACAAGATCCTGAAATAGGGGTTTCTAGTGGGAAATCCCTAACACTCCACTGGTCTATAATTAGTGTTTGCCGTTCTCTCAATTTGTTCAATTTGTCTATGACTACACGAAATTATCACACATTGATTTTCTCCTTTATCGTTCTTTTTTTATCATTCTATGTATGTTCATATATTTCAATGATATCTGACCGATATGCTGCCACTTGAATCAGAAACAGTTGGCAATTGTTCTTCCAATTTTCTACTAGATTAATATCTGGCAACCTTTGCTACCTGCTTCGCTTCAGTTGTTTTCCTAATTAATTATCTGCGCACAATTCATTATCACTTCTATTGAGGAAAGTTAAGGTTCTATTTCCAGCTAAACTTACAATCTGATTGTTGCAGCTATGCTTTGATCAATTTGCAAATAGAGGGAAGGAGTTTCTTCATTGCAATCTACAATGATCAGGGAAGCAACTTAAACTTTTACTCTTGATTTATAATATATGACCTCAAGCACATATATTGGATTTAGATGCCTTCTTTTCATTCTACTTGACTTACTAATCTGAAGCAACATTTGAAATTGATCATAATTGTCATTCAGGGAGTAAATGGGGGCTCTTAATATCTAGTATTATAAAGGAAAAAACATCTGTCCCACTTCTCATCAGTTGGATGACCATATCGAGAACTTAGTCCTTCAGGATTGCATCTTTTGATATGCTAAATTTACTACACATATTCCATATAAAGCAATCAAATTATATAATTAGATTCCTAACTTGCAAAATATCATTCTTAGGTCCACTGGGAAGCAGGGCAGGGCAGCAAAAGCAATTGGGTTCATCGAGAAGATGATAAATTACTCCTATCAGACTATACTTGGTTTTTCCTTTTTTCTTTTTCTTATGCTAGATGTCACTGATTCAAGTATGATGTAAATTTATGTAGATAACGAACTACTTGTTGATAAATGTTCGTATTGATTTCAGTTGGTTGTATTGAAAGGAATTGAGGAGTTCTATTTTTTTGTAACATATATATGAGATTCTATTTCATGTAATGTATTTTATATATTTTTTAAAAATATAATTTTTAAAAAAAATGATTTTTTAATAAAAATATCCCCATCCCGGCGTTTTTTTGCCAAAAACGTCGAGATAGGGTATTTTAAAAAAAAGAATAACTTATCCCGGTGTTTTTTGGTCCAAAACATTGAGATAGGTAACTTTTTCCTTTTTTAAATGAAAGCTCTATCGCGGCGTTTTTTACTCAAAACGCCGGGATAGATGGGTCTATAGCGGCGTTTCTTAAAAATGTCGGATAGCCCCAATATTTGTCCCAACACTCGATGTAGCAGCGTTTTCAGAAACGCTACTACAAACTATCCCGACGTTTATGAACACCCGGATAGCCCAAAAAAATGCCGGGATAGCCATTATGTGTTGTAGTGCTTACAATAAATCACTAGCAGAAAACTACATTTAACATACCTTCCCTTCACAAGCCTGCTGATTTTATGGCTAGGGTAGTTCGACGATGCTAGAAGAGGTAATTAATCACATCTGTGTAAATCACCCCGGGAGGGGAACTAAAATAAAGTGCAGAGCAAATAAAAAGAGATAAGAAGAGCAAACACAGATAGCACAAGTGATGCAGCGATATAACGTGGTTCGACCCCCAGGTCTACATCCACACCTTCTACTTGTAGCAATTATCCGCCACAAGTGTTCCACTATACTCAAAACCCTTGTACAGTGATTCTCGGATTCAGGCCGAGAGACCTATTACACCCACATAACTTCTAATACAAGTCTCGTCAATCTCACCGAAGTGGAAGAAAAAGAACAAGCTCAAGATCTTTAATGATCCTGACTGAAGAATACAAATAGTTATCATACACACTCGAATTGATTGTTGAAAGATTAGTTCAGAAGATTTTTCTTAGAAGTAATGGGTGAAGAACACACAGTGGCTTCGTCCAATTAAATAGACTGGAAAGTGTATCGATCAAAATTAGAAATGATACATTCCAAAAATATGAACAACGCAACGTACGGTCGACCGCACTTTCGGTGCAGTCGACCGTTCATCTCTCTAACGTAAAGTAGAGAGATGAAGGGTCGACTGCTTCTTACGTAACTGTGAAGTGCAGTCGACTGTACTACGGTCGACCGTCATGAGGTGCGGTCGACCGTTATCGCGCTGTTTCATGACGAATCCACTTTATATTCTTTCCAAAAATTAATCAATCACCAATCAATTAAATACAGATAAAATCTCACAAATATAGAATGATAGCAACTGGTTTTGATAGCTTTCTTGGACACTAATAAAAATGTGCTCTTTTTAAATATCTTCTTCTTCTTTTGCTTGATTTTGCAATCTTTCTTTATTACTTTCCTTCTTTGAATATTCTTGAATCTCTCTTGGATCTCTTATTGATATTATTTGATCCTGAAAATCTGAACAACTCAATTTAAACTTATTAGTATTTATAGACACGTTTTGTGCACACCAAACCGGGAGTCAACAGTCTTCCCCTTTTGGTGTGAACAAAACATGCCTTTCAATATTGAAAGTCAAAATTAAACAATTAGTCATATAAACACTTCTCCTGAATTTTGTACTTCCTGTAACACAGATTTTCATAGGTAAAGAGCTTTTAAGAGAGATTTGTAAATACTCCTCCTTAATTCAATACTTCATAGCATAGCATTTACTTTCAGTGTTAAAACCATTCTCCCCATTTTTGGAACACACCAATAGAGGGCAAAAGAAACGTGGAGAACACACTCCCCCAAAAGCAGTTGGTAAATTAGAAGAACATTCATTAAGCGAAACAAGAAAGAAAATATGAGATGAGTTTTGAGAAATATAATAATTTTGAAAACGGAGGAAAATCTACTTACATGATACCGTTGATAGCGAAACTCTTTGATATACAGGGAGAGCTCTTCATGGTATCATAGATTTGAAATTTTCCAATACAGATGTAAGGCATAAAAACAGAAGAAGTAGTGAGATTGAATAAACCGATATTAGAGAAGATAAATAAAGAGTTCTTAAAAATGAGCAACCAGAAAAAGAACCAGTTGACCGCACGGTCGACCGCAACACCAATTAAGAATACAAGCCAAAATTAATCCCGAGAGCAAACCGGTCGACCGTACGGTCGACTGCACACATTGTAAACACAAAACGAAAGACAGAGAGCGGACCAGTCGACCGTACGGTCGACTGCTCAAACTGAAAGCCATTTTTTTTTTTGAAAAGAAGCATAAAACCAAAGAAGGCCGAGAGTGCGCCGGTCAACCGTACACCTCCACAGGCGTACAGTCGTCTGTCCAGTCAACAAAAACCCAATTGAAAGCAGAAATATCAATAACATTCAATTCTCCTTTCAAAAAATAAAATCGTTTTTCATCTAAAGGTTTAGTAAAAATATCAGCAAGTTGCGAATTAAATGAGTTTAAATTTGCTTACCAGACAAAGAATTAAACTAAAATTGTTTTACCTTAAAAAAATATGATCTTCCCTTTTCTTTTTCTTGATAGTGATGCAAAAGTGTTGTTTTCATCCATCACGAGCTTTAGGCATCCACTATCAAGGTGCTACTGATCTTTAGGTGAAGTGCATTGGTGTACCTATATAGGTACTGTTCCTGCACTTGTATTCTTTTTTATCCAAACAATGTTAGTATTCCTTTTTAAAGCACAATTATAAGAAATATGTCCTAATCTGCAACAATAGTGACAAGTAATGCGATTATGCTTTGGATCATGCACATATGCATAATTATGTGTTGGTTTGTAACTATTTTGGTGGCTATGCATATGTGTATGACAAGATTGCTTAGATTTTTGATGTTGTATTGACTCATTGTAACCAAGCCCTCGATTATCATGATAAGATCTTGAATTTTTTGTAATAAGGTAACTGAGCCCTTCATATTTCTCAACAATTTTTCCGAGCTCAATTACTCTTTTACATAGTCTTTCCTAGTCATCTCATCGTGTTTAGTGTTCCAATGAAGAGTGTCTAGGGTAGCATCAAGTATTCTATTTTGCTCAAGAACTTCGTTATAACCTTCCACTACCTGATCAAATTTTCTTTTGCATTCTTTTAGATCATCAATGAGCTTAGCAATGTAAACAGATTTCTCATGAATTTCTCTCAAGTGTTTATCATGTGTTGCTAAGGATTCTTGAATTTTTTGTTTTAAGAGTTCATTTTCCTCTAGCAAATACATCATGATCTTTTCTAAATAACTCGAATTTTTTCATGATCAAGGAATTTTTATTTTTTAGTTTTTGATTTTTAGCCATGCAAGAGTCATGAGATTCATTTGAAATTTGTTTATATTGTCTTAATTCACGACTGAATTTCTAAGCATAATTTTTTAATCCATTACACATATCTTCTAACTCATCATAAGTGGGTTCTTCGATTACCTCTTCTTGAGATGGTGATTGCACCTCACCATTCCCAAGAGCCATGAAGCCGACATTATTGTGATATTGCTCATCTTCACTTGAATCTGAGTCTAGCCATGTTTCCTTCATTGCCTTCTTTCTTAATCCTGAATTGGAGTAATGATAATCTCTATTCCTACCTTTTGATAGGGGACAGTTTGAGCGTATATGTACTGGCTTGTTGCATTTGTAGCACACATCATTTTTGTCTTTGTCTCTTTCTCCTTGTGACCTACTGTACTTTTTGCGTTTGAGATGCTTACAGAATTGTTTAGTTAGCCGTATGAAATCTTCGTCTGATTCTTCATGGTCTGATTCTGATTTTGATGGACGTGATTTCTTTGCTTTTAGGGAAATGGTCCTCTCTTCGGTTTTTGGTTCAATCCCGATGTTCTGTCTGTATCTTTTAGTTCTGTCATCTCCATCTCGTATGTCTTCAGCTTTCCTTGAAATGTATAGTAATTGAACCCCTTTTCCTCAAAGGTTTCCCTCATTGCAGCGGCTTTTACATCCCACTCAGGCGTGAGACAGTTTATGAGTTTTTCGACCTTTCGGTCATCATCCAACCCCTTTCATGAGCTCTCAATCTCGTGTGCAATGATATCGAAACGAGCAAGCATTTGATCCACGTTTTCTCCTGGCAACATACGAAAAATATCAAACTTATAAAAACATAAATTTACTTTAGCTTTTACCTCAGAAGCGGTTTCCTCATGCCGTTTCAGCATGTTGTTCCAAATTTTGTATGCTGTCTTACAATTTCGCTCGCATCGCATTAATTCCTCATTGTTCAACCCTTCATAGAGTGCTGTCATTGCTATGGAATTTGCAGTTTTCAATGCTAGTTCAGCTTTTGTGAAGGCCCTCTTTCCATCGCTGATAAGAATCTTAGTTTTGTTTATGCACATGTTCCATACTTCTTCTGCAAGCATCTGTAAGAAATGAGATATACGAACTTTCCAAATATCATAGTATTTTTCATTAAAAAATGGTGAGTGTGTAAGACTTGTCCCATTGGAGATGAATGGCTCTGATGAGTTCAAGTTTTCGAGATGAGGGATTTCGGCCATTGGACCATTTGCTTCAGCTTTTAAGCTTTTGATAAGCACATTGCTCTGATACCACTGTAAATCACCCTAGGGGGTGTGGGGATGTGAATATGGTGATTGTGTGGAATTTAAAAAAACTAAAATAAAGCGCAGAGTAAATAAAAAGAGATAAGAAGAGCAAACGTAGATAGCACATGTGACGCAGCGATATAACGTGGTCCGACCCCCAGGTCTACGTCCACACCTCCTACTTGCAGTAATTATCCGCCACAAGCATTCCACTATACTCAAAACCCTTGTACATTGATTCTCGGATTCAGGCTGTAAGACCTATTACACCCACAGGAATTCTAACACAAGTCCCGTTAATCTCATCGAAGTGGAAGAAAAAGAAAAAGCTCAAGATCTTTAATTATCCTGACTGAAGAATACAAATAGTTATCACACACACTTGGATTGATTGTTGAAAGATTAGTTCAGAAGATTTTTCTCAGAAGTAATGGGTAAAGAATATACAGTGGGTTTGTCCAATTAAATAGATTGGGAAGTGTATCGATCAAAATTAGAAATGATACATTCCAAAAATGTGAACAACGCAAAGTACGGTCGACCGCACTTTCGGTGCAGTCGACTGTTCATCTCTTTGACGTAAAGTCGAGAGATGAAGGGTCGACTGCTTCTTACGTAACTGTGAAGTGCAGTCGACTGCACTGCAGTCTACCGTCATGAGGTGCGGTCAACCATTATCGCGCTGTTTCATGACAAATCCACTTTATATTCTTTCCAAAAACTAATCAATCACCAATCAATTAAATACAGATAAAATCTCTCGAATATAGAATGATAGCAACTGGTTTTGATAGCTTTCTTGGACACTAATCAATCATGTGCTCTTTTTGAATATCTTCATCTTTTGCTTGATTTTGCAATCTTTCTTTATTACTTTCCTTCTTTGAATATTCTTGAATATCTCTTGGATCTCTTATTGATATTATTTGCTCATGAAAATCTGAACAACTCAATTTAAACTTATTAGTATTTATAGACACGTTTTGTGCACACCAAACCAAAAGTCAACAGTTTGAAGTATAAATTTGACTCCTAGTGTCTCCCTCATTCATCATCTTAAAAGTTGTTTCCTCTTTCTATGTTTAACAATATGAAGGCTTCAATCTTTTTTGTGTGCCGCTAATCTCTCTGTTTTTGTTATGAGCCAGGTTCCAACTGCGGATTCAGTAAATGCTCTGCACCATCACTCAAGGTATGTGCTGGCTCTAGAGCCCTTAGCACTGAGTGCTGTGCCAAGATTGTCGAGCAGAGTCTGTTCTTGTGCAGCTTTGCCAGGAATCCCAGTTATCGGAAGTTCGTCAACCCTGAGAATGTTAAAAAATTGAGGCATGTGGGGTTCCCATTCCCTACTGTAGAAGGGATTCATGAGCTTATAGTTGAGATCTGTATGTGAGGTCCTTTTATTGATTGTTAAGATAAATCAGAGAGATGAAAACAATACTGGCTATTGAATTGAGAAATAACTGAGTACAATATCTCCTATATATAGGAGTGAACCAAATATAAAATTAGCCCAATACCCAATGTGGGACTATAATATCTAACACCCCCTCTCAAACTCATGGTGGGTCAAACAGTGTGAGTTTCCTTACTAAATATCAAAATCTCTGAACAGTATGAGATTTGGTGAAGAAGTCTGCCGTTTGCTGTGATGAGGTAATAGAATGAAGAGAAATGGTTCCTGCTTCAAAGCGCTCACGAACATAATGACAATCAATCTCTATATGCTTCGTTCGCTCATAGAAGACCGGATCGCTTGTAATGTGTAGTGCACTCCGGTTATCATAATAAAGACGAGTAGGTCCTGAAAGAGTGACACCCATATCTGATAAAAGACAACGAACATGAACAATCTCTCTAGTAGTAGCTGCCATTGCTCTGTACTCAGCTTCGGTCGAAGAACATGCAACAACTGTTTGTTTCTTACTTTGCCATGAGATCAACGAATCACTAAGAAATAGACAGAACCGGTGGTAGACCGTCTGGTAGTAGGATCACCTGCCCAATCTGATCAGAATATGCACTCAGCTCTAGTTTGGATGTTGTAACATCCTGAATTTTATTTATAATTTAATAAAGAGTTTGTTAATTTTTACGTGTTTTTGCACGTATAAATTCATGTGCAATTTCCCTAGAAAATTATTTACTTTTATAACATGAACAAATATTTTAATCATTCTCTTTTATTTTTAAAGCATATTTTAAATTCTAATGCCTAATTGTTTATTCTTAAGCACATCCTAATTAATTAATTATTTTTAATAGCCCATTGAGTCCTAAGACCACTAATTTGAAGCCCAATAGTTTAAATCTCTTTTAATTGTCATGACTTGTTGTGTAGACTAGTTTTGTAGACAATTACTTAATTAATCATGTACAACTAGTAACTAGGGGTTCTACATTTGACACGTGCATTGCACTAGTACATGTCTTAAGCCATGCAAGAGTAGACTGGAAATGGGAAAGAGGGGATGGGTGAGTTGTCTTAGTGGATAGGTGCTTACTTGTTCATGGGTGGTTGCTACAACTCCCTAATACATCCTAGCCTTTTATCTTTAACCATCTAGATCAATACTAGCCCTCCATTTCACCCAAAAATTAGTATAAATACCCCCTAGTTTCTCTTCATGTAATACATTAGAAAATTTATAAAGAAAGAAAGAAAGAAACACAAAAGTGAGAAAAAGATTGAGAGAAAGTAAGAAAAAAGATTGAGTTGTGTGCTAGTTTGTGTGTGTTCATCTCCATTGGAGGCCGACCAATTCACCAAGGAGCAAGGAAGGCTCGGGTTCCCTCAAGCACAAGGAGGGGAAGGCAATTTGTGGCACAATCTAGGAGGAGAAGGATCGCTCTTTGTTCAAGGAGATTTCTAGGAATTCTTTTTATTTGTGTTTCTTCAAAATAGGTAGGTGATTTCTCAAGCTTCTAGCTAGATACCATGCTAGGATTGAATTTGTGATCATGCTGAAATGAATAAGAAAGAAATTGCCATGCTTTTGTTTAAGGAGATTAAGAAGAAAACATCAAAATAATCTACATGAAAAAAATAGTAGAATAAATAGAATGTGCATGTGAAATTGTGTATGATGAATTGGTAGTTATTTGCATGTTAAATTGAGTGAATTATGAATTGTTGTGAAACTTGTCTATGCATGAAATGAGCGATACAATAAGTGGACTTTGTGATTATGGATATATTATTGAAATTAATTTAATTGGCATGAAAATTTAATTTAATGAAATTGTGATAAAAATGTGTTCATGTACTTTATACAAGTAGAATTGTGATAATTGAAGTTATTTAGCCCTAGTTGTCTCTTAAATTTTGTAGTTGGGAAACTAAGATTAAATTGATCAATTGAATATTTAGTAAGGAATGAAGAAAAGAAAATTTGTTTTTTTTAAACTTATTGAGAATGAGGAAATTACTAACAAGAAGATTTTGTAGAAACAAATATTTTTATATCAATATGAGTTTATTTTGATCTATGTATTAAACTAACTAAGGGAGAAAGAGTTTTTGTGTTAAAAATGAGTTCCATGAAAATTGTGAAAATGAAAGCTATTGTTTCCTTTAGAAAGTATACTTAGGAAAAATTTACTTTTTATAAGAACTATTCGAATGAGAAAAATTGAGTATTGTAAAGTAATCTAGAAACAGTACAGTCGACTGAACATTTTTCACAGTCGACTGAAATGACTGTGTTCTTGAGTTTTAAAGTTTCGCAGGACAGTCGACTGGCCATTTTTCACAGTCAACTGAAATGACTGTGTTCTTGAGTTTTAAAGTTTCGCAGGACAGTCGACTGGCCATTTTTCTCAGTCGACTGAAATGACTGTGTTCTTGAGTTGTAAAGTTTTGCAAGACAATCGTCTGGCTATTTTCCACAGTTGACTGAACTGACTGTCTGTTCTTTAGTTATAAAGTTTCGCAGGACAGTCGACTGGCCATTTTTTACAGTCGACTAACTGACTGTCTGTTCTTGAGTTTTGAAGTTTCCCAGGACAGTCGGCTGACCACTGTTCAACAGTCGACTGAACTGTTTTGATTGTGGATTTTTAAGTTCTGAATTATTCATGAAAAGTATTTCTATTACGTTTGACTTATTATGATTTGAATTTTGAGAAGAAGAAGTAATAAGATTTTTTTGGATATGATTCTTTTTGTAATTAAAAGATACAAATATTTGTTGAACTTGGAGAAAATCTTGAAGAGCTCAAAAATGAGATTTGACTTATAAATTATTGGGTAGAATTTAATGTGAAATTGTCTAAGAATATGGATGTTGTGCATAGAGAATTTGTTGAAAAGGAACATGATGAATTGTGAAATTTGTGAACAAGTATAATGAACATGAAAAGAGAATTTGGACTTGAATTTTAGCTAAGACCTCATATCGGCAAGAATGAAAGTCTGGAAAAAGAGAAATGTGATAATTTATGACCAATTTTGGGTCTTGGATAATGATTGATATTTTAAGACCGATGTAGGGGTGACACTAAATTCTAGGGTGTTGATTTTTATTCATAATTCAATTACCTAAGGATTTAGATACATAGTGGAGATGTGATGAAAGTAAGAGAAAAACATGAGTATGAGGGCCATTGGATTGGCATCGTGAGAGTGTTTACAGGATGTCCTCATGATGCATCATGATAGGGCATGGATACTACTCCAGAGTACCGTCCTGGTGGCGATGCTTGTTGGGGTATTTGGTGACTACGAGTGGTGCCATGGTCCATGTCGGAGGTGAATTGACCACAAGATGCCTGCCTGTTGAGTGATGTGTCAGTGCGTGGGGTTCTCTCCAGGATGCCTGGACATGGGCTCGTAACTCATAGAATACCTAGGATACTTACCATAGTTACCGTAGTAGTTTAAGTCATGGAGAGGAATCGAACCCTACAAGATGAAGAACGATTAAGGGCTTGCACTCGGACCTTTATATCATGGGATGCATAGAATCCGAACAAGTGCTCATTAGTGTCATATAACATAAATAACTGCATTAAGGATTAAGTACACATTCACACACGACATCGATAGAGTAGTCCCCTTTAGTTTGCTTTGTGACAAGTGCGTGCTTTCTAAGTAAGAGAAATTGATGTATTATATCCTAGCGCCAGTTGAATGAACTGATGTGCCCATAGTTTCTATGCAGGATAAAGTGAATGAAAAAGACTAAGGAGGAATTAATGCTTAAGGAATTATTCAAGTGTTGTTTATTTCATTCATGTAATTGTTGTAATTTGCTTCCGCTGTTTAATTGTAACTTTGATGTAATAAAAGTTTTAAATTCCTTGTAAAATTGTACGAAGAGAAGTGTAAAGATCTTTTGGAACTTCGAATTCGGTTTTATTTGAAATTCGGGGTGTTACAAAGTGGTATCAGCGCCACGCTTCCAAGTAGTATAAATTTATAAGGAACGACACCCTAGAGTGGACATTAGAGTGTGAGTTGGGTATAAAGATTTAAATGTACGTCACTTACATTTTTGTTACTCTATGGTTTATGCTTCTTCTCCTTTCTTCAAGATGGCGAACCACTTCGACCCAGCCGGCGTTGATGACTGGCACATTATCGAGGAGGACTACTAGCCCGGACAAGCTGATTCCAACGAAGAAGATCCCTAGGAATTTGAGGTGGAATTTCCTGAGTCCCGATAGATCACTCCGCCTCTGGATTCATCTGATGATTCCTCCGACGAGGAAGAGCCAGTTCTGAGCAGTCTCATTGTGTCTCTTCAGAGGCAGGTGGAGACTCAAAGGAAGAGAGCGGAGCTACTGCAGGCTTAGTGTGGTGTGCGAAGTGCAAGGAGGATATTGTAATTTTTAGTCATCATATTTGGCATCTCGAGAAGAGAAAGAACATGTACGATGTACTGAAGGAAGAAGTGGCGGAACTACGGAAAGAGCTTCAAGAAGCCAAAAGGAACTGCAGGAATTAGAATGTTGTATCTTCTTCGTGCTTTCATTCGATGTCAGAAATGTTTTAAATTTGAATGAACAAAGTTTGAATTCAATGAAATGAAGAGTTGACTTAAATTCATGTTTTCTACTTCAGATTTAATGGATCTTTTGCATCAAAATATGGTTGGAAGAAGAGCTAGAAATGGAGAAGGGATCGACTTGGAAACAGAGTTAGCGAGAGTCTATCAGACCCTCAATGCCGTTTCCATGAATTAGAACCAGGGGAGGATGCCTGCGAATCCAGTACCTGAAGCAATAAAACTCGTGGAATCATTCAAGAGGATGAAACCACCTATGTTTGAGGGAAAGTCGAACCCTGATACGGCTGACAATTGGATCAGGCAGGTCAAGACTATCTTTGAAGTCTTGGAAACTCCGGAAGCCAGCAAGGTGAAGTTGGCTGCACTGTAGTTCGAGAAGAACGCGACTGTTTGGTGGCAACTCATGAAGTGGACGATGGGAGATGTTGTTCTTGGAGGAGTTCTGCAGTCACTATTTTTTATCTAATCTCCAGGAGAAGAAGGCTATGGAATTCCTGGCGCTGCACCAGGACGGTATGTTGGTTTAAGAGTATGAGACAAGGTTTACTCAGCTATCGAGGTATGCGTCGGAACTTGTGATGGATAAGGCGAAAAAAGCTCGGAAGTTCGAGCTTGGTTTGAGGTCAAGTCTGAGATCAAGGATGATACCCCTTGGTATCAGGAGGTTTGACAAGTTGGTCAAATGAGCTGCAGCCACCGAGGAGGATATGGAACAGTTCCATGCTGTTCAGAATCGGAAGAACAACTGGAATGTGGGGAAGAGGCCCGCAATTTCTGGGAATGTCAGAGGACAGTCGCCGGCTCAAAAGTTCAAACCTACTAGAGCGAACGCTGTCAATGTGGCTGGAAGACCCAGGAATGTTTGGGTGAGACCTCCTGTGACTTGTTTCAACTGTGGAGAGACAGACCACTACAAGTCTCATTGCCCTAAACTGCAAGATGTCGTCCGTAATGGACCAACTCAGCAGATCGAGAAGAAGCCGTACCAGCAGGGGTGAGTATTTGCCTTGACTGAAGCTGACGCTGATGAAGTGGATCACATCATCACCGGTATGAGGGAGGATGTTTAGAAGTTTTTCAGTTGTTCTCTTTTCCTTGCTTTATTTAGTAAACTGTAATGTAACGAGTGTGTGTTATGTAACAGGAGAACTTTATTTGAATGGAAAGAAAGCTTCTGTTTTGTTCAATACTGGATCCTTTTACACTTTTATATCACCTAAGTTTGCTAAAGTTTTGGGAGTTGAACCGAAGGTCTTTCCAAGTAAGGTCTTAGCAGTAGCTACTCCATCAGGGGAGACTTTGACCACTGATCGGTACTATGCGGATTGCGAGATTATGATTGGAGATAGGATTTTCGGGATTGATCTGATCGAGCTGAATGTCTTGGGGGTCGATGTTATCATTGGCATTGATTGGATGTCGGTGTATAGTGTGAACATCGAGTGCAAGACCAAGGAAGTAACAGTGAAGGCTCCAGGGGTTCCTGAAGTCACTTTCCAGGAGAAGAGATGTTCAGATTTGGTGGTTGCTATCAGCAAGAAGAAGGTTCCTGTAGAGGTGCAGCAAATTCTACTGGTTCGGGATTACCTTACTGTATTCTTGGAAGATTTGACTGGGTTACCCCCGCATCGTGATGTAAAGTTCAGCATCACTATTCAGCCAGGGAGTGCACCTATTTCCAAGGCACCGTATAGGATGGTGCCTGTGGAGCAGGATGAGATCAAACGGCAGATTGAGGAACTGTTGGAGAAAGGCTTTATTCAACCCAGTGCATCGCCTTAGGGAGCACCGGTGCTGTTGGTATAGAAGAAGGATGGTTCGATGAGGATGTGCATCGATTACCGAGAGCTAGACAAGGTCACTTTTCAGAACAAGTATCCTATTCTTCGAATTGATGACCTGTTCGATCGTCTACAAGGAGCAGCTGTTTTCTTCAAAATAAATCTTCGATCGGGATACCATCAGGTTCGTGTGAAGACTGAAGATGTGTATAAGACTGCGTTCAGAAATCGACATGGGCATTACAAATTCTTAGTTATGCCATTTGGAGTGACGAATGCACCTGCAATCTTTATGGACATGATGAATAGAGTTCTGAGGTCGTTTATTAATTCTTTCGTCGTGGTGTTTATCGACGATATTCTTCTGTATTCCAAGTCGGAGGAGGAGCACACTGAGCATCTGGTTGAAGTTTTGAAGAAGCTTCAAGAGCATATGTTGTATGCCAAGTTATCCAAATGCGATTTCTGGAAGTCTGAAGTGGCATTCCTGGGTCACATTCTTTCTAAGGAGGGAGTGGCAACTGATTGCAGAAGATAGAGGTGGTGAAGGATTGGGTAAGGCCTACTTTAGTGAAGGAAATTAAGAGTTTCCTTGGGTTAACTGGATATTACAGGGGGTTTATCCAAGGCTTTGCTCAGAAAGCCGTGCCGCTCACTGGTCTGACCAAGAAGAATGTGAACTTCAAGTGGACCGAATAGTGCGAGGCAAGCTTTCAGGAGTTGAAAGAGAAGTTGACTACTGCTCCCATTTTAGCTTTGCCTACAGCATGTGTTAAGTATGATGTTTACAGCGATACTTCATATCGTAGGCTTGGTTGTGTCTTAATGTAAGAAGGAAAAGTGATTGCTTATGGGTCTAGGCAACTAAGACCGCATGAGAAGAATTATCTGACTCATGACCTGGAGTTGGCTGCGAATATCTTTACCTTGAAGCAATGGAGACACTACGTGTATGGTGAGAAACTGAACATGTACACGGACCACAAAAGCTTGAAGTACATCTATCAGCAGAAGGACCTGAATCTGAGGCAACAGAGATAGTTGGAGGTACTTGTAGACATTCGTCCAGAGATTAAGTACCATCCCGGGAAGGCTAATGTTGTTGCTGATGCACTTAGCCGTAAGAGTAGTCTGGCTAGTTTGATTACAACTCAGAGGCATCTTGCAGAGGAGTTGGATCAAGTTGGTATTGAAATCGTTCTGCAAGGCTTGTGATCATCTTTAGCTCAGTTGAGGCTTCAGCCTACACTGAATGAGAGGATTACAGCAAGTCAGAAGGAAGATGCAGAGATTCAGAAGATGAAGGAGCAGGTTGGTGCTAGCAGGTTGTCGGAGTTTCAGATCAGGGATGAAGTGTTGTGGTTTGGAGAGAGGTTGTGTGTTCCGGACCAAACATAATTGAGGGAGAGTATTCTTCAGGAGGCACATGCTATTCTTTTTTCTGTACATCCTAGGAGTACCAAGATGTATAAGGACATCAAGCAACATTTCTGGTGTTGAAGCGGGATGTGGCTGAGTTTGTAGCAAAGTGTGAGATCTGTCAGCAGATCAAAGCCGAGAATCAGAACCCTGGAGGCTATTGCAACCGTTACCTATTCCGGAGTGGAAGTGGGATAACATCAGCATAGATTCCATCATAGGTTTATTCAAGAGTTCGAAGGGTAATGATGCGATTCGGGTCAAAGTCGATCGACTAACCAAATTAGCAGCTCACTTCTTGGCGATAAAACTCTCTTCGTTTATGGACAAGTTGATCGAGCTGTATGTTGGAGAGATCGTCAAACTTCATGGTGTTCCGTTAACCATTGTGTCTGATCGAGATGCACGATTTACTTCACATTTTTGGAGGAGTCTTCAGACAGCTCTGGGTACTAAGACGGATTTCAGCACTGCCTTCCATCCTCAGACTGATGGACAGACTGAGAGAGTCAATCGAGTTCTTGAGGATATATTTCGGTGTTGTGTTCTAGATTTTGGAGTCAGTTAGGAAAGGCATCTAGCTCTGGTGGAGTTTGCCTACAACAACAGTTTTCAGACTAGTATCGGGTGGCGCCGTACGAAGCTCAGTATGGCAGGAAGTGCAAAATACCTGTTTGTTGGTTTGAAGTTGGAGAGCGGCAGATATTTGGGCCTGAGATCGTGCAACAGACCTCTGAAAATATTGTTTTGATAAGGAAGAGGTTAGTGGATGTTCAGAGTAGGTAGAAGAGCTATGTAGGCAACCGGAGGAGGGACCTTTAGTTCGAGGTTGGTGACTTTGTCTTTATGAACGTATCACCTAGTAAAGGTGTGATTCGTTTTGGCAGAGGCGGAAAGTTAGCCCCAAGGTTCATAGGCCCGTATAAGATATTGAAGCAGATTAGAAAAACTTCTTACCGGTTGGAGTTGCCGTAGGAGTTATCTCAGGTGCATAATGTCTTCCATGTGTCTATGCTGAGAGGTTACATTCTAGATCCGAGTCACCATTTCCCTGAAGTGCCGGAGGGTTTGTAGTTGAATCTGAGTTACATTGAGCTCCCGGTGGAGATTGTGGATCATCGGGAGAAAGTTTTGAGGAACAAGACGATACCGATGGTCAAAGTAGTCTGGAAAAACCAGTTGGTTGAAGAGGCTACTTGGAAATCTGAGGAGAGGATGATGAAGGATCATCCTGAGCTCTTTGTTCAATTTGTATCTTCTTTTCTTTCCTTTTCTTTTCTTCTTATTGTATTCTGTTTTCTCACTCTTCAAGTGCAGTTCCGGGGACGGAACTATTATAAAGAGGGAGTATTGTAACATCCTGAATTTTATTTATAATTTAATAAAGAGTTTGTCGATTTTTACGTGTTTTTGCACGTACAAATTCATGTGCATTTTTCTTAGAAAATTATTTATTTTCATAACATGAACAAATATTTCAATCATTCTCCTTTATTTTTAAAGCCTATTTTAAATTCTAATGCCTAATTGTTTATTCTTAAGCCCACCCTAATCAATTAATTATTTTTAATAGCCCATTGAGTTCTAAGCCCACTAATTTGAAGCCCACTAGTTTAAATCTCTTTTAATTGTCATGACTTGTAGTGTAGACTAGTTTTGTAGACAATTAAATAATTAATCATGTACAACTAGTAACTAGGGGTGCTACATTTGACACGTGCATTGCACTAGCACGTGTCTTAAGCCATGCAAGAGTAGGCCGGAAATGGGAGAAAGGGGATGGGTGAGTTGGCTTAGTGGATAGGTGGTTACTTGTTCATGGGTGGTTGCTACAACTCCCTAATACATCCTAGCATTTTATCTTTAACCATCAAGATCAATCCTAGCCCTCCATTTCACCCAAAAATTAGTATAAATACCCCCTAGTTTCTCTTCATGTAATACATTAGAAAATTTATAAAGAAAGAAAGAAAGAAACATAAAAGTGAGAAAAAGATTGAGAGAAAGTGAGAAAAGATTGAGTTGTGTGCTAGTTTGTGTGTGTTCATCCCTATTGGAGGCCGGCCAATTCACCAAGGAGCAAGGAAGGCTCAGTTTCTATCAAGCACAAGGAGGAGAAGGCAATTTGTGACACAATCTAGGAGGAGAAGGATCGCTCTTTGTTCAAGGAGATTTCTAGGAGTTCTTTTCATTTGTGTTTCTTCAAAATAGGTGGGTAATTTCTCAAGCTTCTAGCTAGATACCATGCTAGGATTGAATTTGTGATCATGCTAAAATGAATACGAAAGAAATTGTCATGCTTATGTTTAAGTTGATTAAGAAGAAAACATCCAAATAATCTACATGAAAAAAATAGTAGAATAAATAGAATGTGCATGTAAAATTGTGTATGATGAATTGGTAGTTATTTGCATGCTAAATTGAGTGAATTATGAATTGTTGTGAAACTTGTCTATGCATGAAATGAAAGATACAATAAGTGGACATTGTGATTATGGATATATTATTGAAATTAATTTAATTGGCATGAAGAGTAAATTAAATGAAATTATGATAAAAATGTGTTCATGTGCTTTATACAAGTAGAATTGTGATAATTGAAGTTATTTAGCCCTAGTTGTCTCTTAAATTTTGTAGTTGGGAAACTAAGATTAAATTGATCAATTGAATATTTAGTAAGGAATGAAGAAAAAAAAATTGTTTTTTTTAACTCATTGAAAATGAGGAAAATTGCTAACAGGAAAATTTTGTAGAAACAAATGTTTTTTATGTCAACATGAGTTTATTTTGATCTATTTATTAAACTAACTAAAGGAGAAAAAGTTTTTGTGTTAATAATGAATTCCATGAAAATTATGAAAATGAAAGCTACTGTTTTCTTTAGAAAATATATTCAGGAAAAATTTACTTTTTATAAGAACTATTCGAATGAGAAAAATCGAGTTTTGTAAAGTAATCTAGAAACAGTACAGTCGACTGAACATTTTTCACAGTCGACTGAAATGACTGTGTTCTTGAGTTTTAAAGTTTCGCAGGACAGTCGACTGGCCATTTTTCACAGTCAACTGAAATGACTGTGTTCTTGAGTTTTAAAGTTTCGCAGGACAGTCGACTGGCCATTTTTCTCAGTCGACTGAAATGACTGTGTTCTTGAGTTGTAAAGTTTTGCAAGACAATCGTCTGGCTATTTTCCACAGTTGACTGAACTGACTGTCTGTTCTTTAGTTATAAAGTTTCGCAGGACAGTCGACTGGCCATTTTTTACAGTCGACTAACTGACTGTCTGTTCTTGAGTTTTGAAGTTTCCCAGGACAGTCGGCTGACCACTGTTCAACAGTCGACTGAACTGTTTTGATTGTGGATTTTTAAGTTCTGAATTATTCATGAAAAGTATTTCTATTACGTTTGACTTATTATGATTTGAATTTTGAGAAGAAGAAGTAATAAGATTTTTTTGGATATGATTCTTTTTGTAATTAAAAGATACAAATATTTGTTGAACTTGGAGAAAATCTTGAAGAGCTCAAAAATGAGATTTGACTTATAAATTATTGGGTAGAATTTAATGTGAAATTGTCTAAGAATATGGATGTTGTGCATAGAGAATTTGTTGAAAAGGAACATGATGAATTGTGAAATTTGTGAACAAGTATAATGAACATGAAAAGAGAATTTGGACTTGAATTTTAGCTAAGACCTCATATCGGCAAGAATGAAAGTCTGGAAAAAGAGAAATGTGATAATTTATGACCAATTTTAGGTCTTGGATAATGATTGATATTTTAAGACAGATGTAGGGGTGACACTAAATTCTAGGGTGTTGATTTTTATTCATAATTCAATTACCTAAGAATTTAGATACATAGTGGAGATGTGATGAAAGTAAGAGAAAAACATGAGTATGAGGGCCATTGGATTGGCATCGTGAGAGTGTTTACAGGATGTCCTCATGATGCGTCATGATAGGGCATGGATACTACTCCAGAGTACCGTCCCGGTGGTGATGCTTGTGGGGTACTTGGTGACTACGGGGGGTGCCATGGTCCATGACGGAGGTGAATTGACCGCAGGAAGCCTGCATGATGAGTCATGTGTCAGTGCATGGAGTTTTCTCCAGGATGCCTGGACGTGGGCTCGTAACTCATAGAATACCTAGGATACTTACAGTAGTTACCATTGTAGTTTAAGTTATGGAGAGGGATCGAACCCTACAAGATGAAGAACGGTTAAGGGCTTGCACTCGGACCTTTGTATTATGGGATGTATAGAATCCGGACAAGTGCTTATTAGTGTCATATAACATAAATAACTGTATTAAGGATTAAGTGCAGATTCACACACGACATCGATAGGGTAGTCCCCCTTAGTTTGCTTTGTGACTAGTGTGTGCTTTCTAAGTAAGAGAAATTGATGTATTATATCCTAGCTCCAGTTGAATGAGCTGACGTGCCCATAGTTTCTATGCAGGATAAAAAGACTAAGGATGAATTAATGCTTAAGAAATTATTCAAGTGTTGTTTATTTCATTCATGTAATTGTTGTAATTTGCTTCCGCTGTTTAATTGTAACTTTGATGTAATAAAAGTTTTTGATTCCTTGTAAAATTGTATGAAGAGAAGTGTAAAGATCCTGTAGAACTTCGAATTCGGTCTTATTTGGAATTTGGAGTGTTACAGATGTAGCAGGCATGAATAATGGGCAAGTAATAGTACCCCGAAGATATCTGAGAATCCGAAGAAGTGCACCATAGTGAACTGATGTAGGAGCAGAGACAAACTGATTGACAACACCGACTGCGTGAGCAATATCGGGTCTAGTCATGCATAAGTAGACAAGCCGTCCAATAATTTTTCTGTATCTAGTGGGATCAGGAAGGAGCTCACCATCAGTGGGACGAAGCTTCACATGAAGCTCTAAGGGTGTATCGGCTGATCGACTGTCAGAGAGGCATGCAACGAAAATAATATCTGATGTGTATTTCTATTGAGAAATGAGTATCCTCAGAGATCCATGAGCAATCTCTAGACCCAGAAAATAACGTAGTCTGCCAAGGTCTTTCATATGGAACTGCTGGTGAAGGTATTTCTGGGTGAATGTAATGCCTGCAGAGTCATCCCTAGTAACGATTTTATCATTAACATAGAGTAGTATAAGTACCCTACCTTGTGGTGATGACCGCATAAACATAAAATGGTCCTGAGAACTCTGACTAAAATCAGCCTTGGTGATGACAAGGCAAAAACACTCAAATCAGGCTCGAGGGGCCTGCTTCAAACGATATATAGCCCGACACAGCCGGCAAACATGACGAGGAGGAGTAGGGAGGCTAGGAGGAGGATCCATATAAACAACCTCAGATAAGGTACCATGAAGAAAAGCATTCTTCACGTCCATCTGGTATAACGGCCACTGACGGATGGCTGCAACAGCAAGAAGAGTACGAACAGTAGTCATCTGTGCAACAGGAGCAAATGTCTCATCATAATCAATGCCATGCTCCTGAGTAAATCCTCAGGTTACTAGATGAGCCTTGTGCCGCTCAATAAATCTATCAGGTTGATATTTGACCATGAAGATCCACTTGTAGCTAATAGGCTGAATGCCCTCTGGTAGAGGAACGACATCCCAAGTGTCAGTCTGATCAAATACAATGAATTTCTCTGCAATAGCTTTCCTCCATTCGGGATATTGAATTGCGTCCTGATAGGTTCTGGGCTCAAGTGTAGAGTGTATAGAAGTGAGATATGCATGAAACTATGGTGAGTAGGAAGCTAGGGTGGCAAAACCAAACTGGTCAGAAGGACCAGTGGCATTAGGTGTATAACGTGCCAGAGGAATACCAAAAGTGGAACGTGTAGACTAACGAAGCGGTGGTGGACTAACAGGGTGTGGGGGTGAGGACGGTGGAGTAGGTGCATGTGTCGGTGGGGAAGTAAGTGGGGTGGGTGCTGGCAGCTGTTGGGATGCAGGTGGCATTTCAGTATGTAACATCACGGATTTTCATATGAATATATGTATGATTTGTTAAGCACTAAAATGCTATATTTATTTATTTATTTTTCTTTTTGAAGCTTTTAATATGAATTTAACCCATAAGCTTCAACTAGACCCGATTAAACCCGAGTTAACCGTAGTTTAACTCAACACTTGTAGTGTACCATGACATTAAACAAAAAAAAGAGTTGTGCACATGCACAAGGTGTAGGCCGGCCAAGTATCAGAGGGAAAGAAGGAGAGAAAAGATTAGGGTTTGGAGTTTTGTTTGAAATTTAAAGAGATTCTCCATCATGTGTTGAGAAACCCCAGAGGTTTGTACACTCCTACACTCCATTTCACCTCCCCTATTGCCCAATGCAGCCCTCAACCTCTTCTCACTCCTGCCTTGCACAAGAAACCAACCAAATTCAGCCCCTCTCACTCTGTTTAATCCCCCATCTCATTCTAACTTCATTTTTCTCGTTTTCTACTCCCAAACCATTTTCTATTACACTTATACACTAACTAGAAGGACCTAGTTACTGATTTGGAGGAGGAGAAGCCAAAGAGAAGTGAAGAGGAGGCCAAAGTAAAGAGGAGAAGCAAGGAGCTTAAGTTGGAGTCAAGGAGAAAGACCAACAAGCAAAGAGCTAGAAGGAGATTAAACTACAAGCAAAGGTGGGTGTTTCTAACCATATGTTTGTTTTTGTGATTGAATGGTGTTTGATGACTGAAAAATGACATACATGACCTAGGAATGAACTTAAACAATCCATTTTGTGTTAAGTAGTCCAAAACAGAATATCCTATTAAAAAGACTGAATTTTTGGGTGTCAGTCCGTAGCTCATTGCATGAACACTACTTGGTATTTTGATCTGAAATTTTTTGAGGTGATCATATAGGTGTTAGGTGTATTACAACTTCAGTAATTTTTATGGATTTTTGTGATTTTTCCTGCTATTAAAATAAATTACGAACTTGCATGCTGGTCAGAATAGAAAGAAGCAGTTTTTATTGTTACTGTTGTCGAAAGAATAACTTGTATCTCACTACATGCTTATGGGATTGATCTGAAATTTTCGTATGTCATTGTTGGATATACCTAAGACCTATGTTTCAAATTTTATGAGAATTGGACCACAGTAGCTATGTCAATAAAATCATAGAAACTGAACTAGAGATTTTAGTAAACAGAACTGCGGTTGTTACTGCCCTGTTTTTGGATGACACTCAAAGGGACATAATTGGAAATCTACTTGGTAGAATCACTTGATTTTTGGAAGTATTGTCACGATATGTTTCAGGAACTAGATTCTAAAATTTCATGATGATCTAACACCATATGATATTTTCAATAGATTTTTATTCCATGACCGTGTTTATCTGATCTGTTGTTCTGGAAGTCTGTATACTTGTTAAAGATGGACCCGTAAGAGTGTCTAAACGACCTTATCTGAAGAGCCTTATAACTAGAAACTTTTAGTAGACACATAGACCTTTCTAGAATGACCAATAAATTCTGATTTGGACAAGTATTTGGTTTTATATGATATTTGCAAGTGATGATAGAAACACAGTGAAACATAGAGCTCACGGTATGCACCATGTTCCTAGAAATGGGTTTGAACTTGTACTTCACTAGCATAAAGTGTTGTTTGAGGTCAAGAAATATGTCATGGACGTGAGTAGAAATTAATACTTAAGTGATCTAAAGTTTCTTACTAAGAGTAGCCCATAGCTGCTTGTGGACCCCAATATACACAACGGTGTTCAATGTTTGTAGTGGAAATTATATTGGATGTTAGGGTATTATTGTAGACCACTTTGGGATGAGATTCATGCCCATTGTGTGCTTGTACTTGCTGTCTACTTTGAGTAGAAGCATGGGGAGCGACTGATCACGATTCCTCAAGGGAACAGGACCGGGAATAACTCCGTTTTGGCATGAACACCAAGTGTGTGCTTGCTGTTTGGAAACTTAAATTGTTGTTTTTAGGAGTCTTAGAACCCCCTTTTGGGTATTCGTGGATTAGAACTTACTTTTAGTGTGGTGTACCTTGTTGGGGTACGTTGGTTGAGTTTTGAGACTAGGACTAAGTCTTGTTGACAAACCTAGAAGGGTAGATTAAGACCCGTGTCGCATCAAATGCGTTGGAGGAGATGACTTGTGCGCTGACGTACTCACCGTATATGGATGGATTCCATGGTTTGTGTTTGGAGCTACCACTTGTCGAGGACTGTGGAGCATTAAGTTTAGTGAGAGCTACTTGTTGGTCGGACCGAGGTTGCGATCGAACTCCAAGCGTAGATGACGGTTGTGGCAAACGACGGAGTCAGTTCGTCGTTGGTTCGTGCCAAGTGTGGGCCAAGGCGGGTCAACTCTTTGGCCAGACTAGAAGGCTAGTTGAGTCCTAGTGTGAAATCGGTTGAGATCTATTTTGATAAAGGTGACTACCTAGGGAGAGTCTACTAATAGAATTGAACTAGTTAATCATGGCAAGAAAGTTGATTATCGAGTTAGGGATTTGGAACTGGTAGATAAATCTCCAAACAAAAAGAATTAGAGTTGGCTAAAGTGATGGTTCGAGTAGTCGGTCGATAAAACAAATCTTGATTTCAACCTTAACCTTTAATCTTAGAGGGGGGTAGCCTTGATACTTTGGTAGGACTAGATCGAGTCTTGTTTGAATGTAAGGACAGACACTAGCGAGGTTGTTCGCCTGTCAGGGGGACGCATGACATCATCGCCCCCGACCGAATCCTAGGTTCGTTTAATGCGGACAGGGACCCCGAGCTGCAATAGGAGCGGTGACACTCTGTTGGGGGCTCCGCTATCTCGGCAAAAATTCCTTTATGATCCGTAACAACCTTTGAGGAGATTTGGAGTGTTGACTTCGTCTCGACTGCAAGTTCTATTCTAGTGTAAGGACGAGTGTAGCGGAGTTGGGGAAACCCTATATCCGTAAGGTCCTTTGTCAATCAATGTTGACAGACTGATTAGACGATGTCCCGAAGAGCTAGACTCTATTGGGAGTTGCTCTGATCACTCGGTAATGGAGCCCCTGTGCCCATATATCGGCCTTTGGTGAGGTCTGGGGAAACGTAGATACAGCAGCATATCGGGTAAGCCGATTTAATTACAGTCATGCAGGGTAAGCCTACGACCGAAATCCCGGGCATAGTGGATAAAACTAAAAGGATTGGACACCATTGTTGACAGCAGTGATTGGAGTCACACCAGGGGCCTGCAGCCTCACCATCACTGGAATTTGAAATAGGAGAGAGCACAAGATTAGGATGCATAGTAGGGGGATCGAGCCCCATTAAATTGAAGAACGTCGTTCGGTTGGGAGGGGGGTGTAGTATGGGATGCATATCTTTCAACCAAGCGTGCATTAGCTTTAGGAGCATGTGTGCAGTAGTTTAGGCCATGGCATACGTCGACACTTGCTTGACATCAATTTTTCTTTGCATCGAATATTATTTGTGGTTGTTGATGTTGGAATCGCTATATTATGGCATAGAGAGGATAGCCGAATATAGAATTTTGTCAGTGGTAATCAACTGACGTGCCCACAGTTATCAGTGCTGGATTGCCGAGTTGGGATCGCAGGGAAAACTCTAGCAGGGGAAAGCATCCAAGTGAAAGTTACTATCCAAATTTATTCTACATGTTGTAACAATTAATTGTAATTGTAATAATCATTGGACATTGTAATAATAATTTGATGTAATAAAAGTTTTTAATTTCCTGTGAATTTTGTTGTGTTGTGACTCATTTGAAGGAAGATCATGGAGTGTGTCACGAGTTCCTATGTTAGGAATTCAGGGGCGCTACAGGAATGGTATTAGAGCTTACATCAAATTGTAGTCTAACACCATAGGAGATTAGACTTGGGTGCGTCAGTAGGGTTAGCTTGGTATAGATATTTGGTGGTCGTAAATCATATTGTTTCACTTTTGCAACTTATGTTTACGAATTTTTCCTATGTCTGACCTAACCCCACTGCGATTATTCTTTTACTAACTTTTATGATTCAGCTAGATGTCGAGAAGGCAAATCTGTCGCCTGATGTCCCAGGAGGCAAGCATGCAGCCGGGCATCGGTAAAGGAGAGCCCACGATGCAAGAGTCGAGGAAGAAAGCGGAGGAGCCAACGGCGGTGACCTCAATGTCGAGGTGAGAATTTAACAGGATGTCCAAGCACATGGTTCATATTGACTGTAAGGAGAAGAAAGTGAATGAGAAGAAATTGGCGGCTGCAACTGGAAGTAAAGTACCAAAGAAAGTAAAGGAAATACTCATTTTACGAGATTTCCCTCTCGTATTTTTGGAGGAGTTGCCAGGACTACTCCCACCCAGAGACGTAAAGTTCAGCATTGCCATCCAGCTGGAAGTCCACCAGTGTCGAAGACCCCATATCGCATGGCACCAGTACTGCTAGTAAAGAAGAAGGACGGAACGTCGAGAATGTGCATCAACTAGCGGGAATTGAACAAAGTTAAAGTCTAGAATAAGTATCCCATTCCCAGGATCGATGACTCGTTCGATCAACTACAGGGAGCTATAGTATTCTCAAAGATAGATCTACGGTCAGGTTACCATCAGGTCCATGTAAAGGAGGATGACATAACTAAGATAGCCTTCAGGACTAGACATGGGCTGACAAGTGTGAAGCAAGTTTTCAGGAACTAAAGGAGATGCAGGGAACTGCGATGCTATCACTAGCATAGAGGATCCATAGTGGACCATTTTGTCTTTTGATTATGGATTAAATTCTTTTTGGAATATTAGCAAGGTGTCAGGGAGGCAACCTTGCAACCAAAGTTGTGGTGGATTGTAGCAAAGCGACCCTCATACGAGAAAGCTGGAGCTGCATATCTCGGTCTTATCCTTTTCTAAGGAGGGAGTGGTCACCGACCCTAATGTGCAGCAATCAGAGGCTAGGAGGCACGCAGAGATCTTGCATCAGAAATGGGAGGTCAGCTCCAGAATGTTCCCTGGAGTGAGACATTCCTCAGTATTCCAGACGAGGGATGAAATAGGCATTAGAATGATCTGTGGAGTAGGAAATTGGTCTCTAGTATTCCAGGGACGAGAGCAACGCTCGTGGGAAAGATTGTGTGGCATTGGCTCCATAATGATCCATAGAGCGAGATATTCCCCAGTATTCCAGACGAGCGACGAAATAGACCTCAGAATGATCTGTGGAGTGGGATTGATTTCCAGTATTCCAGGGACGAGAGCAACATTCACAAGCAGGTTAGTGGGACATTGACTCCAGAATGATCCAAGGAGTGAGATATTCTCTAGTATTCCAGACGTGGGATGAAATAGGCTCCAGAATGTTCTATGGAGTGGAATTGATCTCCAGTATTCTGAGGATGAGAGTAATACCCACGAAAGAATTCAAGGATGAGTGAGGGCTCCAGAATGATCTATGGAAGGAGATATTCCCCAGTATTCTGGAACGTGGGATGAAAGAGGTCCCAAAATGTGCTGTGGAGCGGGATTGGTCTCCAGTATTCTAGGGACAAGAGCAGCATTCACAAGCAGTTTAGTGGGACATTGACTCCAGAATGATCCACGGAGTGAGATATTCCTTAGTATTCCTGACGAGGGATGAAATAGGCCCCAGAATGTTTTGCGGAGTGGGACTGATTTCCAGTATTTCGGAACGAGAGCAACACTCATGAGGAGTTCGTTTGATGAGGCTCCAGAATGTTCTGTGGAGTGGGATTGATCTCCAGTATTTTGGTAAGAGAGAGACATCCACAACTGGTGTTTGATCGCTAGGATTTTCAGGACAAGGGATGAAATAGGCCCCAGGACTATCCTCGAAGTGAGGTTGACTTTCTCGAGACGAGAGCCGGTACTCGCAAGATGATCAACTCTTGGTAGCGGTCGTGATGATGGCTTGTGTAGTAGGGGGATTGTGAACCCTGTATGAGAAAATGTATTTCTCGAGTTATTTAATTAACTCTTGTTTGCTTTTCCACCCCGTGTAGTTCTGAGGACAGAACAATTCTAAGGAGGGAGTGGTGTAACAACCCAGATTTACATATGAATATATGTATGATTTGTTAAGCACTAAAATGCTATATTTATTTATTTATTTTTCTTTTTGAAGCATTTAATATGAAATTAACTCATAAGCTTCGACTAAACCCGATTGAACCCAAGTTAACCGTAGTTTAACTCAACACTTGTAGTGTACCATGGCATGTAACAAAAAAAAGAGTTGTGCACATGCACAAGTGTAGGCCGGCCAAGTATTAGAGGGAAAGAAGGAGGGAAAGATTAGGGTTTGGAATTTTGTTTGAAATTCAAAGAGATTCTCCATCATGAGTTGAGAAACCCCAAGAGGTTTGTACACTCCTACACTCCATCTCACCTCCCATATTGCCCAATGCAGCCCACAACCTCTTCTCACTCCCCCCTTATACAAGAAACCAACCAAATTTACCCCTCTCACTCTATTTAATCCCCCATCTCATTCTAACTTCATTTTTCTCATTTTCTAATCCTAAACCATTTTCTATTACACTTATACAATAACTAGAAGGACCTAGTTACTGATTTGGAGGAGGAGAAGCCAAAGAGAAGTGAAGAGGAGGCCAAAGCAAGGAGAAGAAGCAAGGAGCTCAAGTTGGAGTCAAGGAGAGAGATCAACAAGGAAGGAGCTAGAAGGAGATTAAACTACAAGCAAAGGTGGGTGTTTCTAACCTTATGTCTGTTTTTGTGATCGAATGGTGTTTGATGAATGAAAAAAATGACATGCATGTCCTAGGAATGAACTTAAACAACCCGTTTTGTGTTAAGTAGTCCAAAATAGAAAATCCTGTTAAAAAGACTGAATTTTTGTGTGTCAGTCCGTAGCTCATTGCATGAACACTACTTGGTATTTTGATCTGAAATTTTTAGACGATGATCATATAGGTGTTAAGTGTTGTACATCTTCTGTAATTTTTATGGATTTTTTTTATTTTTCCTGCTATTAAAATAAATTACAAACTTACATGCTGGTTAGAATAGAAAGAAGCAGTTTTTATTGTTACTGTTGTGGAAAGAATGACTTGTATCTCACTGCATGCTTATGGGATTGATATGAAATTTTCGTATGTCATTGTTGGATGTACCTAAGAACTATGTTTCAAATTTCATGAGAATTGGACCACTGTAGCTATGTCATTAAAATCATGCAAACTGAACTAGAGACTTTAGTAAACAGAACTGCTGTTGTTACTGCCCTGTTTTTGGATGATACTCAAAGGGACATAATTGGAAATCTACTTGGTAGAATCACTTGATTTTTGGAAGTGTTGTCACGTCATGTTTCAAGAACTAGATTCTAAATTTTCATGATGATCTGACACCATATGATATTTTAAATAGATTTTTATCCCATGATTGTGTTGATCTGATCTGTTGTTCTGGAAGTCTGTATACTTGTTAAAGATGGACCCGTAAGAGTGTCTAAACGACCTTATCTGAAGAGCCTTATAACTAGGAACTTTTAGTAGACACATAGACCTTTCTGGAATGACCAATAAATCCTGATTTGGACAAGTATTTGACTTTATATGATTTTTTGCAAGTGATGACAGAGACACAGTGAAACATAGAGCTCACTGGTATGCACCATGTTCATAGAAATGGGTTTGAACTTGTACTTCACTAGCATAGAGTTGTTGTTTGAGGTCAAGTAACATGTCATGGATGTGAGTATGAGTTAAGACTTAAGTGATCTAAAGTTTCTTGCTAAGAGTAGCCCATAGTTGCTTGTAAACCCCTATATTGACAACGGCGTTCAATGTTTAAAGTAGAAATTGTAGTGGATGTTGGGGGTATTATTGTAGACCAGTTTGGGATGAGATTCATGCCCATTGTGTGCTTGTACTTGCTATCTACTTTGAGTAGAAGCATGGGGAGTGACTGATCGCGATTCCTCAAGGGAACGGGACCAGGAATAAGTCCGTTTTGGCTTGAACGCCAAGTGTGTGCTTGCTATTTGGACACTTAAATTATTGTTCATAGGAGTCTTAGAACCCTTTTTTGGGTATTCGTGGGTTAGGACTTACTCCTAGTGTGGTGTACCTTCTTGGGGTACGTTGGCTGAGTTTTGAGACTCTAGGACTAAGTCTTGTTGACAAACCTAGACAGGTAGATTAAGACCCGTGTCACATCGAACGCGTTGGAGAAAATGACTTGTGCGCCGATGTACTCACCATGTATGGATGGATTCCATGGTTTGTGTTTGGAGCTACCACTTGTCGAGGACCGTGGAGCGTTAAGTTTAGCGGGAGCTACTTGTTGGTCGGGCCAAGGTTACGATTGAAATCCAAGCATAGATGACGGTTGCAGCGATCGACGGAGTCGGTTCGTCGTTGGTTCGTGTCAAGTGTGGGCCAAGGTGGGTCAACTCTTGGGCCGGACTAGAGGGCTAGTTGAGTCCTAGTGTGAAATCGGTTGAGATCTATTTTGATAAAGGTGACTACCTAGGGAGAGTCTACTAATGGAATTGAACTAGTTGATCATGGCAAGAAAGTTGATTATCGAGTTAGGGATTTGGAAATGGTAGATAGATCACCTAACTAAAAGAATTAGAGTTGGCTAGAGTGATGGTTCAAGTAGTCGGTCGATAAAACAAATCTTTATTTCAACCTTAACCTTTAATCTTAGAGGGGGGGTAGCCTTGATACTTTGGTAGGACTAGATCGAGTCTTGTTTGAATGTAAGGACAGGCACTAGCGAGGGTGTTCGCCTGTCAGAGGGACGCATGGCATCATCGCTCCCGACTGAATCTTAGGTTCGTTTAATGCGGATAGGGACCCTGAGCTGTCCTGGGAGTGGTGACACTTTGTTGGGGGCTCTGCTGTCTCGGCAGAAATACCTTTATGATCCGTAATAACCTTTGAGGAGGTTTGGAGTGTTGACGTTGTCTCGACTGCAAGTTCTATTCTAGGTTAAGGACAAGTGTAGTGGAGTTGGGGAAACCCTATATCCGCCAGGTCCTTTGTCGATCAATGTGGGCAGACGGATTAGACGATGTCCCGGAGAGCCAGACTCTATCGGGAGTTACTCTGATCACTCGGTAATGGAGCCCTTGTGCCCATATATCGGCCTTTGGTGAGGTCCGGGGAGACGTAGATACAGCAACATATCGGGTAAGCCAATTTAATTACAGTCACGTAGGGTAAGCCTGCGACTGAGATCCCGAGCATAGTGGATAAAACTAATAGAATTGGACACCGCTATTGACAGCAGTGACTGGAGTCACACCAGGGGCATGCAGCCTCACCATCATTGGAATTAGAAACAGGAGATAGCACAAGGTTAGGATGCATAGTGGGAGATCGAGCCCCATTAAATTGAAGAACGTCGTTTGGTTGGGGGGGTGTAGTATGGGATGCATATCTTTCAACCAAGTGTGCATTAGCTTTAGGAGCATGTGTGCATAGTGTGTTTTAGTTTAGGCCATGGCGTACACCGACACTTGCCTGACATCACTTTTTCTTTGCATTGAATATTATTTGTGGTTGTTGAGGTTGGAATCGCTATATTATGGCGTAGAGAGGATAGCCGAATATAGTATTTCGCCTGTTGTAATCAACTGACGTGGCCCACAGTTATTTGTGTATGACTGCCGAGTTGGGATTGCGGGAAAGCTCTAGCAGGGGAAAGCATCAAAGTGAAAGTTACTATCCAAATTTATTGTACATTCTTGTTGTAACAATTAATTGTAATTGTTGTAATCATTGGACATTGTATTAACAATTTGATGTAATAAATGTTTTTAATTCTGTGAAGTTTGTTGTGTTGTGACTCATTTGAAGGAAGATCATGGAGTGTGTCACGAGTTCCTATGTTAGGAATTTGGGGCGCTACACAGTAGGTGGTGTTTTAGTTAGGGGAACAACATGTGTAAGGACTACAGAAGATGTGAGTGGAGCCAGAGGAGTAGGATCGAAAGGAATACGGGAAGATGAAGTTGGGGAGCTAGCAACAACTGGAGAATCGAGAAATCTAGTATCCTCGAGGGGGAGTCAAGTAGTAAGGAGAGTCTTCCACAAAGGATACATGTCTAGAAATGCGGACACGACCAGCCGATGGATCAAAACTACGATAACCTTTGTGTTCGGGACTGAGACCTAGGTGAACGCACTTAGCAGCATGAGCGGAGAGCTTTGTGCGTTCAGTAGGAGGGATAAGGACGTAACAGGTGCACCCAAAGGTACAGAGCATACTGTAGTCGGGAGGTGAGTGATAAAGAGTCTCATAAGGCGTTGTACCAGCTAGGGTAGATGAGGGAGTAATGTTGATGAGACTAATAGAGGTCATGATAGCTTCAGCCCAGAAAGAACGAGGAGCAGAATAGGAGAGTAAAAGAGTGCCAGCCGTCTCAAGGATGTGACGATGTTTGCGTTCAGCTACACCTTTCTGCTCATGTGTGTGAGGGCTTGATTGTTGAAAAAGGGTGTCGTGAGACTGAAGGATCGATCTCATAGTGGTGGAAGTGTACTCCCGAGCACCGTCCGATCGAAAATTCTTAATGCGCACACCGAACTGAGTGTGAATCATAGTCGTGAAGAACCCGTAAATATCAGGTATCTCAAAATGCTGACGCATAAGAAAAACTCATGTATGTCTAGTGAAGTCATCGATGAAGGCAACATAATAGAGATAGCCTTTCCACGAAGGTACAGGAGAGGGTCCCCATATGTCAGAATGAACAGGTTGAAAAGGATGGGTGGTTTGAGAAGTGCTTTTGTGACTAAAGGGTAGGGCGATATGTTTAGCCAAATGAAAATACTGACAATCAGATAAATGTTTAAATGTAAGAGAACCAAGGGCACCACTGCGAACTAGAGTCTGGAGTCGTGACGCGCTAATATGATCTAAACTTCTGTGCGACAGGTCAGCATCAAAGAAAACAATATCGGCAAAACTAGAAGTAGAGTGATTTGCACGAAGAAAATCTAGATGATATAGACAACCCTGATGACTAGCACGCCTAAACTCCTTACCGACGCATGAATCAGTAATAAAATAGCCGAAAGAGTCAAAAGTAACAACAAGACCACTATCGCACAACGCACTAATAGAAATAAGGTTTATGGATAAATGAGGAGCATAGAGAACATATGGTAATGTGAGAGTGGGAGAGCTAATTGCCCCTGAGTGTGTAACTAGAAGTGGTGAGCCATTAGCTGTGTAGATATGGAGAGTGAGAAGGAAGTACAGTGCAGGTGGTGAATAGTGTCAGATTACTAGTGAGATGATGTGATGCACCAGAATCAAAAATCTAGAACGAATTGATACCGGGAGTGGCAGAGAATGCAGGAGCAGATGAGCCAGCATTGATAGACTGACCCATAAGTTGTAGTTCCAGCTCAGTGAGGCACTGCTGAAGATTATCCCAATCAGTAGGAGACGGCAAGACTGGAGTGATGGGCATGGCCAAGGATGTAAGGAAAGAAGCACATCTAGGAGGAATATGCTGCTGGTGTCTGGATCGGGGTAGGGGGCAGGACGGGGCTACTGGTGGCGGAAGTAGAGGTGGGGTAGGGTGAGGAATGATGCTGGGAGAAGGTAGTAGACTGGAGGCAGACTGAAGATGGCGCAGTTGTTGTTTGAATCTGGAGGAGTAACGAGAGGTAGTTGCAACGGGGAAGTAGGTGGAAGCGGAAACATGTGGGAGAGACTGAGATTCCATCAAGTAGTAGTACCTGTAATAATTAATTAATTTTTAATTTTTTTTAATTTTTTTTAATTTTGAAAAAATAGAAAAACATAGCTTATTGGATTTCGGGTCGGGTATAGGGTAATGGGTTACGGGTGTATGGGTTTAGAAGGGTAATGGAGAAGTAGGGTTAGGGTTTGAGGTGGGGGAGGAGACTCAGGGGCTGGCGTTGATTTGTAGGGCAGCGCGAGTGGGCACACGGGATGCATGGAGAGAGGGGAGCGGGATGGAGCGACAGAAAGGATATGGAGGTCACTGTCAAGGTGGGGGGGTCTGGGGTTGCTGCTGGCTGCTTCGGAGCAAGGGAGAGGGAGATCGGAGGAAGCCAGGGGGAGTCGGTTTGTAGGTCGGGAGGGGACAGGGATGAAGAGGATGAGAGGTTAGGGAAGGAAGTAGGTGGCTCAGGTTTTAATTTGGTGGACGACAAAAAAGGGGCATCGGGGTTCCGGGGGATGTTGTTGATGTCGAGGACAGAGCAGGAGGTCGTCGGAGGTGGGTGGGGGGGAGGGGGATGGCCGGAGAAGACGAGATTGGTTGTTGCTGCTTCCTATGAAGATGACGATGAAGATTTCGATTTGCAAGGGGTTTTTTTTTGTTGTTGGAATTTGAGAATTTTTGGATGAAGAAATTTAAGAGAATAAAATTTGTATTGGCTCTAATACCATGTTAAGATAAATCAGAGAGATGAAAATAATACTGATTATTGAATTGAAAAATAACTGAGTACAATATCTCCTATATATAGGAGTGAACCAAATACAAAATTAGCCCAATACCCAATGTAGGACTATAATATCTAACATTGATTGTACAGTTGATATTACTATACATAAACTGGGATAAATAATGATCTTATTGAAGTAGCAATGTGGTTGTTTGCTAAGTACTTGAAACTTGATGATGCAGCTGGGATTTATCTCAGTCTTTGATAATAATACATATTGGGTTGAAATGCAATTTGCGTTCCACTACTTTGAATGATGATATTTGATAATGGTAATAATCACAGTAAATCAGGGCCGCATGATTCCAGCACAAAACCTAAAGCTTCTACAGGAAGATTAATCATAATGGGCCTCTTTAACAGGTTCGGGCCTTCTTCACGCTCATCTAACAAGACATGAGCCGCTCTCAAGCCAATTAAAAGTGACTAGCCCCATTAGGAGAGATACCCAGCCGTGAGGGATGTAAGTCAAATCTCTTATCTCCAGACAAGAGAGTCTCATCTCTTAATCAATATGAGATAAGGGATTCATATCAGTCCGGATCACTATCAATCTTCTAAATTGTTATCCAACCTATAAATACCCTCTCCTCTCCTCAGTCAAAAGGTAATCAATAAATCTGCAACTTCTCTCTCTGATTCTGACACAGCATCGGAGGGTCTGTCGCCAGGGCCACCCACAGTATTTCAGGCTTTTTGCAGGTCCATCGGCCGCGTAAGCAACCGTTAGATTCAAATCACGGTGTTCAATCAACGATCTAGATCTACTATCGAGAGCTCTAACTGTTTTTTACGGTGACAATCAAATGTTAGATCTTTAGTAGTTTTCTTTAAATATAAACTCACTATCTATTTTCTCCCACACCAAAATAAGCAGTAACAAATTGGTGTCGCCTGTGGTAAACTACACAGATCTACATAAGATCAGACTTACCGCCATGCCACCAAGACTAATAGGGAGAGCGACGGCCTCAAGTCGTTGCACCAACTCCATTCGTCAACCAGCTCCTCCAGTGGAAGACCCCGTTCATCTTCATCAGCTAGATAAGCCCCAACCGGCTAATCAAGCTCCTGTCAACGGAAAGGCAACGGGGGGCTCCCGACAAAGCCGTCATGAACAACGTCCTCTACACGATCATATCTCAGTCCATAATTCTTGCAGCGATTCAATGGCCTCACGAGGTCCTGGGGGTCGAGAGATATCCGTTGAATCATCAACGCCAGGCAATAAGGAACCGACATACGATTTCATTCAGATGAGAGGCATGTCCGAACTGAGGCCTCCCGCTCAGAATGTCAAGTAAATCGGAGAAGCAACTCTCCCCGAAGGCTGAGATAAAGATACTCCTCTCACAGGGGGCGCACTGCAGAAAGAAGTCCGACTCGTGAGAGAAACAAAGAGCAAGAGGTCCCAGTCACTAGGGCCAAATTGGAGAACTTCAAGCATGACATCCTCCGCGCTATCCGAGGTATTCATAATAAGGGTCGACGCTCATGGAGCCGCCACTCTACTCCTCTAAGAGAAGAAGAATCCAACGGTTCAACCAGATTAAAGGGGACAGACGATCAAGTCCTTTACCGCATCCGAGAAGTAAAAGATCATCTGGAACAAATAAAGAATGGGAAAAATCGCTCCAGCCGGGCTAACTGCCCTAGTCGACCTCCTTTCAGCAAATCCAGTCTTGATGCATTCATTCCTAAGAACTTCAAAGCTCCTCAATTCAAGCCATATGATGGTGAATCAGACCCAGCTGACCATATTGAGAGTTTCAAAACTCTCATGATGGTCTACAATGCCACTGATGCGCTCATGTGCCGAACAATCCCTGTAACTTTGAAAGGATCAGCAAGGGAATCGTACTCCCACCTCACTCCAGAGTCAATATTTTTCTTCGACCATCTCAAGGAGCTTTTCATGGTGTACTTCGTTACTAGCCACAAGGCTGAAAAAACAAGTGCTTCCTTGTTGGAATTAAAACAGAAGGACGGAGACCTGCTGAATGACTTTGTCAAGTGCTTCACAGTAGAAGCAAGGTCTATCACTTTTATAGATTTGTCTGCAGCTGCTTTCACTTTCCACCACAACGTCACTTACAAAGAACTGGAAGCCTTCCTCGTGAAGAAGCCACCCAGAGATTTCACTGAGTTCCTGGAGAGGAGAGACAAATATATCAGAGTCAAGGAAGCTCTTTATCCTCAAGGCAAGAACGATTAAACTTCTGGAAACAAATGGAAGAATGCAAGCAAGGAAGAACCCAGGAAGTTTCAGAAAGACGGTGCAGGTCAACCCCGTCCACCTCTAGCACCATCCTTCAAAAAGTTCACTCATCTCAACGCAAGTGTATCAGCCATCCTCATGAAAGTTGAGAAGGATGGAATAATCTGCCATCCCCACAAGATGTTCACAGCTAGCAAGAGAAGAGACAGGAACAAATGGTGTGCATTTCCTAGAGATCATGGACACAGTACCGACAGCTGTCGATTCCTCAAATAAGAACTTGAAGGACTAATTCGCCTGGGTTATCTCTCTCAATAAGTCCAACAAAACAACAATGTTGAAACCCCTCCAGTACGGAGGGCTAATAAGCATCGAGAGAGGCCATCTGAAACCAAAACTTAGAACACATGGCCATTCTTCATTCTATTTATGGAGGTCCGATGGGGGGAAATTCCAACTCCTCCCGCAAAGTCTTCATCAGGGAAGTCAACTTAGTACATAACATCCCACCTGCCAAGAGCACCAGGATCCCAATATCTTTCTCCGACAAGGATTAAGAAGGTGACAGAACACCTCATTGCGATGCATTGGTCATAAAACTTTGCATGGTGAATCATGAGGTACGTCGAATCCTGGTAGACAGTGGCAGCCCAGTAAACATTCTTTTCATGAATATAGTAATGAACCTGAATACCCCGCCAGAAGCCACTCCGCTCATTCCACAGAAAAAGATAGTCCTACCTAAACACATTGGCATATCTAAAGATCTCCTATTCTCTATGCAAAACACTGGGAGGCTCACTCCAAAATAGGCAAGGTCCAAGTTGCTCGCTTAATGGCCCATCAACTTAAAGATCTGGGGGGCTAGGAGATATCAACAGGGACTTGGAATGTGAAACACCTCTTGAACATCAATAAGGGCACTTAACACCCACCTCTTCTACATATTTTCAATATTTTCCAATAAGGACAACCACTAGAGTAGCCGCTTAGTTTTATTTTCTAATAAAATTTAGTATTAATTTTTGCAGAATTATTGTACAATTTTCTGGACGCAAACAAAGAGTTAAATGCCAAGCTTACTCCTAAAAACAGCACCAAAAACTTATTAGAAGCTCCTTATAAGACGAGTTTGAAGTTCATACCCGTGGCTCAGAGTTACTCTAGAAATTTGCAACAAAGCAAGTTCAGAGTTGAACTCACGATTCGATTTGCTCCTTCAACTCATTAACACCTCAACGACAGGTTCGAAGTCCGTACCCATGGCTTGGAATTACTCTAGCAATTTGCAACAAAGCAAGTTCAGAGTTCAACTCACCATTCGATTTACTCCTGCAACCTATTAAATCCCTAAACTAACAAGTTTAGAATCCATACCCATGGCTAGGAGTTGCTTTAGCAACCTATAACCAAGCACATTCAGAGCTCAACTTGACATTCGATCTGTTCCTGAAACTAGTTAAACTTCCTTAAAGATAGATTAGATGTCCAAAATTATGGATTGCAGTTACTCCAACAAGCTTACAAAACAACCAAAATTCAAAGTTCAACTCACCACTCGATGTGACTCTCACAATTTGTTGGAGGACCCATACAGCAAGTTCAAAGTCCAACTCTTTCCTAGAGTTACTCACACAACTAGCTAAGTACAAAAATGACAAGTCTGGAGTCTAACTCTCCCCAAGAGCAGCTCCTACAACTAGACATCCCCAAGATGACGAATCACAGGACAAGGCACATGCATGTAAATGATTTCCTATTTCGTGAACAACAAGTCTCGTTACAACTGCAGAATTACAATGAGTCTACGTCTCATGCCTAAATACCGCTACAAAAGTCTTGCAAACACTATGCAACAAGTAGTCCTACAAGTTGTCCTTCCGACTACATGGTAGAGGGATGTTCCGCCAAAGAGACATAAACCTCTTCATAGGCCCCCTACAAGCTAATAGCTCCCCAAGGTTGCCTCAACTCTTGACGATAAAATTCAAGACAAGCCCTCCTCATGCAGGTAAGCTCCAAGTCTTTCACACCACCTTCACCTAAGGAAGCTCCAACTTCATCTCACGCGACGTGCCGCTCAAACGGACAAGTCCTAACTCCGTCAAGCGCAGTGTACCGCAGAGGAAAGCAAGCTCAACGTTTTCAGAGTTGCCTCTACTCATTTGCTGGGCGCAAACTACGGGTTCAACATCAAATCCATCACAAAGTTGTCTCTACAAACTTGCTTGGTGCAAACAGTGAGTCCGAACGTCATTTCTGTCTCAGAGTTGCCTCTAATAACTTGTTGGGAACAAACAAGAAGTTCAAACGTTCGACTTTGTCTCAGAGTTGTCTATACAAACTTGATAAGCACAAACAACAAGCTCCACATCCAATTCTGTCGCAGAGTTGTATCTCCAAACTTGTCGGGATCAAACGACAAACCGTACATAAACTCCGTCTCAGAGTTGTCTCTCCAAACTTGTCAGGATCAAACAGCAAGTTCTGAGACCAAATTTGTCTCAGAGTTGCCTCTCCAAACTTACTAGGATCAAACGTCACGCTCTATGTTCAACTCCGTCTCAGAGTTGTCTTTCCAAACTTGACGGGATGAAATGACAAGTTCTACGACGAACTTCATCTCAAAGTTGCCTCTAAAAACTTGCCAGGCGTAAATGGCAAGATCAAAAGTTCAACTCCGTCTCAGAGTCACCTAAAAAACATTGCTGGGATCAAACAGCAAGTTTGCTACAGCTCTTCTAGGTCAGCTACATATACAAGATTCAACGATCAAAGCACTCTGCTCCTAGACCAATAAAATGCTCGTCTAATGATGAAACGCTTGATCGACAAAACAAGTGAACAACACAATGCTTGGTCGAAGAAAGAGCGATTCAACGAAGTGAACGACACAGCGATTGGTCAACAAAAGAGCAATTCGACGAAGTAAACTGCTCAACAAATGCTTGGCAGGGAAAATGCAAGATCTTCAAATCCAGCTCAACAAAGATCCGCAACGATTCCAACTCAACCAAAAGCTTCTAATTTCTCCTAGGTTGAACTCAACACCAATCAACACTTGGCCAAGATTCCAAAACTCAGACCAAATACTCCAAAAGCTTCCACACAAGCTTCGAGATCAGCTATGAGCTTCGATATGTGCAAACAAGGGGTTCAAAGTGCTCCAAAAAAACAAATCTCCAAGATGATAAACCCTAAGCCACAAACACCAACTTCGAAGCTCACTGACTCAACCAACTTCAATCTCCCACTCGAAGTCAGCAAGCTTCCAAATCAACAGGGTGAACGCAACTTCCTTAAAAATCCAGCTTCCCCATAAGTGATACGATTGCCTCTGAACTTAGATTGAAGCTAAGTTGGTAAAATCCTAGCTCAATGCAAGTCTGCCGTCCCTTATTAGCAAAAACCCAAAGCTCCACTATGAAGATGATCGAGTCACACTCGTCACATCCCAAGGAGACCTCCAATCTTATCTCCTTCTTTGATGATGCAGCAACAAAGGAAGCACAAACCACTGCTTTGTTTGTACCCAGAGCGAAGAACAACAACCTGAAGCTCCAACACTTGGAAAAAAAATCGACTTCAAAGGTTTCGAAACTCTGTCAAGGCTCAGCGAAGATGCTCACCTCAGCTCAGCGAAGAAGCCTTAGCTTTGTCAAGGCGTTCATCGAGCTTTCCCACACCTCAGGTTCGACTGCCGAGCTCCTATAGCCCAGCTTCATCACCTCATCGAGCTTGTAGCTCGCCAAAAACAGCACCGTCGAGCTTCCCTGTTTACTGAGCTCCATCATCCAAAGCCTTGCCAAGCTCCCATAGCCGAACTCCATCACCTCATCGAGCTTGCAACTCGCCAAAAATAGCATGCCGAGCTCCTCAAAGCCGAGCTCCAAACCGTCGTCGAGCTTGAGGCTTCACCGAGCTCCTCCCAGGCATTGCTGAGCTCCAAACTCCAAGAACTCCAAGTTGCCGAGCTTCGTTTCCAAGTTCGCCGAGCTCCATCTCCAAAATTCGCCGAGCTCCTCCTCTGAAGTTCTCCGAGCTCTACCTCCATAGTTCGCCGAGCTCCACCACCAATTTTCCGAGCTCCATCGCCCAAAAACAAGAATTAAAAATGAAGAAGAAGGGCTCTAGCTCGGCAAGATCATTGGCCGAGCTGAGTGGTGCTTGCAAGCGATTACGGTCGTTGGATCTCCAAGAAATTCATGCACACGCTTGATCAAAGCGCCAGATTCAGCCACGTCTTGGACTTCTCCCTTACCGCTCGCTTCAATTCTCGGCAACCATATAATCAAGCTCCATCATGATCCACACATATGATTGTGCCACATCCCCCTTCGTCACCACAATGCCATTACTCCCATTCAATCTCATCAGCGAGCGAGCTACGCCTGATCAATGCCTCTGATTACTCCAAAATGAGCGAAGGCTAGATAAATTAATAAAAAAATCCCCAAAATTAATTTAAATTTTTTAAAAATTAATTAAAAATTCCAAAAAATTTTATTAAATTAGGAAAATCAATTAATTAGAAAATTTGAAAAAGCAATTTTGAATTGGAAAAAATTTAGAAAAAATCCGAAAAAATCATGGAAATTCCAGAAAATTTGGAAAAGTCCAGAAAAATATTCGCCGCTTTCATAAGTTTCTGATCAGTTTCAGGTATCTCCAATCGTCCCTAAAAGCTAAGATTATATTCCAGAACTCTGAATCAGGGTGAATTACTTCTTAAAAGCCAAGAGAATTGTCTTCCAGGAGTGGGGGGCTTATGATAATGGTAAAAATCGCAATAAATTAGGGCTATGTGATTCCAACATAGATCCTAAAGCTTCTACAGGCAGATTAATTATAACAGTCCTCTTTAACAGGTTCGGGCCTTTTTCAGCCTCATCTAATCAGACATGAGCCACTCTCAAGCCCATTAAAAGCGACTAGGTCCACTAGGAGAGACACCCAGCCATAAGGGATGTAAATCAAATTACTTATCCCCAGACAATGGAGTCTTATCTTTTAAGGGGGATAATCAATAGGAGATAAGGGATTCATATCAATCTAACAAATCCATATTAATCTTCTAAACTCTTTCTAAGGTCTATAAATACCCTCCCTCCTCCTCAGTCAGAAGGTAATCAATAAATCTGCAATTTCTTTCTCAAACTCTCTTTCTTTCTCTAATTATGACTTAAGCATCGGAGGGTCTGTCGCTGGGCCACCCCCGAAGTTTCAGGCTTTCTGCAAGTCCATCGGCCGAGTCAGCAACAGTTAGATTCAGATCACAGTGTTCAATCAATGATCTAGATCAACTCTCGGGAGCTCTAACTACTTTTTACGGCAGCAATCAAATATTAGATCTTTAGTAGTTTTCTTCAAATATAAACTTACTATCTGTTTGCTCTCACACCAAAATAAGCAATAACAATTTTTTTTCATCTTTTATGAATGTGTTAATCCATTAGGATTTTGAATTTTTCTGTACGTCAATCACGTCAACTGATGGAGGCTCACGCGGTACCTTTCCCTACAAATAGTTCATAGGTGTTTTCCTCAATTTACCCTATAGAAAATGGACTAATTTTCTATTTTTGGTTTTCCGCTACTATTATACTTTTGAGGTAAGTAGAAGAGGAACCTAATTTTGGCAGCGAGGCGTTAGAAATTAAGAATGCCCCAGGTGAATGTAGGTTCGATTTCAGATTTTGCTTACTTTTAAAAGGTCCAACTTCAATATGTAATCTAGTAGGGGTCAACCCGTTTTAAATGAGCTATCTATTTTGCATAGATCTTTACTACATAAGTACTCTTCCTATGTATATTGCATAGATCTTTTCTAGGCACTCTTCCTATATATACATACATGACCTAAATACAAGAACAAGATTTTTTCTACGCACCCTTCCTATATATACATACATGTCCTAAATACAAGAACAAAGTTGATGTGGCTAAATAATATGGTTCAATCCGAGCTACCTGATCCCCTCAAAATCTGCTCCTCTCCAATCATCAGGTTTGATGACCTAACGGGCTTTCTATAAGTTCAGGCTTATCAAGAAACGTGTCGGCCCGGCCCATTAGGGTTAACATACCCACTTTCTCTGCCTATAAATACCAGGCCCCCTTTTCCCTATAGAGGTAATGTCATTTTCTCCACCTGAGCCCTAGCTTTCATTCACCCCAGTGACTGACAAGATCGTCGGAGGGCTTGCCACCGGGACCAACCCCGATGTTTCTAGGTATTTTGCAAGGACTCAGGGGGTCAGCTACTAGAAGTTCCCCCCACACAGGCCCTATTTCTTAGACCCAGATATGTGGCTGAGATCTATCTTAGATATGTCTATTCTACTATAAATTACAAGAACTCACACCTGGTGTTCCCACACTTAAAAAAGCAGCATCAGGTTGGCACCGTCTGTGGAAACTTCTACAGACTGATTCGATCTTAGGCTCGGATCCGACCCAAGACCGTATTCTTCTATGGCACCAAAGGCCAGGAAAGCACCAACGGTGGGACGTCAAGCCGACCCTCTTCATCACTCACACAGTCATGCCATCACGCAGGGGTCCCAAAGGCAACTAGCCAAGGGTCAGTCGGAGCCCGGTTCGAGCGCTTCACGTTCGGTCACTGATGACCTCCAGCATGTTCTAAATAATCGGCACCCTTTGGATGACCTCCTGCATCAGCTCAGCCGATCGAGGAGAGAGGCTGCACCCTCTAACCAGGCTCCGACACACAGAGTTTGTCCGTTTCAGGGACGAGAGCATTGGCATACCCCCTCTTCGAGAGATTACCTACCCCGCGTGGCTAGGGCGAGCAGGCCCCAGTCTCGAGGACCGAGTTTCGGGACTTCCGAAATGAGGTCCCCAGGCTCTCCAAGGCAGTCCCAAAGCTAAGCATCCAAACAAAGACCCTCGTAGGGAGGAAGCCCAGGGCAGCGAATCTTGCAATTCAACGTGGCCAGCGAGGCAAGAGGAGGCCGTCCTCTAGCAGGCAATCTATGGACAATTCAGCCTCCGTCGTGGAACGATGGCATCACCCGTAGTCACCAAATACCCCACAAGCGTTGCCACCGGGATGATAATTCCGGAGTAGTGCTCACGCCATGACATGACGCATCAAGCAGGCAGTCTGTGAATCACTCTTTACACCGCCAATCCGATGGCCCTCATACTCGTATTTTTCTCTTACTTTCGTCACATCACTACTATGTGTCTAGTCCTTAATTATTTGAATCATGAATAACGTCAACCCTTAGAGTTAGCTCTTTCCTCTATACCGGTCGTAACCATCATTCAATAATATGATCCAAACTTGGTCTTTCATCTCAATAGTTCATCTCAAAAATAATTTATTCAATTACCAGTAATAGGACTTAGCTACCCTCTAGTTCAAAATCTCATTTCATGTCCATAAATTGAGTATTCACACTCACCAATATTCCTCATAAGTTATCATGGTTCTTTTCATTTCAATTCATGCATAATTTTTCACCATACAGAGACAAGATTATTCCATTTTTCACAATTTCTCAAATTACAAATTTAATCTCGCAATTATTTCTTTGCATTCATAAGACTAAAATCTCATTTATTTAAACCAAGCAAATTATTCACATTTGCATCAAGTCATGAATTCCTTAAAAAAACTTCGCACAATAATTCTTAAAAGAGACTAATTATTGCTTTGTTTATCTCATAAAAATACTCTTATAATTCCTCTAACTTGGTCTATAATTCTCAATTAAGCTATAGAAATTTTCCATGAGATCTAAGTAATTTCAGGATAATTATAACAATTTTTATGAATTTATTTCACTTAAAAACATTTAAAAAATATCAATTTCCCAAAAAAACCGAAAATCAAAAACCTTGGCCGAAGCCAGGTTTCGAACAGCACACACACACACAACCGCTGTGCTAGAGTAACGTTACTGTGGCGCAGCTGCTGACCAGAAAGGCTAACAGCGCCGATCGATAAAAGGGGAACTTATAATCCATTTATACTTTAGGGCTCGGTATTGTATTAATTTCACAAATGGAAAAATAAATAGTCTATACAGAGACTCGAACTCATGACCTCTTGCTACAGTGACATTTTTATTTTACACCTACTGACCAGAATGGACAGAGTGACTAACCCGTAGAGAAAATAATCACAAATAGTTTTGTATCTGACTGTAGCAATTCTAGCTCATAAAAATAACTCATTTCTTTCAAAATACGATTTGTTCCTCTAGAAGCATAAAATTTTCCTGACTGGATTTCTTTGAAATTTATACAGTAATTTAAGATTTTAAAAACCATTTAACTCACATTTTTTATATAAAAGACTATTCTTTTATTTGTACAAAAATGGTCACAAAAAGCTTTATGTCCTCTTAATTTGTCTCTTTTCAAAGAGAAAATTCTAATTTGATAATTCTCAAATGGGTTTTTCTTTATTAAACTAATAATTTCCGCATTTTCTTCTTTTATTAATAAAAATCCATTCTTTCTCTTAACTTAGTCCTAATTACAAAATGTTCATTTTTCTTTCTTTCCAACAAAACAACATGTAAATTTGGGAATTTTTGTATCAATCTTACTAACAATAAACATGTATGATTTGTTAATCAATCTACTTTCATAGCATGGAGATTTCTCATAGTTCACATCTTATAAACAACACAATTCTTCATATTGCATTTTTTCTACGTACATGAGCATTTTAACAAAGAGATTCATATTTTCTTAATTAACAAACAAGTATAGTATCAAGTTATCACCACAATATTTCTATTCACATCATTCAATCAATTTTACTACTTATTTCATGTGATTCCACATGGGTTCATTTTCTCCTTAAACATGGTACTAACATAAAGCAATATTTCCTTTTCTTGTTTATTCTAACATGATCACAAACATAAACCTAGCATGGTAACTAGTTAGAAGTTGTTGGAAATTGCCCACCTTTAATGGAGAGAAAACAACAAGAACTCCTAAAAGATCTCCTAGAATGAACAAGGGAAGCCTTCTCCTAGATCGAGCCACCAATTGACTTCTCCTCGCTTGTATGGAACCCGAGCCCTCTCCTTTGCTTTTTGAAGTATGCTGGCCACCTCCTAGGATGAGCACACACACCAACTAGCATTCAATCTTTTAACTCACAACACTCCTAATCTTTTGCTAACAATTTTTCTTTCTTTCTTTCTTTCAATTCTTTTCAATTCTTTATTTTTTTCAAGTGCAAATATGAATGAGTGTGTGTGTGTGTGTGTGTGTGGAGGGGGGGTATTTATACTAATTTGGAGTGCAAATGGAAGGCTAGGATTAGTCCAAATAGTTAAGGATCAAAGGCCAAGATGAATTAGGGAGTTGTAGCAACTACCCATGATGGAGCAACCACCTCCCCACTTCACCTATCTCTCCCTCTTTCTTTGCACAATCCGGCCTATCCCATAGGTGCACTTGCACATGCTAGTGCAATGCACATGCAAACTAGTACCCCCTACCAAAAGTTTGTTCATGTGTTTTAATTAATTGTTTACTAAATTGATCTAAACTACAAGTTAGGCTAATTAAAAGAGGAATTAAATTAAATGGGCTCACTAATGGGCTAAATGACCATGAGCTCTAGTAAATTAATTAATTAATTAATTATAGTGGGCTAGAAAAAGATAATTAGGCTTAGGATTTAATTAGGCTTTTAAAAATAGGCTTTTTAGAAAATAAAGAGAATGACTTGAAATAATTATTGTTTCATGTTATAAAGGAATAATTTTCTAGAAAAATGCATATGAAATTATACGTGCAAAATACGTAAAAATCAACAAACTCTTATAAATAAAATTCAGGATGTTACAATCCACCCCGAGCGAACAACATAAAGAAGAGGGATAGGAGGTTCTATTGTCGATTCCATCTCTATTATGGGCACGAAACGAATATCTGTCGTGCGAGGCGCTCATAAAAATGGGTATGTAAGGGAGTTCACTCGAACTGACCCGAGGGATCAGAGAACATTGCCCCCTCCCCAGATGTCCGGTAGTGGGGCCAAAACGGAGCCCGAACCACAAGCGGCCGGGGGGCCGGCCATTCTTCATTGCATACACGGAGATCCCATGGAGGTGAATCCCGTACCGCACGCAAGGCCTTTGTCCATGAGGTAACTCCATTCACAACTACATGCCCCCCATGGACCAAGGGGTGCTGGTCTCATTATCCAACAAAGACCTGGAAGGTTTCCTACTCCCTCACTGTGATGCTCTTGTAATCAGCCTCGGCAAGGCAAACCACGAAGTCTGTCGAGTCCTTGTTAACAACAAAAGTTCTGTCAATATACTGTTCCAGGAGGCATTTGAAAAGCCCAATCTCCCTCGCGAGAGAATGAAGCCGGTCGGGTACACCCTTCAAGGGTTCTCCGACGTCCTTGTCCAAATTGAGGGAATTGTCACTCTCGACGTGATAGCCGGAATGGCACATACCACCCGCACAGAGGCGATGGACTTCGTGGTGGTCAACATCAAGGCTGCCTATAACACGATCCTGGGTTGGCCCGGTCTCTGCTCCCTACAGGCGGTACCCTCCGCCTATCATCCGAAGCTTAAATTTTCTACTAACCATGGGGTCGGCAGTGTCCGAGGTAATCAGGAGTCCACGCGTGCATGCTATATGGCTGCTGTGGGGGTGCGGTGTTCCCCCTTGATATAGTGGAACTCCCATCTGACAGAAGCCCGTTGCATGCAATGCCCGTCGACAAGTTGGAAGAGATCCACTACTATGAGGGGGACAAATCCAAATGGTTCCGAGTAAGCCAGTCTCCTGTTCTGGAACTAAAGCTCGATGTTATGGACTGTGTCTGTCGAAATGTTGATCTTTTCGCTTGGACACCCTCAGATATGCCGGGGATTTCGGAAGAACTTATCATGCTAAAACCGAGCGCCCATCCAGACTCCAAACCGATTCAGTAGAAGCAGCGTAAGTTTGCTCCCGATAAACAACAAGCTGTGAAGGATGAAGTGTATAAGGTCCTTTCAGCGCTCATCATACAAGAAGTCAGCTACCCGCAGTGGCTGACAAATGTTGTAATCGTAAAGAAACCGATGCCACGTACCAAAGGCTAGTCAATAGGGTCTTCAAGAAACAGATAGGACGGAACATGGGGGTATATGACGACGATATGCTCATCAAAAGCCGGAGAGGGCAGGATCATGTTAACAATCTGGATGAAGCTTCAGGGTCATATGATAATGCAACTCAACCCCTCCAAATGCGCCTTCGGTGTCACTTCGAAAAAATTTCTCGGATTCATAGTCAGCCAGCGAGGCATCGAGGCAAAATACCGAAAAGAGCCAGGCCATACTAGCCATGGCTCCTCCGAGAAATGTCAAAGAGATCCAACGGATTACGGGTTGACTGGCTGCCATTGGCCGTTTTTCTTTCCAAATCTGGAGAAAGGTCGCACCCGTTCTTCAAAGCCCTTTTGGGAGCAAAAAACATCGAATGGGAGAACCCTCAACAGCAGGCCTTCGATCAACTAAAGTCTTAGCTGGCCAACCCCCCGCTCCTCAGCAAATCCGAGTCGGGAGAATCTCTCTTCCTTTACCTGGCCGCGTCAGAGCACGCGCTTAACATCTATTATTCATGGAGGAAGAAGAGGTCCAGAAGCCCATGTACTATGCCAACAAAGTTCTGCACTATGCTGAACTCTGGTACGCCAAGGCAAAAAAATCACCTGTGTCATGGTGATAGCCGCTCAAAAACTATGACCGTACTTTCAGGCGCATACCATCCAAGTCCTAACAGATCAACCTCTCAAAATTGTCCTCCACAAATCGGAGAACTCCGCCCGCCTGATCAAGTGGTCCATCGAGCTCAGCCAGCATGGCATTAGCTACCAACCCCGGAAAACCATCAAGGGGCAGGCCCTCGCACGGAATGCACCATTTCTGAAGCCCCAGAAGTCCTAGAGGACGAATCGATATGGGAAGTCTATGTGGATGGGTCATCATGCGAAGGTGGCAACGGAGCTGGCATCATACTCAGATGACCCAATAACTATGCTCTCCAGTATTCCTACGTCTAAACTTCCAGGCATTCAATAACGAGGCTGAGTACGAGGTGATGATCGTCGGACTCATGCTAGCACACAAAGTCGGGGCAAGACGGGGAAAGGCCTTCAGTGCCTCCCAGCTCGTGGTCAAACTGATCAGCGGAGAGTACGAGGCATGCGATGCCCGAATGATCCTGTACTTAGGACGTGTCAGAGAAATCTTGACAGTCTTTGAGGAGACCGCTGTTGAGTGCATTCCGAGGGAACAGAATGCCCAGACCGGCCCCCTTTCCAAGTTTGCCTCATCTTCATTCGAGGGCCTCGATCAAATAGTATTCATTGAGATCCTCCTTAAGCCTAGTATCGAGAACCACGAGTCCCTCTGTGTCAACGAAGGCGGTCGAACGGTCACATGGATGGATCCCATTAGAAAATTTATGTTAAACGGCGAGCTTCTATTGGCCGACCATACTGCAGGACGCCCACAATCTTCTGAAGAGGTGTGGCTCCTGCCAAAGGTTCTCCTTGGTTAGGTGCATGCCCCAAGCCGAACTTAAGTCACTCTCCAGCCCGACTCCCTTTGCAATTTGGGGGATGGACCTAGTTGGTCTGTTTCCCAAGTCTACTTGCCAAAGGCGCTTCCTCATAGTAGCCATCGAAACTTCACCAAGTGGATCGATGCAGAACTCCTGGCCACGATCACCGAACATCAATCCCAAAAATTCTTCTGGAAGCACATTGTCTGTCGGTTCAGGATATCGCATGTGCTTATCTCCGACAACGGAACTCAATTTGCTGGCAAAAATTTTTGCAAGTTCTGTGAAGACTTCAGGATCCAACAGCGGTTCTCGTCAATATCACATCCGCAGTCGAACAACTAAGCCGAAAATGCCTACAGTCAGATTCTGGATGGTCTCAAGAAACGGTTGGACACCTCCCCCAAGGGGCTATGGGTCGACGAGTTACCCAGCGTCCTTTGGTCATATCGAACGACTAAGAGGATCCCTACGAGTGAGTCTCCTTTCAACCTCAAATATGGAACGGAGGCGGTCATCCCAATAGAAATCAGGATTCCTTCACCGAAAATCCTGAGTTTCAATGAAGAATCCAACACGAGCGACCTTAGGGCCAATCTGGACCTAATCGACGAAATTTACGAGAAACCCACTACCAAGAGAAACATTTATCAACAACGGATCAAGAGATATTACAACATGAGGTTCTGCTGGCCAACATCAAAGAGGGTGACCTCATTCTCAGAAAGATCGCTATTTCAGACCCCAACAAGAGGGGTAAACTCACCCCAAATTGGGAGGCCCGTATAAGGTCTCCCAAGCGGTACGCCCTGGCACGTACCGACTTGAAAACCTAGGGGGCAAGAGGATCAAGAGACCCTGGAACGCAGAGCAACTTTTCAAGTTTCATGAGGGGCCAAATTAGACCTTACTGGTTGTAATCGGCGCTAAGTGCCACTATTCCTTTTGTAACCAAGGAAGTAAAGACAATGAATTTTCTTCGTCTTTGATTATGTTGTTAAGTTTACCTAACTATAACGAAGGATTTCACAATCTCTTACGTCTTCGCCGCTCGGCTTGGACTTCGAGCAAACAGCCAGCTTTCTACAAGTTGCTCGATGCTCGGCACGATCTGTGTCCCCAAACGAGGGATTACTTAATCTTTTACGTCCTTACCACTCGGCTTGGACTTCGAGCAAGCAACCATCTTTCTCCAAGCTGCTCATTACTCGGCACGATCTGTGCCCCCAAATAAGAGATTTCTCAATCTCTTACGTCCTCGCCACTCGGCTTGGACTTTAAGCAAGCAGCCAGCTTTATATAAGCTGCTCGTCGCTCGGCACGGTCTGTGCCCCAAATGAGGGATTGCTTAATATCTTACATCCTCGCCACTCAGCTTGGACTTCGAGAAAGCAACCTTCTTTCTACAAGCTGCTTAATGCTTGACACTATCTGTGCCCCCAAACGAAGGATTGTTCAATCTCTTACGTCCTCCCCTCTCGGCTTGGACTTCGAGCAAGCAGCCAGCTTTCAACAAGCTGCTCGACACTCGACAGGATCTATGCCCCCCAAACGAGGGATTGCCCAATCTCTTACATCCTCACCACTCAGCTTAGACTTCGAGCAAGAAGCCATCTTTCTACAAGCTGTCAATGCTCGGCACGATCTGTGCCCCTAAATGAAGGATTGCCCAATCTCTTACATCATCGCCACTCGGATTGGACTTCAAGCAAGCAGCCAGCTTTCTACAAGCTGCTCGATGTTCGGCACGGTTTGTGCCCCCCAAACAAGGGAGTTCTCAATCTCTGATATCCTCAACTCATTTCTCACAACCTCCCCCTCAGCATCGGTCTGGACCCATAAACATTTTGGTTACATATGTGGTCCCTGCATTCGACAGGGACCCCGAGCGCTCGGTCTTGAGTCGATCACCTTTCAACCCCTTGACAGCTAGGAACAGGCCAGCTCGCGTCGGCTACCCCTAACTGCCAGAGGGTGGTAAGAGGACCACCCGAGCCTCTTAGACGTTCTAAGTTCGGCAGAAGACCTCGAGCTCCCGACCATGAGTCGGTCCTTCTTTCACCCACTGGCAGCAAGGGATAGCTTGGCCCTCATGTCGGCTACTCCTAACTATTCGAGGATGGCATGAGAACCACTGGCTTCAAGAGATCTCTCAGTGAACTGAGGGATAAAGAATGAAAGGGGGAGGGGTTATATAGCCAGGGAGGCGAAGATAAGCCTCCCACAGCGCACTAATGATGGCTCAATAAATGCCCATGGAAGGCAAAAGGTCTCACGTTCAAATTAATGTTATCGAAAGGCAAAACGTCTCCAGTTCAAATTAATGTTATCGGAAGGAGAAATGATGCACATTCGTCCGGTTCAGGTGGACAGGGCTCGAAGCCCGGCTTCGACTGCGATTCAGCCCCTGTCCCTCATAAGCAAATAGGGATCGACGCCCGACATATCCCTCATCGACACCACACGATCCCTTTGTCTCACATAGGACGTCGACCCCCTGACAAAAGATAGGGAAAACTAGAATCATTTCTACGACAACATACAAAGGTTCTTTAATACAATCGGCAAGTTCGCATTATTACATGATTATTATGACTGATACAACCTCGGCCTAGTCCTTCTCTTGGGTGGCCTTAGAGCTGGTACCAGCCAGCTCGAGCCCTATCGAGCGGGTCTGTTCGTCAGCTCGCCCATCGGGCTCCTTCAGGGTTTCCAAGGAGGACACTCCGGTGACAGAGCTCTGGGCATCACCCAGCCTTGCCATCTCTACTCTCAATGTCAGAGATGTGCCTCCAACAACAAGCTAATCACCCCCGAAAGGACGAGATTGAGATCCACTCATGCCAAGTAGTACCTTGAACCTTTGTATCTCCAGTTCCTTCTCCATGATCACCTCCCGGAGGAATGTTTTCGAGGTTGGTGTCCAAGTGGAAGCACCAGACATCGACCATCTAGTCTCGGTGCTCCCCATGTCGTAGTTGGCAATGGTCTTCTTCAGACGAGCTGACTCCAAGCTCAACTCCTTCAATTTGTTCATAAAATAAAATACGACCGCTTCACGGTCTTAAGCCTATTTTCGATAGCACTCCAGGATAGACTCTAGCGACGCGAGCTTGCCCCACCTCACCACCACGAGGGTCCACCTCGAGGGGCACGTTCATCTGGCATAAAGAAGGAAAGAGTACATCACTCCGAGCCTCATAAACTTGGCTAAATCTCAAAAACTCGCATCACAGATTACGCCAAAGAAATCTCAAGTCAAACGGTCCGGCTAAAAATTCATTTCCTGACCAAAATCCTTACAAAACTGTGGTGGCCAGTCCGCGTTTGGTAAAATACAAAAAAAAAGAAAAAACTAAAAACTACTGCTCGGGAGGGAGGTGAACCTCTTCGTTGCCCTCTACATCGATGATAGGATCGGCCACCGCGACGGCATCCTCCTCGGAGTGCGTCGCCTCAACCCCCTCGTCGCCGTCGCCTATGAGCATTTTCGGTTGTTGGGGAAGAATCATCCCATAGTGAAACTCCTCGAGATGGCACTCGGGAAAGTAAAACTTGACATGCTCAAGGGCCTTGTTGTATGCCTTGTTCTGAGCGGTGATGACCTTGTTGATGGCAGCAGTCTTGGTCTTCTTTATCTCTCGAGCGGCCGCCTTCTTTATTTCTTCCTTGGCCCAGACTCGGTCATCTGCCATGGAAGCTAGTTCGGCCTTAAGGGCTTGCTCACGAGATGCGGACACGTCCAGCTTCAGCTTAAGCTTCAAATCCTTCATCTCACGCTCGTACCGTTAAGCGTTCCTCATTTCCTTCTGGAGCTTGCGGGAGTGCAACTTTGCCATCCGGGCCCCGACCATAGACGCCTGCAGATGAAGGGATAAGACTTTAAAAGGAGAAAAGGGGGAGAAAATCATTGTACGGAACTTCGGCAGTTAAAGGAGGACATACCAGCATGCTGGTCTGAGCCTACCTCATATAACTGGACTCTAGCATCTCGGTCGGCAGGAGCTCTCTTTCGTGGGGCGTGGTGAGCTTTTCCTACCTCGACCACCACTGGCCCCTCGGTCAGCATATCGGCTGTCCTCACGGCCTAGTCAGGGGCCCACGATTGCAGCCCTTTGTCACCTACTACATCCTGAGCAGCGGGGTGAACGGGAGTGATCCCACCCTTCAGCACCACCAAAATCCTAAGGTTACTGGAGCTAGGTGCTGCCTTCGATAAGCCGGAGTTCCCCGGGATCAACAAGATCTTCTATTTCTTGGGCTTCAGATCTGAGGGACCTTCGCCCCCAACTTGAGAGGATGCCTTCCTCTGCCTCGACTGCTCAGTGGCCCTCTTCTTGGCCAACTGGGCCCTGTTTGCGTTGATGGCAGCATCGTCCATATCTAAAAAAGAGAAACAAGGCTATAAGGACGAAGGAAAAAAGATGATTAAAAAGAAAATGACGGACATATGGGAAGGAATAGGGCTCAGTCCAATCCTGGCCAAGTGCCTCTCTGTCATTCGGCCAGCCGATGCTGTGTCCGGAGACAATCTGATCCACATTGGCCCACTCCTCATCGGTCAGGTCTCTTCTCCTTGGTGGCTTGTGATTCGGCTTATAGAAATTCCAGGCTATGGAAATTCGAAGTGTAGCGCCCCAAATCCCCATACCGAGAACCTGAGACCCTACTCTAGGAGTCGAACCTTAAAATAGCCACAATCACAGAAAGTACAGGAAAATTTAAAATTTTTATTCCATATAAATGTTACATTTACAAGTGTTACAATGTCCAAATAAAAATTACAAGATTTACAACAATATAATAGCACTTGCATGTCCCTTGGATCCTTGGACCAACTCGAGCTCTGTAGTACCTGTAGATCGGCTCTGGATACCTACAAGGTGGGGAACGTCAGTACTTCGATTGATGCAAAGCTGATGATAATAGCGATCCTCTAAAATTCAGTCGCAACCATAATTTATGCAAAAGAGAAAAGTGATGTGCCAAAACAAGAGTTTAATAGATTTGGATTCTAGTGTAGTGATATGCTATGACCCTATGACTAGATGCAGCAATCACATGCCTGACTCTAATGCAAGCAAGACTTTGGAGCACTCTGTAACACCCCGAATCCCAAATATACTGAATTCGAGATGTTCTACAGGATATTTTCGCTTCCTTTAGTACAATTTTACAAGGAAACTTAAACTTTTCTCTTTACATCAGAGTTTACATGAATACATTACAATTTACACTGCACAGCGGAAGTAAACTTTATAACCATGAAACAAATATACAACAACATTGAGTAATCTTTAAGCATTTGTTCCTCTTTAATCTTTATCAAGCCATTTACCTGCATATAAAACTGTGGGTACATCAGTTTATTCAACCGACGATCATTATACATGGTCATCCTCTCTATGCCAGGAATAGTATAACTTATTTTCCATATTTAGCAAACACAAACTTGTCACATATCAAACTAAAGGAACTACTCTATTGATGTCGTGTTGTGATTATGCACTTAGTCCTTAATGCAGTTATTTATGTTACATGACACAAATGCGTACTTGTTCGAATTCTATGCATCCCACACTACATAGGTCCGAGGGCAAGCCCTTAATCATTCTTCATCTTTGTAGGGTTCAATCCCTCGTTATGACTTAATCTACTACTGTAATTACGGTAGGTATCTTAGATGTTCTATGATCTACGAGCTCATATCCAGGCAGCCTGGAGGGGAATCCCACGCACTGACACGACGCATCGAGCAGGCAACCTATGGACAATTCAGCCTCCACCATGGAACAATGGCACCACCCATAGCCACTCAAACATCCCACAAGCGTCGCCACCGGGACGATAATTCTGGAGTAGTGCCCATGTCATGTCTTGACGCATCAAGCAGGCAGCCTGTGGATCACTCTCACACCGCCACTCCGATGGCCCTCATACTCGTGTTTTTCTCCTACTTTCATCACGTCTCCACTATGTACTAATTCTTAGGTATCAAAATCATGAACAAAAATCAAAGCTCTAGAGTTAGCCTCTCCGCTAAACCGGATTTATTCATTCATTCAAACATGACCAACCTTGGTCTTTCTTTTCAATTTTCATTTCATTTGTTTCCAAATGCCGGGGGAGACTTAGCTACTCTTTTTGTTTCAATTTTCAATTCACAATTTTCAAAATGAGCATTTCCGACTCATAAATTTTCATGTTGAGTTATCATACTCGAAAGTAATTCTCTTTTCCAATCATGATTTCTAATTCGTTCAAATAGTCCATAACTATACATGAAATTCATATGCTTTATCAATTATCAATTTCACTTTGAAATTCACATCACTAACGAATATTCACATTTCACATTTTTCACACTATTCTCAAATGAGAATAATTTGCATCACATCACACAATATAATTTCTTTTTGCCACATTAATTTTCTAATCCTTCATTTCAAATCATTTTTGCAAGATACAATATCACAAAGAATATCAATGTAGACTATAGTTCTATTTACTCATTTAGTCACAAATTATACTTTACTTTATGTAAATCATTTCCAAATTATTTTTAATAAGTCCCATGTATTTTTAGAAGAATACTCATATTTTTTTCATAATTTTTGGATCACCGAAACACCCAAAAAAATAATTTTCCCTAACTGCCGATGCCAAGGATCGAACCCAGCACCAAGGAGAACACAGCCGAAGGCACAGACCAACAGGCCACTTGCGCCAGCGGTATAAAGAGAAGACAGAGAGTATTTAATGCTCTCGGCCGCTGATTCTTATACTTTTAAAAATTGTGAAACAAAATGTGTGCCACAGGGATTCGAACCGGTCACCACAGGGAAACCAACACACGCTCTGACCACTTGAGCTACGTGCTCAGGTTGTCAAAGTACAACTTAAATTCTTTTTACTATCATTCTCTCTGTTATTAAGACAATTCGATATTCAACAAGTCCTCCTCTCATTTTGTTTTTATAAAAACTACTGAAAATTCCAGATTGACTAACATTATCATAATTTATATTCCAGTATAATAAAATAATTTTTTTTCGATAATCAAAACACATTTTTCATACATTTAATTCGAAATAGTGGACTATCACTACCACATTTCCTTCTCTTTTCGACATTTCTTAGCAATTAGCATTCTAATCTCTTTATCAACAAATTTCATATTAATTCTCTGTCTTTAATCATTTACTCAACATACAAACTCATATTTTAAATTATTCATGCCCATATTAACACCAAAGATCTATTTAACACATGAAATAGCATTATCAATCTACTAACTTTTGTATGTAATTCTTGATGGTAATAAATGTGTTTTCTTCAATCAATCCATGATCCTAATCAATTCACATACAACTCAAATAATGGAACCACATACAAATTTGTATATCCACATTTCAATCATTCAATAGGTTATTTTTCCTAATTAAAGTGTGCTCCTCTTAATCTTTTTCATGCTTCATTTTTCTAATTAAAACTAGCATGCATTCCTATTGTAGAAATAGGGAAAATTTACCCACCTCAAATGGAGAGACAAACACAATTAGCAACTTCCTAAACAAAAGTCCTTGCACACGAACGGTCCTCCTCCTAGAAGCGCGCACTCGAGCCTCCAAAAGCACCAAACCCGAGCACCACACAAGTCCACCAAGCACTCCAAAGCTGGTCCTTCTTCTCCTTGATGTTGCAAGCACAAACCCACACACTCTCAATCTTTTAACTCACACAATCACTACTAGATAAGGTAATTGAACTACAGGTTTGGAAGAGAATAATTTTGCACAAGAATAACTAGCCATGGGGGGGGGGGTATTTATACTAAAAAATCAGGGAGAATAGATGGCTAGGATCAAGTGGTTGGTTATAAGATGGAGGGCTAAGATGAAAGTAGGAGTTGCATTAACTACCCACAACCAAGTAACCACCAAGCATGATCTCCACTCCAATTTTGATTTTCCCTCCAAAAGATTGCAACCGGCCATGCTAGGAATGTGCATATTGCACGTGTACGTGCAATGCATGTGCATGCCACTTGGTCCAAAATTGCACATTAAATTTTTGTATAAAAATAAAATAGTCTTTAAATTGTATTCTACATGACAAGTTGTATAAAAATAGTTCATGGGCTTTAGTTTATGGGCCAAAATAATTATTATAAAAAATAATAAATTAAATTAACTTTGGGCTTTTAAAAGAAAAGACTTTTTGTCTAATTGAAAGAAGGCTTTTTAGAAAAAAATAATTAAAGGCACATATTAATTATCTTTACTCATCTTGATGAAAAATATTTACAAAAATATTGCACGTGCACACTACGTGCAAAATAAAATAATTTTTCATAAATAAAAAATCAGGGCATTACAACGAATGCATCTCATACTACATACGTCCCCAAATCTAACTGTCTTTCTCCACAATTCAGGGATTTGAACCCTCGCCATGCATCCTACTCTTATACTCAGCCAGTTCCCAATAGATTGTCCGTTGCCCAAGGAGGTTGCAGCGGTCGGTCTAGTTCGGCCACTACAGTGCCTAAGTGGTGGTCGTGTTTGCCACTTGGTACCCGCGCACGGACCTCTTTAGAAAGCCGCGTTGAATCCGGTTGCAAAACCGTGTGATTCATGTGTCCATTCCTAACTCGGGCTATGGACTAACGCATGCGTGTTCACCCCTGATCCGGGCTATGAACTTATATATACCAAAACAACAAAACCCACGTGCATAGGAACATGATGGCCTCGGGGGTCAAATCCTCCTAGCCTCCCGTACCTTATTCCGGCAAAACCTTGGGAATTAACAGATCGAGATACGAGCCGATGACTCACACATGAGTGCTGAAAATGTATCCCTACGACAGAAAGGTACAACACCGACTATGGTCTGCTAGTACTAATGCAATTACCCAACCCCTTAAGCTGTCACTCTAATCCCAGCCTTACTCTAATCACTTTGGGTAAAAGATCAGATTGCTTCCAAACTTGCCTATCAACCTCTGGCCCTGGCTATACCGGTCTGGTTCGCCACTTCTCCGACTTGGAATTGCCCAGCACTACGGCCTACATTCACCCCTAACCCGGCAATGAATGTGTGTTCACCCCTAACCCGGGCTATGAATTCATATGAATGGCACGGCTCGGATGTCCTATGCTTCGATGGAAGTTCACAACTTAGGGTCGACAGATGCAGGGTATCCCTTACCCTAGTGACTAACTCGAGTCACGCATCCCACTATAGGAGTCAACAACACCAACAACAAATACCAAACATCCCTAGACAAGAGTTATCAACACTGTAGTACATAGGGGAACAAGTCTTCACAATACCTAGTCAATAACCAGACTAAGCAACCTAAAGGGTTTCTGCCCAAAACTTAAAAAAGTCATAACTCCCTCGTTACAACTCCGATTGGGGTGTACGAGCCCAATCTGGAAAGGTAAGAACCTAGGCTACAACTTCCTAGTTGCTCATATACTCAAAGTCCATCATCTAGGTCCTCAAAATAGTCTCTCAAGCCTCAGACTGTGTATTTCCTGTACACGGGCTGCACCTTACCGGTAGCATAAAATCCTGCTCGCTCATCAGAATGCTACAAACCTTAGTCCTATGGAAAGGTGTGGATGTCCTCAACAATTCTCTAGTTGGTCATAAGTCCAAAATATACCAATAGATCACCCTAACACACACCTCTCACAAATATACCGAGTCACACACTAGGACTTCCTAAATCAGAGCATTTAGCTCAATTCCTGGCCTCTGTCTAGTATTGCAAAAATCAAAATAAATCAACCACTTATTAGAAACACCTCAAATAGGTCTTGTTGAAAAGGTTTTGATGTCTACTACAAACCTCTAAGGAAACAGTTCCTCAAATTTTGCTCTTAAGGAGCCTCAAATGTGCAATCTCTACAGGGTATCAAATTCGGCTGAAACCAGCACAGTACATGCTAATAAAATCATCATAAATTCTATACTCATCCAATTGACACAAAATTTACAGTGAATAAACTAAATAACAATATGAACAACATGCAAAAGGTTTCGTGTCCAAACTCAAAGTCTGCACTAAGTTCTTCATATTTCAATTAAGCACAGAAATCACCATGTTCTTCAGTTACAGCTCTAGCTACTGCTTAAAGATCAATTTTTAACATGACTGTAAATTCATCCAAATAATTCCCTGATTTTACTGTAGAATCTAGATACAAGTGGGAATACAGGGTAAAATTTTTAGATTAAGAACTTGCTCCAATTAATTATGAAAATTCTAACAATCTCAGGCATCATGTTAACCAACTCCTGCTGCTGTCTTACGACACAGTTTCACAAATAGATTTTATTAAAATAACAACCCATCTTAGAAATATCCGAAATAATTCATGAACCATATAGACACATATAGGAACATGTAAAATTTCCATGATCTAATTCCATGTGGTTTGCTCTCGGGAAAATCTAGAAAATAGCATACAGATCAAGATTCTAGTTCCAGTTTCTGATTTCAACTTCCAATCTTCTTAGATATTCATCCTAACACTTACTACCTCACATGCATGCAAGAAATCATTCAAGAAATAATAAGAAAGGTTTAGAGTAACTCCCCACCCTGAGTTGATGTAGAGCAGTTGATTTCCTTGAGCTTTCCTTCCTTGAGAATCCCTCCCAGAGCTCCTTCTTCAATCTCTTTTCTTACTCTCCTTCTCATCTTTTTTTTTCTTGGTTGAGTTCTGAAATTTCAGAACATGAGAGATGGAAATGAGGGGTTTTTTATTGTGGAGTGAGTGAGGAAAGAGGGGGGAGGGTGAGGTCGGTTTCTAGGTACTAGGGGGTAGGGTTGTAGGGTGGTTTTGAAGTGAAACCATGGCCTAGCCAATGGTTTTGAGGTGTAGTGTGTTGGCTGCCCATTTTAGCACTTAAACGGGTTCCTAGATGCGAGACGAGGGGTTTATCGAGTGTACGCAAGATATACCCACCGTAGTATCATACAGTGTTATATTTGCATAAGCGTCATACCAAAAACTAGTGTTTATACCAGTATCGGTCCTCCTCATTCTCGTGCATCTTTTAGAACGCAACCCTCCTACGAACCATCCCGCAAACCTAACCGCACATCACGATAGCAAAATCAACCCAAATCACTGTAATCATGTGCATGCATACGGACAATATACATACATACATATATATATTTAGGTATCGTACAATTCGGGGTGTTACACGAAGGCACCTGGTTTCGGACGATAAAATATTTTACCTTCCACCCTTTTATGGAATCAGGATGTCCATGGACTATCTTCCTATTAGGATGAGGCGAGATGTAGTAAATCCCTTCATACTCGCCCGACGAACTAATTCCCAGCATGACTTGGACGTAGTTCAGTCAGAGGAACTCCCCTCTCCTCGCAGAGCAACATGAAGCACACGAGCTGCTTTCTGGAGTTCGGGCCGTACTGCATGGGGCACAATCCCCCACAGTTCGACACCTCCTTGATAAACGGGTGCAGAGGCAGTCGTAAACCCAAGGTGAAGTCATCCATCTGGAACTTACAAAACCAAGGCGCTAGGTTATTTGTAGGACGGAGACCGAGGCTCGGAATTAACAACTCATACTCCAGCCCTATAAAGTAGTTGGCTTGAATTAGCGGTAGGTCGTCGGCCGTCAAGGTACACGACGACTTGTCAATTCAGATCTTTTACCGACCCAGTGAAGAAGGTTGCATACCATATGTGACCAACTCCACAACATCGTCCAGGTACATCCTCATGGAGCTCGGTTGCGGAAGGTACGGGACGGCTGTAGCACCCCGAATTCCCCAAACCGGAAACTCGAGACACAAGCCAGAATCTTACTTCAAACGAATCCAAACATAGAAAAATCACAAGAAATTAAAATCTTTCATGCCACATTGTTATTACAACGTACAAAATTGTTCAACAAAATTTACATCATGAATTTACATTGATCATTTCCATCAACAAATTACATTGTACAACCATTAGGAACCTCATCAACGAATTGGACGTCTCTCCACTAAATGTCTTCCACAGCTCGAGTCCTCCGCTCCACGATCAGCAATCCTGCAAATCTAATAAACTGTGGGCACGTCAGTTGAATACAACTGATGCAATGCTATAATACAGTGATCCTCTCTATGCTATAATATAGCAATTCCAAACCTCAACAACCAAAATTTGATGCAAAAGGAAAAGTGATGTCAAACCAAGTGTTGGTTTATGCCATGACCTAGATATAATGAACACAAAAATGCACACGATGCTCTTATTCTAATGCACGCCTAATTGGAAAGATATGCATCCCATACTACACATTCCCTAATCAAACAACGTACTTCAATTGATGGAGTTCGATCCCCCACTATGCATCCTACTCTTGTGCTCTCTCCTGTCTCTGATACTCTAGTGATGATGAGGATGTAGTCGTCCGATTTACTCCAGTCACTGCCACGCTAGTGGTGTCCAATTCCTCGTGTTTTATCCACTGTGCCCGAGGTCGCAGTCGCATAGCTTATGTAACATCCCGTATTTCTTGGAGGTATAATATACTAGTATAGTATAGTATAATATATATAAATATATAGAGTGTCATAATAGTAATAATGTTGGGTGGCAAGATGGTAATAATGATGTGATTTATTAAATGAGAAGTGGGTTGGCTGTCCTGTGTGTGGGGGGGGACCGTGCATGAAAGTTCCTGCACATACACAGCACATGTGGTGTTTGATGTGGGATGTGGTATGTGAGTATAGTCCCACATCGACATTTGAAGTGAAAAGAGTTGTGTATAAATAATATTGCCTATGATCAAGAGTCACCAAATCGGTTAACCACCTTTTTGAGAGGCAGCCTGTGGTGGGCAGTTGTACAAATAAATATACTAATAAGTAGGGATGGCGAACGGGTCGAGTGGGCCGGGCCGGGCCCAACCCGAACGGGTTGGCACGTATACTTCGCAGGGCTCGGGCCAGGTTGGGCTCTTATCTGGGCCAGACCGGGCCGGGCTGAGATTTCTTTTGGGTGGCCCGCCCAACCCGTGAACCCTTTAGGGTTCAACCCGGGTTGGACCGGGTCGACCCGCGGGTTGACCCGTTTAATATATATATATATATATATATATAATAATTTTTTTGGTAACTTAAAGCCTTAAAATAATAATAATTATTATAATAATACTAAGTAAGTAATAATACTAATAAACAATAAAAATCGAAATAATAATAATAAGATTGAAAGAGTGAAATTGACAACAAATTTTGAAATATTATTCATATGAATTTAAGTTATACAATTTAAACAATTTATAATGAAATAAGTACAAGTTTTCACAGATAAGTTTTATACAATAACATATTTCTTACATACAATTTTAATTGAGTACAAGTTTTCTAATTCGACATAACAAGCAAAGCTATTGTTGTTGTTGTTGTTGTTGTTGTTGTTCTTCGGGCGAGTTGCTCCCACTTGTGGAACTTGATAGTGCTTTCCCTTGTGTCCTATCTTCAGCCTTCAGCCAGTCTTCTGTGCAAACGAGCATCTCTAACGCCTCGGGCTTCAAGCGATTCCTGTAATCAGATAGAACCCTGCCACTTGTAGAAAATGCACTCTCAGAAGCAACTGTAGAGATAGGAGGAGTTAGTAAATCTTTAGCCATAATTGACAGAATACTAAAAGTGTGTTCATGTTCTTTCCACCATTGTAAAATATCTAGTGCAGAAAGAGTAGGCTCAGTATCCTGTTGGTTATACCAATTTAATTCATTTGGTTGATTAGTCCTAGGTTTTTTAGATTGAATTTGTTCAAGTAAACTAAATGTTCTATCACCAATTCTACTTTTACCCTTACCTTTAGAACTACCAGAAGAAGAACTAACTACAGAAGTTGTACTACTAGAAGCAAAACGTCTATCATAATAATCATACAAGTTATTTAACGTAGATTCAAACTGAACTAAAAAAGTAGTGCAATTAATTGTTAATTCTACATTTACCTCTAAATATCCAAAAAACATTTCTATCAAATTCTTCGTACCTTCTAATTTGATACGAGGATCCATAACAGTAGCAATACAAATCAACATAGGAGGAGGAAAATAATACTTCAAAAATTTTTGAAATGCAGGTTTTACAATGTCACTAATATAAGGATCATTTAACATTTCGTTAAATATTTGCATCATGCTAACTAATTCAATAAAAATGCTACTAGAAGTAGATTCATATGTTTTTGAAAATTTTAAAGTTGCGATTTTAAAAGGTTCTAAAAATTTCAATAAAGATTCGGCAAAAAACCAATCGGGGGGAGTCATTTCAAAATTGTACATATTTTTTGCGATACAAAAATCATTTACAACTGCTTTATAATTGGTGACAATATTTAGTAAATCAAAAGTAGAATTCCATCGGTGTCTAACATCCTTTGGAAATTTTCTAAAAGGAACATTTCTAACCCTACACCATGCTTTCCATTCTTGTAAAATACTTGGACTTAATGCAATGAAATGTACACAATTTCTAATTTTAACTATAGATGGATCGGCTATTCTTAATGCATCTTGAACACATAAATTTATAATATGACATGCACATCTAACATGAAAAATATTGTCAGATGGAGGGTTTAATACAGATTTTAAAGTAATAATTGCTACATTGTTATTAGATGCATTATCAAAACTAATAGCCATAATTTTATCGCGAATATGAAAGACATCACAAATTTCTATAATACGGTTTGCTATTTCAGCGCCACTATGGGGATACGGCAACGCCGCAAGTGATATGATTCTTTTTTGAAGAATCCAATCATTGTCGATCCAATGACAGGTTATTCCCATCGTTGCAATATTGTTGACACCCGTCCAACAATCCGAAGTTAAACTAACCCTACAAGTTAAACTCCATAAAATTACAATCAAAGCGTCCTTCATTTCCTTGTACAATTTAAAACAATCCAATTTGCAAGTATTTCTCGGAATTCTTTTAAAATGAGGGTTTAAGGCCGTTAAATTAAAATTTTCCAAGTTCCTACTCTCGAGATAGGAAAATGGTAACTCTTCCTTAATGACTAATCGGGCCATTTCCCGACGAACAAGTTCGGGATCATAAGGGTGGCTATCAACTTGACCGGTCCTAGGGTTGATTTTTTGTTGGCCTTGTATTTGATCAAGAAGTTCTTTATGATTATGTTGGATGTGCCTACTAATTGTACCGGTGCCGTCACCCCTCTTGAATTTGTATATTTTACTACATGTTTTACACACTTTCAAACCTATACCCGGAGTATGTTCGTCCGGGATATAATCATAAAACTTATGCCAATCGCTAGTTTCTCCTCTACTTTTCCTACTACTACGGGGTTGTGTGGTTTCGGTTTGTTGTTGTTGTTCTTCTTCTTCTAATTGTATGTCACATACAACATCGTCGTGTGTACCCCATTGTTCCATAGTAGGATCAATGTAATCTTGGGCGGGCTCACTAGTTGGGACAATTGGTGGCCTACGTGAAGAGGAGGAATCTTGTCCCCTACGACCGCTACCGCGTGATCTAGACATAATGTAGTAATGTGCTAAAGTATGTAAAAATAATATACAATGTAGGAGCGGTGAATTATACAAAAAAAATCTAAAAAACAAAAGGGTTGAGATAGAGAAGTTCAAAAAACGAACAATAATTTTAACTACAATGAAAAAAAAAAAAAAAAAAATTAACAAGAGAGATAGAGATATTTTGATACCGTTCACCGTGGAATACGCATATGTAAAAAAAACCGTGAAAATAAGAATAGAATAGAAAAGATGGAGGAGCGCTTTGCCGATTCCGCAATTGAAGAGTTGAGAAGAGGTTGAAGTAGATTTGACGAGGGTTGAAGAGAGTTGAAGACGTTGAAGACGTTGAATTTTGATTCCGATACGACCGAAATTTGATCGTGTATATGCCTCCTTGTACACTTGTTTGATGAATACTACAATTGTTCAAAAATTCTTTACAAATGATGTATAATAGTAGAGAGAGTAAGAGAGTGAGGTGCGATTTTTTATGAGATATTTGGGGATATTTATAGGCTAAATATGTGGGAAAAAACAAAAAAAACAAAAAAAAAACAAACCAACGGCTCAAAGAGCCGTTCCAAACGGCTCTGTCCCAGACAGAGCGCAAGCAGCGCTGCAGCGGAAATTTCGACCGTTCGACCCGCGGGTCAACGGTCGACCCGTCATGGGTCGAACGGGTCGAAACCGCTGGTCGACCCGCGGGTTGGCGGGTGTGAATTCGCGAGTTGGGCCGGGTTTCGCGAGTTCAATTCATGTAAATTGCAACCCGGGTCGACCCGGTACTGTTCACCGGGTTCGACCCGAACCCGCCAAGCAGCTAACCGGGCCGGGTTGGTGGGCCGGGTCGCGGGTGGGTCGCCGGTTGACCCGGCCCAGTTGCCATCCCTACTAAGAAGTAAATTAATTGTCTGAGTTGGGGCCGAGGTGTTACAACTTATTCCGTTGCGGCTAAATCCCATAGTAGGTCGCGGTCATTCTGCATCCCCGGACCTCACCAAAAGCTGATGTACGGACACTAGGGCTCCCCGTCGAGAACGATATTTTAGAGCCCCAAAGATTTCACTCACATGGCAGTCTCTAAGTCCTCTGCCCGCATTGATCAATATAGGACATGACGGATATTAGGGTTTCCCCAACTCTCCGCTGCACTCGTCCTTACACTAGACAAGAATATGCAGTCGAGACGACGTCACTACTCCAAACCTCTTTAAAGGTTGTTACGGGCATGAAGACACTCGTGCCGAAGATAATAGAGTCCCAAAGATTTCACTCACATGACAGTCCCTAGGGCCTGGCGTGAAGACGTCACGCATCCCCCTGACAGGCGAACACAACACCCACTAGTGTCTGTCCTTACATTCAACAATGACTCGAACTAATCCGACAACATCACGAACGCAAGGTAATACTGCTAATCTGCTATAGGACCAAGATTAAGAATGAGGTTAATTATATGATTACTAACTTTTAATCTGATCATATGATATACTGAATTCCAAGACTCTATTCAATCTCTAATTCTCTTTCATTATCTCATTAGATGTATGAATTATTAGACGATTCTTGGTCTATTTCATTTTAACCAATTCTCTTAGTTGGGTGAGCTATCAAGTATTTCCAAGCCCTAACTTGGTGAACAACATTATTTAATTTGAATAACTAGTTAAGTTCTACTTGTAGGCTTTATTCTGGTAAATCAACATTTTTCATATTTTGAACTTAACCCATCCTATAATAGGGCTCAACTTGGCCCTTAATTCAGCCAAAGAGTTGGCCCACCTCGGCCCACACTTGGCCCAACCAACGACGAACCGACTCCGTCGATTGCCGCAACCGCCATCTACGCTTAGAATTCGATCGCAACCTCAGCCCGACCCAAACACGTTGCTCCTACTAACCTTCACGCTCCACGGTCTTCGACAAGTGGTAGCACCAAACACAACCATGGAAATCCTTCCTTGAACGACGAGCATGTCGGTGCACGAGTTGTCTCCTCCAATGCATTCGATGCGACACAGGTTTCTATGCTACCGTCTAGATATACGATCAAGACTTAATCCTAGAGTCTCAAACTCAACCAATGAAAGCTCAACAATGGGAAACTACTCTTAGGAATAAACCCTACACCATGAATAACCCATAAAGAGTGCTAAAAGGCACTAAAAGTGGAAAATTAGATTTCCAAACAGCAAGCATACAATTGGCATTCATGCCAACACGAAGTCGTTCTCAGTCCCGTTTCATTGAAGAAATGCAATCGAGTGCTCCACATGCCTCCACTCAAAGTAGACAACAAGCAAAAGCACAAATTGGGCATCAATCTGGTCCCAAAATGATCTACATCAACACCTTATTACTTGATATGGCCAAAAATGGGATTATATCGGGACCGTTCAAATCGGGCACGGATCTTAAAACTCATATGAGCAAAATGGTAATTTCACCCGCAAACGGGTCTGAAATGGGAACTGGGTCTCTTCTTCAGAGCCCAAAAGCCCATGAACGGATCTGCCCTATTGGATACAAGTCCTAACTCGTTACAAGCCAGTTCAGAAGGATATGGAGAAATCCAGAATCGTTCTTATCCCTAAAGAGGTAGTTCTAACCACTTCTATCCATCCACACCGGAAAGTAGAAATTTGTTCTTATCTTGAAACAGATCCCCACGGCGACTATAAATACCCCCTTCCTCCCACTGTTACTAGGTAATCACTCTTTTCCAACCTAAAGCTCTTTCATAATCTTTTCTGATTACTGACAAGAGCTTCGGGGGGTTCGTCAGCGGGATCAACCCCGGTGTTTTGAACTTTGTGCAAGTTAACGGTAGCAGCGAGAAGCCAGTCAAACAATGGTGGAAGTGTTCAGGTTTGACCCATTCGATTCCCTACGAACACACAAATTCATCTGGTTGCTCCCACACCGAAATCAGCAGCAACAGATTGGCACCGTCTGTGGAAATCGAATAGCAATCCAACCCTACTCCATTAGCAAAAGCAGTTCCGAGCTATGCCTCCAAAGAAAGGGAAGTCCACGGTCTCCAACCATAGAACAACTCCTGTTCCTCCTCTGCCTCCAGAGGCTCTCCCTCCACCTTTCCAGCCAGTCCAGCAGCTCGGGCAACCGATCCCTCAACCTGTTCAGCAGCCTGGACAGACTCTTCCTCAGCAACCTTACCACCAACCAGCCCCTTAAGGGCCTCAAAGGGTTGTTTGAGGACCTTCTTGCCGAAGTCGCCAAAAGCAACCCCTTCATCAGGACCATGTCTCCATACACAACCTTTCCTCTGACTCCATGGCCTCCCATAGCCCTCTAACACCAAAAGATCTACGTGACGTTCTCATCAACCGACAGAACGAGATAGATCTTCAGACCCACTTGGACGAGAGGCAGACCAATGATAGGATCCGCCGCTGGGAGCATCAAGGGGACCGATCCCCACGTAGGCCCAATCGCCAAAGATCGAACTCTCCTCGAAAACGAAGGGAGTCCCCCCTACGCCGCCAGAGGAGTCGTTCTCCGATCGGCCTTCCAGCCCCAAGGGGCCGCCGAGACCGAGGGGTGCCAGTCACAAGGGAGGAGTTCTAGAACTTTCAGGAGGCAGTCCTATGGGCCCTCAATGTCACCCCCAATAATGAACAAAGGACCCCCAGTCCTCGACCGGCTCCGAACCATCACCGCCGCACTCCCAATCCTCGGCCAGCTCCGAGCCATCGCCGTCGCATTCCCAGTCCTCGGCCAGCTCCGAGCCATCGTCGTCGAACCCCCAGTCTTCGACCTACTCCAAGCTATTACCATCGCAGCCCCAGCCCTCTTCCACATGAAGACGAGTCCCGGGGCTCAGTAAGATATGACCGAAGAGAGGACTCAGTCTACCGCCATCTCCACAAGATGGAGAGGTGCCTCGGCCAACTCGACAGAGAAGAGGAACAACGGGTGAGGAACCTCTGCCCAAGTAGACCCCCGTTCTCTCAGACCATCATGGAGGCCTCCATCCTGCAGAATTTCAAGCCTCCGCATTTTGAGTCATATACCGGGGAGTCGGACCCCGCTGGTCACATCGAGAGTTTCAAAACTCTCATGATGATCTACCATGCCTTTAATGCCCTTCTCTGCAAAACCTTCCCAGCCACATTCAAGGGGCCTGCTCAGGAGTGGTATTCCAGACTTGCTCCAGCCTCTATCTTCTCCTTCGACCAATTCAAAGGTCTCTTTCTCACCCACTTCGTGAGTAGCCGCCGCTCCAAAAAGACTAGCACCTCTTTGCTCTTCCTCAGTCAAAGGAAGAGCGAGCGGCTGAGGGACTACGTCAAGCGGTTCACCACGGAGGCCAGATCTATTGCCTCTCTGGATCAGTCTGTAGCCTCGGCTGCTTTCCAGTCCAACGTCATTAACCCCGATCTCAGGGCGTCCCTCGCTAAGAAGCCTCCTCAGGACTTCTCAGAACTCCTACTCAGAAGTGAGAAGTACATCTGAGCTGAAGAAGCTCCCAACCACCCCACTCTGGAAGGATCATCTTCTAGAAACAAACGGAAGATTGCTGAAGATAAAGGAGCTAAGAAGCTCCAGAAAGATAACGGAGGCCAGCGTCGCCCTCCTCCCCGCTTTGAGAGGTTCACTCTTCTTAACGCTAGTGTCTCGGCCATTCTGATAGAGGTCGAGAAGGAGGAAATCCTTCCCCCTCCAAAAATGAATACCCCGGGAAAGAAGAGAAACAAGAAGAAGCGGTGCCGCTATCATCGGGATCATGGCCACGATACGGATGACTGTCGGGCCCTCAAAGACGAGATAGAAGACCTCATCCAGAGGGGGTAACTCTCCAAGTTCGTGACCCCGGAAAGTCAGGGCAGATCCACCTCCGCCCCCCAGGGGAGCTAACAAGCGAGCCGATCAACGTGCGTGACCCCGGACTTCAAAACCGAAGTCGTCCTGCACCTCATACATGAGGGCCCAATAGGGAGAGATTCTAATTCCTCCCGAAAAGCCTTCATTTGAGAAGTGAATGTCGTACAGAACCATCCTCCCCCAGGGATCTTGGGGTTCCTGTTATGTTTTTCATAGGGACTTGGAGGGCATCCGGACGTTCCATTGCAATGCCCTCGTTATAAACCTCCACATGGCCAATTTCGACGTACGCTGGGTCCTAGTTGACAACAGAAGTTCGGTCAATATTCTCTACTTGGAGGCATTAGAGGGCCTTCAGCTGTCAAGAGATTGACTCAAGCCAGCCGGTTACACTCTTCACGAATTCACCGGGGTGTCGGTGATGATCGAGGGAGTTATAACCCTCGACGTGACCGCTGGCAAAACCCCGGTCACCTGGACCAAGCCGATGGACTTCATGGTGGTAGACGTAAAAGCATCCTATAACGTCATCCTGGGTCAACCAGGTCTGGCTGCTCTCTAGGCCATACCATCGGCCTATCATATGAAAATGAAGTTCCCCACCTCGGTAAGAGTGGGAGAAGTAAGAGGGAGCTAGGAGGTGGCTCGTAAATTTTACATGACCTCGGTGGGAGGGCCGGTCCTCTTCCTTGAAGCCCTCAAACTCCCACAAGGAAGTAGCCAGACCATCTCCGAGCCGGTCGACTAGCTGGAAGAAGTTGCCTTCTCAGAAGAAGATGCTACCAAGACATTTCAGATCAGCAAGGCCCTTCCTCCCACCATCAAAGAATACATCTCCCAATGTATAAGGGAGAACCGCGATCTTTTTGCCTGGATCGCAGCTGATATGCCCGGAATCTCAGAATTTCTGATGCATCACCTCAGCATTGCTCCGAGAGTTAAACCTATCCAGCAAAAGCGATGTAAATTTGCTCCCGAATGCCAGCAAGCCATCAAAGAAGAGGTCGAGAAGCTCTTGAACGCTCAGTTCATCCAGGAGGTAAATTACCTCGAATGGCTATCCAATGTGGTAATGATTAAAAAGGCCAGCAGGAGCTGGAGAATTTGTATCGACTTCACTGACCTCAACAAAACGTGTCCGAAGGACCCATTCCCCCTCCCAAGCATTGATGCTCTAATCGATGCGACCTCCGGCCACGAACTCCTCAGTTTCATGGATGCCTTCTCTGGGTATAACCAGATCTGGATGTTCCCTCCTGACATTCCGAAGACCTTGTTTGTAACCGACCAAGGCCTATACTGCTACCGGATCATGCCCTTCGGGCTAAAGAATGTCGGAGCTACGTACCAACACCTTATTAACAAGGTCTTCAGAGAGCAGATAGGTCGTAACATGGAAGTCTATGTAGACGACATGTTGGTCAAAAGCGTCAGCGAGCAAGATCATGTCTTTGACCTCTAGGAAGCTTTCAGGGTATTAATAAGGCACAACATGAGATTGAATCCGAGCAAGTGCGCCTTCGGCATCTCGTCTGGAAATTCCTCAGGTTCATGGTTAGCCAGAGGGGCATAGAGGCCAACCCTGAGAAGATCCAAGCCATACTCAATATGGCTCCCCACTCTAATGTTAAAGAAGTGCAGAGGCTCACGGGATGCCTCGCAGCTATAGGGCGTTCCCTCTCCAAATCAGGGGAGAAATGCCTCCCGTTCTTCAAAGCTCTGAGAGGAGCAAAGAGCTTTGAATGGGGGCAACAACAGCAAGAGTCTTTCAATCAACTGAAGGCCTACCTAGTAAACCCCCCACTCTTGAGCAAGCCGAAGCCTGGTGAAGCCCTCTATATATACCTAGCGACTTCGGAGCAGACCCTTAGTGCCGTCCTGGTAAGAGAGGAGGATAAGATGCAATGGACATTCTGCTACGTGAGTAAGGTCCTTAGGGACGCAGAACTCTGCTACCCAAAGGTAGAAAAGATGGCCTACACATTGGTCATGGCGGCACGGAAACTTCGTCCCTATTTCCAGTCCCACTCGGTGGTTGTTCTTACCGACTAGCCACTGAAGCAAGTTCTCCATAAGCCCGAGACATCGGGACATCTAATGAAATGGTCCATAGACCTGATCCAGCACGACATCAGCTACCAACCCCAAACCGCTATCAAGGCACAAGCCCCTAGTGGAGTTCATAGTGGAGAGCACCATTCCCAACCCCTATGAGTCAGTTGAGGAACCCCCGGTCTGAACCGTGTATGTTGACGGGTCCTCGTGCGCCGACGGAAGTGGGGCTGGGGTCATCTTGACCGGCCCCGACAATTTCATTCTACAATACTCCCTCCATATAAGCTTCCGCGCAACAAACAACGAGGCAGAATACGAGGCCCTTATAGTAGGGACTTTGTATGGCTCGCAAAGCTGGGGCCAAACGTATCAAGATTTTTAGTGATTCACAGCTAGTTATGAACCAAGTATCTCGGGAGTACGAAGCAAAGATGATCGCATGGCCAAGTACTTGGCGAAGGTCAAAGGGCAGCTGGACTTATTTGAAGATGCTCTGTAACACCCCGAATTCCAAATAAGACCAAATTCGAAGTTCCACAAGATCTTTACACTTCACTTCGTACAATTTTATAAGGAATTAAAAACTTTTATTACATCAGAGTTACATTTTACATTTACACTTAACCAGCGGAAGCAATTTACAATAATTACGTGAATAAAATATACAACTCTTGAAATCATTCTTTAAGCAGCATGCACACTTTAACCTTGTCAATCACTTTATCCTACATAGAAACTGTGGGCACATCAGTTCATTCAACCGATGCTAGGATATAATATATCAATTTTCTCTTACTTAGAAAGCACAAACTTGTCACAAACAGAACTACGGGGACTATCCTATTGATGTCGTGTTGTAAATGTGCACTTAATCCTTAATGCAGTTGTTTATATAATATGACACTAATGTGCACTTGTTTAGAGTCTAAGCAGCCCATACTACATAGGTCCGAGGGCAAGCCCTTAATGATCTTCATTTTTGTAGGGTTCAATCTCTCGCCATGACTTAATCTACTACGGTAACTACGATAAGTATCCTAGGTGTTCTATGAGTTACGAGCCCATATCCAGGCGCCCTAGAGAGAATCCCACTCACTGACACATGACTCATCATGCAGGCATCCTGTGGTCAATTCACCTCCTACCATAGAGAAGGCACCACCCGTAGTCACTGTCGCCACCGGGACAGTACTCTGGAGTAGTATCCACGCCCTATTCAGGACTCATCATGGGACATTCTGTGAATACTCTCACATCGCTAATCCAATGGCCCTCATACTCATGTTTTTCTCTTACTTTCTTTACATCTCCACTACGTGTCTAGTCTTTATTTTATTTGAATCATGAATGAAAATCAATCACCTAGAGTTAGTACTCCCACTATACCGATCTTAACCATTTAAATAATAGGACCCAACCTTGATCTTTCCATTTCAAATCTCATTTCAACAAATTTCTTTCAATGCCAGTATGAGGCTTAGCTACACTCTAGTTCTCAATTTCACTTCATAATCACAAAATTGAGTTTTCATACTCATAAGTTCTTTTTCACATTTTAACATGATTTCCATTCTTTTTCTATGAATCAATCCCATGCATAAAGTTCAATTCCTCAATCTATACATTTCACATTCAAAAATCAATTTCACTACATCCATTAAATTCTCGCTCTATTTTTTCCTTTCTTTGCTTAATTCAAAAATCACAAATTGTGTTCTTCATTTATCTTTCGAATGCACATAATACCCAAATTAGTGAATGAAGGTCCATAAACAACACACTTAAATTTTTCTTCATTTAAAATCCTCTTTTATAACTTAGTATAATTTACTCATGGAATAAACCACCAAAAGTCAATTTCATGGAATTCTACTCAATTTTTTACTTCTAAACCACTCTTATTTAAGTCAAATATTGTATAGATATTTTTCATGTGATCCATATAATTTTAGGATAATTATAATATTTTTTTCGGATTTTTAAAGGTCCAAAATCAATTAAAAGTCAAAACTCAAAAAAAAATTGTTAAAGTGCCAAACTCAGGAATCGAGCCCGCAACCAAAGATCACCCGCAAGCTACAGTGCAGCACACTGTGGTGTCGCTGCTAACCCGAAAGGCCAGAGCGCACATGCGATATAAAAGGGGGTTTAATTTCATATGAAATCGTTCATATGAAATCGTTCTTGGGTTTTCGAATTTTCTTTAAAATGAAAAACAAAAGGGCTAATGCCCAGTTTTGAACCCGAGACCCAGGACCACCCGCACGCTACAGTAAAGCACACCCAAATGCACCCGTTAACCAAATAGTCCAAGTGGGTAATCTGATATAGATTGGGGTTTTTAGGGGTTATAGTCCGAGTCTTTGTTACTTTCGAAATTTTATAGAAATTAAGTATTTTTAAGTGCTCTTCTTCCCCAATTTAACTAAAAAACTCCAGATTTTAGTTTCCATATAATTACAGTATTTCAGTGAAATAAAACTTGATTTTTGAACAAAAATCATAATTTTACTTTCTACTTACATTTGTCTCTACAATTTCGAATTTTAGAAAACAAGCATAGTTTCTTTACCATTTTGCAGTTAAAAATTTTCCTAGATCATTTTTATTATTTTTATTACTATTACATAATCATTTCAGCAACAATTTTCCTTTTTCTTGCCATTAACAAGTAAATTCGTCAAAATCACATTTTTCTTGGTTCTCATTTCAATTAACTAAACATACAATCATACTTTCTTAATTTAGCACATAACAAGCATATAAATAATGGTAGCATGGTAATTTCTAAGATAACAATCACAGTTTGCATTAATTAACATTCTTTTTAACCCGCATTCCTACCAATTGCAATTAGTCTCATTTTCTCAACACATGACTAAATTAACTAGGGCTTTCTTCTCAATTTTATCAAACAATACCCTAGCATGATGTCTAATTAGAAGTTCGAGAAAATCACCCACCTTTAATGGAGAGAAAACAACAAAACTCCTAAAGAACTCCTAGAATGAACAAGGGAAGCCTTCTCCTCCTAGTTTGAGGCCACCAAATTTGCTTCTCCTCCTAACTTGAAAGGTGTTGGACTCCTTCTTCTTGCTCCAATGGTAGGCCGGCCAAGTTTGGGAAGGGAACACACACAATTCAACTCTCAGTCTTTTAAACTCACAATTCTCTCAATCTTTTGACTTACTAATGTTTCTTCTTTTCTTTCTTTCTTTCAATAATTTAGGTGCAAGAATGAAGAGTGTAGGGGGGGAGCGGGGGTATTATACAAATTTTGAGTGCATGGAAGGCTAGGATTAGTCCAAATAGTTAAGGATCCAAGGCCATGATGAATTAGGGAGTTGTAGTAACTACCCATGATGAAGCTAACCACCTCACCACTACTCCCATGTCTTCCACATCCTTGTACAATCCGGCCTAGGTCAAAACGTGCACAATGCACGTGCTAGTGTAATGCACTGTGCCATTCTAGTATCCCATTTGCAGGTTTGTTCATGTGTTCTAATTAATTGCTTACTAAATTGGTCTACACTACAAGTTAGACTAATTAAAAAAGAAATTAAGTTAAATGGGCTCACTAATGGACTAATTAACCATGGGCTCTAATAAATTAATTAATAAATTAATTAGGGTGTGCTAGAAAGAGACAATTAAGCCTGGGTTTTTAATTAGGCTTTCTAGATTAAAAAGAGGAGAATTAGGATTAAATGTTCATGAAAATAATTTAGAGAAACACGTGTACAACACATGGAAACAAATTCTAATTAAAATTAAGATCTGAAAATCTAGGATGTTACAGCACTCTCTCCTTAGAATAGTGTTGTCCCGGAACTACACTTAAAAGGGTGAGAAAACAATACAACAAGAAAAGAGGAGAAAACTACATAATACAAATCTGACAAAGAACTCAGGATGGTCCTTCAACATCCTCTCCTCAGATTTCCAAGTAGCCTCTTCAACCAAATGGTTTCTCCAGACTACTTTGACCATCAGTATCGTCTTGTTCCTCAAGACTTTCTCCTGATGATCCACAATCTCAGCCGGGAGCTCAATGTAACTCAGATCCAATTGCAAACCCTCCGGTACTTCAGGCAAATGATGACTTGGATCTGGAATATAACCTCTCAGCATGGACACATGAAAGACATTATGCACCTGAGACAGCACTTCCAGTAATTTCAGCCGGTACGCAGTTTTTCCGATCCTTTTCAATATCTTATGTGGGTCTATGAACCTCGGAGCTAAATTCCCGCCTTTGCCAAAACGGATCACACCTTTACTGGCCGATACCTTCAGAAAGACAAAGTCACCTTCCTCAAACTCAAGGTCCCTCCTCCGGTTGTCTGCACGGCTCTTCTGCCTACTCTGAGTATCCACCAACCTCTTCCTGATCAGATCAATCTTTTCAGAGGTCTGCTGCACAATCTCAGGCCCAATCTGTCGCTCCCCTGCTTCAAACCAATAAACAGGTGTTCTGCACTTCCTGCCATACAGAGCTTCGTACGGCGTCATCCGAATACTAGTCTGAAAACTGTTGTTATAGGCAAACTTTACCAAAGCGAGATGCCTTTCCCAACTGCCTCCAAAATCTAGAACACAACACTGAAGCATATCCTCAAGAATACGGTTGACTCTCTCTGTCTGCCCATCGGTCTGAGGATGAAAAGTAGTGCTGAAATACGTCTTGGTACCCAAAGCTGTCTGAAGACTCCTCCAAAAATGCGAAGTTAACCGCGCATCTCGATCAGACACAATGGTCAACGGAACACCATGAAGCCTGACTATCTCTCCAACATACAACTCAGCTAACTTTTCCATCGACGAAGTGAGTTTCAACGCCAAGAAGTGAGCAGACTTGGTTAGTCAATCGACTATAATCCAAATCGCATCATTGCCCTTTGAACTCTTGGGCAAACCCGTGATGAATTCCATACTGATGTTATCCAACTTCCACTTCGGAATAGGTAACGGTCACAATAGACCTTCGGGTTTCTGATTCTCGGCTTTGACTTGCTAGCAAATCTCACACCTCGCCACAAATTCAGCCACATCCCACTTCAAACCTAACCACCAGAAATGCTGCTTAATGTCCTTGTACACCTTAGTGCTCCCAAGATGCACAGACAAAAATGTAGCATGCGCCTCCTGAAGAATACTCTCCTTCTAGTCTGACTGATCCGGAACACACAACCTCTCTCCAAACCACAACACTTCATTCCTGATTTGAAACTCGGACCGCCTGCCGGCACCAACCTGCTCCTTCATATTCAGAATCTCAGCTGCTTCCCTCTGACTTGCAATAATCCTTTCATTCAGCGTAGGTTGAAGCCTCAACTAAGCTAAAGATGCTCCCAAACCTTGCAGAACGACTTCAATACCAGCCCGATCCAACTTCTCTACAAGATGCCTCTGAGTCGTAATCAAACTGGCCAAGTTGCTCTTGTGACTAAGTGCATCAGCAACAACATTAGCCTTCCCAGGATGGTACCTGATCTCAGGACGAATGTCCCCAAGTACTTCCAACCATCTTCGCTGGCTCAAATTCAGATCCTTCTGCTGGTAGATGTACTTCAAGCTCTTATGGTCCGTGTACATGTTTAATTTCTCATCGTACACATAGTGTCTCCAATACTTCAAGGCGAAGATAATCACAGCCAACTCTAAATCATGAGTCGGATAATTATTCTCATGCAGTCGTAGTTGCCTAGACCCATAAGCGATCACTTTTCCTTCTTGCATTAAAACACAACCAAGCCCACGATGTGAAGCATCACTGTAGACATCATACTCAACACCTGCTCTAGGCAACGCCAAAATAGGAGTAGTAGTCAGCTTCTCTTTCAACTCCTAAAAGCTTACCTCACACTGCTTGGTCCACTTGAAACTCACATTCTTCTTGGTCAGACCAGTGAGCGGCACGGCTAACTGAGCATAGCCCTGAATGAACCTCCTGTAGTATCATGTCAATCCAAGGAAACCCCTTATTTCTTTCACTGTAATAGGTCTTGCCCAATCTCTCACTGTCTCTATCTTCTGAGGATCAGTTGCCACTCCCTCTTTAGAAAGGATGTGACCTAGGAATGCCACTTCAGATTTCCAAAAATCGCACTTGGATAACTTGGCATACAACTCCTGCTCTTCCAGAATCTTCAAAACTACTAGCAGATACTCTGTGTGCTCCTCCTCCGACTTGGAGTACACAAGAATATCGTCGATGAACACCACGACGAAGAATCAATGAACGGCCCCAGAACTTTGTTCATCATGTCCATAAAGATTGCATGTGCATTCGTCACTCCAAATGGCATAACTAAGAATTTGTAATGCCCATGTCGATTTCTGAACACAGTCTTATGCACATCTTCAGCTTTCACTCGAACTTGATGGCATCCTGATCGAAGATCTATTTTGGATAAAACAGCTGCTCCTTGTAGACGATCGAACAAGTCATCAATTCGTGAAATAGGGTACTTATTCTGAACAGTGACCTTATTCAGCTCTCGGTAATCGATGCACATCTTCATCGATCCATCCTTCTTCTTTACCGACAGCACCGGTGCTCCCCAAGGTGACGCACTCGGTTAAATAAAGCCTTTCTCCAACAGTTCCTCAATCTGCCGTTTCACCTCATCCTACTCCACTGGAGCCATCTTATACGGTGCTTTGGAAATGGGTGCACTCCCTGGTTGAACAGTGTTGCTGAACTCTACATCACGTTGCGGAGGTAACCCAGACAAATCTTCCAAGTACACATTCGGATAGTCCCGAACTACAGGAATCCCCTGCAGTTCCACAGGAAACTCCTTCTTGCAGATGGCGACATCCAAACCTGAACATCTCTTCTTCCCTTGGAATGTGACTTCAGGACCACCTGGAGCCTTCACGGTTACTTCCTTGGTCTTACACTCGATGCCTGCACTGTACACCAACATCCAATCAACACCAATGATAACATCGACCCGCAAGATAGTTAGTTCGATCAGATCAATCCTAAAAATCCTGTCCCCAATCTCAATCTCGTAGTCCGCATAGTTACCGATCAGTGGTTAAAGTCTCCCCTGATGGAGTAGCTAATGCTAAAACCTTGCCTGGAAAGACTTTCGGCTCGACTCCCAAGACTTTAGCAAATTTAGGAGATACAAAAGAGTGAGAGGATCTAGTATCGAACAAAACAACAGCTTTCTTTCCATTCAAATAAAGTTTTCCTGTTACATAACACACACTTGTTACATAACAGTTCACTAAATAAAGCGGGAAAAGAGAACAACAGAAAACTTCTAAACATTCGCCAACGTACCATTGATGACATGATCCACTTCATCAGCATCAGCTTCAGTCAAGGCAAATACTCGCCCCTATTGGTACAGCTTCTTCCCAACTTACTGCATTGGTCCATTGTGGACAACATCTCACAACTTTGGGCAATGAGACTTGTAGTGGTCTGTCTTTCCACAGTTGAAACAAGTCACCACCGGAGGTCTCACAAAACCATTTTGCCGGTCTTCCAGCCATATTAACAGCGTTCGCCCCAGTCGATTTGAACCTTTGAGCCGACGGCTGTCCCCTGAAATTGCCAAAAATTGTGGGCCTCTTCCTAACATGCAGTTGTTCCTCCGGTTCTGAACGGCATGAAACTGCTCCATGTCTTCCTCCGTAGCTGCAGCTCGCTTGACCAACTTGTCAAACCTTCTGATACCAAGGGGTACCATCTTAGATCTCTGACTTTGCCTTAAACCGTGGTCAAACTTTCGAGCTTTCTTTGCCTCGTCCATCACCAATTCGGGTGCATACCATGAGAGCTGAGTAAACCTTGTCTCGTACTCCTTAACCAACATGCCGCCCTGTTGTAGCGCAAGAAATTCCATGGCTTTCTTCTCATCGATCCGCCTGCCACTCAGCGACGAACGCTTGCTCATGATGTCGTCAAAGTCCATGCTCGGACTCCTGCAAGAAAGAAGATGAATGTTGAAAATCTTTGACTCTTACAAGCTAAGAGATAGATATAAACACAAGGAAATACATACTAGGGTGCGTCAAGCTTAGACCCCCCCCAAAGAGACTCTCTTCGGAGATATCTCTCCAACTCATCGTGGGTCGATCTAGGAGAATCCCAACCATCCTATCTACCTCCAGGCTAAGAGATGATCCTGCCTTTGCCCTCCTCGGCAAATCGTCCCTCCAAACAGTCGGGATATCCCACAGCACTCTACTCCGAATCAAAAAATACTAATGCCTCCAAAATTTCATGGAGTCGGGATTGTCGACCAAGTTGACACCTTTCCGAGCATTGAGATAGAACCGGTACTCCGTCCGCACCTTCTGATGGATCTTGTACAACCTGCAGAGGATGTTGACGCGAGGCTCGATCCTAGCGGCCTGGCAGTGAAGCACGAGCCCCGTTACTTGTTTCCACATGTTCGGCATAAGTTGGATCGGGCCCACACCGTACCATCACAACACCTCCCTCACGAATGGGTGCAAGGGGAGCCGGAGACCTGCGTTCAAAGCCTCATAGGGAAACACACAAAGGTCGGGAGAGAGAAAAGAACAAGACTTAACGCCAGGACCCGGAAGAAGGATGTCGAATTCCTGAGGAATCATGAAGCACCTTCGATAGTGCGAAGATCCACCTCCGTAAGCACGAAGATGATGTCGTTTGCCTCAGTGTGCTCTTGCTGCTCGTTCTCCTCATAGTACCACTCCATACCAAGCTCGACGTGCATCAGCTCCTCAGGACTATATTGGGGTGTTCCTCCCAAGCGGGACACGGCGATCAAGTACCTCCCAAACTCACCCAACCTCCTCTCTTTCTCCACGACTGTCTCTACCACAGTCAAAGACTCGACCACCACAACCTTCCCCTTGTCAACCCTAGATGAAGCTCTGGGAGGGGTCTCTTCGACCCGACCTGAGGGGGAGGTCTCTTCACCAGACGATACCCTAGTCATCTCTTTAAAACAAAAATAAATTACCTTCCGATTTGACGTGCACGGTCAGAAATCTTGCCTGAGATCGGAAAAGAACACTGGAGTCTTGCTCTAGAGCTAAAGTTAAAGAAGTTTTCAGGTGGTAAAAATGAGAGAGCAGAGTAAAATGAGAGGGGGGGAGGACTTATAGCCAACCTTGATGGGCTTGGGCCGAGAGAGTGTTGGGCCGTTAAGAAGCCCAAAAGGACGAGGAATCCTAAGCGGCTAGAATACCAAGCGGTGGAAGTCAAATCATCTCTGAGAAGTCAAATCGTCATGCGGTCGATGGCATATCAAACACTCTAAGTGCCACGTGTCACTCGCCCCTCGTTCGCCTCGTTCGCCATGAGTCGTTCGCCAAGTTCGCCAGCACACGTCGAACAGACGTGTTTCTGAACGAAAAGGGGGTAAAATGCATTGACCAGTCAACGACGCTAGTGCCACATGTCGCTCGCCCCTCGTTCACCACGTTCGCCTCGTTCGCCATGAGTCGTTCACCATGTTTACCAAGACACGTAGAACAGACATGTTCCGAATGGAAAGGGGCAAAATGCGTTGACCAGCCAACGACGCTAGTGCCACGTGTCGCTCGCCCCTCGTTCGAGTCGTTCACCATGTTCACCAAGATGCATCGAACAGATGTGTTTCCAAACAAAAAAGGGGCAAAATGCGTTGACCAGTCAACGACGCTAGTGCCACGTGCCGCTCACCCCTCGTTCGCCACGTTCACCTCATTTGCCATGTTCACCAAGAAGCGTCGAATAGATGAGTTTCCGAACGAAAAAGGGGCAAAATGCGTAGACCAGTCAACGACGCTAGTGCCACGTGTCGCTCGCCCCTCATTCGCCACATTCACCACGTTCACCTCGTTCGCCATGAGTCGTTCGCCATGTTCGCCAAGATGCGTCGAACAGACGTGTTTCTGAACGAAAAGGGGGCAAAATGCGTTGACCAGTCAACGACGCTAGTGCCACATGTCGCTCGCCCCTTGTTCACCATGTTTGCCTCGTTCACCACGTGTCGTTCGCCAAGATGCATCGAACATATGTGTTTCCGAACTGAAAAAGGTGCAAAATGCATTGACCAGTGAACGATGGTCGTGCCACGTGTCGCTCGCCCCTCGTTCACCTCGTTCACCATGTTCACCAAGATGCGTCGAGCAGACATGTTTTTGAACGAAAAAGGAGCAAAATGCGTTGACCAGTCAACGACACTAGTGCCACGTGTCGCTCGCCCCTCGTTCACCTCATTCGCCACTAGCGTCGAACAAACGTGTTTTCCGAACGAAAAACAGAGGAACTGAGGGCTCTCCTATGCCGTCAGATCACTTCAAAATTCGTGCCGAAACATGATGAACGCCCCAGATGCGGCCACGTCGATATTCGGCTGATTAATTCCTTTTTCTTATTTATTAATTCGAATTAATTATTTAAAAATTGTAAAAAATGATTAAAAATTCAAGAAAATTAATTAAAAATCTAAAATAATTATAAATTTAGGGAAACATTTTTGAGCCTCTGGAAAAATAATTATTATTTAGAACGGTTAATTAGTACTCTTTGAAAATAGATCACCACTTTGCAAAATTGAATAAATGATTTGAAAAATAGTTAAAAAAATTGGAAAAAATCACCAAAAATCCAGAAGAGCCTAAGAATGATTTTGGGCATGTTGCTAGCTCATCAAAGACACCATTACTCCTCTAACAATATCCGAACTCCCATTAAGAACTCCGATAAAGTCTCGTACGCCATTGAAATAGTAAAACTACTCTCCAAAGGCTGTAACACACAGTCTTAGGAGTGAGGGGCTCTTGATGTGGCCAAAAATGGGATTATATCAGGACCATTCAAATCGGGCACAAATCTTAAAACTCACAGGGGCAAAACGGTAATTTCACCCACAAACGGGTCCGAAATGGGAACTGGGTCTCTTCTTCATAGCCCAATAGCCCATGAACGGATCTGCCCTATTGATATGGGTCCCAATCCATTACAAGCCAGTTTAGAAGGATATGAAGAAATCCAGATTCGTCCTTATCCCTAAAGAGGTGGTTCTAACTACTTCCATCCATCCACACCGGTTCTAATCTCGAAACAGATCCCCACGATGACTATAAATACCCCCTTCCTCTCACCATTACCAGGTAATCACTCTTTGCCAACCTAAATCTCTTTCATAATCTTTTCTGATTACTGACAAGAACGTCGGAGGGTTCGTCGCCGGAATCAACCCCGGTGTTTCGAACTTTGTACAGGTCAACGGCAGCAGCGCAAAGCCAGCCAAATAGCTGTGTAAGTGTTCAGGTTTGACCCATTCGATTCCCTACGAACCCAAAAATTTATCTGGTTGCTCCCACACCGAAATCAGCAGCAACATTACTTAACACAACTTCTACTTCAAATCAATGAACAAATATGTCTAGATGGTAGTTCTACAAGCACATATGAGCTACTCACAACATAAAACTTAGTAAGTTTAAGCCTTAATTCAATCCCACATCCACAACATGGTTTATAGCTCACAAACAACAACTTAAAACTCAAATATACAAGTTCTAACTCAATTTCGTAGGCATAGTGCCAAATAATGAGCTTTAAGAATTGTGTGTTTCTGTTATCACTTGCAAAATTCATTATAATTCATGTACTTATCCAAATCTTGAGTTGCCTAGGCATTAAAGAAAGATCTATGTGTCTACTATCTAGTTACATGATTCTTCAGATTATGTCTTTAAAGTGATCAAATGAGTCATTGTTTAATATGCATGCAATAATTCTCAGAACGGAGCAATAACTAACCAGTACTAACGTAAAAATACTTTAATAATATCAAATGATCTCTAAACTTCTTGAAATTTGAAACATAAGTTTTCCATACATGGTAACAGAATATATTTAAATTTTAAGTGATTCTACCAAATATTTTTTAATTTATGATTTCTAGAAGATTAACTAAAAACAGAACAGATCATCTTCACTCTGTCTTTTTTTTTTCTTCTGAACAGCTAATGGTTTCAGATTTATTTAAAATAGAAAATGATGTCCACAAATTATGAAATTTTATATTTAAGCACTGAACACATATTAGAAGCACATAATAAAATTTTAGAAATAGATCTCTAGTACTTACAGAGTTATGAGCTTTGGAATATCATAATCAGAACCTATGCTAAATCTGTTTTCTGCACAGTCAGTGTTCAAGTTCGTATTTAATTAAAATAGTAAATAAATTCCAAAATCATGAAATTTGGAAGAAATCTGTATAGCATGCATAAAAACCTACATTTAAAATTTCAAACTCAAAATCCAAGTAATTGTCAAGTTATAGCATACAGACCTAACACACTTTTCTGTTCAGTTTTTTACTAGGTTTTTATCTAGTCGTCCACTAATAAAACTAGCATGTAATGAATTTTAACACTTAATCACACATTTCATAATTCACTCATGCTGTCAAGACCACATCAAGATTTCACCACAAAAGTTTAAACACCACAAAGGTTTAGAAACACCCACCTTTTGTTTGTAGATGAAGTGTACTCTCCAAGTTGGCCTCCTTGTTTTTGCTCCTCCTTACTTGCACTCCTTGCTTCTTTGACTCCATGTTCTACCTTTTTTCTCCTTGTTCTTCTCTTTGGCTCCTTGTTCTTCCTCCAGTTCAATGGCTAACTTCTTATAGATAATATATAAGTGTAGTAGAATATGGTTGGATGTAGTAGAAGATAGTTTAGAGATAGTAGAATGAGAAAATGGAGCTAGTGTTTGTAGGGGAGTTTAAATAGAGTGAGGGGGAGAGTTTGGCCTGATGTATAGAGAGAGAGGGTGAGGGTGAGGCCAACATGCATTGGAGGGGAGGTGTTTCGTCTAAAGTAAATTAAAACGGCCCAGTCAAACAATCTTATTCAAAATAACAAAAAATAAAAAAATAAATTAAACCTACATGTAGAAGCCAGTTTTTAAACCTTAGTTGAGGGAGGTGGAGTGTCCAAGTGAACAAATTGTTTTAGATGCTACAACACTTAAGTAATCTCTTAGGGTTACACACAAACCCTAGATTCCACCATTTAAATTAAAAACAATTTCACTCATCTCTCCCTTTCCCTCCAACATATGTCTGGCCAAAACTAGTGCATGTGGACAAAATTTTGTTCATGTTATGCACAAAACAAATTAAGTTAGGTTTGGTCAACTTGGGTTCAAGCTAGAGTGTGTTTGTTTAGATCTAGTTGAGTCATATTAGGTTTAATTAGATGATTACAACAATCTCACACACAATTTCAATCAAATAGAAATTGAAATGCACACAAATAATATCAATTCAATTTGTACATACAATTTGTAATAACACATGAAATCGTATTATCACCATACAAAATGATAATTTAATATTATACATCCTAACTCAATTATAGTTAAGACTAATATACGACTTAATTGAGAAGATATCTTAACTCCGGTTCTACAATTGCACATTAGATGAATTCAAAACATATCGAATAATAATATGTTTCAATACTTACTCAATTAAAATTGAAAAAATTCCATTAATACGTGCAACTCTCAATCGTGCATGGATTAAAATACAAAAATAGATACACACTATTTTGCGGGGTCTTACACGTCAAGCCCATGTCTAGGGAGAAACTCATCCCGTTGCATCGGACTGTCTGGGAGGGTCCACCTCATCCTCCTCTTTCGGATTCGAGGGGCCTTCGGGGGGGACGTCAATTTGGAGGCCTCCTTCAATGGATCGACCTCCACCACTTCATCATCCTCTCCCTCACCAACCGCCCTACCAAGGTCCTTCACCGCTTCTTCATTTTCCGAGTCAACCACCTCGGCCACTTCCTTCTCTCCCTCCGAGTCGCTCTATTCTACTACGAAGGGCTTTCGACTGCGGAGCGGCTGGACGTCGTGGACCTGCTCCTTCGTCTCCCAAGATGTAGAGTCAGAGAGATGACCCTCATGGCCATGATCGGATGTGGAGGTGAAAGAACCAGACTGAACCCTCGACATAGTAAAAACTACAAACTGTATTGCCTTTACCAAAAAGTTTGCCGAAAAATTGATCATCGGTTACTAGTCAGCACTTAGAGAGAGAATGCTAGACTGGGAGGGGGAGTGGGGAATATATAGGCAGCTCTGCGGCACCTCAGTGTCCACAAATAAATCCTAATCGCCAATCTAGATCCAACGGCTAGCAAGATTTTAACACCTAAATTTCCACAAACCATGATGTCAACTTCGCACGTGCAACATCCGTGTCACTGCAACCATGGAGAGCGTGCAACTCCCTTTCTCAAGAAGTCCACCACACTCAGAGCTCGGCATGAACTTCGAGCCAGCTCTAGCTTTCTCACAAAATACAAAAAAGCATGGGGGCTCGACATTCGGCATCGTCCACGAGCAAGGGCCTAGATTTCTCACAAAGTATGGGGCTCGACGCTCGGCATCGGCCTCGAGCAAGGGCCTAGCATTCTCATAAAGCACCAGGATCTACACTCGACATCGATCGCGAGCAAGGGCCTAGCTTTCTCACAAAGCACGGGGGCTCGACACTCGGTTCTGACCTCGAGCAATGGCCTAGCTTTCTCACAAAGCATGGGGCTCGATGCTTGGCATCGACCTCGAGCAAGGGCCTCGATTTCTCACAAAGCAGGGGGCTCGATGCTCGGTATCGACCTCGAGCAAGGGCCTAGCTTTCTCACAAAGCATGGGGCTCGACGCTCGGCATCGACCGATAGCAAGGGCCTAGCTTTCTCACAAAGCATAGGGGCTCGACGTTCGGCATCGACAGCGAGCAAGGGTTTAGCTTTCTCACAAAACATGGGGCTCGACGCTCGGCATCGATCTCGAGCAAGGGCCTAGCTTTTCCACAAAGCAGGGGACTCGATACTCGGCATCGAATGTGAGCAAGGGCCTAGCTTTCTTAAAAAGCACGGGGGCTCGACGCTCGACATCGACCGCGAGCAAGGGCCTAGCTTTCTCACAAAGTACGGAGCACGGCGACGAGCCCATATCACTTTGGGGATCTTCCAGCCTCATGAAACACTATCTACCGATCTTCTCCTAAGAACGGACTACTCCTCGACGGTCGATACATACAACCCTCCAGGAGTGGGGGATCTATGACGTGGATAAATAATATGGTTCAATCTGAGCCGCCTGATCCCCTCAAAATCCGCTCCTCTCCGATCAACAGGCCTGATGATCCAACGGGCTTTCTACAAGTTCAGGGCCATCAAGAAACGTGTCGATCCGGCCCATTAGGGTAAACATACCCACTCTCTCTATCTATAAATACCAGACACCTTTTCCCCTAGAGAGGTAATGTCATTTTCTCCACCTGAACCCTAGGTTTTACACATCCCAGTGGCTGACAAGATCGTCGGAGGGCCTGTTGCTGGGACCACCCCGGTGTTTCTAGGCGTTTTGCATGTACTCAGGGGGTCAGCTACCAGCAGTTCTCCCTACACAGTCCCCTACATCTCAGTCCCAAATCTGTGATTGAGATCTATCTCAAATCTGTCAATTTCACTATAAATTACAGGAACTCAGACCTATTGCCCCCATACTTAAAAAAGCACCATCAAAAGTTACAAATAAACAACTCAAAAAATATGTTGTTTATTGTTAAATACATTGGATTCGTTATGGATCCTATTGGTAGTCTATTTTCTTTCACAGTTTTAGGGCACAGATCAAGCCAGGGCAAGGGTCCCCCTCCACCTACCCACACAGTATATTGTTTTTTTCATTTCGTGCTGCAACAGAAACCTTTAATTTATTTTATACGATAAGATATTATACTAGTAAATTCTTTATTTTTATATGGGAAGAAACAACAATTTATTATTTTATATTTTTTTGGTTAGATTCTAAAGAATAAAGAAAGTTCACCCGCGATTTATGTACATAATACCGTCTATGAATAGCTAACTTAGATGCTTTTTAGGAGCTGATCTTTTGTGGAATTGAAGATGATAGACACCATCTTCTTATATTTATTGTCACAAAGAAACTATGTCAGAGATAAGTCGATGGCCAAAGAAGTTAATGAGTGTTAAAACATAGATTAAGAGATAAGTGTTAGAAGAACAAATGGCACATAATGAATTTAAAGTAAGATTTATTTTCGATCAAAAGAATAACAAGTAAAATGTAATATCTAATTAAGTTAAAGTAAAGACAAGCTTAAAAATAGGCCGGTTCGAGGGATAAGCCCAAACCTAAAAGACTGTTCCCTAAGAGAATTTTAAGCTGCCTCCATGAGCCTCCATGAAGAAGACAGTTAGCTCGCCAACGGTAAAGATATCCTAAGTATCCGACTCTCATGCACATGGGTGGACTCAAACTCTTGATCCGTACAGTGTTTCAAATTCCTCAATGGAAAATACTGACTTTATAATTTATTCTACTTCCAGACTTCCGGTACTTATTTTCATTTACTTTAGTTATTTGTTAATTCAGATTCTACATTTTACATAGGGGAAGGTAAGAATGTTTGGTTGCTTACAACTACAGCTGCAGTGGTCATTGTTTGATTTTAGCTGGAATTCTCATCTGTTCGCTTCTCTCACATTGCATTTGAATAGTTTGTAGAATTGGATAAAGTCCACAAACAAATGAAATATTATTTCCGGAGTGTAAACCTATAAATCATTTCTAAACGATAACTGATATTTGAGAATTAGTCTCTAAGGTCATTCTGCATCTCTTTCACTTCATTACTTGATGTAGTTCAATATCTACTAAATTACATGGAATCCCCCAAAAATACATGAAAAAAGATTGGGTCACAGAGTATTATTTGAATAGATGTTATTTCATTAGCTTGATCAATATTTAGTATCTAACACGAGGCTATTTGTTGCCAAACATTTGTTGTGCATTGATATCATGACATGTTTTGTTGGAATTGAGGATACATTTCAAACACTTTTCTTGATAATAATATTGTCTTTTGGCCCAACCAGGCCGGGCCTGGGCCTCTTGAAAAAAACAAAAGATTTTTTTTTTTAAAAAACGTTTCGAATTTCAAACAGATCAAAAACGTTTTTTTTTTCAATTAATAATATGACTATTTCAAGTGATAAATGAGCTTTATGTTATAGCCGTTTCAAGAATTAAAGGATCTTCATTATGTAGCTGTTTTTATTAAATTCATTGTTACTGGTTATAAACGGGTATCATTTTTTAGAAAAAAATATACTAAAAACAAAACAGTCCTTCCTCTTCCTGTAGTCTATTTTTTCTTCAACGGTCTTTTGCTTTGATTTGGGTGGTGCAAGTTGGTACGTGCTGCTATTAGAGCATTAGGCATCACTGTAGACAGAAACTCGTTGTATCCCGGGAGAAGTGTTTTGTGATCAATGATTTATCTTCAGAATCAGCCAAATAGTTTCTTAAAGAAAGTGCAATCCATACCTCGAGCCACTTTTCACTTTCTTCCTGTTACAGATCAACTCCAGAGCCATTCTTAGAAGGTTCATTTGGTGCACTCAGGTTTACCCATTTTTATTAACAATTTTAAGAAACTATTTTTTGTAATCTGTAATGGCTCTGATTCTGACCGCAAGCATGAATCCAACAAACCCGAGAAATTAGCTGGCCTGAACTTCAAGCGATGGAAGAACAATATGTTTTTCTATTTGTTGCTGAAGGAAGTTGCCCATGTTCTTATCCAAGACTGCCCTGTAATGCCTAACCCAGAACCTGTTGATGTCCATTAAAATGAACAAATCTTAGATGACATAGCAGAGTGGAAGGATGCCGATTTTAAATGTAGAAACTTTATCTTGAATAGGCAATCCGACGAACTGTATAACTATTACTTACAGTCCGATATAGCTAGATCTGTTTGGGAAGCCCTGCAAAAGAAATATGCACCGAAGAGGCTGGCTCAAAGAAATTCGCAGTCAGTCATTATCTCAAATACACCATGGTCGACGACATGCTGGTAACTATTCAATCATACGAGTTACAACACATTGCTCATGAGATCATTTCAGAGGGAATATCCCTCGATGAGCAATTTCAAGTAGCTGTGATGATTGACAAGTTACCACTTGGTTGGAAAGACTACAAGAATATCCTGCGACACGAATCAAAGGAACTAACCATGGAGAATTTGATAACTAGGCTTAGAGTTGAGAATGAATCCAGAAAACAAGACCAGAAATAAGAAGTCCTGCTTGTTCAACAGAACAAAGCGAAGGTCCATTTGAAACCAGAGAACAAGCCGTTCAAGAAGAATGCTAGTCGGAAGTTCAATTCGAACTTCCGTCAGAATGGTCAGAATGGACGTCAGAATCCGAATAAGAAAAATAACCAGCAAGCCCAAACCAACAACAATGGAACAGATCCTATCGAGTGTTGTAAGTGTCATCGCTTCGGACATATCGCTAGGAGCTGCCGATCGCGTACGCATGCACCACAGGCAACTGCTATCGAAGGGCCTTTGGTGGCTATGATCACTGAGAACAACATGGTCAGTGAAACCGACGGATGGTGGGCTGATACTGGCGCTACTAGGCATGTTTACTATGAGCGCATCTGGTTCAAAACTTATAAGGAGACTGAAGATCAGAAAGTGCAACTTGGTGATTCACACTGTATCAATGTGATGGGCACTGGAGAGGTGAACTTGGAGTTTACCTCTGGCAGGACTGTAACCCTCAAGGATATCTTGCACACTCCTGGTATGAGAAAGAACTTGATTTCTGGATACCTTCTTTACAAGGCTGGGTTTCATCAGAGTATCGGATCCGACCAATATATTATAACTAAGAATGAGATTTTTGTGGGAAAGGGATTTGCCTGTAATGGGATGTTTAAACTTAGTATTGAAATAAATAAGAATGATGTTTCTGTTTACTCTTTGTCTTCTTTTAATTTATGGTACTCTAGACTATGTCATGTTAACAAAAAATTGGTAAATAATATGAGCAAACTTGGCATGATATCAAAAGTTAACTTAAATGAATTTGAGAAATGCACCTCCTATAGTCAAGCTAAGATAATTAAAATTTCACATAAAAATGTAGCTAGAGAAACAAAAATTGTAAACTTGGTACATTGTGATATATGTGAGATAGATGGAACTTTAACTAGAAATGGTAAAAAAAATTCATTATGTTTATTGATGATCATTCAAATTATACTCATGTTTATCTTATGACACATAAGAGTGAAGCAATTGACATGTAACTGAAGTGCAAAATCAGTTTGAAAGAAATATTAAGAGATTTTGTAGTGATAGAGGTACTGAATATGATTCCAATGAATTCAAACAATTATATGCATCATTAGGAATTATTCACGAGATTACTGCACCTTATTCACCTGAATCTAACGGAAAAGCTGAAAGAAAGAACACTACAAGGAATTTGACATATAGTGACAACAAAAATCCATGGGTAAAAGGCGAAAAACCGTAGGTATAGCCCGTAAAACCTATACCAACGGACATATTTTTCCGTCGTTTTTAATTAGTTATACCCACGGCAAAATGCCGTCACAATAGCCTATAGCGACGGTTTTTTCACCCGTTGGACAAAACCTCGGTGTTATACCCATGGTTTCGTATCCGTTGGTATAGGTTTTAAAGACACCTTTTGCTTTCCTATACCCACGGTTGAAACTCCATTGCTATAGGTTTTAGCAATGGTTTTCGCGTCCAATTATTTGAATATATACCCACCGTGTTTATTCTGTTGGTATAGTTCTTTTCGTATATTTTAGGCTGATTGAGATGTTCTAGCCTCATTACTGTGTTTGTTTAGTTCTTCATCATCAGATATAATCATTACAAGAGATCAACATCGATCATTTTAATCACAGATTCATAACCATTACAGTAATCAACTCAGAATTGGAAATATTGGGATATTGTTTCATATAGGTAATCAAATTTACAGCTTGTTGCATTCTGATACTGATCAATCAACTAAAACTTTGACACAAACAAAGAATGCCAAATTTACAGCTTATTACATCTTCTTATCCCTTCCTATCAGGACAGTAGTGTATTTATCCACACACAAAAAAAAATGAATCAATCAGACTCTAATCTCAAAGCAGAGTAGTGCATCCTTGATTATCACTGTTCATTGTCCTGCAAATTAAAGACATCACATTACTAATCAAAAAAACTTCGTAATGTGAGCTGGAAGAACCTACTGAAAAGCCTTACTGCCATGCGAACATGACATCTGGAAGTATTAAGATCAATAAACTCTTCAATATCTTGAACTGAACACTTCCTATTACCATTAGGTTTTCGAATTGTGAAAGATCCTAGAAGATTTGCCAATGGATATGTAATGCATAACCAGAAGCCTACATAGGGCCTGCTTGGATAGATAAGAAGTTTTCCTCGAGGAATCCTCAGGTATGCACATCAGCATATGGTTTTCAAGCAAAAATCCTTACCCTATGTATCTCTTTTTGATCTTTTGATTGCTAGGAAAAGTTTGCAAAACAACTGACTTTAAGGGTCAAACAGAACATAATTACATATGAACATTTGTATTGATTAACCATATCCTTGAAGAATCAAATGGGTTAACTCCTCAGAATTTTATCCTATCTAGCTCTTTTGGCATAGTCAATTGATTTCATAATCAATTAAATGATGACACCATTGTAAGCCTAACACCTTGCCCATAATAATTTGGAATAATATTAGTGTTATTGAATTGCTAGCTTGACATAATTAAAACCAATGTTACTTGTATAAAGGAAAACATAAGAATTTAGATGTCTTCAAGATTGTGAACAGACCAAAATTTGAAATGACGACAGTGCTTCTGATATATCAACAATAAATTTGATCTATAAACCATAAGAATCAGTTTTAGATTATATGTCCAATAAGAAACTAGTAAAAACTGCAACTAACCCAGATAATAAAATATCCATGAGATCTTTGTTTTCTCCAAGTAATCGGAGGCAATCAACCGAGAATGGACTTGTTGCCATTGCAAATTTGCAACGATCTGAGTAGCATCTTTACAGGCCTATACAAATTCAAAGGAAGCCAGACTTCTATAGTGTTAGCAACTTGCAGATTTATACAATTAAATTCAATAAATAATTGACAATTAAATAGAGACTAACTGAATCAACTTTTCTTAAAAAAGAAAACTATCCATAACCTTTTCAATTACCTCGAGATTCAATTTAGGTATGCATATAACTAGTAACCTGAAAGTGTTCTCTCTAAAGAACTCCTGAGTCAATTGTGCACATGCTTCAGCAACTGGCTCTAATTCACCTTTCCCATAAAGAATATCTTTCAACTCACGGATGAGTTTACTTAATTCTGCCATCTGCAAGAGAGCAACACCGAAGACAAATTATCAGAAAGGTAATAATGAAATTAGTTGATCTATCTCCATAATTATCACATATAATCACAATTCCCAGATAAAGTATCCAATAAACATATAAACCCAACAAATATTGCCTACATGTCCAAAATGGAAATGTCGTGACTCATTATGCAAAACAATTAAGCTAGGGATATATGATAATACACAATATTTTAAGGTAATATTTACGAGTCATAACAATTATATTCAGTAAACATAACTTCAAAACTCTTTCAGAAAATCAAGAGCAAGGTTGCCAATTAGTTTCCAACTGAAAACTCTTTCAGGAAATAAGAGCATAGCCAAGACCCTGACAACTTAATTTCCAACTGAAAATAAAGCTTCAGATAATCTGTTTAACATGCTAATTGTAATACCCCGATTTCTTTTATATACATATAAAGATTATTTAATATTTTTCTTAAAGCCCAAGTTGAATTTACATATATTTTTTTTATTGGTTTGGCCCAACAAATTTAGCCCATGGATTTAAACCATATTTTTTGTAATGTGTAGCATATTATTTTGCCGGGTTTTAATGTACAATTTGTAGGGTGTAGTTGGAGTATGCACGTGCATTTGTATACACGTGCATTGAGCACAACCCTTGGCCGGATTGTGGGTGTGTGGGTCAGACCATGGGTAGTTGTTTTTGGGATGTGGGTAGTTTCTCAAACTTCCGCATAGATCTCAGCCTTTGATCTCTTAACTTTCGAATGCATCTCCACCCTCCATTTCACCTATATCCTAGTATAAATACCCCCTCCTATTCCCTATCTCTTTTACACTAAAATTTCCTAAGTTTTCAAGAGAGTATTTGTGAGTTGTGTGGGAGCTTTTCTGTGGAGGCAAGCAGTATTGCTGGAGATTTCGGTGTGGAGCAAAGGAACAAGAAGTGCTGAGCTATATTGAGGGACTTGCGGGATTTCGTTATTTCTTCATTTAAGGTGGGTGTTTCTCAGGACTTCTAATGTAGGAATAATGCTATAATTATCGTGATTGATATTATGTTATAAAAAGTAATTTGAATACTGTAGAAATTGCTTGAACATGCTAAGAATGTTGAGACGAGACTGTCGGTACGGTCGACTGCCATGTGAGCCAGTCGACTGGTACGAGACGTTATTTTTATAATATGCTGATAAACATGTGTGTGAATAGCCATGATGGTGTGATTATTAAATGTATATGATTTCCCTACGACACACATGATGGAGGGAAGATAAATGAGAAGAACTAATAGTGATAAATATCTGAAGTTGTCGGCGCAGTCGACTGACTTGGTGTTAAGTCAACTGGTGCTTCATTTCTGAATATGACTGTTTGAAAGTTCCCTGAATAAAAATATTTCATTTATATCGACCTATTATGACTGTAAGAAAGTATGAGCAATGTGAATGCATGTTTAGAGTAGTTTTCTCTAAAAGAGCATGTTAATAACTGAGAAAATTGTGCTGTGAATGCTACTGAACGAGAGGAACTTTGCTTATGAAACATGAATTGATGCATACTGTTAATTGATATCATGATGCAAGTACACGTAAGAACTGTAAATAAATTCCCTAATTGAAATGGATCTGTCCAGTCGACCGAATGCATATAGTAAGTCGACTGATCTGGACTTAGAAATTATGCTGTTTGAAATCTCCAGGACAGACGACTGATTAATGAACAGTCGACTGTTATGTGGATAATATTGTGAATATGGAAGGTTGCGGGACAGGCGACTAGTTGAGTGCAACAGTCGACTATCCCGAGCTTTGATGAGGAACCTGTATGTGACTGTATAAGTCGACTGGCGTTCTTCCAAGTCGACTGTACATAGTGGACTTTTGATAATTTGATTCATGTTATTTACTGTTAGTAATGATGAACTTTATGCTTTTAAATCAATGGATTCTGTTTATGGCTGTATGAATTATGTGAAAGGAATCATAGATGAGAATTGAGAATTGAATGAATAATTATGAAAGGCTAAATCATGATGAGAAAGTCTGTGGGACTCAAAAATGAAATCATGAGCTGATGGCGCTCAATTGGATATTGTGAATTTGAAATTGAACGAAAGAGTAGCTAAGTCTCCCCGGCAGTGAAATGAAATGATATTGAGAAATAGACCAGGTTGGTCATGTGAAATGAAATGATAAGTCCGGTTGATGGAGAGGCTAACTCTAGAGCTTGATTTTATTCATGATTCTAATGTAACTTAAATACATAGTGTGGAGGTGATGAAGGTGAGAGAAAAACATGAGTATGAGAGCTAGGGTACGGTGCGGGTGTGTGAGCCGCAGAATGCATGCTTGATGCGTCAAGACATGGCGCGGGCACAACTCAGTAATGATCGGACTCTAGTCACGCTTGTGGGATGTTTTGGTGACTGCAAGAGGAGTGTGTTCAGGGAGGAGGCTGAATTGTCGCAGAATGCATGCTTGACGAGTCAAGACATGGCGCGAAATTCTACTCCAGGGACCAGGATACATGCTTGTACTCATAGAATCATCTAGGATACTTACTGGAATTACAGAAGTAGAGTAAGTCATGGCAGGGGATTGAACCCTACAAAAAGGAAGAACGATTAAGAGGCTTGCCCTCGAACCTATGTAGTATGGGATGCATAGAATTCGAACAAGTGTGCATTAGTGTCATGTGAAAATTAAATAAATTGCATTAAGGATTAAGTGCACAATCACGACACGACATCTCTAAAAGTTTCCCCTTTGATTTTATATGCTTATTATGAACAAGATTGTTGATTTGTTAAGAAATGAGATTCATTATACTGTTTCTGGCATAGAGAGGATGGCCATGTATAATTATCGTCGGTTGAATAAACTGACGTACCCACAGTTTTGTATGCAGGATAAATTACATGTAAAGAGGAATGGATGCATAAAGATCTCATTATGTTGTTATTCATTTATGTAAATGTTGTATATTTTGCTTCCGCTGTGTAAATTTAAATGTGAGATGTTGTAACTCTGATGTAAAAAGAAAAGTTTGAATTTCCTTGTAAAATTGTACTCGAGAAAAGCGAAAATATCCTGAAGAACATCTCGAACTCAGTAATTTTGGGATTCGGGGCGTTACACTAATCTAGAGAACTGGTCTAGGGAGGATCTTTTACTACTAATAGTGTAAACATCTACCTGGTCTAGGGAGGATTGGCTTTGAGGCCAGACAAAGTAACCAAGATGGGATAAGGAAGATCAGATACATAACATCATTCAAGTATCTTAATACACCCAAGGACAAAGCTTAGAACCCCCCTTAATTTTTCTCCATTTTCGAACTGCAAATGATTTCTTCATTTTTCTACCATATCCTTTGTTAGCATATAACAGTTAATGAAACACTGATCTGGTTCCTCGAGGTCAATGTTGTATACCCAAAAGAGCAGTAGAAATTCATTATTTAACACCCTTACAAAGGAAATTCACATGATCTGCCAACTATATAAATATGAAGTTATTACTTACAAGGTAAGGCGGGTCAGCAATAACAATCTGAAAGGCATGCCTTAATGATTCTGGAAGCTCTTCTGGTTGATTGTAGTCATAAAATGTAAAATCACTACCATACTGTTTGAAGCGCATATCATACTCAAGTAATTGCACTGGGATGTTAGGATTATTTTTCTGCAATTCACAATTTTGAGGAAGTTCAGTTAACAGAACAATTATCAGCAATTGGCATCAGAGGATCGGGAGATATACAAGAAGTGCGTATAATATAAGTTACAACAAATAGCAACAAAGCCTTTATCTCAAATCTTAGTGGTTAGCCACATGAATCCTTCTTGTCCAGTTAGCTCTATAAAGGGCCACATGCCTATTCATTTTTAACTTATTTCAAGTTTGTTTAAGCCTATCTTTGGTAAAGGTTACTCAAACTGACAGCAGAATCAATTTTTTTCCTAATATAGTTTCGCATTAAGAGCATGACCTTTAAATTCTAAAACCTCATAATAATTCCATAAAATCGGTTTTTATTGCCGACATGACTTAATAAAATTGCATCAAAGAAAGTGTAAACCATAACAAGTATCATATTCCTTTGTGTTTGAACATGCTTTTTGTAAATTTTTATGTTCATATGTGGAGACACCTTTAAAGTGAAAGGTGAAGAAAACAATTACTAAATTGTTGTTTCATCCAAATTTGGGGTTGGCCAAATGAGCACTTTCCCCTCGTTCAATTAGGTTAACTAATTCCTAAAGCAATCACTCTATTTAAAAGGATTTGCATCTATCATGCATATCCTTCGAGTAAATAAAGTTAAAGATACGTATTTAAATGAGTGGTGGACATATTGATAAACAAATCCGTCTGGCAAACATTTTGCAGTGGAAATACTACCCATTTTATACTAGACATGCTTATTGATAATTTTTTCACCTCCAACAGGTGGCAATGTGATATACTGATAAAGATAGGTAACGACCAGAAGAAGGGAAGTAAATGCTTAGTGTTCGTAAAGGTTTGTGGATGTGATAATTGATAGTTCAAACAGGCACTTCATGGACGTTCACATCATTGGCAACAAAATTAACATCATAGTCATGGGAGATAAGATTCTGTCAAAATGGATTAGAATAATAGCTAATGCAAAGTTACTAAGATTCATTCTAGCTCCTCCAATAACATATTTCACAGCGTTACTAATGAACATACTAAGCTGCACTCGTCAACAAAACAGCAAGAAGATGATATCCTTATCACAGGCTAGCACTACCTTCCAGTACTAGGATTTTCCACAAAATCTAATCATCTCATATTCAGCCTCAGTTCATTTAGGGCTCGTGTAGGCTTATTTGTTATTTGAGCTGGTTTTCCATCTAAACAACAATTACAACATTCATATATAATGCTCTTTCCTAGATTCTTCTATAATTTCACTTAGGAAATCATAAGTGAACCATGTAGCTCCACCTCAAGATGAACTGAACACTAAAATTCAAAAACTTGCAATATATTAAATAACACTCTTAAAAAATATTACATCATTATCGAAGAATTAATATTATACATAATTATTATACACTGTCTGTTTAATTATTGAAAATTTTCCTATTTTTTTCTCTTTTTTTTTTGCTTCCCCTTTGCTGGAAAGAAAGGGAAAGAAGAAGATGAGAGGATTTTTTTTCTTCTGAAAACGGGGGCCCCCTTTCTTGGATTTTTTGGGGGCCTGATGCAGTTGCATGCCTCTGGGCTGGGCCGGGCCTGAGCCACAGACTCGGCAACAGAAGGTTGGCAGGTGATAGGCAAGAACAACTCAATGCTCCTCCTCTATTACCTCTCCTCGATGAGCCACTAAACCCATCTCTCATCTCCTTAAGCTCTCTAACTACGCTTTTGAACGACATCGTTTTCACCTACTAAATCCCAAGAATACATGATCCACAAAAAAAAAATAATAATAAAAAAAATAAAAAAAAATAAAATCCCAAGACCATGGCTAAGCTATTAAAACAATGGATGTTGGATTTCTACGTAAATCTAGATAATGTAAAAGATGGGTTCTCTTTATTCTAAAAGAAGATGTTAAAATCTCAAAGGAATACCTTTTCCTTTATCCTTTAATCTTCAGGTTCTTTGCAAAAGGTAGGAGAAGAAGCACTGCGTATAATCTTCGGGTTCTCTTTATTCATAGCCTAGATTTCCACACAAATATATACAAATCTAAAATTAACCCACCAATTTCCAATCTTTCAAAGTAGGAAAGAAATAATGAATCAATCTACAACTACCCATCAAACTAAATGCAGCAAAAATATCCAAATCTAGCAAGAAATCTCAAATTAAAAAAAAGAAAGGTAGATCTACAACTCAATGAAAACAAATAAAGCCATCATCATTTAGAGTTTTTGAGGGATACCAATTACATATATTGGCATGAAGAGCTCGGATCCGAAATCAAAATCGACAGCGGAGGAAGAGGTGGCCGACAGCGGTGGGTGGCGGCAGAGGAATACGGCGACGGGAATGGAAGACGGGGGCGGCAGTGGCGATGGAGGAGCAACGGCGATTGTGGGAGAGAGACAACGACGACAAAGTGGCGGAATGACGACGGCGATCTGGTGAGTCGGGGATTCGGCTGAGAGAGAGAGAGATGGGTGATTCGGGTGTGAGAGAGAGAGATGGGTGTGCGTGAGTATAAATTTGGGGCATTTCGGATTTGGGGGGAAAATGAAAAAATTAGGGGGAAAATAAATTATGAAATATACCCATAGTGTTTACCCAGTTAGTAAAACTTATAGTTACGGATTAAAAGCTCTAAAGCTATAGGATACCTATACCCACAGTTTACTACACGTCTGTAGGTATATGATGCCTATACCCACTGTTTTAGTGATCCGTCACTACAGGTGTCCGTTGGTATATGGCAAATTCCTTGTAGTGGAATAGAACTCTTACTGAATTGGTAGTTGCTTCTCTTTTTATTTAGGTGCACCCAAATCTCTATGGGGTGAAGTCTTCTGTATGTCATGTTTTAAATATAATTCTGCATCTATCTTCTGATACTTCACCATACAAATTATGGAGAAGTCAAAAGCATAATATTGATTATTTTAGAGTTTGGAGTTGTTTAGAATATGTCAGAAAACCTGACTCTAAAAGAATCAAACTTGTAAGTAGAGCATATGAATGTGTTCTTCTTGGTTATGCAGATAATAGTAAGGCTTCCAGATTTTTAGACATGAATAATAATGTGATTATTGAATCTTTAGATGCTGATTTTTATGAGGATAAATTTCCTTACTTATTGAGGAACAGTGGGGGTAGTAGTGGGGGTTCACAACCCTCTACTTCCTCTAGCATACCTCAAACTAGTACACATTTTAATGTTGATATAGATTCTGGACCTCATAGAAGTAAACGTGCTAGAACTGCTAAAGATTTTGGTAATGACTATGTTGTATATGCTTAAGAATCAGACCCTAGTTCTATCAATGAGTCCTTAATCTCACCCTATGCCGATTTGTGGCAAGAAGCCATAAATGACGAGATGGATTCACTAATCTCCAATGGTACTTGGGAGTTAGTAGAGTTACCTCACGGTAGTCTTACTATAGGATGCAAATGGATTCTTAAGAGAAAACTAAAACCAGACGGTACTATTGAAAAATTTAAAGCCAGACTAGTAGTTAAAGGATATGTACAAAAGGAATATGTAGATTTCTATGACACTTACTTTCCTGTGACTCGTGTGACTACCATTAGAGTTTATTAGCTATTTCTGCTGTGCATAATTTTTTGATTCACCAGATGAATGTTAAAACAGCTTTCCTTAATGGAGAACTTGAAGAAGAACTTTATATGGATTAGCCTGAAGGTTTTGTGATTCCAGGACAGAAACACAAAGTCTGTAAGCTGAATAAGACTTTATATGGTCTTAAGCAAGCTCCTAAACAGTGACACGATAGAATTGTTCAATTATTACTCTCAAATGGTTTTTCTATTAATAATGTTGATAAATGCCTTTATTATAAAACATCTAGTGATAGTTTCATTATGCTTTGTCTATATGTAGATGATTTACTCATTTGTGGTTCTTCGCTTGAATTGATTTCAGAGACTAAAACTATGCTTAGTCAAAATTTTGATATGAAGGACCTAGATGAGGCCAATGTTATTTTAGGCATGAAAATCACACGTACTGTGACTGGTATTACTCTTGATCAATCTCATTACATTGAAAAGATCTTGAAGAAATACAATTACTTTGATCGTAGACCTGCATGTACACTTAGTGACCCTCATGTTAAACTGTTAAAAAATTATGGTGTTGCAGTTAGACTAAAAGAATATGCTAGTATTATTGGTAGTCTTCGCTATGCTACTGACTGCACTAGACCTGATATTGCATATGTTGTAGTGGTATTATGTAGATTTACGAGTTCTGAACAGTGGAATGCTATTGAAAGAGTCATTAGGTACTTGAAAAAGAACATGAACTTAGGACTACATTATGAGAGGCTTCCTGTTGTCCTTGAGGGATTCAGCGATGCAGATTGAAATTCATTTTCAGATAATGCCAAGGCCACAAGTTGATACATTTTGAGTATCGCTGGTGTTGTTATTTCTTAAAGGTCCAAGAAACAGACTATTTTAACTTACTCTACTATGGAGTCTGAGTTAGTGGCTCTAAATGTGGCTAGTGAGGAGGCAAGCTGGTTGAGGAACCTCTTGTCTTACATTCCTTCATGGAGTTGGCATATACCTCCGATCTTAATCCACTTAGATAGTACTGCTGCCATAGCTAAAGTACAAAATGCTTACTGTAACGGTAGGAGATTAGCGATTTGTCGCAAGCACGGTACGATGAGAGAGCTCCTCACGTCTGGTGTTGTTATTGTGGATTTTGTGAGATCAGAAAGTAACATTGCAGATCCTTTGACGAAAGGATTGTCTCGAGACAAAGTTTGGAACACATCGATAAGGATGGGACTGATGTCCATTTAGGATCACAATTGGTGGGAACCCAACATTTACGATTGGAGATCCCAAGACATAGGTTCAATGGGAAAAACAAGTCATACTGTGATTGGAATCATGCAACCTAGGACTTTACCACTCCTTAAGTCCATCCCGATGTGTATGTGCATGATGTCGTGTAGCGTTAGTAAGGATGAGTTTGGCTCTTAATGAGCTCTATATCTCTGAATGAGATGAGTGCCTAGCTACAAGAGCACTCTTGATAGATCACCGGAGTGATTGTGAAGTGTTGCCGCTTCTATGAGAATGTGGCTGATTCTCTAAAATATTCACCTATACTGGGATAAACACAAGGCTGGAATGTGCTGCCAGTTAGAACTTGCACTTGGTAGAATCACGTGTGGTTTTCCTTCACTATGTAAAAACGGGTAATGAGTTCAAGACTTAAGATCACTCATTATTTTTGCATTTTGGGGATTGTCCACTGTGTAAGGTTCAAGTCTTCGGACACCTTACTTATACATGATTTTGTACTTTTGAAAAACTGCTTCTTTCAAATCAGTGTTTTAAATATATAAGTGGGGGATTGTTGGAATTGAGTATACATTTAAAACACTTATCTTGTTGACAACAATGTCTTATGGCCCAATGGTTAAAGTTTTGCGTTCACATGAGGTTGGGGGTTCAATTCTTACATTCCCCATAATATATATATATATAGATATTTATATATATCTATGAACGGGCCGGGCATTAGGGCCTTGGGGGTCTCTTGAAAAAACAAAAGATTTTATATATATATATATATATATATATATATATATATATATATATATATATATATATATATATATGTTATGAATTTCAAACAGATCAAAAACGTTTTTTTTTCAATTAATAATATGACTGTTTCAAGAGATAAATGAGCTTTATGTTATAGTCGTTTCAAGAATTAAATGATCTTTATTATGTAGCCATTTTTTATTAAAATCATTGTTACTGGTTATAAAAAAGTATTATTTTTTGGAAAAAATATACTGAAAAACAAAACAGTCATTCCTCTTCTTCTAGTCTATTTTTTCTTCATCGGTCTTTTGCTTTGATTTGGGTGGTGCAAATTAGTACGTGCTGCTATTGGAGTATTAGGCAGTAATGTAGACAGGAGCTCGTTGTATCCCGGGAAAAGTATTTGGTGATCAACGATTCATTTTCAAAATCGGCCAAATAGTTTCTTAAAGAAGGTGCAACCCAAGTCTCGAGTCACTTTTCACTTTCTTCCTGCTGCAGTTTAACTTCAGAGCCATTCTCAGAAGGTTCATTTGGTGCACTCAGGTTTACCCATTTTTATTAACATGTTTGAATTTGGCCTCAGATAAAATTAATTTGAATTATTAGAAAATTTCTCTTCCCAGGACGACTACGGCTAAAAAATAAAAAATAAAAAATCACACGCAATATTGTTACGTATCTTTACATTGAGGCTCATCTTTGAGTACTGTTAAAGCTTGAATTGTAAACAATATCTGAATGGAAAAGCCACATTGACAAGAGTTCATGTGGGGAAATTCCCTTCTCTATCGATCAGAAGTAATGTGGACCCACAACTCAACAAAAAAGTCCATTTATTTATGTATAATATCACCTTCATTTGACTACCCACACTCAACCCACCTCACTCATTGTCCCTTTTTTAAGTGTCCCTAGCTAATTGTGTTTAATTACACCCGTGACTTAATTAATGTATACTAACATTACACCCGTGACTAAACGGATACTAACAAGCACGGTTTCCAACATCCAACATGCCAGTTTGCCAAAACATGCACTAGCGAATTATTTCTACTTTGATAAGTTACCGATAGGGCTGCAATCGAGCCGAGCCGAATACCTTCAGGTTGGAGCTCGGCTCGTTTACGAAACAAGCTTATTTTTGAGCTCGAGTTCGGTTTGAGCCGAGTTTTGACCGTATTCGAGCCGAATAGCTCGCAAGCTTAGTCTAAAAAAAAAAAAATCCAAACTCGAGCTTACTTTTGAGCTCGAGCTCGGTTCGAGCCGAGCTTTGACCGAGCTTTGACCGAGCTCGAGCCGAATAGCTCGCGAATAGCTTGATTCGTTTGTAGCCCTAGTTACCGACCAGACATCAACTTTTTCAGTTTCTAGTCCGACTTTAAGCTAAACATAGTGATTTTGGTTTCTGGAAAATTCAATGGCTCTATGAGCATCACTATCGTCACTTCTAAAATATTAGAATTTGGCAATCGTAAATAGCAATGGGAAAGTTTCGCCGCTATTGTTCGAAGCTAAATTTGGCTCCAAAAAAATAATAAAATAATCAGCCGGAAGAACATCCTCCTTCTCAAACCTTTTTAGTTTTTTTCAGTTCTTTTTTTTTGCTCAGACGGCAGATTATCCTCCGTCGGAGCAAAAAAAAAATTTTAAATAATATTTGCCTTAGACGGAAGAAGATCGTCCGTCAAGGCCGAATTTTAAATTAAAAAAAAAAAAAATTTGAGCCCAGACAGAAGAAGTTCTTCCGTCGAGGGATAAATTCTTTTTTACTTCCGGCTTAGATTTTTTTGCCCTTTTTTTAAATTTGTTTTAAATCAAACTGGCATTTCCGTAATTACTTGATGGCAAACTCGTAAATATTTTGATGGCAATATTGTAAATATTTTGAAATCAAAAAGTTGGGACAGAAGGACATCTTCAGGGTTTTCGTTTTTGTAAATTGTTTTTTTTTTTAATTTATTTAAATGACATTTACAAAAGATCTTTAAAAAAAGTAAACGAAAAAATAATAAAATTAAGTGAGACGGAAGATCTTCCGTCTGTCTCACTTTTTTTTAAAAAATTTCAAAAAAAAGAGTAGGAAGATCATCTTCCGTCTCTCAACTTTTCTGAATTAAATATTGGGCGACACGGAAGATGATCTTCCTTTCGTCCTCTTTTAATATTAAAAAATTTTGTTTTCTATATTTAGCAATTGTTATTTTTCGCAGTCCAATATAGCAGCAAACTGTTTACCAGTTTTCTAAAACTAGATTTTTAGCAAATGAATAGTAGATGAAGTTTTTCTAAATAATGGATAAATAAGTAGCAAACGAGCAAAAAACTTTTTTTTCACAATGGAGAGAGGGGTGAGGAGAGAGACTACCTTCGTCCCTCAGGAACTGAGCATATCCTACGCTCAGGTTCTTCGACTCCCCCCCCCCCTCAACCTCCCGCCCACCACCCTAAACCCTTCTTCCAACCCAAACCCTCAGCCTCCTATCCAAAAAACCCACCTTTTAACCTCCAAAAGAACCGCAGATCCAAGAGGAGGGAGCGTCGTTGTTTCAAATGCGTTGAAGGGGATCACGCGACGTCTAAGTGCCACAAGCTAGGGATCCACTGTTTCAACTGCAGGAAATTTTTCCATAAAGTGCGCGACTGCCCTCTCCATAACCGGCGAGCCGCGTTAGAAGTGGACCTGCCCCATAATAATGCCATTTCGCAAGTGCTGTCGGCATTGCATGCAAGCGCATTCCTCCATCTGATTAACTCATGCCGGATCCCCCTCACAAAGGACCTCGAGAGCGCCTTCAACTTCTCCTGGGGAAGGCAAGGGCGTTGGTGGACCCTTCAAAGGGTTAGTGACGGGGTGTATCATGTCCAATTTCCAACTGCCACGGAAGCAGAGGCTGCGATTGCTGAAGGGGGTTTTCAATTCTCCGGTTTCAATGCTACCTTCTCTCCCTGGTTGATGGACTACGGGGCCAGACTGCGACCAAAGCCATGCTTCATTTGGATCAATCTCCCCCTCTTACCGTTCCACTTTTGGAACCGTGAGTCTCTTGAGCACCTTATTACTCTTTTTGGTAAACTAATCACTTTGAGCAGGGAAATGCAAGATGTGAAGGCTAGAGACCAAGCCTTAGTTCTCATTGAGGTGGAGGACATAACGCTCATCCCAAAAACTCTCACCATCCGATACACTGCACCATGGAGTATGGAGAAGCATGTCCATGAAGTCCCCATACTGCTCCTGGGTGATCCTATCACAGTTGAAGATGTTCAGATCAGCAAGGTATAGCTTTTCACCACGGCAAGATCTTCGGATGGTACTGGGAGTGCGAGCTTTTGGCGCTTCAAGGCACCGAAAGGCCCTGCAGATGCCGGAGTAGAAGGCCACCTCAGCAAAACTCCAGCTACGATTGCGGTGGATGCTGATTTGAATCCCCATGATTCGGGGGAGAAGATCCCAACCAATACGCAATCCCCGTGAGCTGCTGATAATTTGCAAATCCCTCTGCATGTTCCTTTTTTGGAAGATTCTAGCCGCAATCAAGGAATCTTACCAAATCCGGTTACTGCTCCTCTATCTACGGAGGATCAAACGCTAAATTCAAATCTCGCCAAGCTGGCACCTCAGGTGGTCCATATTTTTGAATCCTCAGATAGTAACAACAAGGCAATCTCGCATGGCCCCACCATATCCCCGCACATCCAGGATGACTCCTCTAACGGCGAATCACATGAAGAAGTGCGCGAAATGTTTTGGAAAGGTAAGCTTGTTACCCATCTACTCTCACTCTTCTCCAAGATTCAGCCGGCTATTGAAGGAGCCCTAAAGGAATCTGTACAAGAAGAAATGAATCATCGAAAGGCTGCTGAGAAGGTGGTTTTCAGAGCAAGTACCATCAATGTCCGAGGTGAGAGCTTCCACACTCGCTCCCTACTCAGGAGAAGCGTACACAAAGCTGCGAGCTCCTTCATCTCTGTTCTGCCAGGCTTTGATAAAGGGTCATCCAAGAAGCTGAAACAGGTCTAGATCAGCTGGAAAGCTCAATAGCACTAGGCCTTTTATGAAGAACCTATCCACCACCATCAAGAAAAAGACCTCAGGTACCTCCTCTTCAGTTACAAATGCACATCTTAATCCATTTGCGCTGCTATCAAATGAGGATATCTTAGAAGTAGCTGAATCTGTTGGAGTGAGGCTAAAGGGCCACGCTCGGTGCATGCTTTATTGGGCCATCCAAAAGTTTTTGTTGATCAGCCTGATCAACTAGAGTATTCTGCTTGACTGCTTTGACTCTCTGACTTTGGAGATCAAATTTTGTTTACTGTTTTGTGCATTTGGATGATTTCTAATTTCAATGAAGATATCTAGTTGGAATGTGAGAGGGTTGGGCAACCCTGATAAATGCTCACTTATAAAAGAAGGGATACGCAGCTACTCCCCATCGGTTGTCTGCCTGCAAGAGACAAAACTTAGAAATCCAGGTCCCCGTAAGCTCTCATCGATTGGAGGCAGTCTTATCACCAATTGGATTCAGCTCGATGCTATTAACAGCTGTGGAGGCATACACTTGGGGTGGAATGACCAACTGTTGACTTGCACCTACTCAGCCATCAATATTTTCTCAGTCTCTGCTTCCTTCAAGCACCGCTCCTCAGAAGAAACCTGGTCAATTACAACTGTATACGCTCCCTTCGACCTGGAAGACAAAGAGCTTTGTTTTTTTTTGAAATTCAACAGTGTCGAAGCCACCTCAACGATGCATGGGTCCTATGTGGAGACTTCAATGTCACTGTTTTGGATACTAAGAGATCTAGTGGTAGGGGTTCAACAAGGGACATGAGAGGTTTTCGAGAATTTATTCATGATATGGCCCTCATTGACCTACCGCTTTCAGGCCGGAAATACACCTAGTCTAATCTTCGAGCATCCCCCTCAATGGTCAAGCTTGACAGATTTTTGATCACATCGACATGGGACCTCTCCTTCCCCAACTGCATTCAATACTCCCTCCCCAAATTTGCATCTGACCACTGCCCCATAATTCTCGACACTCAGGTGATTCTGCATTAGGTGCACTATTTCAGATTTGAAAAAGCTTGGCTCGAACACTCTTCCTTTGTTCCTGCGGTTCAAGAATGGTGGAAATCTTTCTCTTGTTGGTAATCCAGTTGAAATTTTTGTATGTAAGCTTAAGCTTCTTAGGAGGCGTATTAGAAGATGGAGAAATGATACATTTGGCCACATCCCCACCTGGAAGAAACAACTCCAAGAAAAGCTGCTCAGGTTGGAGGTTGATGCAGAGCAACTCTTCACGCCAACTGACTCCCTCAAAGCAACTCAACCTGAGCTCCAGAATCTTATCAGAGTGGAGGCAGATTATTGGACATAGAGATCACGAGTGCAATGGATCAAGGAAGGTGATGCGAACTCCAAATTCTTTCACTCTATTGCCAATGGAAGAAGGCGGCGAAACTTCATCCACAGCCTCACAATTGATAACACTCTCACAACCTCTCCCTATATGATCAGAACCACTTTTGAGAACCATTTCCAGGAGATTTGTGGCACTGCCCCCTGTCTGACTTTCAAATTGATTGGCCATCTCTTTATCCATCTAATGCAATCAACCTAGCGCACCTCGACAACCCGATCACTATTGAGGAGGCTAGAAAGGCGATCTTTGATATGAGTAGTGACAAGGCACCTGGCCCTGATGGGTTTTCCATGAGCTTCTATCATACTTTCTGGGATACCATCAAAGATGATTTACTTGCAATGCTACAGTCGGTGCAAAGGGGGGATGCTGATCTAGGCAGAGTGAATTACTCTAACATTATATTAATACCCAAGTGTGAGTTCACAAACTCTGTAACAGACTTCAGACCTATCAGCTTGCTTAACTGCTCATTCAAGATCTTCACCAAAATCCTAGCCAACAGACTAAGCCCGATCCTACACTCTCGTGTGTCATCCTCTCAAAGCGCATTCCTAAAAGGAAAATTAACAGTAGACTGTTTTCTATTCGCTCATGAAGCTATCAACCTCTGCAGTAGACGAAACTTAGATACACTACTGTTCAAGATAGACTTCACCAAAGCTTTTGACACAGTGAGCTGGGAATTTCTTGACCAGCTTCTTATTGCCACAGGATTTGGTCCTGCTTGGTGCAAGTAGATTCACATGATCCTTAGAACGACCAATTCATCAGTTATCATCAACGGAGAGGGAGGAAAGCAAATCAACTCCAAGCGAGGACTCAAGCAGGGGGACCCTCTTTCGCCAATGTTCTTCATCTTAGTCGTTGATGTGCTTGCTCAGATGCTCTTCAGTGCTCGTAGAAATGGTGCATTCTCACAGCTACCTATCAGAGGCTCCCTAGAAAACCTGTTCGTTCTGCAGTTCACAGATGATACTTTGATCTTTTGTAAAGGAGACGAACAGGAGATCCTCAACCTCAAGGTGACGCTGAAGCTCTTTGCCAATTTCTTTGGCCTAGCCATTAACTTCAAAAAGTCTTCAATCATTTATTTTGGAAAATCAAAGGTCAAGCTGCATGTTTTTTCAACCATTCTAGAGTGTAAAGAAGACCGATTACCTTTCAATTACCTTGGAATGCCACTCTCCAGGGGTAAGCTTAGCAAAAGAAGTTGGCAACCGCTAATTCTAAAGATTGAGCGAAGACTCTCGATATGGAAGGGAAAAATGCTATCTAGAGGGGGAAGGTTAGTACTTATTAATGTTGTTCTAAGTGCCTTGTCAGTTTACTTTGCCTCTTTCTTCAGGCTACCTCTCTGGGTGATCAAAAGAATCGATCAAATTCGTAGTAGATTCTTTTGGAGTGGATCTTACACGGATGTGAGAGGTGTGGCTAGTATGAGGTGGAAAGCAATTTGCCAACCCAAACAGCAGGGTGAACTTGGTGTTCTAGACTTGAAAGTCTTTAATGAAGCCCTCCTCATGAAATGATGGTTGAGCGTAGTTCACAAACGGCCTCCAGCTTTTGGAAGAGGGGTCTTCTATCTCAGGGAACGATTTTTTATCAATGTGAACTGGCAGCTAGGCAATGGAAACCAGATCAAATTTTGGACGTCACGATGGATTAATGGCAACAACACAGTCTCCCACTGCCCCTCTCTTGCTGCAGTAGCATAGAATCTTCAAGCTAAGGTCCTCTCCCAGGGAAGTTGGATCAATGGTGTCTGGCACTGGCAACCATAGCTTAACTGTATCTCTACACCCACCATTCGTGAAGAAAAGCTGAGACTCATAGAAATGATTACAGATTACCAGCCTTCCAACTCAGCTGATAACCCTTCATGGCGACTTATAACATCGACAACAGTCACTGTCAAATCTGCCTACAACTTCTTCATCATCTCTGGCCTGCGCTCCCCCTACTACGCGGCAACGTGGTCTTCTGCTGCCCCCGTGAAATGCAAGATCTTCATCTTGCTGATGAGTTGGGACAGACTCAACTCAAAGGAATTTCTTCGATCTAAAGGATGGTCAGGAGACACGACATGCACAGCTTGTGCGTGCCATGTGGAGACGACCTTCCATATTTTTTTTGCATGCCCCACGGCCATTACCACTTGGGATTACTTCACCACACTCTTCCAATCACACCCCCTGCCTAATGACTTGCATGAATGCTTCACTTCTTGGTATTTTGGAACACATGCACACAGACGCACTTGGCATCTTCTCACTATTTCTATCTGTTGGAGTATTTGGCTTGCTATAAATGAGCACATTTTTTCTTCAAACTCCTTAAAACCGCAGCAAATTAATTCTAATGCATTATTTTGGTTTCGATCATGGCTAGATGGACTTGACAGTAAAAAGAAGAAGCAGGCGATGTTACGGGAGATTGAGCTGGCCGGCCTTCAAGATTCCCTACTCAAGCAGGCGCTGATTCGGATTGATCAGGCCGAAAGCAGGGGAGGACAGCTGCTCGGGCTAAGCACTATCTTGGAGGCACTTCTTTTGGTTATTTTGTATGCTGTATGCTTTTTTGGGACAGTGCTATAAGTCCAATCTTTATATAACTTCTTAGCTTGCTACTTATGATGATCAAGAATTCGGCTATTGTAGACTGAACTATATTGATCATGTTTTGTACTATGAACTTGTAATTATTCATTAGTAATATATTTTTTGTGAACTAGGGACTTACCCTGCCTTTAACCAATCAAAAAACTAAAAAACAAAAAAAAGGTAGCAAACATACTGGATGCTCTAAGAGCATCTGTAGTCGTTCTAAGCTAAAATATGGGTATTTGGCTTTTGGAAATAGAAAATATGAGTGCGCGCTGCAGTCGTTGAAAGCTAAAATATGGCTGGACGATCGATTTTCTCTCGTCCCAAATTTTTTATAAAAAAAAAAAAATTTTTATTAAGCACTAAAAGACAAAAATAAAAAAATTTTAAAAAATGGAAAAAGGCCTGGGACGATTCATTATGCTTCGTCAATTACATTTTTGGCATCTAGCGAATCCTTAGGATTGATGATGTATAATGCTTTTGTCTCTGACATTTTTTTTTTGTCTTTTTCTTTTTCAAACGGGGTTTAATCCATTGTCCGAAATCACTTTTTGTATGTCTCCCCTAATTGACGAAATTTAATTTTTCGTCTCTACTGACGGACGAAATAAAATAGGTCGTTAGCTATATTTTGCATTTTGCCAAATCGTCTGCTATATTTGACAAGGCACTATTTATCATACATCCAAATTTTACAAATTTGGACGACGACGACAGCTTTTTTTTCGAAATTTTTTTAAAATTTAGATATTTAGCCCACCGACTACATATGCTCTAAGGTAGTATTTGTCTTCGGTAGTGTTCAAAATGATATTGATGGGTCTCCTATCAGATAATTTCTTAGATACACGCATGTGCTAACTCATCATCATACCCTTGGATGCTGACACCCCCTCCACCAAATTCACTACTTTGACACAAACCGCTAACCGTATTATAATATCTTTGCCTCAAAAAGTTGTACTCCTCATGTGAGCCTACAATATTCCTCTTGATTTATTTTTTCGCAAATTGGAATGAGTCACATCATATAATCATGATGCGTTCTTAACGTATATGCCCCTAACAAATCATTGAATCTCATATTTACCCTCAACAAAGGTATATCTTTGTATTTATATCCCGTCATGTTCTAACTATACTTACATCTCCAAAAAAAAAAACACTATACCGTACAATGCACGTCTTAATAAATATATATTTTTTAAAGTAAAAATTTTTACGTAGTCTGACATCGAACATGAGATCTCTTTTTATATTAGTTATGCACGAACAATACATATAAGTTGGTAAATTTACAAACTGCAACTTCAACTCTCCCATTTTAATACTCCATTCTTTTCAAAATATAAGTCGTTCGAGGTTTCTACACGTCTATCAATAAAAAAACTCTAGAATGACAAAAAGTACTAATATTATTGGTTTTTGAAACCACATAAATGAGCTATCAATTGTAAAATGTTCAATTTGTCATCCTCTATAATTTTAGTATTACTCATTTTATAAAAAAGATACAGGTGAAATTAGAAATCTCATAAAAAAGTATTTAATGGACATTTAAGAATGACAAAATATTTGCCTCGAAAATCTAAAGTGGTTTATATTTTGAAAAATAAATAAAAAAAGTCTTAAATCACTTATATTTTGAAATGGACGGAGTAGTTACCAGTAATTTACACATGCGATGCACGTCTTAATATATATATATATATATATATATATATATATATATATATACACTAGATTTTCTCGTGGGCACGTGCCTACAACACGTTTATGGAACGATACAGTATATGAAAGTCTTGTAAACAGTAAAATAACAATTATGTAGCTCAAGTTTGAATAGTAAAACAATAATTAGTTGTAAATAAAAGTCCATGTTTTCATTAGTATATGTTGAAAAATAATTATAAATGGGGGTGTAAAATCCAACTTTTTAGAACTTTGAGTGTGGAAAATGATGAAATTTAACTGTTGGTGAGATTTTTGCTATTTTCAGTGTAACATGAGCAATAAAAAAATGCATAAAAAATCTAAAAATTTACAAACTTGAAATCTGAAAATATAAATTTGCGAGTAAATAGAGAGAGAATGAGAGAGAGAGAGAGAGAGAAATAAATAAATAAATAAAGGAGTTGTTTTTGGGGGATTTGAATTTGAGTTTTGAGGGGAAACTTTTGGGCGGAAAATTAAATATTTTAGGAGAAATTTTTTGGCGAGAAAATATGTTTTGTGAGGTTAGATCTGGACCATTGATTTCAACCCTATTAAAGGAGAGCTACTTGATAGCTTTCTTTGTGTTTTATTATATAGGCTAGATTTGCCCGTGGGCACGTGCCTACGACACGTCTTCAGAACGATACAGCATTTGAAATACCTTGTAAACAGTAAATTAAAAATTATGTAGCTCAAGTTTGAATAGTATGACAATAATTAGTTTTAAATAAAAGTTCATGTTTCCATATATATATAGAGAGAGAGAGAAAGAGAGAAAGAGAGAGAGAGAAATAATTAAATAAATAAAGGAGTTGTTTTGGGAGGATATGAATTTGAGTTTTGGGGAAAAACTTTTGGGAGGAAAAATATTTTTTTGTGAGATTAGATATGGGCCTTTAATTTTGGGGGGATTGAAGGAGAGCCACTTGATAGCATTTTTTGTGTTTTATTATATACTAGATTTGCCCGTGGGCACATGCCTACGGCACGTCTTCAGAACGGTACAACATATGAAAGTCTTATAAACAGTAAAACAACAATTATGTAGCTCAAGTTTGAATATTAAAACAATAATTAGTAGTAAATAAAAGTCTATGTTTCCATTAGTACATGTTGAAAAATAATTATAAATGGCGGTGTAAAATCCAACTTCTTAGAACTTTGAGTGTGGAAAATGATGAAATTTAACTGTTGATGAGATATTTCCTAGTTTCAATGTAACATGAGCAATAAAAAATGCATAAAAAATCTGAAAATTTACAAACCTGAAATCTGAAAATATAAATTTCTAAGTAAATAGAGAGAGAATAAAAGAGAGCGAGAGAGAGTGAGAGAGAGAGAGTGAGAATTAAATAAATAAATAAAGAAGTTGTTTTGGTGGATTTGAATTCGAGTTTTGGGGGGAAATTTTTGGACAGGAAAATATGTTTTGTGAGGTTAGATCTAGACCATTGATTTCAACCCTATTGAAGAAAAGCCACTTGATAGCTTTCTTTGTGTTTTATTATATATATATATATATATATATATATATATAAAGTAAACATTCCGACTAGTCTGGCCTCGTACGTACCTAAGACATCTTTTATATTAGTTATGCTCGGACAATGCACGTAAGTTGGTAGATTTACAAACGACAACTCCAACTCTCCCAATATAATAGTTACTAGAAATTTATGCGTGCGATGCATGTCTTAATATTTTTTTTATTAGTTATATATATATATATTAGTTATGCACGTCCCATTATAATATTATTATAGTAATTTACATGTGATATGAACGCTTTAATAAATACATTTATTTAAAAGTAAAAACTTTGATGTAGCCTAGCCTCGAATCTGAGACATCATTTATATGTTTAAAAATAAAAATTCTTTGACCTAGTTTGGTCTCGAACCCGAGATCTGCTTTATATTAGTTATGCACACGTAATATACATAAGTTGGTAAATTTAAAATTTCCAACTCTTCCGTTGTAAGATTAGAGATAGAGATAGATTTGAGCTGTCCCTCAAGTGAACAATAACCCAAATTAAGAGAATATTTTGAAATTCTTAACAAAATGTCATGTCCAACATGACTATTATGTTCTTTATTTCTCAGTCGTCTACCAGAATAGATAAATGGGCAAAAATGGAATGAGACCCATATTAATGGAGGTAAATATAAATATATAAGTTGAGATTCAAATATTTGTACGGGTATAAATGTGAAAAACTCTATCATGATCACATGCACTCTCATTGGCCTATAAAATCACCTCTTACACTCTCATTCTACTTCACTGGTTGTCCGCTATCTCTCACATTGCAAGTTTTGAGAATGAAGGCATCACTCTTGTTGTGCTTCATTCTGGTCTCCTCTGTGTTGCTGAGTGAGATTCCGACGGCAAAATCCATTAACTGCGACCTGATGGGGCTGATGCCATGTGCAGCGGCTATGATGTCGTCTACACCTCCAACTGCAGAGTGTTGTGCGAAGCTCAACGAGCAGAAGCCATGCTTCTGCTCGTACAAGAAGAATCCGAGGTACGCCAACTATGTCAGCTCAGCTAATGCGAAGAAAGTTAGCGAAGCTTGTAGGATCCCTATCCCTAAGTGCTGAGTTAGGAAGTGAGTATTCTGCTATGAATAAAGATGTGATGTGTGTAGTATGTGAGGCCTATGTATGACTTAGTTAATGAATAATGGTGTGTTTGCTCGTTATCTGCCTTTGAGAACCCGTCAATGAGTTCTATAATATGTATTGCTTTTGACATGAAATTTATGCTTCTTTCCTATATTTATGTGTATATATGATGCATATGATGCAAATTAACTATACCCAAGGATTTGTCACCATCTAAGTAAAACAAAAAAAGAAAAAAAAAAAGAACGAGAAAAAGAAGGAAGAAACTCTGTGGATCCGAAGAACTATGATGAACGAGATTGGCAAAGATTGTTTTTTTATATATAAATTGGCAAAGACTGTTACTTGATATTCTCAACCAAAAAAAGTTTGTTCCTTGGACCTTGATGTGCATTTGTAAGAGAGGAACATATCACCTCTAAATCTAGCTTGTCTTAAAATTGTCAACTTAACCAGGAAAGATCTAACTTAAGAGTTAGTTTGGTTAACTTCTTCATCGTAGCTGCAATTATCTTGATCATTCCTAGGTTAGTGGTTACTGGGGTCCTAATCCCTAATTTTAGTTCCAATATGGCACTTCATTTTGCATTAAATCCACAAAGTGACAAATAGATGCCTCTCTCAAAAGTTGGTTATAGTCCATGATTTTGGTCGAGAAATTCTAAAATTTCAGTAATCTAACTCATTTTCCAGGGTTATATTCCACTGTTTTGTCCATTTCAAAAAATCCTTAAATTTGAACGTTCTTGTTCAGTTTTGCAAATAGTCCACTGAATATGGCTAATTTCAAGAAATTCTGAAAGAGTTCAATGTTTTGCCTGATTTTTGAAGGTTATAGTCCACCGACTTTGACCGAGTTTAAGAAATCTATAAATTTTAGCATTTTGGCCCACTTTCGTGGGTTATAATCCACTGCTTTAATTTGGCCGATTTTGAAAATTCCAGAAAAAATTCAATGTTTTACTCAATTTTCGTTAGTCCACTTATTTTTGCCAAATTCGAGAAATTCCAAATTTTAGCATTTTGGCCAACTTTCTTAGTTTATAGTCCACTGATTTGCCGATTTTGAAAAATTCAAAAATTTTAGCAAGAGTTCCTACACCAATCTTGACGTGTGCGTGTAAAGAATCTAGTCCAGGAAAATAAACTTAGGTTAGCGACTTAGAAAATAGGAACATTGACTGAAAAATACATAGAACTAGTAGATACCATGATTAGAAGGAAAATTAATATAGCTTGTTTACAAGAAACAAAGTATGTAGGGGAGAAAGCTAAAGATATGGATGATTTTAAATTGGGTAAAAGGGATATGAGCAACTTGCTCATTTAGTAATTGAGCAAGTGATGAGGTGGCATGCATATGATACATTGAGTATCTAACCACTTTTAGGATTTTTCAATCACATGCATGCCACCTCATCACTTGCTCATTTACTTGCTCATATCCCTTTTACCCTTTTAAATTATATTATACAGGTAAAATTAGAAACAGAAATTTAGTAGGAATTTTAGTAGATAAGAAATTCAAAGAAGATGTAGTAGGTGTTAATAGAGAAAATGCTAGAATAATACAAATTAAGCTTGTATTAGGGGGGGAACATAATTAATATCATTAATGCTTATGCATCACTAGTAGGATTAGATGCACAAGCTAAGAATAAATTTTGGGAAGATATGAATGATGCTAGACGGAGAACTCCTTCTAGAACGGGTTGCAAAGCTTTTGTTCGTGTAAAACTAAATGAACAAAGTAATACATGGGTTATTTATTCATTTAATGAACCACACAATCACGAATCTACTTTACCCAGTAAACGTCATTTGCTGCCTCGAAATTGTATAGTGTCAAAATCTGATAAAAGAATGATTGGTCAACTTACCGAAGTTAATATTCCTATATGCAAACAAATGTTTTTCTTCGAATGTGCAAAAGGAGGTCATGATAAAATTAGATTAACTGAAACCGATGTTAGAAATCTAAGGAAAGACTCGATGGAAGGTATGAAAGGACACGATGGGAAAATGCTCATTGAGTTCTACAAATCGAAAAAGCAAACCGATCCTTTATTTTTTTATGATTATCAATTAGATCCCGAAGGTCGTTTGTCCCATTGTATTTGGGTGGATGGTATCGCTAGGAAGAATTTAGAAGTATTTGGGGATGTAGTTTGCTATGATGCCACCTACAACACGAACCGATACGGAATATTATTTGTATCATTTGTTGGAGTCAACCATCATTGGCAATCAACTTTCTTAGGCTGTGGGTTCATTCCAAATGAGAAGGCATCCTCATTTGAGTGGTTCTTTGAAAAGTAGCAAGGACTAATGGTACAAAAGCCGTTCAGCATCATGACAGATGAGGTCGTGGAATCGGTGTTGCACTGAAGAAAGCTTTTCCTGTGACTGAGCATAGATATTGCATTTGACATATTTTGGATAAGTTTCTGCAGGAAATGCGTATGTCGAATAATATCGATGAGTTTAGAGATAATTTGAAGAGTATCATCTATACGGAAGAATATAAAACTGGTTTTGAAGAGAAGTGGAAATTATTACCTTTGCAATACAAAGTTGAGAATAACATATGGTTGAACGATAAATTTGAAATTCATGTGAAATGGGCCACGTCTATGTAAGTGATTCATTTTGGGCCGGCATGTGGAGTACCCAACGGAGCGAGTCTCTGCATTTATCCTTGAAGCAACATACTCATAAGAAGTACTCCTTATATGAATTTGTTGTCATCTTCGACTGAGTCTTAGTAAAACAAAGACACGATGAACTTAAAGAAACTCATCGTAATCGTGATGAGAGGCCAAAATTGAAGACCAAATCGGCAATGGAGGAACAAATGGCGCGAACATACATATTGAAGATTTTCTACAAATTCTAACAAGAAGTACAAAAAAGCTTATTATTTAATATGAGTTGCATTGCCGATATGGATACACCGGATAGCTTAGCTTTCTCTATAACAGTATGTGGAAATTCAAAACTGGGGAGGGTGAATTCTTTTTGCAAACACCTTCAAATGGCTAAATGTCTTTATTACCTCTATGAATTCGTAGGCATTCCATGCAAACATATTTTGGCAGTTTTTCGGTTCACCAATTACACTGTACTACCGGAGTAATATATTTGTATATGATGGACCCGTGATCAGTTGAGAATAAGCTATACATCTGTTTCCAATAGTATTGGCGACAATTTTGCCTCTCGATATTGTGAATTGAGTCAGCACTCAAGACAGTTGGTCGATCTTTGTTATTCTTCCGAAGAAACTTACAAGTACATGCTCGACCACATGCTTAAGGGCATTGAAGGCGTTTGACACATACTACACGAAATTAGCACACATTGTGAACGTAGTACACAACCCGATAGTATTGGACACCCACATGCGCCAGTGGGGACCCTCAACAATGCAATACAAAGGGAAGGCCTAGAGAGAAGATATTGAAGTCCATAAGAGAAACACAAAAAATCAAAAAACCTAGACTGTACAGGACATGCCTTCGTGTCGTATATCACGATTCAAGAATTGTCCAAACAATTTGGCTAGGTAATATATCTGCTTTTAGTTTATATTAATTTGACTCACTCAAACTTTACTTATTCTTGTTGACTAACTCATTCTTCTCAATTATTTAGTGGGTCAAAGCATATGAAGAAGATCCAAGCGATGAAGAGAGTGGTGACGAAGAAGGTGAAGATTCGTGCTAAGGTAAAATTTTTATTATGTATGTGAAATTTAACTTTGAGGCCTTTATTACTAATTTCTACAAGTTTTTTGTTGTAGGTTTTGATTGGAACATGATCGTGCGGAAGGAAGAAAATTCTCTTCAAAAAAAATTTAAATTTTTGAATGTATATATATGCACATGTAAATGCATTTCTAGACGGTTAAGGGTTGAGGATTGTATTTGAAGTTATAAGTATATTTTTGTGTATGTAGTTGCAAATTTGTGTACCAAATTATTGAGAATGTGAGGGATGGATGAGAATGGTAATGTGAATGAGATAAGAATGTTGTGGTTGTAATTGCTTTGACAATGTATATATATGCTGAAATTTGTAAACTTTGTGTATGTGTGCAGCTAACAGATGTCGTGTGTGTCTTTTTTTTTTGTCAACTTAACCCGTAATCGCCACTAACGGGTTAGGTTGAATGAAAATTTATACAAAATTCAACTTCTAAAGATTAGGTTCTGCCAAATTCTTCCAACTTAACTCGTTATTGGCAATGACGGGGTACATGTGCTTAACTCGTTATCGACAATAACGTGATAAGTAAAATGACTTTTCCAATGTATTTGCTCTTTGTGGATGAAAATTTGTACAAAATTTAACTTCTGAAGATTAATTTTTGTCAAAATGTTCCAACGTACCCATTGTTAGCGATGACGGGTTAGGCTCACTTAACCCGTTATCACCAATAATGGATTAGGTTGGTTGACTTTTCTAGTATATTTTCTCTTTGTGGATGAATATGTGTACATAGCAATCATCAATCTCGTCCGGTAACAACAACAATAGCCCACAATAAAACTTTCATACACAAACTATAATAAATAAAATTGAACATAAATATATAAACCCAAGTTACACATTTATCGAATATGTACATAAATCTGGATCAATACATTGAATTCATGAATAAGAAATCAATTACATACGTAGCCGACATGCTCGCACAAGCTCTTCAATTCATCTACATAATTGATAAAGGTAGAAAAAAAGATGTATTAGTCATTTAAGGAATGAAATCATAAAACGAATACAAAACTAATAATAAAGAATGTGTAAGCTACTACCTCTTCTGACCACGCGGTTTGCATCCACTTGGTGTGTACTGATTCGGCTTATTCCTCTTTCGTTGGGGATTTTGCCGTTTAACTTGTGTCTCGAGGGATGGGGGGTCATCCGACCCTTGCTCCTGTTCACATACATCCATTGGTTCTTGTTGTTGCGGTTGTTGTGCCTCGGTGATGTGAATTCCTCTCCTTGTCATGCTCTTTCGATGAGAACTACTCATGTTAGCTTTTAAATATGAATTATGTTTGTCCCCTACACCAAGAGTGCGGTAGCAAGGTTTAAGGATCTCCCGCATTATCTCCTTCACGCTCTTAGGTACCATACTTTTCAACGTATGAGCAGCTTTACAGACTGTGTCCCATGTATTTTCAATCTGCATTTTGATGGAATTTATAAATTAAACAACATTTATATAAATATCAAGTGTTCACATAACAATACATGCATACCAAATATATGAAAATATCTAAAGTTAGATTAATAGGGACGACCGATGTGGATGCGTACCCAACTCCAAATTTTCAACAAAACAATCGGCTCACCCATTTGTACGGAACTCAATGCACATGCGCACAAGTTCCTATACAATGACGCTAAGGCAGCACTCACCCAACTATAACGACCGGCCGTACTGAACTGTTCTAACAACCGTAAATACATGAGTGACACACTCGCACCAGATGAGTTTGGGAAGATCACACCCCCCATCAAACAGAATATGTACACACGTGCATATACCGTATCGCTTCCTCATCCGAATCATTCTTCAAATAATCTTCGAATTGGTATTTCAACCAAGCAAGTTGGAGTGATTTACCATCGAATACATCATCCCAAAAAGCATTTTTGGCTTCACTTTTAGTGTGGTCTATGGCTTGCTCTACTTCATCCGGATCACGATCTGACGGAATGTCTTTTACAATTGTATCTTCAACGTCATCTTTCCTTTTATCCAATGTCACCTCTAAGTCGATACCGAGCAAATCTCGTACAACTTCTACTTGGTCGAAGTTCATGTTTCCTGTCACGGCCACCCCATCTATAGGAAGCCCAGTAATTATTGCTACATTTTGGAGAGTGATGGTCATCTCTCCTACCGATAGGTGGAATGTGTGGGTCTGCAGCCTCCATCGGTCCACAAAAGCTATAAGTAAAGGACGATCAAGCTTCACACCCCTCATAAATAGAGCTCCGTAAAAATTGGCTTTGACCAAGTACGGAGCAATAAGGGGGTCCATAGGAAGAACCGCGTGCTTTCAGTAGTTACATTTCTTTGTGGACCTATCCCACATGGCTTCGGATCTATGTATGGATTGCAATGCGAGTATGCTTGACTCCACCGGTCTTGGAGGTGTAGGTCCAACCGAAGACGACGGACCGGCCTCGGCAGATGAAGTATGACGGCCAGCAACTTACAAGAACAAATACAAATCTTGGTATTAAAAATTCAATGTTACATATTCGTATTTAAACTAACAATAATAATCAATCTTACCTCTGTAAATGGTACACCACTAGCGCTACTAGAAGGGCTTCTCGCTTGCCTCGTTCTAGCCATTTTCTTTATCAACAATAAATATAAGATTCATTGATAAGGCATTACTCTATTAACAATAAACAAAGCAAAAATGTAGAAAAACACACAAACGACAATGAAAAATTCCAAAACATTTTCGAGTAAGTCAGGCTCACCCCACACAAGCCAATGCAACTTGTAGAAGTGATTTTCGACAATGGTTTGCGAGATACGGCTGTGTATCGCTTTTTGTTAAGAAAAAACAAAATAAAATGGTACATGGCCGTATCTCGCAAATTGTGAGTCGAAACTCACTTCTACAATTTGTGTTGTTGTGTGTGGGGTGAGTACAACCTACTCGTCAAGTTTCGAAATTTTTTGTTGTCGTTTGTGAGGTTTTCTACGTTCTCGTACTCAAAATTTTAAAAATTAATTGTTTAAGTTGTTGTGGTTACAATGAATGATATAGAAAAGCACAAATGGCATCCAAAAATTTCAAAACTTTGCGAGCCGGTCGGACTCACCCCACACAACCTAACGCAACTTGTAGAACTGATTTTCGACAAACAGTTTGCAAGATACTGCCATGTATCACTATGGGTCAAGAAAAATCAAAATAAAGCGGTACATAGCCGTATCTCGCAAACCGTGAGTCGAAACTCACTTTTACAATTTGTGATAGCTTGTATGGGGTGAGTCCAACCTACTTGCAAAGTTTCAGAATTTTTTGTTACCGTTTGTGAGGTTTTCTATGTTCTCTTGCTCAAAATTTCAAAAATTAGTTGTTTAAGTTGTTGTAGTTACGATGAATGATATAAAAATGTACAAACATCATCCAGAAATTCAAAAACATTGCGAGTGGGTTGGACTCACCCCACACAATCTAATGCAACTTGTAGAAGTTATTTTTGACAAACGGTTTGCAAAATACGGTCGTATATTGCTTTTGGTCAAGAAAAACCAAAATAGAGTTGTACAAATCCGTATCTCGCAAACCGTGAGTCAAAACTCATTTCTACAATTTTTGATAGCTTGTGTAGAGTGAGTTCAACCTACTCGCAAAGTTTCGAAATTTTTGTTAACGTTTGTGAGGTTTTCTACGTTCTCGTACTCAAATTTTCAAAAATTAGTTGTTTAAGTTGTCGTGGTTACGATGAATGATATGAAAACGCACAAACGACATCCAAAAATTTTGAAACTTTGCCAGTGGGTTGGAATCACGACATACAAGCTAACACAATTTTTAGGAGTGAGTTTAGCCTCACGGTTGGCGAGATACGATCATGTATCGCTTTTGGTCAAGAAAAACCAAAATAAAGCAATATACCACCGTATCTCGCAAACTATGAGTCAAAAATAAGTCATTTCTGCAAGTTGTGTTGGCTTCTATGAGGTGACTCCAACCAACACACAAAGTTTTGGAAATTTTTTATGCCATTTGTGCGGTTTTCTCACGTCTCACAAACAACAACAACTAAACTACGACATTTTTTAGTACGGTTACGCTAGAAAACCTTACAAACGACATTCAAAAAATACGAAATTTTGCGAGTAGGTTGGACTCATGTAACACAAGCCAATGCAACTTGTACAAGTGAGTTTGACTCACAGTTTGCGAGATAATGCCGTATACCGTTTTATTTTGGTTTTTATTGACCAAAAGCGATACACAGTATATCTCGCAAACTGTGAATCGAAAATCACTTCTACAAGTTGTGTTTGCTTGTGTAGGGTCAGTCCTACCTACTCGCAAAGTTTTGGATTTTTTAGACCGTTTATGCAGTTTTACTAATACCGAACAATTAAAAATACGACTAAATCTATAATTTGAGCAAACAACAACTACGACTAAAATTTCACAGTCTAAAATAATCAAAATACTAAATACAAACTACTACGTCTACAAAATTATTGGAAAACTTTAACTAATTCGAATAATTAGGAAGAGACATAAAAAACTTAAAAAAACAACACAAATACAACTACGAAGCCAATGATTTAGTCATTACCTTGCACTAGTACGAATTTTTCCAATGTAGGTGTTATCCCCGAACTTGGGTTTCGACTTCACGATTTGCATTCGAAGATTGGAGGATGAGTGGTTTCGAAGATAGGAGGAGAGATTGGGAATGAGTCAGAGTTTGGGAATGGAGGAGGAGCAGCAGCAGTGGACGAAGGAGGAGGATGAGGAGTTTGGGTGTGGGTTATGGTTAGGGTATTTTGGGTTGGGGGAGGTGCTTCGGAAGAGAGAGAGAAAGTGCCAACGAGGGAACGATGCTGAGTGGGAGAGTGAAGTGAGAGAGGAGAAGTAGACGGAGTGAGAGGGGACCGGTTTTGGTAGGGATTGGGTTTGGATCAGGAAAGAAGATAGATAGAGTAAGGAAAGAGTGTGAGAGAGAAGATAGAGTTAAAAAAAAAACCCACTTTGCCTTGGCCCGTCGTTGCCAACGACAGTCTAAGGCAAAAAATTTCCAAAACAAAAAACATAATCGATCTGAGCCATTGTATCTAGATCCAACGGCTGAGATTGTCGTTCGCAACGGGGCTGTGCAAACAGACTCGTTTGCAATGGAAGAAACCTCTCTCTCTCTCTCTCTCTCTCTCTCTCTCTCTCTCTCTCTCTCTCTATATATATATATATATATATATATATATATATATATATAGAGTAATTAAGAGATGGAAAGCTGAATCCCTTATCTGAGCTGGAAGTGATCAGCCGTCTGATTGATCTTGATCAAGATCGGACGGCTGAGCTTCCCTCCGCCTTCTCTTCAGATTTTAAGAGGGGTAAAAGGGGTATACCCCTTATCAAAAGCAGATCTGTGTATACCTCTTCGAATCCTTATCGTGAAAGCCTTCCTCTCTTCTCTCCCGCTCTCTCTCGTTCCAAACCCTAATCGCTCTCTTCTCCCGCTATCGAATCCCGCTCTCGACGATCAAAATCGCTCTCTTATCGATTCCTCTCTTCTTTACTCACCCTATCTTGAAGAGAGCGGCATCTTCGAAGATCTCTTCGAAACCCTAAGTGAAGTCGAGCACGCTCTTCTCTCCCGCTCTCTTTCTTCCTGACCTGTGTAAACCCCTATCATTAAAGCATCGATCGGAGTAGAGCTTTGCTTATCTTCAGATCTGTGGAGGGGTAGAAGTGGTATACGCGATCGATTGCTTCGGCTGCCGGTTTGGATTTCTCGGCTCATTGGGTTGTTCCTCTCTCATATTTCGGAGGGAAGTATTTGACTCTCATAAATGCTTTAATAATATCTGTTTAATTTCTTGCATTTTCTTTCGGTTTTGTTTGTAGGCAATGATGAGATTGATTTGGATATTAGTTGGTCTGAATAATTAGGGCCATTGAAATTATTGTTTCAAAGAGATTTTTGATTGTGTACCATGATATTTATTCAAAGTTGAGTACACATCTGGGGTATGAGCGGGAGAGAAGAGAGGAAGGCTTGAAAGTATCAATTTTTGAGTTTTAACACTGGGTCAATTCACCAAAATTTTGGGCACCGATGACTCACAAAGGTTTAGGCAGTGATGCAAAACACTTTATGATCTGAATAATTATTTCAATCCTGTTTTAAGTATTCTTGATTATATATCTATCATATTCTAGTTGGCGTGGCACTCCAATGCAGCCCTACTTATGATTACTGTTTTCTGAGCCTATTGGTTTTCTTTAGTCTATATATATTCACGAGTAAGTCTATTATGTGAGCTTGGCCGATTGATTGTGAGAAGATAAGAGATAGGGGTATTTGATTTTACCCCTTTTACCCCCAAACATTCTGAAGATAAGCAGTATCAAATATGAGTCGTTCCATCGCATACAATCGCGAAGGATTGGCTAAAACCCCCCCGCTCCCGATAAGGCATTCAGTTCCCCGGCTCTTAATAGACTTACTCTATATATGATCTACACAGTTGATGATAAGCTCCAACCAACATAGACAGAACATGAAGTATCAATTTTTTTCAGCCCAGAACAAACACAAACAGATCATGAAGTATACAAAAACAAACTGTATATTAGGCAGTGATGCTAAACACTTTATGATCTGAATAATTATTTCAATTTGTTGTATTTATTCTTGATTATATATCTATCATATCCTAGTTGGCGCGACATCCCAATGCAGCCCTAGTTATGGATAGTCTGTTCTGAGCCTATTGTTTTTTTATTTGTTTCCTAAAGACAGTTGATAATAAGTTCAAAACTGCAGAAACAGAGCATGAAGTATGCAAAATTTGTAATGCTCCAAACAACAGAAAACTAGATTTTATAGTAACTGACGTTGGATGTGTATGCGTTGGGTACTCATCTAAGCCTTTTGGTCTTTGAGTCTCTCAAATGCTTTGTTGGTGTAGGCCGTGATGCAAAACAGTTTATGATCTGAATATTTACTTCAAGATTGTTGTATTTATTCTTGATTGTATATCTATCATATCACAGTTGGCGTGGCACCCCAATGCAGTCCTAGGTATGAATAGTATGTTCTGAGCCTACTAGTATTATTTCAACCACATGTTAAGTTTCTGTTGTTCAGTATCTGTTGTTCTGAGTGAACAAAATTTGCATACTTCATCAATATGTTTCTGTTTGTTCTGGGCTTACTTAAATTTTGACTTCATGCTCTGATTGTATTAGCTCTGGGGAAAAAATGATACTTCATGTTATGTCTGTGTTGGTTATGAGCATAACAAATTTTGCATTCTACATGCTCTGTCTGCGTTTGTTCCCAACTTACAAATTTTGCTTGCTTCATGATCTGTCTGTGTCTGTACTGGGCTGATAAAATTTTTATACAACATGCTCTATACATCATGATCTGTCCAAAAAAATGAGACTTCATGTTATGTCTGTGTTGTTTATGAGCACTAAAAATTTTGCCACTTCATGCTCTGCCTATGCTTGTTCTTGGCTGCCAAAATTTTTATACTTCATGCTCTATTTGTGTTTGCTCTGGTCTGGCAAAAATTTGAGACTTCATGCTCTATTTGTGTTGTTTATGAGCATTACAAATTTTGCAAACTACATGCTCTGTTTGTCTTAGCTCTAAGCTTACAAATTTTGTCATACTTCATGCTTTTTTGGTGTTGGTTCTGATCGAGGAGGAAAATTTAACACTTCATGATTTTTGAACTTCAGCTTCAACCTCTGTTTTCCTGAGCCTACATTATTTATTTGAAATTTTGTTCTCTTTGGAATCGACTATCTGTTTTTATTGTCTTTGTTTTCTCCATGTTCAATAATTTCAGTTTACTTTTGATTTCAGGTAGATTTCAGCATGAAGTGCATTTTGGAGTGATTGAAGACTGCAGTACGGGAAAATTTGATATTCGGAGCAAATTATGTAAATTTTGTCATGTACTTGAAATTTATTAAACAATGTACTATGCTGTAAATTAATATTTCTTATGCTGTACAAAATTTGTGAACTATTACTTTGCAATTCTATGAAGATCCAATTTTTTCCAAATAATCAGTTCATTATTGTCTTAATGTAATGATTGAAATTCTGTGTTCATTATTTTCTTTGTATATAGTATTGTCTTAATGTAATGATGCAAAATTTGTAATGCTCATAAACAACAGAGTCAGAACATGAAGTCTCATTTTTTTGCCAGACCAGAGCAAACACAAACTGAGCATGAAGTAAAATAATTTTGGCAGCCAAGAACAAGCACAGGCAGACCATGAAGTGGCAAAATTTGTAATGCTCATAAACAACACTAACAGAACATGAAGTCTCATTTTTTTGCCAGACCAGAGGTAACACAAATTGAGCATGAAGTAAAAAAATTTTGGCAGCCAAGAACAAGCACAGGCAGACCATGAAGTGGCAAAATTTGTAACGCTCATAAACAACACAGACTAAACATGAAGTCTGAAATTTTTGCCAGACCAGAGCTAACACAAATTGAGCATGAAGTAAAAAAATTTTGGCAGCTAAGAACAAGCACAGGCAGACCATGAAGTGGCAAAAATTGTAATGCTCATAAACAACACTAACAGAACATGAAGTCTCATTTTTATGCCAGACCAGAGCAAACACAAATTGAGCATGAAGTAAAAAAATTTTGGCAGCCAAGAACAAGCACAGGCAGACCATGAAGTGGCAAAAATTGTAATGCTCATAAACAACGCTAACAGAACATGAAGTCTCATTTTTATGCCAGACCAGAGCAAACACAAATTAAGCATGAAGTTAAAACATGTTGGCAGCCAAGAACAAGCACAGGCAGACCATGAAGTGGCAAAATTTGTAAAGCTCATAAACAACACAGACTAGAGCATGAAGTATAAAAATTTTAAACAGCCAAGAACAAACACCAACATATCATGATGTATAGAGCATGAAGTATAAAAATTTTATCAGCCCAGTACAGACACAGACAGATCATGAAGTACAAAATTTTATCAGCCCAGTACAGACACAGACAGATCATGAAGTAAAAATTTTATCAGCCCAGTACAGACACAGACAGACACAGACAGTGCATGTAGCATGCAAACTTTATAATGCTCATAACCAACACAGACATAACATGAAGTTTCATTTTTTCCCCAGCCCTGCACAGAAACATAGCTTCAAGTATCATGTGTTCGGCGCTAACGAACATCTCGTTCTTTCTCTTCGATTCCTGCACCAAAAGATTCATCAAATAGAAGAAAATTAAAGTACGTATGTTGCATGTTCCTGGACAGTGTTTGTTGAACATGGTTAAAACTTGTAGGCTCAGAATAAGTGGAACAGAAAACATTATCTCATTCACTCGGAATTAAAAATTCATGCCGGCTCAGAAAAACAACAATTACCACTTTAATATTTTGTAAAAACTTACAAAGGTGCATAAACTTAAGAGGGGTAAAAGGGGTATACCCCTTATCTCAAAGCAGATCGCGTATACTACTTCGATTCCTTATCGATTAACCCTTCCTCTCTTCTCGACCCAAACAAAACCAAAATGAACATGAAGTTCAACACCATCCAATAATCATGAAATATGAAATCATGCATAAACTTTTCATCACTGCCGCATATTAAATCAGGTATAAAGGAGTCAAATTTAAAATTTTGAATTTGACACTAGGGCCGCTTTATTAAGGCACACCAGCTAGTGTTCAAGAACAAAATTCAAGTTGCATATACTTTTCATCATTGCCTACTAAAAGTGAAAATCTAAACTATAAATCGGAAATTTTTTACCAACTTTTCAGGTACTAAATTGCTTATCGAGCATCATTTTTTTTCCATTAATGATTTACCTGCAAACAAACAAAACAAGTTGGTTAACTTAACAAGTTGCATATACTTTTCATCATTGCCTACTAACAGTGGAAATAATTATTCAGATCATAAAGTGTTTAGCATCACTGCCTAATATACAGTTTGTTTTTGTATACTCCATGATCTGTAAGTCTATTAAGAGCTGGGGAACTGAATGCCTTATCGGGAGCGGGGGGGTTTTAGCCAATCCTTCGCGATTGTATGCGATGGAACGACTCATATTTGATACTGCTTATCTTCAGAATGTTTGGGGGTAAAAGGGGTAAAATCAAATACCCCTATCTCTTATCTTCTCACAATCAATCGGCCAAGCTCACATAATAGACTTACTCGTGAATATATATAGACTAAAGAAAACCAATAGGCTCAGAAAACAGTAATCATAAGTAGGGCTGCATTGGAGTGCCACGCCAACTAGAATATGATAGATATATAATCAAGAATACTTAAAACAGGATTGAAATAATTATTCAGATCATAAAGTGTTTTGCATCACTGCCTAAACCATTGTGAGTCATCGGTGCCCAAAATTTTGGTGAATTGAGCTAGTGTTAAAACTCAAAAATTGATACTTTCAAGCCTTCCTCTCTTCTCTCCCGCTCATACCCCAGATGTGTACTCAACTTTGAATAAATATCATGGTACACAATCAAAAATCTCTTCAAAACAATAATTTCAATGGCCCTAATTATTCAGACCAACTAATATCCAAATCAATCTCATCATTCCCTACAAACAAAACCGAAAGAAAATGCAAGAAATTAAACAGATATTATTAAAGCATTTATGAGAGTCAAATACTTCCCTCCGGAATATGAGAGAGGAACAACCCAATGAGCCGAGAAATCCAAACCGGCAGCCGAAGCAATCGATCGCGTATACCACTTCTACCCCTCCACAGATCTGAAGATAAGCAAAGCTCTACTCCGATCGATGCTTTAATGATAGGGGTTTACACAGGTCAGGAAGAAAGAGAGCGGGAGAAAAGAGCGCGCTCGACTTCACTTAGGGTTTCGAAGAGATCTTCGATTAGGGTTTCGAAGATGCCGCTCTCTTCAAGATAGGGTGAGTAAAGAAGAGAGGAATCGATAAGAGAGCGATTTTGATCGTCGAGAGCGGGATTCGATAGCGGGAGAAGAGAGCGATTAGGGTTTGGAACGAGAGAGAGCGGGAGAGAAGAGAGGAAGGCTTTCACGATAAGGATTCGAAGTGGTATACACAGATCTGCTTTTGATAAGGGGTATACCCCTTTTACCCCTCTTAAAATCTGAAGAGAAGGCGGAGGGAAGCTCAGCCGTCCGATCTTGATCAAGATCGATCAGACGGCTGATCACTTCCAGCTCAGATAAGGGATTCAGCTTTCCATCTCTTAATAGACTTACTCTATATATATATATATATTCTTTTTTTATATTATTACTAGTAAAATGCGTACAATGTACGTTAAAAAATTCACATATGTAATTATGGCAACAAAAATAAAGTTAGACCTACCAAATTATAGTAAAAATTATATTTTGATTATTTGTTTAAATTGGAGCTGGCAAAAAGTAATGTTGTGGGCTGTCAAATTATGGCAAACAAATATTTTAAATTAAAGTCGTAATATAGATTATTTGTTTCCATATGTGTTGTTGGGGATATCCATTTATGATAATATAATATAATATATTGTTTATTTGTTTAAATTGGACATGTCAAATTATAAGTTATTTATTTCCATATGTATATTTGGGTTGTCAAATTATGGTAATATAATCTTTAATTTATTTGTTTAAATGTTTTTTTAACTATATTATAAGATAAGATGAGAATCTTTTGTTTACTATTATTTCTTTTTACTATGAAAATCGGAAGTAGAATATTTTGTTAATTTTTTTAATTATTATAAAATGAATGGTTAAGATTTTCTAATGGCAGACAAAAAATTAAATATAGGTCATTGGATCATCTAAACTCGTGCTTTTTAGAGTATAATAGATATTTACGGGTAAATTTCTCTTAAGCCCTTGGTTAAAGATTTTCTTCTTTCTAACTCCTTTGACTAGTCAACCTACACTTTTAGGCCCTCGAAACTTAAATTCTTCTTGTTAGGCCCCTTATGTAATATTTAACATATAAAAATCGTATAATTTTGAAAACAAAATATATTTGTATAATTAATTATATTTGTAGATTTCCTAATTTACCCTTACTTATTCTCATACCTATTCAACACTCAAAATCACAATTTTTATTTCTCCCATTTTTTCTCACCGGTTCCAACCCCTTTTCAGCACCTGTTTCCATCAGACCCAAACCGTGTTAATCCTATGACACTCTATGAACATATTGATTTTTGAGAATTGTATGAAGTTTCTTAAGAACTGCCTACCTTTGGATAAATCAGTGAGTTTGTTTCGTTTATACAAGGTTATCATGTTGATGCTTAGAATGTAAATTTCGAAACATTGAACTGTTTTAAGAGGTAGTTCGGCTAGCATAATCCTTTATGAACAAGTGAACAACTTCCTTTTTTTTTAATCTTTTTCTGAATCAGTGGAGCCTGAAGGGAGGGCATAAAAGAAATGGAAGGAGGTAGATAAAATTAAATGGGAGTTTAAGTGGTTTTGTGAAAATTTTAGGTTTTGATATATGAGAAATAATGAAAGAAGAAAATGAAATTTGGGGAAGAGTTAATTGTGTCCATTGAGAATCATGGAGGATAAAGGTGGCGTTTGGAGGGGAAAAGATAGGATTGGTTGGGAATTAATGACTTTTTGAGGGAACAATGGTTTTTTTTTAGGGAAAAACAATATTTATTTATATTATAAGATTTATTGATTTTTGTAAATATTAAAAAGTAAAATTGGGTCTTTCATAATACAGCTAAGTCCGTATTCCAATAGTATATAAATGTGTATTTAGGGGTTTAACAGGACGAATTTAAATACCTAGGGGTTGAAAGTGTAGGTTGACTAGTTAAAGAAGGGAGAAGGAAGAGAATCATTAGCCAGAGGCTTATGAGGAATTCAACTTATATTTAACTTTAAGTTATATTGCAATCTCACACAAGTATTGTTTTTTCCTTTATAAAATCACTAACAATCTGCACGTATCTGCACGTGCAATGCATGTCCTAAGATTTTTTTTTTGGTTGAAGTAAAGAATATGACGTAGTCTGGAATCAAATTTGAGAACCCCTTTTACCTATCTCAAATCCTTATGATACTCTTTACAATTACCCCTAGTGGCACTAAGTTGTTCTTTATGTGGGTCACTTTTATAAATAATTATGTTGTAAATAAATTTAAACTTTGAGGATATTATTGTAACTAACAACAATTAACTAAATGAATGGTTAATATAACTTTCACTTAAAAATGAGTGATTGAGATTAGATAGTTGATTGTCTACAAATTACAGTTTGTCTATAAAAGACACAATCCCAACTTTTTCATTATAATATTAGAGATTTTCTTTTACTTGTTTTCGCCTATATAAAAAATTGTATATGCTTAATGTAATTTGTGAGGAAAAACTAAAGAATCCATCTTGGTATAAGCAATCTTTTTGCAATATAGCTTCAACGTAGAATAGATTAGATTGTGCGATGAGATAGTTTTAAAAATTGATTTTTGATGTAAAAAAAAATTTCTTCTGTTAGACCAATAGCTTTGCACTCAAAACAAAGAATCCCAACTTATATGAAGCTGGTGTGAATTGAGGATCTGACACAACACCGTTAATAGGAGTAGCGTACTCCATCTAACAAATGTACCAAGACTGCGCTTTTTCTGTAGTAACTGAGGGGTTGGTCATGCCTGTGAAGATGCGGATTACCTGCTGCTCTGAACAGAAAGACCTTATGAAGCTATTCTGTTTCCTGTCGGGTAGCTAAAGGAGAGCAGCAATTACTCAGAAGTCCAAGAATAAGTTTGAATTGGTACCACGAGGTAGATGGGCTTTTGAACGGACTTCTTGTTCTTTCACCAGCTAAGGATGTTGAAAACTATGTGGGTGAACATCCCCCCTAACCTATGCTAATCCAATGCTGTAACAAGCAGGTTCAGATCTTATCTGCCCCCAAGCAGTGCAAATAACATGAGTGTCGTGTATTGTATCAAACAGGGGCGAAGTCAGGACAATTTTGTCGGGAGGCCAAGTAATAAACAAAATTAGGAAGAAAAAAATAATTTATAAAGTAAATATAATTATTTGGCATAGAGATCTAGTTTTCAAAAGATAGTTCACATATCATACTTTTAAACAAAAATAAATAAAAAAAGTCAAACTGTCTAGATTTCTTACAAAATCTCAAAAAGTATATTTGCATCATTCTAATAAAAAAAAAACAAGTGTAGCCTAAAAGAACTGTGATCTGCGTTCTTTCATTGAAGCAAACTCTTTGATAATTGTATCTATGCACAAATCTTCAGCTATTTCTCTTTCAATAAAAATCATCAAGTAGTTCGAAAGATAATCATCCTCCATCTTGTTGCGGAGCCTATTTTTCACAAAACTCATTGTCGAAAATGCTCTCTCAGTAGTTGTTGTAGAAACCGGTAATGTAAGTACAAGCCTAATTAGTCGATCAACAAGATGATAGATAATTGATTTTCTAGATCTCTCTAATGCTTGATATAGCTCGGAAAGAGATAACAAATTCTTGAATTCCCTACTGAGAGGAATATCAAGTATATGATGTTCTAGTTGATTGTAACATCATGAATTTTCAAATATAAATTTTTTTATTGTTTTCATGTGTCTTACACGTGCAATTTAATATGTGTATTTTAGCTTTAAAAAGTATTCTCATTTCATGAATAAACATTTCTTTTCTTTTTTTAAATTTAAAGCCTATTTTAATCTCTAGGCCTAATAATCTAATTCTAGTCCACTTAAATAAATTAATTAATTTAATTAGAGAGCCCATGGATTTTAGCCCACCTAATTAGCCCACTAGTTAATTTTAATAATAATTAATACAACTTGTAGTGTAGACTTGATCTAGTAGTAAATAAGTTAACAACTAAATTTACAAACTAATTTGTAGTATGCATAGTGTGACACGTGCATTGCACAAGCATGTGGTTTGAGTGAGAGAGGGGTGGCCGGCCTTGTTCATAAAGTGGGAAAGATGGAGAAAGTGGTGAAGTGGTTATTTGATCAGGGGTAGTTCTTCTAACTTCCAAATGCATCCTAGCCTCTCATCTAAACTCATCTCAACCCTCCATTTAAGCTTGAGTTGTGTATAAATACTCCCCCCCCCCCCTCCCCCCCCCCCCCCACCATCTTATTCATGACTTGCATTAAAAATATTTCAAAGAGAAGAGAAAAGAAAAGAAACAAATTGTGAGGAAAATAAAGAGTTGTGTGAGAGAAAAAAAAAAGATTGAGAGGTTGTGTGTTTGTGTGCTCTTGCAACATTGGAGGCCGGTCAATAACATCAAGGAGGAGGTCTCGGATTTCACACTAGCAAGGAGGAGAAGGGAGCCATTCATGCGTTCAAGGAGTTTCTTTTGTTCTTCAAAAAGGTGGGTGATTTCTCAAACTTCCAACGTAGATGCCAAGCTAGAATTTGAAATTGTGAATATGTTAGAAATAAGTAGGAAAAGTTGTTGTACACATGTTGAAGAGGCTAGTAAGTCTAGTTTAACTACATGAAAAAGTTAGTAAAATGAATTGAAATGTGTTAATTAGGATTTATTATGATGCTTTATTAATATATTGGCATGTTAGAATACATATGAGTGGATGAATCTTGTTATATGAAAATTGTGCTTATGAATGAGTTGTAGAATGCAATACGTGAAAATTTGCACTTATGAATGAATTGTAGAATACAAATAATGCCTATGGATTGTGAGATAAATTGATTAGTTGCAATAAGTGTGTTTTAATTGCAATCTATGAATAATAGTATATAAATTAGATTATCATCTATGTTGTCTCTTCGAAACATAAGAAAATGATTAGTTTGTAAGCATAAGACTAGGTTGAGAGCTTTGATTATGTTAAAAGAGAAATTGTATGAACACATTGTGAACAAAAGGGAAATATGTTGAGATTCATCTAAAAAGGAATTTTTCTATGTCGAAAATGTATTCATGATCCACTTTAACTGTAACATGTTATAATTGTCAGTCGACAGTCGACTGTCAGTTATTGAATTCTGAATTTTGTTTGCAATAGCAGTCGACTGACTATTTTCAACAGTTGACTGTCACGGTCCTGACTGTCGGTTCTTGGGTTTTGAATTTTCGCAGGACAGTCGACTGGCCATTTTCAACAGTCTACTGTCACTGTCCTGGCTATCGGTTCTTGAGTTTTGAATTTTGCAGGACAGTCGACTGTCACTGTCCTGGCTATCGGTTCTTGAGTTATAAATTTTCGTAGGACAGTCGACTGGCCATTTTCAACAGTCGACCGGCCATTTTCAACAGTCGACCGGCACTGCCCTGGCTGATGGTTTTCTTGAGTTTCGGATTTGATTTTTGACATGTAAAAGTTGAGTAAGATTAAATATGAGATTGTTGTGTAAATTATGCAAATTGTGCATGGAAAATGAAGTAAAAGAAACATGATGAAATATGGAATTTTTGAATATGAATACTCTCTTTTTGATGAACATGAAACGAGTTTGACACTAGAGTTTAGCTAAGTCCTTGCATTGGCATGAATGAAATTTTGAAAGAGAAATGTGATGATAAAAGACCAAGATTGGGTCATGGTTAATGTTTAAGACCGATGTAGAGGTAACGCTAATTCTAAAGTATTAATTTTATTCATGATTCAATTATGTATGGATTAGATACATAGTAAAGATGTGATAAAAGTAAGAGAAAAACACAAGTATGAAGGTTTCGGATCTACGGTGTGAGAGTGTTCATAGGCTATCTACATGATGCATCATATCATGACGTGAATACATCTCTGGACCTATTGGGACCGTAGCGACGCTTGTGGGGTGTTTGGTGACTACTTGGTGCCATTGTCCCATGACGGAGGTGAATTGTCCATAGGTGTCTATATGATGCATTATGTCATGACGTGGGATTCCCTCCAGGCTGTCTGGACATGGGCTCGTAACTCATAGAGCATCTAGGATACTTACCGTAGTTACCGTAGTAGTTTAACTCATGGCGAGGGAATCAACCCTACAAGATGAAGAACGATTAAGGGCTTGCCCTCGAACCTATGTAGTATGTGATGCATAGAATCCGAACAAGTATGCATTAGTGTCATTAAATATAAATAACTGCATTAAGAACTAAGTGCACATTCACACACGACATCAATAAGATAGTCCCCCTTTGCTTTGTTTGTGACAAGTGTGTGCTTCCTAAGTAAGAGAAACTGATGTATTATATCCTAGCGTCAGTTGTATCCAACTGACGTGCCCACAGTTTTCTATGCAGGATAAAGTGAATAACAAGACTAAAAAATGAATGTTGCGTAAAGAAATATTCAAGTTGTTATTTAATTAATGTATCATGTTGTAATTTATAATTCTGCTGCGTTGATGTAATCATTATTGTAAATAAAAGTTTTAAATTCCTTATAAAATTATACGAAGTGAAGTGTAAAGATCCTGTGAAACTTCGAATTCATACTTATTTGGGATTCGGGGTGTTACAGAGTGGTATCAACGCCACGCTTCCAAGTAGTACAAATTTATAAGGAACGATACCCTAGAGTGGACATTAGAGTGTGAGTAGGGTATAGAGATTTAAATGTAAGCTACTTACATTTTGTGTTGTTCTATGATTGATGCTTCTTCTTCTCCTTCCCTAAAGATGACGAACCACCACAACCCAGCAAGCGATGATGATTGGCACATAATCAAAGAGGACTACTACCCCGAACAAGGAGATTCCGACGAAGAAGATCCCTAGGAATATGAAGGAGAATGGCCCGAGTCCGGAGAGATCACTCCGCCTCCGGATTCATCAGACATTTCATCCGACGAGGAAGAGCTAGTTCCGAGAGGTCTCATCGAGTCACTTCAAAGGCAGGTGGAGACTCAGAGAAAGAGAGCAGAGCTATTGCAGGCCCAGTGTGCGAAGTGCAAGGAGAACATTGCAACCCTTAGTCATCGTGTTTGGGAACTCGAGAAGAGAAAGAACATGTATGATGTGCTGAAGGAAGAAGTGGCAAAATTACGGGAAGAGTTTAGGAAAGCCAAGAGGAACCATAGGGATTGGAATGTTGTATCTTCTCAATACTTTTTGCTTGATGTCAAACGATGTTTTAAATTTGAATGTACAAAATTTGAATTCAATGAAATGAAAGAAGTTGATTTAAATTCATGTTATCTACTTCGAATTTAATGGATCTTCCGAATCTGAGTATGGCTGGAAAAAGATCAAGGAATGGAGAAGGACCCAGCTGTGGACTGGACTTGGAAATGGAGTTGGCTAGAGTCTATCCGACCCTCAACGTTGTTGCCATGAATCAAAACCATAGAGGGATGCCTGCAAATCTAGTTCCTGAGCGGATCAAACTCGTGGAGTCATTCAAAAGGATGAAGCAACCAGTGTTTGAAGGAAAGTCAGACCCTGATGCAGCTGACAATTGCATTAGGCAAGTCGAGACTATCTTTGAAGTCTTGGAAACTCCAAAAGGTAACAAGGTGACGCTGGCAACATTGCAGCTTGAGAAGGATGCAGCTATATGCTGGTAGTCGATGAAGTGGACTGTAATACCCCGACTTTTTCCTAAATACTTAAAGATTATTTCTCTTTTATAGTATGCTTGTGTAGCATGTGGCTATTACTCCATGATGAATAAATTATATTTTTCCCTATAAAATACTTGCTTTAAAGCCCAATGTTAATTTGTTTATTTTCTTTTAATAAATTTATTTTGGCCCAAATTGATTTTAAGCCCATGAATTTAAACCCTCTTATTATCTTCTATAACTTGTAATGTAACATTTCTTTCTCCATTAAATTCCGGGTATATTTGTAGTGTGACTTGTGCTTACACGTGCACTCAGTGTACACGTGTATTAGGCACAAATTCTTGGCCGGTTTTTGGAAGAGAAGTGGATGAAATCATGGGTAGTTATCCTGAGTTGTGGGTAGTTTTTACAACCCCCAAATCAATCTCAGCCCTTAATCCTCCAACTCCCTAATAGATCTCAACCCTTCATCCTATTTATCTTCTAATATAAATACCCCCTCCTATTCCCTATCTCTTTTACACTAAAATTTCTTGAGATTATAGAGAGTATCTGTGAGTTGTGTGGGAGTTTCCTGTGGAGGCAAGCAGCATTGCTGAGGAGTCGGAGTGGAACAAAGGAACAAGAAGTGCTGCGCTATATTGAAGGACTTGCGGGATTTCGTTATTTTTCTTCATAAAAGGTGGGTGTTTCTCAGGACTTCTAACGTAGGAATAATACTATAATTGTCATGATTGATACCATGTTACAAAAGTGAATTGAATGCGGTAGAAATTGCTTGAACATGCTATTAAATTTGAGACAAGACTGACGGTACAGTCGACTGCCACATGAGCCAGCCGACTGGTACGAGACACTGCTTTTGAAATGTGCTGATAAAATGTGGGCAATAGACATGATGGCGTGATTATTAAATATATATTTCTCCCTATGACACATATGATGGAGGGAAGGTAAATAAATGAAAAGAACCAATAACGATAAATATCTGAAGTTGTCAGCGCAGTCGACTGACTTGGTGTTAAGTCGACTGGTGCTTCATTCTGAATATGACTGTTGAAAGTCCCCTGAATAAAGACATTCTATTTACGTAGACCCATATTGATGACTTGAGATTTGTACCTTCATTACTGTAAGAAAGTTTGAGCAATGCGAATGCATGTTTAGAGTAGCTTTCCCTAAAGAGCATGTTAATAACTGGAAAGATTATGCTGTGAATGTTACGGAATATGAATTGATGTATATGGTTAATTAATATCATGATGCAAGTACGCGTAAGAACTGTAAATAAATTCCCTAATTGAAAATGGATCTGCCCAGTCGACCGAATGCGTGTAGCAAGTCGACTGATCTGGACTTAGAAATTATGCTGTTTGAAATCTCCAGGACAGACGACTGATTACTGAACAGTCGACTGTTATGTGGATAATATTGTGAATATGAACGGTTGCGGGACAGGCAACTGGTTGAGTGCAACAGTCCACTATCCCGAGCTTTTATGAGGAATTTGTATGTGACTGTATAAGTCGACTGGTACTTTTCCAAGTCGACTGTACAGAGTGGACTTTCGATAATTTGATTCATGTTATTTTACTGTTGGTAATGGTGAACTTTATGCTTTTATCGATGGATTCTGATTATGGCTGTATGAATTATGTGAAAGGAATCATAGATGAGAATTGAGAATTTTATGAATAATTATGAAAGGCTAAATCATGGTAAGAAAGTCTGTGAGACTCTAAAATGAATTATGAGCTGATGATGCTCCATTGGATATTGTGAATTTGAAATTGAACAGGAGTAGCTAAGTCTCCCCGGCAGTGAATGAAATGATATTGAGAATTAGACCAGGTTGGTTAAGTGAAATGAAATGATAAGTCCGGTTGATGGAGAGGCTAACTGTAGAGCTTGATTTTTATTCATGATTCTAATGTAACTTAAATACATAGTGTGGAGGTGATGAAGGTGAGAAAAAAACATGAGTATGAGAGCTAGGGTACGGTGCGGGTGTGTGAACCGCAGAATGCATGCTTGATGCGTCAAGACATGGCGCGGGCACAACTCAGTAATGATCGGACTCTAGTCATGCTTGTGGGATGTTTTGGTGACTGCAAGAGGAGTGTGTTCAGGGAGGAGGCTGAATTGTCGCAGAATGCATGCTTGACGAGTCAAGACATGGCGCGAAATTCTACTCCAGGGGCCAGGATACATGCTTGTACTCATAGAATCATCTAAGATACTGAAATTACAGAAGTAGAATAAGTCATGTCGAGGGATTGAACCCTATAAACTGGAGAACGATTAAGAGGCTTGCCCTCGAACCTATGTAGTATGGGATGCATAGAATTCGAACAAGTGCGCATTAGTGTCATGTTAATAAATTACATTAAGGATTTAAGTGCACAATCACGACACGACATCATTAAAAGTTCCCTCTTATTTGCATGCTTATGTTGAACAAGTTTGTGGTTTGTAAGAAATGAGATTCATTATACTATTTCTGGCATAGAGAGGATGGCCATGTATAATTATCGTCGGTTGAATAAACTGACGTACCCACAGTGTTGTATGCAGGATAAATTACATGTAAGGAGGAATGGATGCATAAAGAGTTTATCATGTTGTTGTTCATTTATGTAAATATTGTATATTTTGCTTCCGCTGTGTAAATTCAAATGTAATGTGTTGTAAACTCTGATGTAAAAGAAAAGTTTTAAAATTCCTTGTAAAATTGTATGTGAAGGAAGCGAAAAGATCCTGTAGAACATCTCGAATTCAGTAATTTGGGATTCGGGGCGTTACAGAGTGGTATCAGAGCCATGCTTTCTATGCTTTCACACTTGTACAAATTTATAAGGAACGACACCCTAGATGTGGACATTAGAGTGTGTGTTTGAGTCTAGAGATCTAAATGTAAGTGACTTACATTTGTGTTGCTCTATGATTTATGCTTCTTCCTCTCTATTCTAAGATGGCTGATCACTTCGACCCTGCTGGAGGCGACGACTGGCACATTATTGAGGAAGAGTACCATCCTGGACAGCCTGATTCTGAGGACGAGTATCACCCTGGACAAGCTGATTCTGATGATGAGGAGTACCCTGAATCCCGAGAGATCACCCCACCGCCGAACTCACCTGACGATTCTTCTTCTTCCGATGAAGAAAAAGGACCAGCTCTGGGTAGCGCTGCGGCTTCTCTGCAGAGGCAAGTGGATACCTTGAAGTATAGAGTTGGAGTTTTGGAGGCTCAGATGGAGAAGCGGAATGCTGACTATTCTGTTCTTAGCCATCGGATTTGGGAACTTGAGAAGAAAAAGAACCTGACTGATGTGCTGAAAGATGAGGTGGATGAACTGCGGGATGAACTTCAAGCATCGAAGAGGACCCGTAGAGATTAGATTGTCCTAGTTTCTATCTTCTTCTATTCTGATGCTAAGAAATGTTTTAATTCGAATGTATAAACTTTGAAATTCAATGAAATGAAAGTTGGTTTAAATTCTTGTTTTATACTTCGAATTTAATGGATCTTTTGCATCAGAATATGGCGAGAAGGGGAGCCAGGAATGGTGAAGGTTTGGACCTGGAGGCCGAGTTTGCAAGGGTTTACCAGACGCTGAATGCAGTGGCTGCAAACCAAGGAAGGGGGCAGGTGAATCCAGTACCCGAGGCAATTAAGCTAGTGGAATCGTTCAAGAGAATGAAACCACCAGTGTTCGAGGGAAAGTCAGACCCGGATGCGGCCGATAACTGGATTCGGCAAGTGGAGACAATCTTCGAGGTGTTGGAAACACCGGAGGGCAGCAAGGTCAAGTTGGCGACTTTGCAGTTGGAGAAGGATGCGGCTGTTTGGTGGCAGTCGATGAAGAGGACTATGGGCGGCTTGTTGCTTGGCTGGGAGGAATTTCTGGAAGAATTCCGCAGCCATTATTTCCCCTCCGACGTCCAGGAGAAAAAGGCCATGGAGTTTCTGTCACTTCAGCAAGGCAGCATGTCAGTAAGGGAGTATGAGACTAAGTTTACTCAGCTCTCCAGATACGCTCCAGAACTGGTGATGACGGAGGTGAAGAAGGCTCGCAAGTTCGAGCATGGTCTGAGGCCGAGCTTGAGGTCTTGCATGATACCTCTTGGTATCAGGAGATTCGATAAGCTGGTGAAGAGGGCGGCAGCGACGGAGGCGGATATGGAGCAGTTCCATGTTGCTCAGCACCAGAAGAGCAACTGGCAGTCCGGGAAGAGGCCCGTGCCATCGGGGAGTTTCAAGGGGCAACCATCTGCAAAGAAGTTCAAACCGACAGGGGCGAACGCCGTCAGTGTAGCTGGAAGACCTGGAAACGATGCAGGGAGACCTTCTACAGTCACTTGCTTTAACTGTGGTGAAGTGAGACATTACCAATCTCGATGTCTCAAACCACGGGCTGGCAATCACAATGTGCCAATACAGCAGACTGGGAAGAGGCCGTACCAGTCAGGGCGAGTATTTGCTTTGACAGAGGCTGATGCTGAGGAGGCGGATCAGGTCATCTCTGGTACGAGGGCTGATGTTTAGTGTGATTTCTTCTTCCCGTTCATAGTGTGAAACTGTTATGTAATGATGTATGTTATGTAACAGGAGAACTCTATATTAATGGAAAGGAAGCTGTGGTGTTGTTTGATACTGGATCCTCTCATACTTTTGTGTCTCCAAAGTTTGCTAAAGTGTTGGGAGTTGAACCGAAGATTTTTCCAGGCAAGATCTCAGCAGTAGCTACGCCATCAGGGGAAACTTTGACCACTGATCGGTACTATGCTGATTGCGAGATAGTGATTGGGGATCGAATCTTTGGCATTGATCTGATCGAGCTGACTATCTTGGGAGTCGATGTTATCATTGGCATTGATTGGATGTCGGTGTACAGTGCAAGCATCGAGTGCAAGGCCAAGACAGTAACAGTGAAGGCTCCAGGTGGACCTGAAGTCACTTTCCAAGGGAATTTGAAGTGTTCTAAGCTGGTGGCAACTATCCGCAAGGAAGAGACTCCTGTGGAATTGCAAGGGATTCCTGTGGTTCGGGACTATCCGACTGTGTTCTTGGAAGATTATCCTGGGTTACCTCCGCACCGTGATGTAGAGTTCAGCATCACTGTTCAACCAGGAAGTGCACCCATTTCTAAGGCACCGTATAGGATGGCTCCAGTGGAACAGGATGAAGTGAAACGGCAGATTGAGGAACTGTTGGGAAAAGGCTTTATTCAACCTAGTGCGTCACCTTGGGGAGCACCAGTGCTTTTGGTAAAGAAGAAGGATGGATCGATGAGGATGTGTATCGATTACCGGGAGCTGAATAAGGTCACTGTTCAGAATAAGTATCCGATTCCTCGAATTGATGACTTGTTCGATCGTCTACAAGGAGCAGCTGTTTTCTCCAAAATAGATCTTCGATCAGGATATCACCAAGTGCGAGTGAAAGCTGAAGATGTGCACAAAACTGCGTTTAGAACTCGGCATGGGCATTACGAATTTTTAGTTATGCCATTCGGAGTGACGAATGCACCCGCAATCTTCATGGACTTGATGAACAGAGTTCTGAGGCCGTTTATTGATTCTTTTGTCGTGGTGTTTATCGACGATATTCTCGTGTACTCCAAGTCTGAGGCAGAGCACACCGAGCATCTGGCAGCAGTTTTGCAGAAGTTGGAAGAGCAGCAGTTGTATGCCAAGTTATCCAAGTGTGATTTCTGGAAATCTGAAGTGGCATTCCTAGGTCACATCCTTTCTAAGGAGGGAGTGGCAACTGACCCTCAGAAGATAGAGGCAGTGAGAGATTGGGCTAGGCCTACTACAGTGAAGGAAGTCAGAAGTTTCCTTGGGATGACTGGATACTACAGGAGATTCATTCAAGGTTATGCTCAGATAGCTGTGCCGCTTACCGAGTTGACCAAGAAGAATGTGAGCTTCAAGTGGACCGAGCAATGTGAGGCGAGTTTTCAGGAGTTGAAGGATAGACTGACTACTGCACCTATTTTGGCTTTGCCTAGAGCAGGAGTTGAGTATGATGTCTATAGCGATGCTTCACATCGGGGGCTTGGTTGTGTCTTAATGCAAGAGGGTGAAGTAATCGCTTATGGGTCTAGGCAACTACGACCGCATGAGAAGAATTATCCAACTCATGATCTAGAGCTGGCTGCGATTATCTTTGCTTTGAAGCAATGGAGGCACTACGTGTATGGTGAGAAGTTGAACATGTACACGGATCATAAGAGCTTGAAGTATATATACCAGCAGAGGGATCTCAATCTAAGACAGCGAAGATGGTTGGAAGTGCTCGAGGATATGCGACCCGAGATCAAGTATCATCCTGGAAATGCTAATGTTGTTGCTGATGCACTTAGTCGCAAGAGCAGTTTGGCCAGCTTGATTACGACTCAGAGGCATCTGATTGAGGAGTTGGATCGAGCAGGTATTGAAGTTGTCTTGCAAGGATTGGGAGCATCTTTATCTCAGTTGAAGCTTCAGCCTACTTTGAATGCAAGGATCATTGCAAGTCAGGAAGTTGATGCTGATATTTTGGAGATGAAGGAGCAGGTTAGTGCTGGCAGGTTGCCCAGATTTCAGACCAGGGATGGAGTGCTGTGGTTCGGAGATAGGCTGTGTGTTCCAGATCAGGCAGACCTGAAAGAGAGTATTCTTCAGGAGGCGCATGCTACTCTTTTGTCAGTACATCCTGGGAGTACTAAGATGTATAAAGACATAAAACAGCATTTCTGGTGGTCAGGTTTGAAGCGGGATGTGGCCGAATTTGTCGCGAGGTGTGAGGTTTGTCAGCAAGTCAAAGCCGAAAATCAGAGACCCGGAGGTCTATTACAGCCGTTACCTATTCCGGAATGGAAGTGGGATAACATCAGTATGGATTTCATCACGGGATTGCCTAAGAGTTCTAAAGGCAATGATGCTATTTGGGTTATAGTCGATCGACTTACCAAGTCCGCTCACTTTTTGGCGATGAAACTCACGGCTTCGATGGACAAGTTGGCTGAGTTGTATGTTGGTGAGATTGTCCGACTTCATGGCATTCCTGCGACCATTGTGTCTGATCGAGATGCGCGGTTTACTTCGCATTTCTGGAGGAGTCTTCAGGCAGCTTTGGGTACCAAGACAGATTTCAGCACTGCTTTTCATCCACAGACCGATGGGCAGACCGAGAGAGTCAACCGTATTCTTGAGGACATGCTTCGGTGTTGTATACTAGACTTCGGAGGCAGTTGGGAAAGGCATTTACCTTTGGTAGAGTTTGCCTACAACAACAGTTTTCAGGCTAGCATCAGGATGGCGCCGTATGAAGCTTTGTATGGCAGGAAGTGCAGGACTCCTGTGTGTTGGTATGAAGTAGGGGAGCGTCAGTTGTTTGGTCCTGAGCTTGTACAGCTGACTTCTGAGAAGATTGATCTGATCAGGAAAAGGTTAGTGGAAGCTCAAAGCAGGCAGAAAAGCTATGCAGACAACCGGAGAAGGGACCTTGAGTTTGAGGTTGGTGACTTCGTCTTTCTGAAGGTATCACCCAGTAAAGGTGTGGTTCGTTTTGGCAGAGGCGGGAAGTTAGCCCCGAGATTTATAGGCCCATATAAGATATTGAAAAGGATCGGGAAAACTGCTTACCGGCTTGAATTACCGGAAGAGTTGTCTCAGGTGCACAATGTCTTTCATGTGTCTATGTTGAGAGGTTATATTCCAGACCCGAGTCATCATTTGCCAGAAGTACCGGAAGGTTTGCAGTTAGACATGAATTACATCGAGACTCCTGTTGAGATCGTTGACCGTAGGGAGAAAGTCTTGAGGAATAAGACGATACCGATGGTCAAGGTAGTCTGGAGAAACCACTTGGTTGAAGAGGCTACTTGGGAATCTGAGGAGAAGATGTTGAAGGACTATCCTGAGCTTTTTGCTTGATTGTCTTGTTGATTGTATTTTGTATTTTGTATCTTTATATTTTTGTATCTCTTGTTGTTGTGTTTTCTTCTTCTCGCTCTTGGCTGTAGTTCCGGGGACGGAACTATTCTAAGGAGGGAGTGATGTAATACCCCGACTTTTTCCTAAATACTTAAAGATTATTTCTCTTTTATAGTATGCTTGTGTAGCATGTGGCTATTACTCCATGATGAATAAATTATATTTTTCCCTATAAAATACTTGCTTTAAAGCCCAATGTTAATTTGTTTATTTTCTTTTAATAAATTTATTTTGGCCCAAATTGATTTTAAGCCCATGAATTTAAACCCTCTTATTATCTTCTATAACTTGTAATGTAACATTTCTTTCTCCATTAAATTCCGGGTATATTTGTAGTGTGACTTGTGCTTACACGGCACTCAGTGTACACGTGTATTAGGCACAAATTCTTGGCCGGTTTTTGGAAGAGAAGTGGATGAAATCATGGGTAGTTATCCTGAGTTGTGGGTAGTTTTTACAACCCCCAAATCAATCTCAGCCCTTAATCCTCCAACTCCCTAATAGATCTCAACCCTTCATCCTATTTATCTTCTAATATAAATACCCCCTCCTATTCCCTATCTCTTTTACACTAAAATTTCTTGAGATTATAGAGAGTATCTGTGAGTTGTGTGGGAGTTTCCTGTGGAGGCAAGCAGCATTGCTGAGGAGTCGGAGTGGAACAAAGGAACAAGAAGTGCTGCGCTATATTGAAGGACTTGCGGGATTTCGTTATTTTTCTTCATAAAAGGTGGGTGTTTCTCAGGACTTCTAACATAGGAATAATACTATAATTGTCATGATTGATACCATGTTACAAAAGTGAATTGAATGCGGTAGAAATTGCTTGAACATGCTATTAAATTTGAGACAAGACTGACGGTACAGTCGACTGCCACATGAGCCAGCCGACTGGTACGAGACACTGCTTTTGAAATGTGCTGATAAAATGTGGGCAATAGACATGATGGCGTGATTATTAAATGTATATTTCTCCCTATGACACATATGATGGAGGGAAGGTAAATAAATGAAAAGAACCAATAACGATAAATATCTGAAGTTGTCAGCGCAGTCGACTGACTTGGTGTTAAGTCGACTGGTGCTTCATTCTGAATATGACTGTTGAAAGTCCCCTGAATAAAGACATTCTATTTACGTAGACCCATATTGATGACTTGAGATTTGTACCTTCATTACTGTAAGAAAGTTTGAGCAATGCGAATGCATGTTTAGAGTAGCTTTCCCTAAAGAGCATGTTAATAACTGGAAAGATTATGCTGTGAATGTTACGGAATATGAATTGATGTATATGGTTAATTAATATCATGATGCAAGTACGCGTAAGAACTGTAAATAAATTCCCTAATTGAAAATGGATCTGCCCAGTCGACCGAATGCGTGTAGCAAGTCGACTGATCTGGACTTAGAAATTATGCTGTTTGAAATCTCCAGGACAGACGACTGATTACTGAACAGTCGACTGTTATGTGGATAATATTGTGAATATGAACGGTTGCGGGACAGGCAACTGGTTGAGTGCAACAGTCCACTATCCCGAGCTTTTATGAGGAATTTGTATGTGACTGTATAAGTCGACTGGTACTTTTCCAAGTCGACTGTACAGAGTGGACTTTCGATAATTTGATTCATGTTATTTTACTGTTGGTAATGGTGAACTTTATGCTTTTATCGATGGATTCTGATTATGGCTGTATGAATTATGTGAAAGGAATCATAGATGAGAATTGAGAATTTTATGAATAATTATGAAAGGCTAAATCATGGTAAGAAAGTCTGTGAGACTCTAAAATGAATTATGAGCTGATGATGCTCCATTAGATATTGTGAATTTGAAATTGAACAGGAGTAGCTAAGTCTCCCCGGCAGTGAATGAAATGATATTGAGAATTAGACCAGGTTGGTCAAGTGAAATGAAATGATAAGTCCGGTTGATGGAGAGGCTAACTGTAGAGCTTGATTTTTATTCATGATTCTAATGTAACTTAAATACATAGTGTGGAGGTGATGAAGGTGAGAGAAAAACATGAGTATGAGAGCTAGGGTACGGTGCGGGTGTGTGAGCCGCAGAATGCATGCTTGATGCGTCAAGACATGGCGCGGGCACAACTCAGTAATGATCGGACTCTAGTCACGCTTGTGGGATGTTTTGGTGACTGCAAGAGGAGTGTGTTCAGGGAGGAGGCTGAATTGTCGCAGAATGCATGCTTGACGAGTCAAGACATGGCGCGAAATTCTACTCCAGGGGCCAGGATACATGCTTGTACTCATAGAATCATCTAAGATACTCACTGAAATTACAGAAGTAGAATAAGTCATGTCGAGGGATTGAACCCTATAAACTGGAGAACGATTAAGAGGCTTGCCCTCGAACCTATGTAGTATGGGATGCATAGAATTCGAACAAGTGCGCATTAGTGTCATGTTAATAAATTGCATTAAGGATTTAAGTGCACAATCACGACACGACATCATTAAAAGTTCCCTCTTATTTGCATGCTTATGTTGAACAAGTTTGTGATTTGTAAGAAATGAGATTCATTATACTATTTCTGGCGTAGAGAGGATGGCCATGTATAATTATCGTCGGTTGAATAAACTGACGTACACACAGTGTTGTATGCAGGATAAATTACATGTAAGGAGGAATGGATGCATAAAGAGTTTATCATGTTGTTGTTCATTTATGTAAATATTGTATATTTTGCTTCCGCTGTGTAAATTCAAATGTAATGTGTTATAAACTCTGATGTAAAAGAAAAGTTTTAAAATTCCTTGTAAAATTGTATGTGAAGGAAGCGAAAAGATCCTGTAGAACATCTCGAATTCAGTAATTTGGGATTCGGGGCGTTACATGGACTATGGTAAATGATGTTATCGGCTGGGAGGAATTCTTGGAAGAGTTCCGCGGTCACTACTTTTCGTCCGATGTCCAAGAGAACAAGCGATGAGTTCCTGGCACTGCAGTAGGGAGGCATGTCTATCAGGGAGTACGAGACAATGTTTACTCAACTTTCGAGATATGCACCCGAACTTGTGATGGACGAGGCAAAGAAAGCTCGGAAGTTCAAGCACGGATTGAGACCGAGTCTGAGATCAAGGATGATACCCCTTTGGTATTAGGAGGTTTGCCAAGTTAGCCAAGCGAGTAGCAGCTACAGAGGCTTATATATATGGAGCAGTTTCATGCCACCCAGAATAGGAAGAACAACTGGCATGTCGTGTAACACCCCGCAAAATTGAAAATTACAATTTTGCCCTCGTGTGTTATGCACGTGTATTTTGTAACGTGTTTTCATCCCGTATTTTGATTATCGACTATTTATTTATTTTCAATATTGATTTTTCCCTATTTTGAATCAACAAAAATATAATATTTCAATATTTGTATTCTACGTGCCTTGTACGTATTTTCAATACACATATTAATTACATATTTTCCGCCGCTACGGATAATAATTTTGGGTTCCAATTATTTATTTTATATTTACAAATCTTTTTATAAAACAGAAATCTATTTTTTCCCCCTATTTGATTAAATAGCATTTTTTTCGATTTTCTGCACGTATGATGCACGTGCAAATTTTATTCTCATTTGTTATTCTCAATTACAAATTTTCAGCATGCATAAATTTTGATTAAGCCTTCTTGTGATTCATGGACCTATAGAATAAAATGAGCCCATGTAGCAAGCCCACTAGATAATCAAATTAATTAATTAGAAATGAGCCCATGTAGCAAGCCCACTAGATAATCAAATTAATTAATTAGAAATGAGCCCATGTAGCAAGCCCGTTATTAAAATCACAAATTAAGTTATACATGACAAGTTACAATATTAGTACACATTTAGAGTTAGAAATGTGTTCATATTTGTTTGTGCATGTGTGCATGCACACACAAATGTATTTGGACCAAATTGTGGGATAGGGGGGTGGCCGGTTTTGGAGAGGGGAGAAGAGTGGTGGAGAGTTAAGTTTATGGAGAGTGGGGAGATGAAGAGATGGGGGTTTTAGGATTTAGGAAAGTGGAGAGTTGTAGAATAAATTTGAAGAGTTATTAGGGTGGAATTTTTGCACTTTAGACCCTCCCAAAATCCTATAAATAGAGCCCCCATTTCCTACATTTATCTTGCACCAAAAACATTATCAAAAGAAAAAAAAAAGAAAAAGAAAAGAGAGTAAGAAAGTTATTGTGCTTGGAGGATCTCTTGCTTGGAGAGGAGAAATTGCTAGGAGGAGAAGCCTTACTAGGAGCTAGGAATTTTTGGAGCTAGAAGAAGTGTCCCATCCTTCCCTTCAATTGTTCAAGCTTCAATAAGGTGGGTGTTCTCCTACTTTCTAAATTTTTAGAATGTACATGCTAATAAAAATGAATGAGTAGTTTGATAAAATAGAATAATTATACTATGATTGTGGTAAGATTAATAGTGAATCATGCTATGTTGACGAATAGATTACCAATGTGTTAGTAGGTGATCCTATGTTTTCTAATTGTAGAAATTGTATGCTAATTATTTTATATAACTAGTATGAATTGAATGTGATGAGAAATGTGTAGATAAAATCCATGCTAGTAACGATCTTGTTGAGGTTTAGTGAATATTTGATTATCATGCTAATTAAAAGGGTTCAACTAAAGATTTAATCATATGAATCATGTTAGAATGTTTGCAAATTTTATGTTTGTCGAATATGTGATTTTTTTTTCTTTTATGAGAAATTGTTAAAGAATGTTATATTTCGACATAAACTTTAGAGACATGATGATTAAGAAAGAAAAAAGAAAAGAGAAGAATAATTTTTGTTATTACAAGTCGACATATGTTGAAAATACAAACTTTTGCATGAAAGAATTTCTTTGAAATATCCATGGGTGATTAAGAGACATGTTTGATCTTAGCACAAATTATAATTAGTATAATGATGGATATAAACTAGTTTTTAGAAAAGCATGATTTTAATTTTCGAGTTTGAAAAGAAATGTAAATTTTGTAAAGAAAGGAAAAATCCTTTTTTTTAAATGAGATATATGCTAAAAATAAGTTTGAACTTGTTGATTTCCTTTTAGTCCAAAGAGAAGTTTATTCCAATATCCTAAAGGATTGGATTATTGGGTAAACAAGTTTTGTTAAAAAGAAACAATTTCAGAAAAGTGTGAACAAAAGTATATGGATACAACTTCTAAACAAAAAGCACACTAGGACTTACTGGTCAGTCAATGAGCACCTCTTATAAGAGATCTTGGGTTCAAATCTTGATAGCCATCTTTTATATTTTTTTGATTGGTTTTAATAGAATAAGATATTTTTTTTTAGTATGAATAAATTCCTATTATGGTTATAAGATAAAATGAAAGCTATTAGAGATTGTTATGGAAATTTTATTGTCTATTTTAAGAAAGTAAAAATGAGACTTTAAAAAGGGGGCTTTTGATTAAAACTCATACTTTCTTCATATAAAATGAAGTAATAAATATTAAAGTTAATCATAACTTTACTGCATATTTTGAGGAAAATGAAATATAAATTAGTACATGAGTTTTAACCCCAAAAAGTATTATTTGGGTAATGTGGATTTGTATAACTTGCCAGTAGAAATTTATAATGTTGAATCTTTTGTCAAGAAAGGAACTATTTGTTCTATGTTAGAGTGAAATGCATGAATAAGTTCTAAGATGAAACATGGATAATTGTTTAAGAATACTTTGAGTTAAGACATGGTTATTAAAGGGTATGTGTACCCATGTTTCTTGCACATGAAAGGTTTATGATTTAGAATTAGTAAGACCTCGGTTACCGGTAATTTTGAAATAAAGGTTTTGAGACTTGATTTTGAGATAATGCCGTCGGGCGATCTCGTATTTTGTGAATAAATCCGGTATGAGGTAAAACTGATTCTAGGGTGATAACATATTCATGTCTTGAACCAAAAATAATTAGGCACTTAGGTGAAGATGTAATAGACTTGTGCAAACGTAAATGGGTGCTTCTATATAGTCGGCGGTGGATCTCCGTGGCTATAGACCCAGTTGGTGGACTGTGGTTGCTCCGTAGGAGATGGACTGTATTTTATCCGGGACTTAGGGTAGTCGGCGGATGTTTACCATACTCCAAAGAATATGTATATACCGGAGCTAGAGGGGCATTTACGGGATTATTCTCACGATATAATAGCCAGGGAGGCTGGGATCTGTTATTATAGCCAGGGAGGCTGAGATCCGTATCTGTAAAATAACTCTAAAACTTGTTTTATTACTGGGTAGTCTCATGGCGAGGGATCGAACCCTTCAATGTAGAGTACGTAGGCGCTTGCCCTCGGACCTATGTAGTATGGGATGCATAGAATCTGAACAAGTGTGCATTAGTGTCATCCTAGTGTAGAATTGTGTGCATTAGGCATTAAGGCATGACATACACTTATGTTTAGAATAATCACTTTTGACACTTTATATGTTCATTCAATCTTTTTGTGATTTGTTAAAGTATGAGATCGTTATACTATTCCCGGCATAGAGAGGATAGCCGTGTATAACATTTCGTCAGTTGTAAGTGACTGATGTGCCCACAGATTGACATGCAGGTAATGAACTATTCATGGAGATATAAAGTGGATATGCTGTTGCTGTTTAGAAGTTAAAGATGTTGCAAATGATGTTAAAGTTATACAAGTTGTATTTCATTGTTGTAATCTTTTAGTCTTCCGTTGTGTAAAAACCAAGTGTAAAGGAACTCTGATGTATTGTGAATGAAAAGTTTTAAATTCCTTGTAAAATTGTACGAAGTGAAGTAAAGATCCTGTGAAATCTCGAATTTATCCTTATTTGAAATTCGGGGTGTTACATGTCGGGAAGAGGCTCGCAGTTTCTGGGAATGTCACAATCCATAGGCATTATCTGCATTCTAAAAATTATTCATAAGTGCAATTTTTCACGTATTGCCTTCTACAACTCATTCATAAGCACAATTTTCAAGTAACAAAATTCATCCACTCATACGTATTCTAGCATGCCAATATATTAAGAAAGCATCATAATAAATCCTAATTAACACATTTCAATTAATTTTTCTAACTTTTCATGTGGGTAAACTATAGTTTCTTTTTCCTACTAGTTTCTTCAAACAAGTATCAAGCAACTTTTTTTCTACTTGTTTTGAACATATTGACAATTTAAAAATCCTAGTATGGTATCTATGTTAGAAGTTTGAGAAATTGCCCACCTTATTGAAGAAACAAATAGAAACTCCTTGAATGCACGAATGGCTCCCTTCTCCCCCAAGTTTGTGCCACGAAACTTGAGCCTTATCCTCCTTGCTAGTGTGAAACCCGAGACTCCTCCTCTTGAAGCTTGGCCAGCCTCCAAAGTTGCAAGAGCACACAAACACACAACCTCTCAATCTTTTTCTCACACAACTCTTTCTTTTCCTCACACTTGTTTCTTTTCTTTTTTCTTCTCTATGAAATATTTTTAATGTAAGTAATGAAGAAGACAAGGGGGTATTTTTATACACAACTCAAGCTCAAATAGAGGGTTGAGATGAGTTTAGATGAGAAGCTAGGATGCGTTTGGGAGTTAGAAGAACTACCCATGATCAAATAACCACCTCGCCACTCTTTCCATCTTTCTCACTCTATGAACAAGGCCAGCCACCCCTCTCTCACTCAATCCACGTGCTTGTGCAATGCACATGTCACACTATGCATACTACTAACTAGTTTGTACATTAAATTGTTAATTTTTTTGTTACTTGATCAAGTCTACATTATAAGTTGTATTAATTATTATTAAAATTAACTAGCCAATTAGGTGGGCTAAAATCCATGGGCTCTCTAATTAAGTTAATTAATTTATTTAAGTGGGCTAGAATTAGACTATTAGGCCTAGAGATTAAAATAGGCTTTAAATTTATTTTTTTAAAAAAAATTTATTCATGAAATGAAAATACTTTTTAAAGCCAAAATACACATATTAAATTGCTCGTGCAAGACACGTGAAAATAAAGAAAACTTCATATTTATAAATGGAAAAATTCAGGATGTTACAATTAATTTTATTCATGTTTCAATTATCTAAAGGTTAGATACATAGTGAAGATGTGATGAAAGTAAGAGAAAAATACAAGTATGAGGGCCTCGGATCTACGGTGTGAGAGTGTTCACAGGCTGTCTATATGATGTGTCATGTCATGACGTGAATACATCTCCGTAATTATCGGGACCGTAACGACGCTTATAGGGTGTTTGGTGAATATGTGGTGCGATTGTCCCTTGACGGAGGCGAATTGTCCATAGGTTGTCTACATGATGCATCATGTCATGACGTAGGATTCCCTCCAGGCTATCTGGACATGGGTTCGTAACTCATAGAACATTTAGGATACTTGCCGTAGTTACCGTAGTAGTTAACTCATGGCGAGGGAATCAACCCTACAAGATGAAGAACGATTAAGGGTGTTGCCGCTAAATTTGGTGTGGGGGCAAACAGATAGAACTTGTGGATTCTTGAGGAAACTGAATAGTAACCTGTATACCTGTTCCTTGGGGCGTCGATCGTCGCTCCCGCCGTGCACCTGCAAAAAGTGCGAGACATCGGGTTGTTCCCGGCGACGCACCCTCCGACGCTCAAGTCAGTAATCTAGGAAGACTATGAATGAGCACAAAAACTGGTGAAGGATTGATTACCTCTTAATGGAGATGGATGGGGGGTATTTATAGGCGTCTTAGAGAACAATTTAGGGATGTAATCCGCGTGACCTGATATAGAATAATCTCCTTGTAAACAGATTAGGAATGTAATCTGATAAGGTATATTCCGGTAATCAGATAAGGAATTTAATCCCCAAATCCCAGCGAAAAGATTGACGTTCATCAGGACCGTTGATCAAGATTGGTCAGGGATCCTGATTTTGGGTGAGGTGTGTAGCGGGTTAAAACCCGCACCCTCTTATTGGTGGGTCCGTTCGTGGGTTGCTGGGTTCTTGGGGAGAAGACCCAACACCTATTTCGGATCCTCTTGTAGGCGGAATTGCCATTTTGCCCTCACGTCTCAAGATTCGTACTCAACTTGGACGGTTCCGATTTAACCCCATTTTTAGCCATATCACGAGCCCCCCACTCCTAAAGGCTGAGCTTGATCAGCCTTTAAGGAGTAGTTTGACTGTTTGATGGCTAGCGGAGTTATATCGGAGTTCAAGTGGAGAGTTGTGAGTTTGGAGGAGGCAGCGAGGTGACTCGCTAAGTGGATCGAGCTTCGAGCTGCTCATGGGTTCTGACGGTCGTGTGGCATTTTTGCAAGGATATCCTTTCGACCCTGGCGAAGCGTTAATTCGTCGTTCGGGGGCCTAACACGTTTGCATCGCGCCTTAGACTCTTCCCAGGGCTCGGCGACTAGGAGGCCGAGGTCCATATGTGGTTCGACAAACTTTTCTGGGGAGGAAGGCGAGTTCGGCATAGCTGCGAGCGCTGGGAGCGGGAAGGCAATCTGCCGAACTCGTTCCTTACCCCGTAACGAGGTCGGTGTCACGAACGCTCGGCAGCGAGTGCCGAACCTGGCCTTTTTTCCCATAACAGGGTCGGTGTCACGAACGCTCGACAGTGAGTGCCGAACCTGACATTTCCCCCATAACAGGGTCGGTGTCACGAACGCTCGGCAGTGAGTGTCGAGCCTGACTTTTTCCCCATAACAGGGTCGGTGTCACGAACGCTCGGCAGTGAGTACCGAGCCTGACTTTTTTTCCCCATAACAGGGTCGGTGTCACGAATGCTCGGCAGTGAGTGCCGAACCTGACATTTCCCCCATAACAGGGTCGGTGTCACGAACGCTCGGCAGCGAGTACCGAGCCTGACTTTTTTCCCCATAACAGGGTCGGTGTCACGAACGCTCGGCAGTGAGTGCCGAACCTGACATTTCCCCCATAACAGGGTCGGTGTCACGAACGCTCGGCAGTGAGTGCCGAGCCTGACCTTTTTTTTTTTTTTTTTCATAACAGGGTCGGTGTCACGAACGCTCGGCAGTGAGTGCCGAGCCTGACTTTTTCCCTATAACAGGGTCGGTGTCACGAACGCTCGGCAGTGAGTGCCGAACCTGACATTTCCCCCATAACAGGGTCGGTGTCACGAACGCTCGGCAGTCAGTACCGAGCCTGACTTTTTTCCCCATAACAGGGTCGGTGTCACGAACGCTCGGCAGTGAGTGCCGAACCTGACATTTCCCCCATAACAGGGTCGGTGTCACGAACGCTCGGCAGTGAGTGCCGAGCCTGACTTTTTCCCCATAACAGGGTCGGTGTCACGAACGCTCGGCAGTCAGTACCGAGCCTGACTTTTTTCCCCATAACAGGGTCGGTGTCACGAACGCTCGGCTGTGAGTGTCGAACCTAACATTTCCTCCATAACAGGGTCGGTGTCACGAACGCTCGGCAGTGAGTGCCGAGCCTGACTTTTTCCCTATAACAGGGTCGGTGTTACGAACGCTCGGCAGTGAGTGCCGAACCTGACATTTCCCCCATAACAGGGTCGGTGTCACGAACGCTCGGCAGTGAGTGCCGAGCCTGACTTTTTCCCCATAACAGGGTCGGTGTCACGGACGCTCGGCAGTGAGTGCCGAGCCTGACTTTTTCCCCATAACAGGGTCGGTGTCACGAACGCTCGGCAGTGAGTACCGAGCCTGACTTTTTTCCCCATAACAGGGTCGGTGTCACGAACGCTCGGCAGTGAGTGCCGAACCTGACATTTCCCCCATAACAGGGTCGGTGTCACGAACGCTCGGCAGTGAGTGCCGAGCCTGACTTCTTTCCCCATAACAGGGTCGGTGTCACGAACGCTCGGCAACGAGCGCCGAGCTCCCAGACTTGTTGTTTTTTGGGGGGGTTTGTCTTTTCTGCGCGCCATTTGAATCTTTGACACCTCTGACAACTCTGACAACTCTGACAATCCTGACAGGTGGGACGTTCATTAATTGCAGTGACCTCTGGGGTTCTATCAGATGGGATGCGCATTAAATTCAAGTCATGATTCGTTGCAGTTGTCGCGGTGACGATTGGGATCGCTCCGCCGCTTGGTTTAGATGGGCCGGTCGTACGGGCCCATTAGCCTCGTGGGGTGTGCCCCTCTTCTATAAATCCTCCCCCCCCTCTCATTTCTCATTTCTCCTCTCGTTTGCTCAGGCATTCTCTTGTGTCTCAGGCGATTTTTTCGGTGACCGGTGTTTGACTCAGGCGAAGTTTCTCGGTAGCACCCTCTTTTTAAGGTAATTTATAAATTATGTCTGTAGCTTCTGTCTCAGATGAAGTCTCTTGGTCCGAGCCCTCCCTTGAAGGCGTCGAGGCTTCGACCCCGAATCCAACCAAGGGGAAGGTGTTCGGCAAGGATTCCATCGTCGAGGATCCGAAGAGGATGGGGGAGTTCGGACAGCTGCCAGGTCCGTTGACGGGGCTGCACAGGGTCAGGGAGCTCCCGAAGGACCAGGCCGAGCGAATCATCCATGGGAGGGAGAGGTCCTTCGAGGAGAACGAGGTGAGAGAGACGACGGAGGCGGATGACGCGGCGTCGATCCTGCGCGAGGAGGAACTGGCGGCGATCCGGGACTCTTTTTTCATCCCGGAGGAGTACGAAATCATGCTGCCGGGCCCCGGGGTTAGGGCTAATTCGCCGCTGCCAGTGACCATGTGTTGCTGGCCGGTCGATGCCTTTATCGCCGGTGCTCGGCTGCCTCTCCACGCGTTCGCTGTTACCGTGGTGAGCTGGTACGGGGTCTGCCCCATTCAGCTCATGCCGAACGCATGGCGAGTGATTAATGGCTTCGTTCTCCACTGCCAGGCCGCGGGGATCGAGCCGCAGCTGAACATGCTTCGGACGATATACCGGCTCCACCAAGGGAACAAGTCGGAGTATCGGTATTATCTGACTCTGAGGCACGGCGGCAGGCTCGTCGTCTGCCCCGACTCTATAAAGCACTGGCGGGAGAAGTGGGTCGTCGTGCGGAATCGAGAAGCATGGCCGATCCCCACTAATTGGGCAGAAGGCGTGCCCAAGAGGGCGACGGCGCTGCCGAAGCTTACAGTAGAAGAGGAAGAGGCGGTCCGGACCCTTCTTGACCGGCCGAAGTATGATTGGAAGGATTTGACGGAGGACGTTCTCTTCAGGGGAGGGCTCTGCCGCGTAGATCCTAGTACGCGGCTCTCGCCAAGTTCTTCTTTCCGTACTTGCTGCTTCGTTTTTTTTTTGTGCTAATCATTTTTTGCTTTTGATGCAGAATCCATGGACTACGAAGCGGTGTTGGCGCTCAGGGCGGGGCTTGCCAGTAAGGCGCCGAAGAAGCGCAAGAGGGTTGCGTCGAAGCTGCCCTCGACCTCGAAGGTGCCGAGGATTGCGGCCCCCGACCAGGTGGTGGAGGTTGCTGACGACCCGGTCGTCACCGTGGCGGGGCCTTCGGCTCCTGCACCTGTGGGGGATTTCCCCATTGCCGCCGCGCTCGCCATGCCGACCCCGCCGCTGACCGTAGCAGGCGAGGAGCTCCTGACGGAGGAGCACAAGCGGATCCACATTCCGGACTGGCAAGTCCGGAGGCACGATGGGTTCCTCGGGAACTCGTTGGCGAGCATGCAGGCCGTCAAGCATCTCGCCACCCCGAAGGACCGCGCCGCCATGGACGCGGGGAGGGAAGGCAACGACGTGATCGAGATCGCTCGTTTGGCGGTATCGGTAAGTTTCGAGTTCCCTTCGTTCGTTTCATCCCTTTGAATCACAAAATTTTTCTATCTCTCTGAGTTCTTCTTCTTTCCTTTGTAGATCGTCGTCCATTTCGGTCATCTCACCGAGAGGCTGACCGCCCTCGAGAAGGAGCTGAAGCAGGAGTCCGACCAGGCTCGGAACGAGAAGGCTCGGATGTCGAACCAGCTCGACAAGCTCCGAGTCGAGCACGAAGGTCGGTCTGCGAGGATCCAGCACCTCGAGGCCGAAGTGAAGAGGCTGGAGGACGAGCTGCGTCGGGAGAAGGAGGGGTCGGCCAACCAGTTGGTCGAGGCCGAGGCGAAGCAGGCGGCGGCCGTGAAGGAGGCGGAGGACGCCACCTTGAAGAAGGCCCAGGGGTACCTCGCGCAGAACATGGCGAAGGCCTTCGCCACTGCCCTCGACCGGGTGCGAGAGGCATACCCCGGGGTGGACGTCTCGGGATGGCGACTCTTCCCCGGACACGTCGAGGGCTTCGACCCCGAGTCCGAAGGGGAAGAGGAGGAGGAGGAGGGCGACGCTGATGCCGATGCCGGGGTTACTGGCGAGGTCCCGAGCACCACGACCACTCCGTTGGCGGCGGCGTCTCCTTCGGCGAAGTCGACGCCTACTCCGCCTCGTCGCCCGGGGAAAGAGGTCGGGCACTGAATCCGCCTTTCGTTTTGTTGTTTTTGATTTTTTTTTTTTTTCGTTTTTCCTTTCGAACTTTGTAATGCCTAATAGCGGACTGGCCACCGCTTTTTTTTTTTGACATTTAATGAAAGGAAAATTTCTGCAAGTGTCGATGTTCGGAAGTTTTTGTGTTACGCACTTTCTTTTGCCGAACTGTCCCCCTTTGGTTTCTAGAGATGAAAATTTTTCCAAGTGTGGTGCTTCGGCCATGTTCGGCGTTTGTGCTGATTATTCTGATCTCTTTGCAGCTTATGGTGATTGCCCAAGACGTCGAGCTTGCTCGCCCGGACGAGGAAGTTCCAGCCGAGGCCGGCCTAGGGGCGACAAGGCTGTGTCGGCTAGGTGTAGAGAGAAACTTTACGAGGTCGAGCTCGGATTGCGCCGAGCTGAAAGCGAGAGGAGGCATCTCCAGCTCGTCCTTGGACGGCGAGACATCGAGATTCGTCGTTTGGAAAGCAGAATCGCCGAGCTTATACCCGAAGGTGAACATTTGCCAACTGATTTCAGTAATGAGATTCGAGTTCAGTGCATTCGTCATAATTTGTCCAAAATAACAGCGGAGAAGGACGAGTTGCTTTCCGAGATACAGCATCTGCAGTCCGTAGAGGCGAAGCTCCGGAGTGAGGGCGAGGGGCTGACGGCCGAGGTGGCCAAGTTGACGACTGAACGAGTCGAGTTGACTGCCGAAGTCGAAGTGCTAAAGAGGGCGACGGTGGATAAAAGCATCGAGGTCACCCACCTTCGGCGCCTTGTCGCTAGCCGATCTGGAGTGCCGGACTCCGCAATACCTCCACGTTTCGAAGTCGACGTCAAAGACGACTCGTTGCGGGACAGGATCTCGGAGCTGGAGGCGGAAGTGGCCCGTCTCAAGCCACATTCGGGGCCGATCAACGTTCGAAGCACGTCATGCACTCGCGCTGAGAGTGAGCGAGGGATTACATTCTATGAGATGGCGACCCGTCAGCGGATCGGCCAACCAAGCCCGGGGGACGCGCAGAGCTCGGTGGCAATCTCCTCGAGCGGGGCGTCCGTCGGTGTAGCTACCAGGAGCGGTGCCGAGGATACGTCCCAGTTTGCCGGCTTGGGGTCGCGCTCCGGGGACAAGCGTCGTCACTCTCGAGTGTCCTTGAAGCGGAACGCTCCAGCTCCGAAGAAGCGCTGAAGTGGTCGATTCTGCGAGTTCTTTGCTTATTTTTTGTTTTTCGCTAAGTGTAATAAGTCGGCGTTGTAACTTTTCTCTGATGAGTTGTGCACCTACTGTGTTTGCCTTTGCACCACATCTGTTTCATTAATAAAAGCGTTATTGTCGAACTTGTGTGTCTTGTTCTCGCGATCGTTGTCTGCCGTGCCGTAACTTCTAAAGCTTCGGACTCCGAATGGCGAGCTACTTCTGGCTCGCTGAGGAGCGAATTCGCGAAGTAGAATTGAGCCAAGTGTTCGACTTCGGGGTCCTTGGTTTACTAGGTTAGGGACGTCGGAGCATTTTAGGATCGAGCTTGCGGAGTAGAGTCGAGCCAATTGTTGGACTCCGGAACCATTGTCAATTTAGAGGGTATGGGAGCAATTTCGAATGGCGAGCTACTCCTAGCTCGCTTAGGAGCGAGCTTGCGGAGTAGGGTCGAACCAAGTGCTGGACTCCGAACCATTCAACGGCTGTGGGAGCATTTTCGAATGGCGAGCTACTTCTAGCTCGCTTAGGAGCGAGCTCGCGAAGTAGAATCGAGCCAAGTGTTGGACTCCAGAACCATTGTCAATTTAGAGGGTGTGGGAGAAATTTCGAATGGCGAGCTACTCCTGGCTCGCTTAGGAGCGAGCTTGCGGAGTAGGGTCGAACCAAGTGCTGGACTCCGAACCATTCAACGGCTGTGGGAGCATTTTCGAATGGCGAGCTACTTCTAGCTCGCTTAGGAGCGAGCTCGCGAAGTAGAATCGAGCCAAGTGTTGGACTCCGAAACCATTGTTAATTTAGAGGGTGTGGGAGCAATTTCGAATGGCGAGCTACTCCTAGCTCGCTTAGGAGCGAGCTTGCAGAGTAGGGTCGAACCAAGTGCTGGACTCCGAACCATTCAACGGCTGTGGGAGCATTTTCGAATGGCGAGCTACTTCTAGCTCGCTTAGGAGCGAGCTTGCGGAGTAGGGTCGAACCAAGTGTTGGACTCCAGAACCATTGTGATATTAAAGAGTTACAGGCAGAGGGATGTAATAGTAGTGAAAACATGAAGAAACTTCATTTATTAATATCTAATGATCGGCTGCTTCTAAAGTTGCTAGCCGTTATTACAATGATAAAAACAAAAAGACAAACCACTACTAGTGAAAGGAAGGGAACGGTTCGACATCTCGAGTTACTTGGAGAGACGTAGTTGCCTTCTCTTGGTATTTCAAAAGATGGTCGGCGTTCCACGTCCTGGGAATTTCTCTGCCTTCGAGATCTTCTAGCTTGTACGTACCAGGGCGGATTACTTTCGAGATCTTGTACGGTCCCTTCCAGTTCGGGGCCAGCTTGCTTTTCTGCCCGGGGAACGAGATGGCCAACTTCCGAAGGACTAAATCCCCTTCTTTGAGGTCCGTTGGGCAGACTCTTTTGTTGTATGCTAGCTCGATCCTTCTTCGGTAAGCTTGCTGGCGTATGGCAGCTCTCTCTCTGATTTCGTCTATCAGATCTAGGCTTGTTCTGAGCTCTCTAGCATTCTGCTCTTCTTCATAAGCGATCAGGCGAGGAGAGGGTATCCCGACTTCTAGGGGGATGATGGCTTCGGCCCCATAGGTGAGATTAAATGGGCTCTCGCCTGTTGGGGTCCGCTTGGTGGTGCGGTGATTCCAGAGTACGTTCAGCAGCTGATCGACCCATAGCCCCTTGGAACACTTGTCTAACCTCTTCTTGATTCCCGCAAGAATCTGTCGGTTGGCATTCTCAGCCTGGCCATTCGACTGGGGATGGGAGACGGAGGAGAATCGGTGTTGTATGGAGAGGTCTTCACACAAGGCTCGGAAGGCGGCTCCAGTAAACTGTGTCCCGTTATCTGTGACTATGACTCGGGGGACACCAAAGCAGCAAATCACGTTTTTCCAGAAGAATTGAACTACTCTATGCTCGGTGATTGTAGCTAGGGGCTCGACTTCTATCCATTTAGAGAAGTAGTCGACTGCCACGACTAGGAACTTCAGCTGTCCGGGAGCTGGGGAAAACGGCCCCAGTAAATCCATTCCCCACGTAGCAAAGGGGATCGGACTTGATAGGGAGGTTAGCGGTGCTTGCGGAAGGCGTCGGATGTCTGCATACTTTTGACAGGAGCTGCACTGCCGAACGTGTCGTTCCGCGTCCCGTAGGAGAGTGGGCTAGTAATATCCATAGTTCAACACTTTGCGCGCTAGAGCCCTGGACCCAGAATGAGCTCCGCCGATGCCCTCATGGAGTTCCTGCAGGGCGTAGTCGGCCTGGCCGGGGGACAGGCACCTTAGGTAAGGCCGACCATTCACCTGGGTGAAGGAGCGTTTATATAAGATGTCTTCGATCAAAGTGAAACGCTCGGCTCAGGTCCTGATACTTCGTGCTTCCCTTGGGTCTTCAGGGAGGAGTCCGTCCTTTAAGAATTCAACAATGGGCTTCATCCAATTATCTTCGAGGAGGACGGAAAATGTCTCAGCGGAGTCTGGCGCTTCGTCCTCTATGCTCGGCTTCAGGAGGACTTCTATTAAAACGGTCTGTTCCAAACCTTGAAGGGAAGAGGAGGCTAACTTGGATAAGGCGTCGGCCTGAGCATTTTCTTCTCGAGGGATCCTTTGGATGAGAGCCTCGTCGAACAGCGCCATGAGGCTCTTTACTTTGGACAAGTATTTAGCCATTCTATCGTCGCGGGCTTCATACTCGCCGAGGACCTGGTTGACAATCAACTGGGAGTCGCTGAAGACCTGTAGCCGTCGTGCCCCAGCATTTCGGGCCATTCGAAGCCCGGCTATCAGTGCTTCGTATTCGGCCTCGTTGTTCGAGGCTTTGAAATTTATCCGGAGGGAGTATTGAAGGATGAAGTTATCCGGTCCTGCCAGGATGACTCCTGCCCCGCTTCCCTCGCTACAAGAGGATCCGTCAACGTAGACCGACCAGACGGGGGGTCCCTTTGCCGCTTGGCTAGACTCGGGGATTGTAGTCTCAACTATGAATTCGGCAAGCGCCTGTGCCTTGATTGCAGTCCGAGGCTGATAAGTTATATCGTGCTGGCTCAGCTCGATCGACCACTTCATGAGGCGACCGGAAGTCTCGGGTTTGTGAAGAACCTGTTTCAGCGGCTGGTCGGTAAGGACGACCACCGAATGGGACTGAAAGTAGGGTCTAAGTTTTCTCGCGGCCATTACTAGGGCGTACGCCACTTTCTCAATTTTCGGGTACCGGAGTTCGGCGTCCCGGAGCACCTTGCTGACGTAGTAAATGGGCTTCTGAGCCCTTTCTTCCTCTCTGACTAGGACCGCACTAAGTGTCTGTTCGGAAGCTGCCAGGTAGAGGTAGAGTGGCTCGCCGGGTATTGGTTTGCTAAGGAGAGGTGGATTGACGAGGTAGGCTTTAAGCTGGTCGAAGGAGTCTTGTTGCTGCTGCCCCCACTCAAATCCTTTAGCCCCCCTGAGGGCTTTGAAGAACGGGAGGCATTTCTCCCCGGACTTTGACAGAAAGCGCCCTATGGCGGCTAGGCGACCAGTCAACCTCTGAACCTCTTTGACATTTCTGGGAGGGACCATATCTAATATGGCCTTGATCTTCTCCGGATTTGCTTCAATTCCTCGTTGGCTAACCATGAAGCCGAGGAACTTTCCTGATGAGACGCCGAACGCACACTTGTTCGGGTTGAGTCTCATACTGTGTTTTCTTAGGACGTCGAAGGCTTCCTGAAGGTCGGCCACATGATCAACACCTCGGATGCTCTTTACAAACATATCATCGACGTACACTTCCATGCTTCGGCCGATCTGGGCTTGGAAGACCTTGTTGACTAGGCGTTGGTATGTTGCTCCGACGTTCTTGAGACCGAATGGCATGACCCTGTAACAGTAAAGGCCCTGGTCGGTAACAAACAACGTCTTCGGGATGTCCGGAGGGAACATTCTTATCTGATTGTAACCCGAGAAGGCATCCATAAAGCTGAGGAGCTCGTGTCCCGAGGTTGTGTCAATCAGAGTGTCGATGCTCGGCAGAGGGAAGGGATCTTTGGGGCAAGCCTTGTTGAGGTCGGTGAAATCAATACAAATTCTCCACGTCCCATTGGACTTCTTCACCATTACTACGTTAGACAACCACTCCGGGTAGTTTACCTCCTGTATGAATCGGGCTTTCAACAGCTTATCTACCTCCTCTTTGATAGCGAGCTGACGCTCGGGGGCGAACTTGCGCCTCTTCTGCTGAACCGGTTTGGACCCCGAATCAACACTCAGGCGGTGGACTAGGAGTTCTTCGGAGATACCGGGCATGTCAGCTGCGGACCATGCGAAGAGGTCTTGATTGGCTCGGATGCATTTCACAATATCTGAGTATAGGGCGGATGGGAGGGTCTTGCTTACGAGGAATTTGCGGGTCGGCTCTTGTTCAGAGAAGAGCACCTCCTCCAGTTCGTCCGCTGGCTCGGAGGTCGGTCTTGTGGAATCTTGGGGAATCTCCAGGGTCTCTAAGGAGAGGACGGGCCCAAGGGTTGAGGTCATGTAGCATTTCCGGGCCTGCTCCTGATTTCCCCTTACTTCCCCGACCCCGGATCGGGTGGGAAACTTCATCTTCAGATGGTATGCCGAGGGAACTGCTTCCAGAGCTGCGAGGCCAGGCCTGCCCAAAATGACGTTGTAGGCAGCGGGAACATCCACCACCATGAAGTCCATCGGCTCTGTCCTGGTGGTAGGGGTTTGGCCTGCAGTTACATCGAGGGTGATCACCCCTTCTATAGTTACCGGAACCCCCGTGAACCCATGGAGAGTGTAACCGGCGGGCTTGAGTCTGTCTCTGGAGAGCTTTAGGCCTTTAAAAGCGGAGAGGAATAGGATGTTGATGGAGCTGCCGTTGTCAACTAAGATCCTCTCCACTTTGAAATTTGCCATGTGGAGGCTGATGACGAGGGCGTCACAATGTGGGATACGAACTCCCTCGAGATCTTCGTCGGAGAAGGTGACTGGCACTCCGAGGCCTTTGGGAGAAGGCGTGGTTCGGACTGAATTGACCTCTCTGATAAACGCTTTTCGAGAGGAGTTCGAGGAGCCTCCCATCGGACCCCCATGGATGAGGTGGAGGACTCGCTCTTCCTCGAAGTCTGGCGTCTCTTCTCTTTCCGGACGCTTGTTAGCCCCCCGAGGCGGGGGAGGGAGCTCGGCTCGGTCCTTTCTTACAAACTTCGTTAGTTGTCCCCTCTGGATAAGGGCTTCGATCTTGTTCCTCAGAGCACGGCAGTCGTTGGTGTCATGCCCATGGTCCCGGTGATAGCGGCACCATTTCTCTTTATCTCTTCTCTTGGCGGGGGTATTCATTTTGGGAGCCGGAGGTAAGACCCCGTCTTTTTCGACCTCCATGAAGATGGCTGAGAGGTTAGCGTTGAGGGGAGTGAACTTCTCAAATCTAGGGGGAGGTCGGCGCTGGCCGGCATTATCCTTCTGGAGCTTCTTGGCTCCTTCTTCCTCCGTCCCCTTCCTTTTAAGCCCGGAGGCGGGCACCTCCCAGTTGGGTTGCTGCTCGGCCTCTTCGGCCCGAATGTACTTTTCGGTGCGAAGGAGAAGGTCGGAAAAGTCATGTGGGGGTTTCTTGGCGAGGGAGGAGCGGAGGTTGGAATTGAGAATGTTGGATTGGAATGCTGCGGTAGCAACCGATTGGTCGAGGGAGGCAATGGTTCTAGCTTCAGCTGTGAACCTCTTCACGTAGTCTCTCAGTTTTTCCCCCTTTTGCTGACGAAGGTGCAATAGTGAGATGCTGGTTTTCTCGGTCCTTCGGCTGCTGACAAAGTGGGTGATGAAGAGGGTTTCGAACTGCTCGAAGGAGAATATCGACGCCGGGGCAAGACGAGAGTACCATTCTCGAGCCGGGCCTTTGAGTGTCGCGGGGAATGTTTTGCAGAGGAGGGCATCGGAAGCTTGATGGAGGAGCATCAAAGTCTTAAAGCTTTCGATGTGATCAACTGGATCGGTCTCCCCGGTGTAGTTCTCGAATTGGGGAGGTTTGAAGCCGAACGGCACAGGGGCATCCACTATGGTTCGGGAGAATGGGGGTCGGCTAGGACGTAGGGTCCTCCCCCTGAGTTCCTCTTCTCGGTTTATCTGACCCAGGAGCTTTTCCACCTCGTTAAGACGGCGGTCCATGATGTCATCCCTCCGACGGTAACCCGCCGGGCCACGGGACTCGTCTTCGTATGAGGGGGAGCGAGGGCTGCGGCGACGATAACTTCGGGAACGGCGAGGACTCGGGGTACGCCGGGAGTTGGTTGGTGCAGGACGAGGAGAGGGGGACCGTTGGCGAGGGCTTCGGACTGGAGGAGGGGATGGGGCCCTCGGCTCATTGGGGTTTTGACGGAGGTTGAGGGCCTGTTGTACCATTGCTTGGAACTGCTGGAACTCGGCACGGGTGATGGGTGCCTCATTGTTCCTAGGCTGCTGCCGACCTGCGGGAGAGTGCCTTCTTCGGTAATAATCGGGGGAGTCCTTTCTCCCTCTTCGGATGGGGGACCTCCTGTGCTCTCGGTGACGGGGGGATCGCTCTTGCTGGCGGGAGGCTTCCCCCCGAGCCCGCTTTTCATCCAGATGACGACGGAGGTCGTCATCTTCCGGGCATTTGGGAGGGGCATTGTGGCGACCAGAGGCTCGGGGATGATGGGAGGCCATGGAGGCACTGGAGGCGTTGTGGATGGAGAGGTTCTCTTGGTGAAGAGGCTGTTTCTGAGGGTTAGGGCCCTTTGGATCAGGAGGTGGAGGGTTCCGCTGAAGCGGCTCTTCCACGGTAGGAGGGAGTTGCCCTTGTTGCTGAGCGGGATCAGGAAGGACCTCTTGCTGGTCAGGGTTGGGCACTCGATTAGACCCTCTTGACCTGACTTTGCGAGGTGGCATGGCTGGAGAAGACCAGTTCTCGGGGAAGAGGAGAGATTTCTATTCGTTAGTTTCCCACAGACGGCGCCAATCTGTTGCCGCTAAATTTGGTGTGGGGGCAAACAGATAGAACTTGTGGATTCTTGAGGAAACTGAATAGTAACCTGTATACCTGTTCCTTGGGGCGTCGATCGTCGCTCCCGCCGTGCACCTGCAAAAAGTGCGAGACACCGGGTTGTTCCCGGCGACGCACCCTCCGACGCTCAAGTCAGTAATCTAGGAAGACTATGAATGAGCACAAAAACTGGTGAAGGATTGATTACCTCTTAATGGAGATGGATGGGGGGTATTTATAGGCGTCTTAGAGAACAATTTAGGGATGTAATCCGCGTGACCTGATATAGAATAATCTCCTTGTAAACAGATTAGGAATGTAATCTGATAAGGTATATTCCGGTAATCAGATAAGGAATTTAATCCCCAAATCCCAGCGAAAAGATTGACGTTCATCAGGACCGTTGATCAAGATTGGTCAGGGATCCTGATTTTGGGTGAGGTGTGTAGCGGGTTAAAACCCGCACCCTCTTATTGGTGGGTCCGTTCGTGGGTTGCTGGGTTCTTGGGGAGAAGACCCAACACCTATTTCGGATCCTCTTGTAGGCGGAATCGCCATTTTGCCCTCACGTCTCAAGATTCGTACTCAACTTGGACGGTTCCGATTTAACCCCATTTTTAGCCATATCAAAGGGCTTGCCCTCGGACCTATGTAGTATGGGATGCATAGAATCCGAACAAGTGCGCAATAGTGTTATTAAATATAAATAACTGCATTAAGAACTAAGTGCACATTTACACACGACATCAATAAGATAGTCCCCCTTAGCTTTGTTTGTGACGAGTATGTGCTTCCTAAGTAAGAGAAATTAATATATTATATCCTAGTGTCAGTTGTATCTAACTGACATACCCACAGTTTTCTATACATGATAAAATGAATGACAAGACTAAAGAATGAATGCTGCTTAAGGAAATGTTCAAGTTGTTATTTAATTCATGTATCATGTTGTAATTTATAATTCCGCTGCATTGATGTAATCATTATTGTAAATAAAAGTTTTAAATTTCTTGTAAAATTGTACGAAGTGAAGTGTAAAGATCCTGTGAATTTCGAATTCAGACTTATTTGAAATTCGGGGTGTTACATTGATACTTTAGATGTATTTGATCTTGCTCAGAGAAATCTTCAGGATAGAAATGACTTGCATGCTTGCAAATTCTCTCGATATTAAAAGATGTATAAGCATCTTTCGAATCCAAAGTACCACTTAGATCAAGTAAATCAACTGTATTTTCATTAAATCGGATATTTAATTTTTGCAATTGAGAATCAATTGTGGCACTGAACATCCCCCCTAACCTCTGCTTATCCATTGCTATAACAAGCAGGATCAAGTTCTATCTGTCCCCAAGCAGTGCAAATAACATAAGTGTCTTGTATTGTATCAAACCTCCCCACATGGTATCCGATCCAACTAAAGATTTTGTTTCCAGTCAGAAATGATGGTAGTTGCTATAAAGTAAGCAAGCCGGCATTCTTTAACAAATAAAACCATATTAGAAAATAGAAATGAATGTACAATAGAAGTGATATCAAACAGACAACTTTTGGGATGTTGAAAAATTCTCTCTCCCCCAATGTGGATGGCTACGGCATAATGTCGTAAAAATATATATAGAAAAAATGAAATTACAACATTGACTGTAAAAATTAGTTGTGTAGAAGCTGGTTAATACCTTCCCTAGTAATAGTCAGCAACCTGACGGGGAGGTCATTACAAAGGCCACTCCTTCCCTAGTAATAGTCAGTAACCTAATGGGGAGGTCATTAAAGGCCACTCGATCAACCTGATAAAAAAAAGAAAAGGCCTAAACAAATGCAAAGGATCAATAAATCTTATCTAATGATTTATAAACATACACATACCAAAATATATATATATATACTAGTATTTTTCACGTGCATACACATACCAATATATATATATATATATATATTAGTATTTTTCACGTGCGATGCACGTTTAATAAAGAGTTGGAGTTAAACGTGTGATACACGTAAGTCATTATAAAAATATGGAGTTGAACGTACACGTATTTTTAAAAATATAGAAAGAAAAATATTGATGTGTACGTGCGATGCACGTGTTGAAAATAGATTTGGAGTTGCACGTGCGGTGCATCTGTTTGTTTGGTGACATAAGTGATGTTTCTTTTGTGACAAAAAAATATTTAAAATTGTTTATTTGTGACAAACTCTTCCAATAAATAGTAAGTAAATATATTATATTATAGATAGATAGATGGATATTAATTTACACATGTGATGCATGATCAATATTAAAAAAATTAAAGTAAAAAAAATGACATAGTGAATGTGCTGGCATTTAGAACTTGCACCTGGTAGAATCACATCTAGTTTTCCTTCACTATATAAAAACGGGTAATGAGTGCAATACTTAAGATCACTCATTATTCTTGCATTTTGGGGATTGTCCACTATGTAAGGTTCAAGTCTTCGGACATCTTACTTATGCATGGTTCTATACTTTTAAAACACTGCTTCTTTTCAAATTAGTGTTTTAAATATATAAGTGAGGGATTGTTGGAATTGAGTATACATTCAAAACACTTCTCTTGTTAACAACATTTTCTTATGGCCCAACGGTTAATGTTTTGAGTTCACATGAGGTTGGGGGTTCAATTCCTATATGATCGGGTCGAGCCTTTGGGCCTTTGGGCTCTTTCGGTCTCTTGAAAAAAAAAAACTTTTTGAACTTTTTAATTTCAAACAGATCAAAAATGTTTTTTTTTCAATTAATAATATAGCTGTTTCAAGAAGTAAATGGGCTTCATGTTATAGTCGTTCCAAGAATTAAAGGATCTTTATGAAGTAGATATTTTTTATTAAATGCATACAGGTTTTATTCCTTCCTGGTTACTAGTTATTAAAGGAATCATTGTTTAGGAAAAAGAAGACAGAAAAAACAATACAATCCTTCTCCTCTTCTAATCTATTTTTGAGCGGTTTTTTGCCTTGATTTGGGTGGTGCAAGTTGATACGTGTTGCTATTGGAGCATTAGGCAGCACTGTAGACAGAAGCTCGTTGTATCCTGGGAGAAGTGTTTGGTGATCAACGATTCATCTCCAGAATCGGCCAAATAGCTTCTTAAAGAAAGTGCAACCCACGCCTCGAGCCACTTTTCACTTTCTTCCTGTTGCAGATCAACTCCAGAGCCATTCTCAGAAAGTTCATTTGGTGCACTCAGGTTTAACCCATTTTTCTTAACATTAAGCCGTCTCAAAAAGCATTTAGCTTGTATTAGTGGGAATACTACTAAGTATCCTAATATGCCGGAACATGTAAAGGTCAATGCCTTAGCTACTTTTAATGCAAAGAAAGAATCTAAGATATCAAAGTAAGCAAACCGACAAAGTATGCTAGATAATGTGGTAGTAGGAGATGGATTAGATACATTCATTAATGTGGTTGAGATGGATGTGGCAAGTCATCAAATTCTAAGCCAAAGCTGAATGAGCTCGTCCAATAGTTCAAAAGTTAAAGGGCCAATGGACAAACATGTGCAAATAGGGACGGGGCAATATCATCAAGCAATGGTGGCGGGAAACAAAGATAAAGGTGTGCAAGTTCATCTAACTACTCTCAATGAGCATTGGAAGAAGGGGTCGAGAGAGGATGCAAGTGAGTACATTGCAAGATATTTATAATGGGATCGCATTTAATGTTGCCAAGTCAATTTCCTTCCAACAAATGGTAAAAGCAATTGAAAAGTATGGACCAAATATGAAAGCACCCACGCCTCATGAAACTAGTATGTATTATTTGCCGAAGGAGGTGACTAGAGTAAAGGAACAACTTTCATTTACATGGATAGATGCAAGTCGGAAGGGTGTAGTCGCATGACCGATGCATGGACAGATAGAAAAGGGCGAAGCATCATATTGTTCTTAATTCTTACAAAGGGACTATTTTTTATGAATAAAAAATATGTCTAGCAATGTGCATGATGGAAAGTTTATCTATGACTTCGTGAATGAAGCAACTGATAAAGTGGGAGAAGATAGTGTGGTACAAGTAGTGGCCGATAATGCTTCCAATAATGTGGCGGCGTCAGATTTTCTTAGGTTAGCACGTCCAACTATCTTTTGGACATGGTGTGCGGTATACACGGTGAATCTCATGTTGAAAGACGTAGGAAATATCAAGATTATCTATAATGTCATCACAATGGGGAGGAACATCACTGTTTTTATGTATGCCCACACAATCATTCTCAAAAATATAAGGAAGGATGCTATAAATCATAATGATCTTGTGAGACCCGGGATGACAAAATTTGCAATCACATTTCTTTCATTGGAAAGCCTACAAGAGCATAGGAAAGTATTGAAATCCTTTGCGAATGGAAATTTTTGGAGGAAAATAAGCATTGCAAGTCCACACAAGCGAAGAAGGTAATAAATTTTAATTTAGAATTTATTTGGTAAACTAGTATTTTTTTTAAAGAAACTTTTAGTTAATACTAATTTGTAATTACTAAAAATATGTTTTTTTTTGTTTCACATTATGTATGTCAAAGATATTATAAATAGTCGTTGTTTTGGAAGTGTGACATTTGCATTGGTATTTTTTGAGCCATTAGTGAAAGTTCTTCGGCGGGCGGATAGTAATCTACCATCAATGGGGTGGTTATATGGTGATTTGGAGATGTGCAAGGAAGAAATAGCTTAGGGAATTAAGCAAAATAAAAAGAAATACCTTCTTATCCATAAGATCATTGACACGTGATGGGATAATAAATTAAAGTCTTATTTGCATTTGCTTGATCATTTCTTGAATCCTTTTTTTCTATTACCAAATTAGAGGCGAAATAAAGAACAAAGTAGCATTTTTAGATGCTTTCGCTCAATGTACATACAAGATGTATGAAAGTGATCCCGAAACGTAAGACAATATCACTTCTCAATTGCCTCTATATCAATATAGAAGTGAGTCTTTTGGAAGGCCAATGGCTCTTGGGAAAATGCAAAATCCTTCTCTTGATCTAGGTATGATGATCGTTTAATTTATGGTTTATGAAAAGTTACAAATGATTATATATTTATATTGTAAATTCTTTGACTATTGATATTGTTATAATGTAATTATATTTATTCTTAGTTAATTGGTGGCAATTGCATGGGTGCTTGGCACCGTATCTACAAAAAATGGCAATGAAAAATGAGAATTGTCGGATTAACTACTAGGTCATCCGGATGCGAAAGGAATTGGAGTACATTTGAGATGGTAGTATATAGCAATCTACCAAAGAGATTTAATTAATTATTTCTTTAGTATTTTTTATATTAAATAATAATTGAATTTCTCATTTTTTTCCTCATTGTTAGGTTCATTCGAAAAAGAGGAATAGGCTAAGTCATGACAAAATGGAAAATTAATCTATGTCAAGTTCAATTCCGAAATTGAAGCAAAGTTTTCTAATAGAAACATAGATCCTCTTTTTGGCTCCAAGCATGGATGAGGGGAGGGTAGTTGAATGGGTAGACCCTCCAACAACATCCGTAGAAAGTGAATCTGACGATGAGGATGATGATGAGGTTTTTCTTGGGGCGCAACTGACATGGAGAGATGTTGAAAAGGCCGTGGGAGTGGATCCAAGACCAAAGTCAAGTTCAAGGCAAAGAGCATCGAAGAAAGCAAAGAGGTTTCATGGTGCATCATCATCAAAAGGGAAAAGAATCGTTGAGGAAGAAGACGGAACCTTCATTGGACTCGAATGATGATACTTCAACGTCCGAGTCAGAAAGTGAGAAGGATGAGGGTCATGAGGAATGAAGATTGATTACTTAATTGCGGAGAAGGAGGGGACAATTATATTATTATTTAGTAGTTAGTATTTAACATTTTAACTATTAAATCTACATGCGGATGAATTTGCCTTCTTCTGTTTTTGTGAGTTTCAGCATGTTTCAGCTTGTTTCTTTCTATTTTTTGTACGAATTTGCCTTGATTGATCAGTTTTGTAATATGCTACTTACTGCTACTGCTTACTGATACTGTTTCTGTTTCTTTCTGTTTCTGTTTTGCTGGTTACTGCTCTTGCTGCAACTCATCAGGTTAAAATTCTTATTACTGCTCCATTCCCATTTTTCTGCTTACTGCTACTGCTTACTACTGCTACAATTACTACTATTTTGTTTATAGACTATCCCCATTTACACATTCCCGATATTTTGTTAGCATGTAGATGATATTTGTTTGAAGTAACTAATATAGTGCAAAAAGCAAGTTACTTCTGTAGTGCTTTTTTGATTGGACCAATTATGAATTATATCTCTTCTGTTTGTTCTAATATGTTAGGAAAATTTTAGGTGATGTTATTCTCTTTATTGATGAAGTCCACACTCTTATTGGGTCTGGCACAGTTGGAAGGTCAAGCAAGGGATCTGGTCTTCATATTTCTAACTTATTGAAACTTGCCCTTGGAAGTGGTCTATTGCAGGTGATTTCTTTCGTTCGTTTTTATATATTATTGTATTTTCATAGTAAATAGCAATTTTTTTTGCATGATGAATAATCGTAGTTAGAAATATCACCATTTAGTTTCTAACTTCCATCATCATGTGATCGTAGTTACAAATATTGACTGGTACACACGAGTCATCTTGGTTTTGGCTTACTCAATCTGGTTATTGCCTAAAATTAACGATCAACTAGAAAGAAGTTGAACAAGAAAGAAAATCCAACAGTAAAAAATTGAAACTGTAGTGTAGATATATTTACTTATCTATGATTTGGTGTTATCGATGATGAATGAGGACAACGTGAACGAGGGTAAGATGTGTTAACAATCTGGTTTTCTTTCAATCAATGTATGGATGGAAGAGTCTAAGAAAAAGCTAGTCTTGTCAATCTTGGGGGGAGTCTTCGGAAAGAAAATTTCCCTGAATGAAAATATTGTTTTGATTTGATCATGGGCACTTTAGTGAATGCCAAAGTAACCAACGAGATGTGAATATTCATCTTTCTTATAAATCTATCTTTTATATTTTTTGACATCTCATTTTAATTATATGGTTTTTGACAGTGGATTGCATCTACAACTATAGATGAACACAGAACACATTTTGAGAAGAACAAACTACAAAGCATTAGCTCGACGATTCCAACCAGTATTAATTGATGAACCCAGCTAGGTAACTCCAGTTCTAGGTTTTCTCATTTCTGATCTTTCAACTTGTTTGACGAACTCTTTTACTTATTGAATATTGATATATTCTTAACTCTACAGTTAGGAAAACATAAAGAAGCTTTGGATTATACAGTAGCATATCAGAATATAGCTCCATCAGGCTCTCCAGCTTCAGAATATAACAGATCGTCTTGCTGGTTACTGCAAGTCCTGTTCTTGCCTATGTATCTTTATTATGACCTCTTTTCCATTAAAAATGATATATATGTGTGTATGTGGTATTAGTTTGATGTTCACTTATGAATTTGTCTTGTCAGCTTTTTTGAAATGACAGGTTTGGGAGGTGAAAGAAGTAGATTTGATCATTAGTCTGCTAATAGCATGGTAGATCCAAATAAGGTCAGTACACATGTTTCTATGTATTTTAGTATTTTGTGGCAAGTATCCATTAGTTTCAAATTTCTTCCATCAGTGATGTTGGTTATAAATACTAGATGTATCATACATATATTTATATGCCTACTATATTACATGAATTCACAAAATCTCTGCAACCACAATTTACAAAATTTAAATGACTATTCAGCAGCCAAATAGTGCATATTTCTCATACAATATTACAACACCATGAATTTACAAATTCATCTATCTAGTTTTCAGTTTGTTTAGCTTTTTGTATATACTGAAATCATCTCATTTTGGGCCTGCAGTAAGAATGCAATAAGTGTTAATAGTTATAAAGCATTAGAAAGTAATAATAGATACACTAATGTTAAATGATATCTACAACATTTAATATATTGTTTAGTAACAACAAATATGTATTTATTGAGTGTCCGAAATGAACATCCGAAATGATCCCATTTCCCCGATATCTCCTGTCACGCCCCGCTTCTCAAAAAGGAATACGGAATACGAGTACGCGACACAAGTCCAGCGAATGACTTTCACCATTCATAAACTGTAAGGATCTTTACAACATATACATGAATAAATAAGAGATATGCAAGGAAATAATCAACCACGCATGAATAACTGAATCAATATAGTCAACAAGATTACTTGAAAGCAAAAATACTGAATCTCAAATAATCAAGTCTAGAACAAACACAAGTCTGGGACAAAACGCCCAATACAAATATCCATGTAACAAATTATAATTATTCAAGATAAGCAATAAGAATAAATAAATATAGCAAAAACTCCAGCCAACTAAAACCTTTGATCACCTACTCCATTGGGGAGCTGGTCACCAAAGTCTACAATTTAACAAATTGTATGAAAAGGAAAGAGAAACAAAACGCCCATCAATGCAAGTTACGGGCCGCTTATAGTGCAAGCAACAAGTACAGAAGGAAACAAATAGACAAGTATAGAGTAACAATGGAAGCAAGTATAACATGGAAGATGTAACAACAAAATAGAGCAACTCTGAGTCAAGAATAGAACAAGTAGCATGGCAAGGTAAATGGGTGTAAGTGGCATGTAACAAGTGTCAAGTGGTATGTAAACGAGTAACAAGTAACAAGTGTCAAGTAATCAAGTATCATGTACAAGTAACAGGTGGCAAGTGTCAGGTGTTCATGTTGTTTTCAAGTCTTGTATCTGGTCCTATCTAGTTAGCACTTCATGCATCCCAAATTTTTACCACATGATTGCTACATTTAAACAAGTTACGTTTCAGATTTCATAGTGGATTATAGAGGGCAGTATAGCTCGAAATCCAAATCCGTCAAAAGGGTAGTAAAATAGAAACAGCAGGCTGCACTTTATATTTACAAAGTTTTTATCAACAGCAACTAGAATCAGGTTGAAATTACGGTTTTTTACTGAACAGCATGAAATTCTAGAAATATAGTAATTGTTTACAAGCATAGAATAGCTTATAGATTTCGTCAAATAAATCCACAAAAATTTGGGGTTAATCCCAGTCAAGCCTAGTTATACCCAGCAAAATATTAGATTCAAATTTTATTTTTATCATCAGTATTAAAATAAATGACTCTACAGAATTCACATAAAAACCGAATCTGGAATTTTAACGCGTCTGTAGTAAAATAACAACAACTCATAACTCACAAATCGAAACTGAGATCTGTCAGAAATTCTGGAAAATAGACAGCGAGATCTACGATTTATATTCACAAATAAATTTGATTTACTAACCTCAACAGGGTCTAAAATACTGAACAAAAATGAGCAGCAACAAAAACAGAATTCTTTTCATGTATTAAGTCAAATAGTTCATATGCAACAAATCCAAATTAAAACAAAACACAAGGCATGGTATAATAGATGTCCAACAATATGGTATGGGGTATTTTATAAAGGTACAACGAGGTACTATGGCTAACACACCAAGCATGCAAGATTCATATAACATATCATGGATCATGGAACAACATACAAACATGTATCAAGAATCTAGATTATTTCTAAGTTATTTCATGTCGTGTGTGTAATAAGGACGACTACGGATGGATCAATAAATAGAGACAAGATCTAACAAGGGATCTTCATGAGAACGAATCTAGAGACAAAAGCCACACTACAGGCAGTATTTAGTACTTATATATACAACAAAAGAATACAAGTTACTTGCTTTGAAATTGACGACGAAACGATGCAAGGGATGAGAATAACGGAAATGGATTCCCGAGCACAAGCACAAAGCGAACGAATCATGAACCACCACGAACACATGATCACAACCACTCGAGATCAAACGTAAGCACAACACCAAATGCCAAAGGTAGCTGGGGTGGAGAAGGTGTGCACTGCGAGGAGTGGACAGTGGCGACAGGGTAGGCTGACATCGGACAGAGAACAATGGCGACAGGGCGGGCTGACGTCAACGTTGTTGTCTCTGTTGGTGCTGTTGACGAGGCTGTCTGGCATTGAGGTGAACAACGCAAGGAGGGGAGGCACTGTGGGGCTTCACTGGCATCGGGCTGAGCGGACGAAAAGGTGGTCGGGAGAGAGATGAGCGGGAGCTATGGGTTTGGATGGTCGGGATGACAGGAGGTAGGGGAGAAGAGAGATAGGGTAGCGGCTAGGGTTTTAGAATAGGGTTAGGGTAAACAGTAGGCTAGTGTATATATAGGGTGAATTAGGGTTAGGATGGTAACGGGTTTAGGGTTTTATTGGGTTTAAAAAAGAAGATCCAAGAAGATTATAATAGGGTTTAAGGGTTATTAGTTAGGATCCAACAATGAGATATAGCACATAGAATTAAACAATAATCAAATAGGCCATGAACAAAAATTTATTAGAGTCAAACAATTCAATCGGAGACAATAATTTTAGACAGAAAGATTAAATCAGATCAAGAAAATATTCAAAGCCACAAAATAGAGTCAAAGTCAAAACAGATAGATTGATTATTGAGAACGAAGAACAATACACTGTTCAGGAGAAACAGAAGAGTAAAAAATGAATAAATACTCAGGAAAAGAAAATACATCCAAAATACAAGAAATGGAAAATAGGGGTTACAAATCATACCCACTTAACAAGAAAAATTTCGTCCTCGAAATTCAAACAAGAAGTACATAGGGTAACCCTGAAAAGAAGAAAACGAACAAAAAAAAAGCTAATCAAACAGATGAGGAAACTTCTGCTGGATCTCCTCCTCCAACATCCAAGTCGACTCACCTGGCGAGTGAGGATTCCAAGAAACTCGAACCAGCTTAATGACCTTATTTTTCAGCACTTTCTCCCACCGATCCAAAATAACAACTGGTAGAACCTCACAAGTCAAATTCGGCCACACGGTCAACTCTGAGTAGTCGATCACGTGGCTCTCATAGCGGATATATCTCCTGAGTTGTGAGACATGAAAAATATCGTGCACTCCCGATAAAGCTGGTGGCAATGCAAGAAGATAGGCCACCTTGCCTACTCGTTCCACGATATCAAACGGTCCGATAAACCTAGGGCTGAGCTTGCCTCCACCACCAAACCGAATGACACCTTGCCACGGCGATACCATTAGGAAAACATGGTCACCAACCTTAAACTCTAAGGCTCTCCTGTGGACATCTGCCCATCTCCGCTGCCTGAAGATGCTTTCTGATCTGAGTCACCGCATCAACTGGCCTGGTGATCAACTCCGGACCCAACAACTTCCTCTCACCAATGTCATCCCAGCATACTGGTGAACTGTACTTCCACCCATATAATGTCTCGAACGGTGCAGCTTTAAAAATAGCTTGAAAGCTGTTATTGTACGAGAACTCTACAAGATGCAAATGGTCCTCCCATGATCCACAGAACTGCAACACACAGGACCTCAACATGTCCTCTAGAGTCTGGATGGTTCTCTCTGACTGTCCATCTGTCTGAGGATGAAAAGTTGTACTGTACTTCAATTTACTCCCCAAACTACTCTGAAGACTCTCCCAAAACTGAGACCTGGACCTCGTATCCCTATCAGATACAATACTGACTGGAGCCCCATGAAGTCTGACGATCTCTTACATGTACTTCTCAACTAGGCTCTCAGTAGACTATCCGACTCGGAAGAGAATGAAATGAGCATTCTTCGTCAGTCGGTCAACAATCACCCAAATGGCATTGTGACCCTTGGGACTCCTCGGCAAAGCAGTCACAAAATCCATAGTGATATGTTCCCACTTCCACTCTGGAATGAGAAGCAGTTGAAGAAGTCTGGCGGTTCTCTGATGCTCTGCCTTCACTTGCTGGCAGATCAAACACAGAGACACAAATCGAGCCACAGCCCTCTTCATACCGTGCCACCAGAAATGAAGCTTCAAGTCCTGATACATCTTAGTACCTCCAGGATGAATAGAACACGATGACTGGTGGGCTTCCTCAAGCAACCTCTGAAGAACTTCACCCTTCGGGACACACAACCTGGACCCAAAACGAAGCGATCCATCAGCATGAATAACCATGTCCGTTCTGGAACCAGCCTCAACCTCTGCTCTGAATCCCTGCAACTGCTCATCACCAACCTTAGCCTCTTTAATCTGGTCAATAAGAGACGACTAAAGCTGAAGCATCATGCAACTCTGATAAGAACTCGGCAACAACACATCCAACTCTAACCTCCGCATTTGCTCAACCAGATCTCTCTGCTGAGTCAAAAACATGGCTGCCGGTCTCCTGCTCAAAGCATCTGGTACCATGTTGATCTTGCAGGGATGATACTGCATATTGATATCATAGTCGGGCATAAGCTCCAACCAACTTCTCTGCCTCATGTTCAATTCCTTTTGGATGAAGACTTACTTGAGACTTTTGTGGTCTGTAAAGATCTCTACTCGGTCTCCAAGCAAATAATATCTCTACAGCTTCAAAGCGAAGATTACTGCCGCTAACTCCAAATCATGAGTTGGATAGTTCCTCTCATGCGGCCTCAACTGCCTTGATGCATAAGCAAAAACTTGGTCCTTCTGCATCAGAACTGTACTAAGACCCTTGTCAGAAGCATCACAGTGAACCACAAATCCGCTTGAACCATCTGGAACAGTCAACATTGGCATTGACGTCAACCTGCTCTTCAACTCAGCAAAAGCCTCACTGTAAGCCTCAGACCAACAGAACTTCTGATCTTTCCCTGTCAGCTTAGTCAAAAGCCCTGCTACCTTCGAAAAATCTTGGACAAACTTCCGATAATAACCAGCTAGACCCAGAGAATTTCTCACCTCTGAAACTGACTTGGAAACTGGCCAATCTCTCACAGCAGCAACCTTGGACAGATCCACTGAGATACCATCGCCCGAGATAATGTGTCCCAAGAAGGTAACTCTGTCAAGTCAGAACTCGCACTTGCTGAGTTTCCCATAGAGCTGATTCTCCCACAAAGTCTGCAAAACCAACCTCAGGTGCTCAGCATGATCCTCCCAGTTCTGAAAATACACCAGAATATCATCAATAAAGACCACCAAAAATCTATCCAGGAACGGGAAAAAGACCCTATTCATCAGACTCATAAACATCGCTGGCGCATTCGTGATCCCGAACAACATCACAAGGTACTCATAGTGCCCATATCTGGTCCTGAATGCAGTCTTCTACACATCTGCTACCTTCAACTTGACCAGATGATACTCTAAACGAAGATCCAACTTCGAAAAGACAGTTGCTCTGACCAACGAATCAAACAAGTCATCAATCCTGGGCAGCAGATACCGGTTCTTCACTGTAACACTGTTCAGTTCCCGATAATCGATGCACAGTCGACGGCTACTGTCCTTCATGCTGACAAAAAGAACTGGAGCACCCCACGACGAAACATTGGGCCTGATGAATCCCAAATCTAGCAAACCCTGAATTTGCACCTTCAGCTCTACTAGCTCAACCAGTGCCATCCTGTAAGGACTCTTCGATATCGGCACCATACCAGGCTGAACTTCAATACCGAACTCTACATCCCTATCAGGGGTAAGCCAGGCAACTCCTCTGAAAAAACATCCAGGAATTCCCGCATTACTAGAGGCGCAGCCTCGCAGCCTGAGTGCAACTCCATCGCACAATTCTCCTGATTAACTACGGTCTCAGCTCGGCCTAAGGGCATCTCCCCGCCATGGAACTCAAACTCCGCACGACCTGGGATTCGGAATACAACTTTCTTGGCATGGCAATCAATGACAGCATGGAATTCACCTAACCAATCCATACCGAGAATGATGTCGAACCCCGAATTCCCAATGACAATCAGGTTGGCCTTGAAATCTGTGCCACCAATAACCACGGGACTCTGCTTGCACTCCCGGGAACAGACAACAACAATAACACCTGTGACAATGCTCCAAGCCTCTGACATGATGATGCACTCCAACTGATGAAGAGCAACAAAGCAGGAAGAGACGAAGGAATGGATCGCCCCGGAATCAAAGAGAATATGAGCAGGGAAAGAGAAAACTAGGATAACACCTAAGATAGAGTCAAAAAGGAAAGGAAAAAAAAAAGAACTGATAATTAAGGAGTAAGGAGATAACAATGCAGAAAAGATAGCATGAATGAATAGTGCAAGATAAATGAAAGAAGCAAAGGAAATAACAAACAATGAAATGGAAAGATACCTACAACAACACCTCATGCCGTCTCAACATCTGCAGCTGCCAAGTTGTAAGCCTGACCGACAATCTGGCATTGAGGGGGAGCGGTGGCCTGACTGGACCACGAGCTGGGGCTACCGCTGAATTGGACCCCTGGCCAGAAGAGCCATCCTCTGCTATGGGCAATCTCGTACCGAGTGGGCAGCAACACCACAACAAAAACAATGGCTATTGGCACCCCTGCATTCCTTGCGCTCATGCCCAGCAAGTTGGTAAAAGTCACAAAAACCAACTCTTGAAGGACCAGCAAAAGAGTAAGGAGTTGCCCTGACCAGATGGGCTGGGACAGGCCTCTGAATCGACCCATCAGAAGGCCTAGCAACAACAGCAGAGTGCTAAATAGTTCACTGGGGAGGAGCTAACCTACTGCGAGCCTGCTCCTGAGCTCGAGATGTCTCAAGAGCCTCAGCACAAGTACGCAGACGAAGGAAAACGAGATGCATCTGAATATCTCGCTTAAGCCCCAGAAGAAATCCTCGAGCTTGATCCTCTTTTGTTCATCACAAGAACGACAGCGAAGTAGCTAAGCCTGGTAAATTCCACCGTGTACTCATCCACTGACCTGGCACCCTGTTTCAAGAGAGTCTCATGTTACAACATTGTATGGATAATATGTAACAAGTTCCAATAATAGAACGATGACCAACCTGTTTGAGGATCAGGAACTGCTGTTCCATTTCAACCTGAGTGCTACTAGGGAAGAACTTCTCCAAGAAGCTCCTAGTGAACGTGGCCTAAGCAATGCACCGCGTGAGCCTTTCGAACTCAGCCCTCCACCAAATATGGGCCAGGTCCACCAAATGGATGGTCACCACATCCACACGATCAGCATCGGCAACTCTCACTGCCAACAACTGCTCTGTCCTGATCAACCACCGTTCGGCCTCCAAAGGCATCTCAATGCCAGAAAATTTGTCAGTTTGCAGCCTCATGAAATCTGCCACTGTACCCGGATGAGGAGGGAGAGCTGCCTATGTAGGCACAATAGGAGTCGGGTTTCGAACAACCTCTAATGCGGCCGTCACCAAATCACTGTGATTCTGCTGCATTTGGATCAATCGCTCCAACACATTCGTGACAGCCTCTAATCCAGGCTGTTCCACCCGTGGATAGAAAGTGGAACCTCTGCGAGCCATGATCTGCACAAGATCAAAAATAATTAGCATCCAGATCAAAGTTGATTATAATTTATTCATGTTATTGCATGGTCGGTACATTATTGAGCCAATCCTTGATCGTGCCTAAACTTGTCTAATATATTAGTCAAGCTAATACATTAGCCAAACCTGGGGCTCTGATACCACTAAAAACTCCGTCACGCCCCGCTTCCCAAAAAGGAATACGGAATACGAGTATGCAACACAAGTCCAGCGAATGGCTTTCATCATTCATAGGTTGTAAGGATCTTTACAACATATACAAGAATAAACAAGAGATATGCAAGAGAAATAATCAACCACGCATGAATAACTGAATCAATATAGTCAACAAGATTACTTGAAAGCAAAAATACTGAATCTCAACGAATCAAGTCTGGAACAAACACAAGTCTGGGACAAAACGCCCAATACAAATATCCATGTAACGAATTATAATTATTCAAGATGTAAATAAATACAACAAGAACTCCAGCCAACTAGAATCTTTAATCACCTACTCCATCGGGAAGCTGGTTACCAAAGTCTGCAATTTAACAAATTGCAAGAAAAGAAAAGAGAAATAAAATGCCCGTCAATGTAAGTTACGGGCCGCTTGTAATGCAGGCAACAAGTGCAGAAGGAAACAAATAGACAAGTATAGAGTAACAGCGAAAGTAAGTATAACATGGAAGATGTAATAGCAAAATAGAGCAACTAACTCTGAGTCAAGAACAGAACAAGTAGCATGGCAAGGTAAATGGGTGCAAGTGACATGTAACAAGTGTCAAGTGGTATGTAAACGAGTAACAAGTAACAAGTGTCAAGTAATCAAGTATCATGTATAAGTAACAGGTAGCAAATGTCAGGTGTTCACGTTGTTTTCAAGTCTTGTATCTGGTCCTATCTAGTTAGCACTTCATGCGTCCCAAATTTTTACCACATGATTGCTACATTTAAACAAGTTACGTTTCAGATTTCATAGTGGATTATAGAGGGCAGTGTACTCAGGGACAAGTATCAAGTAATCATGTATCAAGTATCACATCTCAAGTATCAAGTGTCAAGTGTGCAAGTGTCAAGCAATCACGTGTCAAGTATCAAGTATCTCGTAGGATCTATGGATCTCCTTCCGAGTACACGTTTCTGTATTTTCCACCATTAGATCTTTCCTTTTAACCTCGGCTTAGTTTTTTGTTATTATTATTCAAGCAAGCATGGACGTACAAAAACAAGTTAAGAGACATGGCAAAACAACAAGGGACAAGTAAAAATTGAATAAAGGACACGAACGGATGACGAATGATTCAAAATTGACTAAGACAACGAAAATTCTAGTTCTTGACAGCACGACAGCACTGCACCAAATCTGGGATTCCCATTGCCACGGACATGCAAATCTGGATCCGTCAAAAAATTTAGAAAATAGACTCTCGATCGAATCCAGCACATATATACAAGTCATATAATAATTACAGAAACAAGGCTCAAAACATAATTATACCCAGAAAACATGTTCAGCCAGAAATCACAAAATTAGATTCACAAGCATGAAAATGGCATAAAAACTTACTGATTAAATGCAAGAAAAATATGGGGTATTCCCTATTATGTCTAGTATCAGCAAATATAATTTCATAATATTTCGACATAGATAGTATAGTCAAATAAAATCAGAAAACAGCAAGATACAGCAAAGTTTGTAAATCTGAAACTTTAGACACGGCTGTACTAAAACAGCGATAGATTACAAAGTATAGCTTGAAATCCAAATCCGTCAAAAGGGTAGTAAAATAGAAACAGCAGGCTGCACTTTATATTTACAAAGTTTTTATCAACAGCAACTAGAATCAGGTTGAAATTACGGTTCTTTACTGAACAGCATGAAATTCTGAAAATATAGTAATTGTTTACAAGCATAGAATTGCTTATAGATGTCGTCAAATAAATCCAAAAAAAAATGGGGTTAATTCCAGTCAAGTCTAGTTATACGCAACAAAATATTAGATTCAAATTTTATTTTTATCATCAGTATTAAAATAAATAAATCTACAGAATTCACATAAAAACCGAATCTAGAATTTTTAACACGTCTGTAGTAAAACAACAATTACTCACAACTTACAAATCGAACTGAGATTTGTCAGAAATTCTGGAAAATAAACAGCGAGATCTACGATTTATATTCACAAATAAATTTGATTTACTGACCTCAACAGGGTCTAAAATACTGAACAAAAATCGGCAGCAGCAAAAATAGAAATCTTTTCATGTATTAAGTCAAATAGTTCATATGCAACAAATCCAAATTAAAACAAAATACAAGGCATTGTATAATAGATGTCCAACAACATAGTATGGGGTATTTTACAAAGTTACAACAAGGTATTACGGCTAACACACCAAGCATGCAAGATTCATACAACATATCATGGATCATGGAACAACATACAAACATGTATCAAGAATCTAGATTATTTCTAAGTTATTTAATGTCGTGTGTGTAACAAGAATGACTACGGATGGATCAATGGATGGATCAACAAATAGAGACAAGATCTAACAAGGAATTTTCATGAAAACAAATCTAGAGATAAAAGCCACACTACAGGCGGTATTTAGTACTTGTATATACAACAAAAGAATACAATTTACTTACCTTGAAATTGACGACGAATCGATGCAAGGGATGAGAATAATGGGAATGGATTCTCGGACATGAGCACAAAGAGAACGAATCACTAACCACTACGAACACACGATCACAACCACTCGAGATCAAACGCAAGCACAACACCCAAGGCCAAAGGCAACTGGGGTGGAGAAGGTGTGCATTGTGAGGAGTGGACGGCAGCGACAGGGCGGGCTGACGTCGGACAGGGAACAGCGGCGGCAGGGCTGGCTGACCTCGGCGCTGCTGTCTCTGCTACTGCTGTTGTCGCGACTGTGTTGCGTCAGGGTGAACAGCACAAGGAGGGGAGGCACAGTGGGGCTTTGCTAGCATCTGGCTGAGCGGACGGAAAGGAGGTCGGGAGAGAGATGAGCGGGAGCTATGGGTTTGGAGGGTCGGGATGACAGAAGGTAGGGGAGAAGAGAGATAGGGTAGCGGCTAGGGTTTTAGAATAGGGTTAGGGTAAACAGTAGGCTAATATATATATAGGGTGAATTAGGGTTAGGATGGTAACGGGTTTAGGGTTTTATTAGGTTTAAAAAAGAAGATCCAAGAAGATTAGAATAGGGTTTAGGGTTATTATTTAGGATCCAACAAGGAGATAAAGGACATAGAATTAAACAATAATCAAATAGGCCATGAACAAAAATTAATTAGAGTTAAACAATTCAATCGGAGGCAATAAATTTAGACAGAAAGATTAAATCAGATCAAGAAAATATTCAAGGCCACTGTTGCCACTGAATCTGGTGTGGGGGCAAACAGATAGTATTTGTGGATTCTTGGGAAACTTGAATAGCGAACCTGTTACCTGTTCCGCCGGAGTTTGACCATTGACTCCCGCCGTTCTCCTGCAAAAAGTGCGAGACATCGGGTTTGTTCCCGGCGACGCACCCTCCGAAGCTCAAGTCAGTAATCAGAAGTGATTATGAAAGAGCGTAAAACTGGCAAAAGATTGATTACCTCTTAATGGAGATGGATGGGGGGTATTTATAGGCGCTGCTGGGACCAGATTAGGAATGTAATTCCTGTGGTTAGATAAGGAATGTAATCCCCAATTCCCAGTGAAAGGATAGATATGAATCAGGGCCGTTGATTAGGATTAATCAGAAACCCTAATTCCATCCTTTCTGGACTGGGTTTGCTGCGGGTTGAAACCCGCACCCAGTTGTGGTGGATCCGTTTGTGGGTGAGTGGGTCTTCGAGGGAGAGAACCAGTACCCGCTTTCAGACCCGTTGGTCGGTGAAATTACCGTTTTACCCCTGGGCTTCAAGATTCGTGCCCGATTTGGACGGTTCCGATTTAACCCCATTTTTAGCCATATCACGAGCCCCCCACTGCCGAAGACTGAGTTTGATCAGCCTTTGAGGAGTAGTTTTACTGTTTTAATGGCTAGTGGAGTTGTATCGGGGTCTAAATGGAGGGTTATGAATCTCTGAAGGAGGTGGTGAGGTGATTTTTCAAGTTGTTCATACGCTAAGTTGTTTCTGAGTTTCTCTGGATATCTGGTGATTTTTATCTATTTTTTCGGATTATTTATTTAATTTTGCGATGTGTTAACCAGTAGTTCGGGGGTCTTAACAACACATTCTAGGCAATAATTGTTCGTTCAGGGGTTCAAAAATATTCCCCCGAACTTGTAATTATTTTCTAGAATTTCCAGTTAATTTTCCCAAATTTTTAGCAATTTTCTTGCAATTTTTAAATAAATAAAACGATTAAAATAAATAAAAACTAATTTTTAATACCTATTTATGGCGTGGCGCGATCTGGGCCCTCTATCAGTGCCGAGCGCAATTTTCTGGGCGATCAGACGATCCGCATTCCTCGGCAGATAGTTTCTTCGTATACGAAGGTCGGTTCCTCGTCCCCTCGGTTCGGCAGCTCGGCACCTGGCTCGGACTCAGCCTACGTGGCGTGATCCTGAGCGTCCATCTCAGTGCGGATCCCCAAAAAATGCTATCTTGTCGTTTTGTGAACGTGGCAAGATCTGGGCTGTCCATCCCGTCGAGCGTGTTTTTTGACAAGATCGAACGGCTGAAGAGGGTCAAAGGAATTTTCTCCATATATGAGGATCGGTTCATCGTCCCCTCGGCTCGGCAGATCGGCACCTAGCTCGGAATCAGCTGAACTACGTGGCGTGATCCTGGGCGTCCATCTCAGTGCGGATCCCCAAAAAATGCTATCTTGTCATTTAGTGACCGTGGCAAGATCTGGGCCATCCATCATGTCGAGCGCGTTTTTTGACAAGATCTAATGGCTGAAGAGGGTCGGAGGAATTTTTCTCCATATATGAGGGTCGGTTCCTCGTCCCCTCGGTTCGGAAGCTCGGTGCTGTTAGCCGAGGCGTGGAGTTAGACGTTTTAGAGCATTCTGGTTTTGAAGCGTTGCCACCCTCCGACTCAGTAGCTTGGTTGCTCAGCCAAGCTGTTCGGTAGCTCGGCTGGGCACACCGGTGGCCAGAAGCTCGGAAGGTACACGTGGCCAGATCTGGAGCGTCCATCATTGCGTGAATCACGAGGACGGGGTTCAGATCACGAGAAAACGTTATTTTGTCGTTTTGTGAGCGTGGCGCAATCTGAACCGTCCATCGAGTCTTGACACGAATTTTGGAGAGATCCGACGGTGATTCAGCCTCGGAAGGATTTTTCTCCATATGTGAGGGTCGGTTCCTCGTCCCCTCGGTTCGGAAGCTCGGTGCTGTTAGCCGAGGTATGGAGTTAGACGTTTTTGGGGCATTCCTGTTCTGAAGCATCGTCGCCCTCCGACTCAGTAGCTCGGTTGCTCAGCCAAGCTGTTCGGTAGCTCGGCTGGGCACACCAGTGGCCAGAAGCTCGGAAGGTACACGTGACCAGATCTGGAGCATCCATCATGGCATGAATCACGAGGACGGGGTTCAGATCACGAGAAAACATTATTTTGTCATTTTGTGAGCGTGGCGCAATCTGAACCGTCTATCGAGTCTTGACACGAATTTTGGAGAGATCTGACGGTGATTCAGCCTCGAAAGGATTTTTCTCCATATGTGAGGGTCATTTCCTCGTCCCCTCGGTTCGGAAGCTCGGTGCTGTTAGCCGAGGTATGGAGTTAGACGTTTTGGGGCATTCCTGTTCTGAAGCGTCGCCACCCTCCGACCCAGTAGCTCGGTTGCTCAGCCAAGCTGTTTGATAGCTCGGCTAGGCACGCCAGTGGCCGAGCCGTGGACTTAAGCGATTTGAGGAGTCTTTGTTTCAAAACGTCGCAACTCTCCGCTTTGGCGCTTTGGCTTCTTAGTGGGCTTTTAAATTTCCAAGGAAGCCCAAACGTCGCACTGGGGTTATAAGTTCTCACTCCCCCACCTCCAAGCTCATTTCTCACTTTTTACCCCAAGCTTTCACTTTTACTCTCTGTGCTCTTTGCTAGCAGCAATTTTTGCTCCAAGGTGGTTGCGTTAGCTGTCGCGTGGGCCAGGCGATTTCCGGCGAACTAATTCTGACCGTGAACGTCACTTCAAGGGCACGTCACATGAAGGTCAGTTTACTTGCCTTAGCCTTTTTTCTAGAGATGTCAAGGGTAGACTCGGGGAGTGAGGCCTCATCCTCGGGCAATAGTGGTGCCGAGGAGAGGAGGCAAATGGAGATCCGAAGGAAGGGGAAGCAGGTAGCCGAGCCGTCCGTGGCCGAGGCGAAGAAGAAGAAGAAGATGGTAGTGGTCCAATCTCCTGTCGTCGAGGAGATTGTGGAGACCCCGAGGCAGGCCGCTGAGTCGGGCCGGTACCCGTGTGTACTGTCCAGGCATCCTGGGGTCAGGCAATATGAGGGCGACCTTATGAAGAAGGCGATCATAGGTCAGTCGGAAGTCTACGAGGAGAACAACCCGGTTCTGACCACCGAGGTAGACGAGATCTCATCGGTGCTGTCCAAGAAGGACATCCAGATCAGAAAAGGGTTCGCCATCCCTCCGAAGAACAAGCTAATTCTCCCCGGTCCTGGGATGCGAGCGAACTCTAAACTGTCGTCGTCGGATATGTGCATGTTCGACTACGACTCGCTGAACGCAGGATTGCGCTTCCCTCTACACCCCTTCGTTCTTCAGGTCCTCGGGTGGTACTGCCTTGCGCCAACTCAGTTCATGCCGAACACCTGGCGCCACGTGAACGCCTTCTTGCTGCAGTGCCGTAATGCCGAGGTCGAGCCAGACCTGACAATCTTCCGAAGCATGTATCGGGTTCACAGGATGCACAAGACCGAGCATCGCTACTATCTGGCACCGAGAAAAGGCGTTCGGATTATAGAGAACCCGGACTCGATCAAGGGTTGGAAGGAGAAATTCTTTTTCATGAGGGAGCCCTCGATGCTGAATGTTCCGACTCAGTGGAAAGCAGAGGTGCCAAAGTTTTCGAGGGCCGACCCGGTACTAACTGCGGCCGAAGAGGAAGTGGTGGGGAAGATCATGGCCATCCCGATGTTGAGCTGGAGGGAGATGACCGAGGACGTGCTACACGGGTCGAGCCTCAGTCCGATCAACCTGAGTACGCTCCTGACATCTCGCAATACATATTTTTTTCTTTTAAGTTTTTAGCTCGTTTTACTAACTTGCCGTTTGTTTGTTGCTTGGAACAGAAGCGCCGAAGATGGACTTTTTGGCGATGATGAACGATCGAGGCAAAGTTATCGATGGAAGGAAGAGGAAGAGGCTGAGCACGACTGCTTTGTCAGGTCGGCCCCCTAAAGTTGCTACGGCAGTTACTCCGCCTCCCCCAGTCGTTGAGGTCCCCACGCCAGCGGTAGTCGTTGTCGCCGACCCCTCGGCTCCTGCCACATCTGACATGGTCGGTGAGGCCTTCGATGTCACGGCGGTGCTGTCGCTCTAGGCTCCGCCGCTGACCCCACAGGCTGAAGTGATCTTGACCGACCAGCATAAGAAACTGTTCGTCCCGGACTGGCGAGTCAAGAACCACGACAGCTTCCTCGGGAACTCGCAGATGAGCATGCAAGCCGTCAAGCATTTGGCGACCCCGAAGGATCGAGCCGTGCTGAAGGCGGGGACGGTGGGCGACGACACCTATGAAGTCGCTCGGTTGCTCGTATCGGTAAGTTCTGCTTACTCTTTCTCCAGAATTTCTCCAAGTCTGTCGCTCGGCCCTAACTTCACTCTAATTCTCTCTTTTTATTTTGGCAGGCCACTTGTCACTTCGGCCATCTCTTTGAAGCGTTCGCCAAACAGGAGAAGGAGCTGAAGGCCGCCAGTGATAAGGACAGGGCGGACAAGGTGAGGGTAGTTCGGCAGCTCGAAGTAGAGCAGAGGCGAACTGATGGCTTGGAGGTCCGGGTCGCCGACCTTGTGGCAGACCTGGAGCGAGTGAAGGGGCGACTTGCTGAGGAGGTTGCCACAGCCGCCAAGGCTGCCGAGGAGCTGGCGACATCGGAGAAGGCCCTGGCGGGGGCGAAGGCGGAGAAGGACGCTTTGGCGACGGTGATCCGGGCCGAAGTCGAGGCAGAGGCAAAGAAGCACATGGCCTTGAACATGGAGAAGTCCTACGCGAGATCCCTCGACCACGTCCAGGATCGCGTCCCCGGCTTTCAGCGGGTCGGCTACAGGCTGTGGCCCCGAGCTGCGGCAGATGGTGAAGAAGGGGAAGGTGAGGAGGAAGAAGGCGACGAGGAAGAAGGCGAAGAGGAGGAAGAGGTGGTCGCTCAGGTCGGGGCGACGGGAAATGAGGGTCCGTCTGACGAGGCGCCTGTGGTCGAGGTGATGACGCAGGTGGACCCCTGATCTCCTCGTCTCTTGTACTTTGGTTTCTTTTTCTTTTTCAAAAAATGTAACGCCTTTTTACGGACTGGCCACCGCCCCTTCTTTTATGAATAAAATTATTTTCTCAAATTTGTCTGAAGTGTTTGGCTCGGAATTTTAGTCTTTGAATGTAATGTACTCGTCTTTCAGATCCTTGTTCATGCTCCAGACAACGCAGCAGCTTGGCATCGTGCTGAACTGTTTAAGCGGTCCCGTGAGGCTCGCCTCGAGGGTGAGATCGAGCTGATCCGGAGAGTGTCGCTCAACGTAGAGAAGAAGAACAGCGAGCTGCTGGGTGCACCTACGGATTGTCAAGGAGGAACTCTCGACGAAGGAGGAAGAGCTAGCCTCGGTGCGGGCCAAGCGAGACGAGCTCGCTAAGAAGGTCGAGCAGCTGCAGAGGGTCACGGTCGACAAGAGCATCGAGGTGACTAACTTACGTCACATTATATCTGATAGCGCTGAGTACCCCGGTTCGGCGAAACTCCCTCGATTCAAGATAATGGTTAAGGACGACACTCTGAAAGACAGGATTGTTGAGCTCGAGGAGGAGGTGGCTCGTCTGAAGCCTCAGCCCGTGAGGACTAATGTCCGCAGCACCTCATGCACTCGCGAGGAGAGAGAGCGAGGGATCTCCTTTTACGAGCTCGTGACTCATCCTCCCGTCATTGGTTGGACCGCAGCCGACGCACAAAGCGGAGTAGCTGTTAGCTCAAGTGGAGCCTCGGTCGGAGCCACCGTTAGGCTTAGTGGCGAAACGGCGTCCCAGTTCGTCGGCCTAGAGACAAGCTCGGAGATGAAAAGACGAAAACCCCGATTGTCTCTAAATCGGAACGTCCCTGTTCCGAGGAGGCGCTGAACGAGTTGCACCGAGCTTTAGACTTGCATCGTTTTCCTTGTTGTAATAACATGCCTTGTAAATTTATCAAGTTGTTTTCTCGCTGTAACTTTTTGCCTTATAAATTTATCAAGTTGTTTCAATAAAATCGAAGTTGCCTTGCTCATTGTTGTGCCGTAGTTGCCTTACTCTTGAAACCGAACCATAAGGACCCACAGTTATCTTCTTCGAGTGTTTTAGCTGTGGAACTTTAGTTTTTTGCTCGGAGTATACCGAGGAAACTTTGCACTTCTGTGGTGCGATAGCTCGAATTTCAGACGCAGTCCACGTGGCTCAATCTAGACGGTCGATCACGATCGTGGCACGCATCACGAGGTGGGGGGCACGAGTTCCCAGAAAACACTATCTTGTCATTTTGTAGATACGTGGCACGATCTGATCCGTTCATCACGTTCTAGTACGCATTTTGAGACGATCTAACGGTGAAATTGGTTCGACGGAATGTTTCTCCATATGTGGAGGTCGATTCCTCGTCCGCTCAGCTCGGGGTATTGAGTGAGCGCAGTCGAGCCGAACGCTGGACTCCGAACCACCGTTAGAGTTGCTCGACGGTTGTGGGAGCAGTTCCGAATGGCGACCCACTTCTAGCTCGCTTAAGAGCGAACTTGCGAAGTAGAATCAAGCCAAGTGTTGGACTCCGAACCATCGGTTGAGTTGTTCAACGGTTGTGGGAGCTGTTCCGAATGGCGACCTACTTCTAGAACGCTTAAGAGCAAACTTGCGAAGTAGAATCGAGCCAAGTTTTGGACTCCGAACCATCGGTAGAGTTGTTCAACGGTTGTGGGAGCAATACCGAATGGCGACCCACTTCTAGCTCGCTAAGAGTGAACTTGCGAAGTAGAATCGAGTCAAGTGTTGGACTCCGAACCATCGGTAGAGTTGTTCAACGGTTGTGGGAGCAGTTCCGAATGGCGACCCACTTCTAGCTCGCTTAAGAGCGAACTTGTGAAGTAGAATCGAGCCAAGTGTTGGACTCCGAACTATCTGTAGAGTTGTTCAACGGTTGTGGGAGCAGTTCCGAATAGTGACCCACTTCTATCTCGCTTAAGAGCGAACCTGCGAAGTAGAATCGAGCCAAGTGTTGGACTCCGAACCATCGGTACAGTGAAAACTAAAGGCAGAGAGATGTAAACAATTTTTACAAGTAAAATATGAAAAAGCTTTTTTTATTGATGACTAATGGTCGGCTGCTTCTAAAGTTGCGAGCCGTTATTACAAGAGGGAAATAAAAGAAAAACATTAAAAGTAATAGGAGTGGAACGGTTCGACATCCCAAGATACTTAGAGAGGCATTGGTGTTCTCTCTTGGTATTTTAAGAGATGGTCGGCGTTCCAAGTCCTGGGAATCTCCCTGCCTTCGAGATCTTCTAGTCTGTATGTGCCGGACCGAACTACTTTTGCGATCTTATAGGCTCCTTCCTAATTTGGAGCCAGTTTGCTCTTCTGACCGGGAAAAGAGATGGCTAACTTTCTGAGGACCAGGTCCCCTTCTTTGAGGTCGGTAGGACGGACTCTATTGTTGTATGCCAACTCGATCCTTCTTCGGTAGCTTTGTTGGCGGATGGCGGCTCTTTCTCGGATCTCATCAATCAGATCTAGATTGGCTCAGAGCTCTCTGGCATTCTGTTCTTCTTCATATGCCATTAAACGAGGAGAGGGTATACCGACCTCTAGGGGGATCATAGCCTCAGACCCATAGGTGAGATTGAATGGACTCTCTCCTGTGGGGGTCCATTTTGTAGTGCGGTAGTTCCACAGCACGTTAGGGAGTTGATCGACCCATAAGCCCTTAGAGCATTTATCCAACCTCTTCTTAATGCCGGAGAGGATCTATCGGTTAGCATTCTCGACTTGGCCATTCGACTGGGGATGGGAAACGGAGGAGAATCGATGTTGGATGCGGAGGTCTTCTCATAGAGCTCGGAAGGCAACCCCGGTAAACTGGGTTCCGTTGTCTGTTATAAGGACCCAAGGGACGCCGAATCGACAGATCACGCTCTTCCAAAAGAACTGAACTACCTTGTTCTCGGTGATCGTGGCCAAGGGCTCGGCCTCTATCCATTTCGAGAAATAGTCAACTGCCACGACTAAGAATTTGAACTGACCGGGAGCGGGTGGGAATGGCCCTAGTAAATCCATTCCCCACATTGCGAAGGGGATAGGACTTGATAGGAAAGTGAGTGGAGCTTACGGGAGGCGTCGGATGTCGGAGTACTTCTGACAAGAGCTACATTGCCGAACGTGTAGTTCGGCGTCTCGGAGGAGAGTGGGCCAGAAATATCCGTAATTCAACACTTTGCGGGCCAGAGATCTAGACCCCGAATGTGCCCCGCCGATGCCCTTATGAAGTTCTTGTAGGGCGTAGTCGGCCTGCTCGGGGGAGAGGCATCTCAGGTAAGGCCTACCATCTACCTGTGTGAAGGAGCGTTTATATAGGATTCCTTCGATTAGTGTGTAACGCTCGGCTCGGGTTCTCACTCTTCGAGCTTCCTTAAGATCCTCGGGGAGGAGCCCGTCCCTTAAGAATTCGACGAGGGGCTTCATCTAGTTATCTTCAAGCAGGACAGGCAGCGACTCCATAGAGCCGAAAGTTTCATCCTCTATACTTGGCTTCAGGAGGACCTCTATCAAGATGGTCTGCTCAAGACCTTGAAGGAAGGAAGAGGCTAGTTTGGAGAGGGCATTGGCCTAAGCATTTTCTTCCCGAGGTATTCGTTGGATGAGGGCTTCTTTAAACAGTGCCATGAGGCTCCTGACCTTGGCTAAGTATTTAACCATCCGGTCATCACGTGCTTCATACTCGCCGAGGACCTGATTCACGACTAGCTGAGAGTCGCTAAAGATCCGGAGGCGTTGCGCCCCTGCATTGCGAGCCATTCCGAGGCCGGCTATGAGTGCCTCGTATTCTGCTTCGTTGTTCGAGGCCTTGAAGTTGATACGGAGGGATTATTGGAGGATGAAGTCATCTGGGCCTGCCAGGATGACCCCAGCTCCGCTTCCCTCATTGCAGGAGGATCCGTTCACATAAACTGTAACACCCCAATTTTTTTTTTTTTTTTTTTTTTCCAAACTAAGTCTCCAAATTCAATTCTATCAATTTCTATAGCACTTTAATCATAAACTAAGAAAGTTATGTTTCAGGAAAAATTTTGACAGAGCCTCCCCTGTAAATTTTGCCCCGAAACACAAAAAGCTTACGGAATTCTGCTCAAAATTCCGTAGCTCACAATACATCCAATCAATTTACGGGCTCCCCAGGCCAAAATGAGCAGAAACATACAGGCAATATAATATAATGCTCTGGGGGCCAAACTCATAACGAATTATTAAATATCAATTAAAAACTATAAATTTCTTTGAAAAACGAAGTAAATTTTTAGAAAAATCTTCGTAGAACCTACCACAGAGCCCGCTACTCCGCAACGAGATGGGTACGGGTCACAAACGTACCACACCACCCCACACTATACTCATCATCATCATATACCTGCTTATACATCCATAATACAATTTAAATCATAAATTTTACTATTCCTATAACTAAATGGTACAAATTTTTAATATAAAAATTTATCCTACCCATCCACGCCTCACCTCTGCACTGATGAGAACCTGCAATAGTGGGGGATCTAGGGTAGTCCTCCGACTCCCCTAACCCCCCAAACACTAAGGGGTTAGCCATTTCTGGTGTGAGTATAATTATTAATCTAACGACAAATTAAAATAGTATAAAGAAAATAATTTAAACTTACGAATACCAAATTAAGATAATGCAATCTGAATCCTGAACACAACAACATTGTCAATACAGTGATAAATCACATACTTTGTCAATCCTGCATTCAATTATTTAATTATCCATACTTCCCACATTTCATAATACACTTCACATCAACCTCGTATATATATATATATATATAAATATACTTATCTTACATTCGCATAATATGGATATTCATCTTTCCACACTTATCGTCATATCAGCATTTCACTATTTATATTAATATAACTACATGATGTTATTACATCATTTCTCCAACTCTATTTAGCCATGCGTTTCATTTACTTATATTATGTCATCAACACACCCATTCATTCTGGAAGTTGTGCCGAGGCAGGTAGTTCCCACCATTTCCACGGGAATAGCAGGCGAGTAGTTCCCCGACACACTTCCCAGGTACACAAACTCATATCACAACATACTTTTTTTTAATAACTATTGTCATACCCAATCTCATAAAACAGGTATTTATTTTATTATGTTATAAAAGTATCACATCATAAACATATGCATCTATTCTCATACTACCACCTTCCTTCATATCTTATGACATAATTACCACATCTCATTGCCCATGCGATTTACTCACATTTCATCACATCATTAACACCTCATTAATTAGAATACTTATACTCATTGCATCAAAACCATGTTTTATAGCTCATTCACATCTTCTTATATCACTTTAGTAATTATTCATTCGAATTGAGAATTGAACTTATTTTTATTTTCACTTCTTTCTCATTTACCATTTATTTCACTTTCATTTTCATCACAATATACTCAATATCCCCAAACCCAATTTGGGTCGCAACATATCACACCCCCAAAGCCGATAGCTTGGGTACTAATCACCGCACCCCAAACACATAGTCTGGATAATATCACATCACATCTCAAGCCGATAGCTTGGTTATTAATTCACTTCATTTACTATTCATCTTCACTTTATTTAATTCTTCATTTCCATTAATCATTACCACTATCATGCCCACTCACCTTGCAAATTATGCCAAGGCAGATAGTTCCCACTATTTCCACAGAAATAGCGGGCAGGTAGTTCCTTGACACAATTCCAAGGTGTAACAACTCATACCATACTATATTTTACTTTCATAATCATTTACATAATATAGTTACTTCATACTATTCATATTAACACGTGTCTCTTTTACTATTTCATTTTAAATTAACCACATACTGCAATTACCATTTCTTTTCATACACAACTCATAACTCGTATTCCTTCATTTTCATTTCATTCACCACCACTTTCTTTTACCATCACAATCCACTTTCCACTTTCTTTACTACCACATTTATTATTAACACTTATTATTTTATTAGTTTGTCGACCAGTGAGCTACAGTATCCCAACATACTGAAAGCCGACAGCCCAGTAAACACGCGGCCCGATGCTCACACAGAGTCTTACTCGTCCGAGGCTACGTCTTCCTCCTAGCCGAACTAGCGAGGGAACACAGCACTCCTAGTCCCACTAGGGTGCCTCCTCGCGACGTCTGTCATCGAGGGAAAAACACATCGCCCCAGGTAAACTGGGTTCTTCCTCCCAGCCGATAGTTAGGAGGGAAAAACATCGCCCCAGGTAAACTGGGTACTTCCTCGCGACGGCTGTCATCGAGGGAAAAACACATCGCCCCAGGTAAACTGGGTTCTTCCTCCCAGCCGATAGCCAGGAGGGAAAAACATCGCCCCAGGTAAACTGGGTTCTTCCTCGCGACAGCTGTCATCGAGGGAAACCGGGCCTCAAGCCGATAGCTTGGGCGAAAAACACATCGCCCCAGGTAAACTGGGTACTTCCTCCCAGCCGAAGCCAGGAGGGAAAAACACTGCACCCCAAGCCGGTCCTTGGGTGTTAGGAGGTCTAGCCCGAACCCCCAGGATTGCTGTAGGTACTGGTCAACAAAATCATCTGTTATTAGCATTAATCATTTCATCTTTTCAGCTTACTTTATCAACACATGCATTTCACTTATGAATTCAATAATTGCCACAACCTTGCCTTTAATCACGTGAATTAATAACACATTTTATTAGCACGTATCATCTCATCCTTTATCTTCATGTCATCATACCACATTAAGCACACTCTGTGATTCGACACATAAACTCATTATATCATATTAATGCATCATATTAATGCGCCAAGATATTTATTTTGTTATAACATCCCATATTAAGAACACCATATTATTCACTACCTCATTATATCATATGTAGGCATACGTCAAGTTATAACATTAATAAAAGAACTACATTAGGTTATTCCATATCGTAAGAGTATCAAAATGTATACTTCATCACATTATAATATCATACTATTGCTCATTAATTCACTTCGAACATAATTATAATGTAAACGTATACCCACTTACTAATTTCATGAATTATCACATCACGAGTCAATATCATGATATATATATATCACAAACATACACTACACATGTGGGTTTCCAAGAAAAGGGGCCAAAACCACCTATTTCCTCTAATTAAATCTTATAATATCTAATTATAGCATACTAGCTCATACATCATATTTCATATAAGTAAAATCACCTATAAGGGCTTATATGCCCCAAAACATGCACAATACGGACACTATAATTACACAGATCTTCAAAACATGATCACAATCACTAATTTCGTCTAATTACATCTTATAACATCCATCCATAGCATGCTAGCCCATACACCAGGCTCCGCATATACCCGATTGCCTATATCGGCCTATATACCCCAAAAACATGCACAAAACATGCACGGGGTAAAAATATGCATAAATAATTTAATATATTCAGTTTTATACATCAACACATCACATTAACCCATAATATAGGTTTTATATACTTAAAATAATTAATTTCACTAAATTTCTCAAAAACCCATTTTCGGGCCCCTAAAAATCCGTATTATCCTTGAAAAACAATTTTTGCTATAACTTTTACAAGACACATCAAAAAGCCACGAAATTTGGCCACAATATAAAATATTTATAATTACAATATACTCACCTGACGGATCGAGCAAACGATGTCCCACGTCCGTCCTGTAGCCAGTCGAAGTTCGACTTTTTCCACCTAATTGGAAAATTATAGAACCGGTTAGCTTAAAACTCAAAACTCGACCTACGGACCTCTAAATTCGAATCCGTCTTCACCCACGCATCACAAATGACATACGTAGGTGAGCTACATCGATAAATTTCGAATTCGGTTTCCAATACAAACACTCCCTTATTGATCGGAGGCTTTCTAATAAGAAAAATTCGTATTTTCTAATTTCTTTAATCCCCTTTATCCTAGTTTCTCAAATTAGGGTTAATAATAATAATAGAACTCAATTATACCTCCGAACTCATCAAATTATCACCTAAACCTCGCTTGGGCATTTCACCGAACACCCGGCGTGCATAAATATTATACTTTCATTCTCAATCCTTTCCATTAAGTTCTAAGTCTACAAAATTCATTCTAAATTCATATTAACACTCTCACACTACTCCACAACCTCATATGCATTTTTTGAACTCACTAAAAGCAAGTTTCTTACCTAACTTCACCTATTTTGTAAAAATTGGCTTTATGCCAAATTCACCACTCCATAATTTCACCATAATAGGTATAATTTCTAACTCCTAACATGTTCTATACGCTCTCTACATCTCCCTACATCAATTTCTAGTAAAAGAAACAAAAAGCATACAATTAAATAAACTAACATACAATTTCTTATACCTTTTTGAAATCTTCTAAAACAACGAACACCACTACATGGAAGAGCACTCGAAACTCTTCTAAAACCCTAAAAGATCAGATTTTGGGAGGTGGAGATTTGGTGGATTTCAAAAAAAGCCCTAGTTGGGTTTCAAAAGAGGTGGGGGTTCTGATCGGCCAGAGAAAGGAGGAGGAAAAGAGAGATAGGAGAATGGCATTTTTGTGATTTTTTTAGGGTTTTAATAAAGTTGGGTTTAGGGTTATGGGCTTTAGGCCCAATTACTTAAGAAAATGACCTAAAATAGGTTATTTCAGCTCGATTTTGAGAAGTTTACAACCAAAAGCCACAAACTAAAAATTCTAGTATTTTACTGACCCCCTATAATGCACAAACGCCCCAGAAAAATTTCGGGTCAAATCGGATTCGTCTCCTCCGAGAAAACTCATCTCAAAACTCCTATATTCTCAAATTTTCCCGTTTACCCCAAAATATCAATTTAATCGTTCTAATACTAATAAAATCAATTAATAGAGGTAAATGTACTCAGAAACATATTTAAAAATAATTTAAATCAAATAATTAAGGAATTAAAAAAAAAACAGATGTTACATTCTACACACCTCAAAAGAAGCTCGTCCTCGAGCTATAGGGGTTAAGAAAACTCCCCAAACGATTTCAAGATACCTCCTCCACACCATTACCTAGAATTTCCAGGTACATTACCAACATCAAACCTTCATTGCACCATTAACAACTACCCGGCTGGTCGTCGGGTTAGCTGCACTATGGCTTTACAATAACCACTAGTTTGATAGGATATATCACATCCAATGTCACCTCTAGCTGGACTTTAATCTACCACGAATCCACCACGTAAGATAGATCCTTCACACTTCTCGACATAGAAACAAGAAATACATCCAGAATACCCGATATCTCCAAAATAAGCTTCAAACAATATACCACCGTTCCCATTCTTTCTATGACTCTACAGGGCCATCATACCTCGGGTCTAACTTTTCCCGGTTTCTAAAACGACGTACTCTATGGATAAGGGATGCCTTTAAAATACCCAATCTTCAACTTTTAATCTTCAAAAGACTTTCACCGCTGATCTGCATAATCATTTTCTTTTGTCGACTACACACCTCAAAAGAGGCTTATCCATACTCACCTGATAATTAATATTCCTCGTTCCAGACCACTAAAATATTTTCCTAGAATTTTGATACATCTTCATTCCACCGGGATAGACAATATACTGAATATACTGAGAAATCTCTGTCACCTGCTACCACAAGCCATCCACATCCAGAACACCAAATCTACGATAATAACAAGAATTTTCCCCACTGCCTACTAACCAATCTGCAGTACATTCATTAATCCCATCCAGAATTCGACCATGCATCCTCTGTCGCAAGCAGAAATTTTGAATTCAAGTTTGACTGATCAACTGTAGAATAGACAGCTGTATTGATACACTACCAATATATAAGGTCGGGTCAAACCTCTACTACTGAAATAAAATCAAATTAATCTCATGAATTTAACACCGTCCACTCTTGGGACATCATTAAGACAAAAACCTTCTTTCCATTTGCGGCATTCATCACCTTATTTCTTCCCCGGGTGGTATTTTATTTCCATACCAAGCAACCAGGATACTCAAGCCACGTTTATTGCCTACTGCTAAAATCATTTGCAAGAACGAGTGTTCAAACTCTTGCGATCAAAGAAAAAGCTAAAACTATTTTTTTTTTGAAAAACTAATTTCTCATCACCTTCAATACATGCCTTCCTGTCACTAATTTCAAATCTGCATAATTTACGCACCCCGTATAACCACAACTGCCTCAATGTATAAGCCACAAGCTTGCCTTCATGCATCAAACTGCACCTGATCCTGTACTACATGCACTCCCTTCTCGGGATAATCAAAACATGAACTGTCGTTAATTTTCCTTTAACTCTTGAAAATGTCTTTCCACTCTGTTCAGGTCATACCAACGACTCATTCTTTATGATAAAATGAGTCATCGGTACAGTAATAATATAAAATCGAGGAATGAACCTCCAATAATAGCCAGTTAAAACCAAGAAACTCTGGATTTCCAACACATCCGAGAGTTATTTCCCGTCATTTCACCCTTTGTAATTTCCTTCGGATCCACAAATACGCTTTCAATAGACACAAGGTGTCCCAAAGTTCATGCTTCTCACTCCCAAAAATGACAATTTACCGACTTATCATACCGCTTCTAGTCCCAACGAGTCTACAACTCAATTCTGAGGTGCCATCTCTACCCCTCCATACTGCGAAAGTACACCAAATATCATCTACAATTACATTCACACCCTGTTAATATAAGGGTGAACGGCCCAATTCGTCAAATTCATAAAAACTGCCGAGACGTTCGCCAGCCCAAAGATATCACTAAGAACTCATACCATTCATACCGAGTACGAAAAACAATTCCTGAGATGTTTTCCCTCTCTCGGGATTATCTGATAGTACCCGGTGTGCAACTCTAATCGGGAGATTAATGACACTCCCCGCAACTAATCCAACCAATTATCTATTCTCAACAATAAATACTTACTAATCACCTTACTTAGTACACCTTCTCGGTGAACTGCCTTCTTTATTACAATACTGCAGAAGCGCCCTACGGCGTATCACTTGAACCGATACCCTTTATCAAAACATCTCCTCAAATTCTCTTTCATCTTTTCCCATTCCTTAAGTGCTATAACACAAGCTGATTTAAAAATTGGAGTCATACCAAATATCTAATCGATCATGAACTCCAGAGTTCGCTAAGGTGGGGGACCAAAAACCTCTTCAAATATATCAAAAACTTTGCAAACCCCATCAACAATCTCAACCTTTGCCTTAAATATTTCCACCAAACCCAACGAGTATAATTTCATCATCCAAGGTATTATATACAATCAAGACTGGGTTTCATCGGGCTGTCTCACCCGACTCCTCCCTGCACCATACCCCAACTATACATAAGGCCTTCACAACCAATCAATTTTCCCAATATGGAATAAAACCATAACCACACATCACTCCTCAATCTATAAAATTTACACCTATAGATCATACGTCCAAAGGACCTGCACCAGATCTCCTGGGAATAGCCCCTTACGGCACACAGCAATCAATATAATGGAATACTCCAATAGTACACGAAATTGCATTGAGATTTCTACAAAGGTCAACCCATATGCAGGGCCATGAAAAATAATGCTGACTCAAAGTCAGACCAAAGTCTAATAAGGATCGCATCCTTCTATGATATAATCTATTCTTCAATAAAACACCCACGTAAAGGATACTCTCTATCTCCGACTAAGCAATAATGAACCCATACTCACATGGCAAGATCACTAGGATTAACAATTTCCTAGTTAACCTAAGCTCTGATACCAACTGTAACACCCCAATTTTTTTTTTTTTTTTTTTTTTTCCAAACTAAGTCTCCAAATTCAATTCTATCAATTTCTATAGCACTTTAATCATAAACTAAGAAAGTTATGTTTCAGGAAAAATTTTGACAGAGCCTCCCCTGTAAATTTTGCCCCGAAACACAAAAAGCTTACGGAATTCTGCTCAAAATTCCGTAGCTCACAATACATCCAATCAATTTACGGGCTCCCCAGGCCAAAATGAGCAGAAACATACAGGCAATATAATATAATGCTCTGGGGGCCAAACTCATAACGAATTATTAAATATCAATTAAAAACTATAAATTTCTTTGAAAAACGAAGTAAATTTTTAGAAAAATCTTCGTAGAACCTACCACAGAGCCCGCTACTCCGCAACGAGATGGGTACGGGTCACAAACGTACCACACCACCCCACACTATACTCATCATCATCATATACCTGCTTATACATCCATAATACAATTTAAATCATAAATTTTACTATTCCTATAACTAAATGGTACAAATTTTTAATATAAAAATTTATCCTACCCATCCACGCCTCACCTCTGCACTGATGAGAACCTGCAATAGTGGGGGATCTAGGGTAGTCCTCCGACTCCCCTAACCCCCCAAACACTAAGGGGTTAGCCATTTCTGGTGTGAGTATAATTATTAATCTAACGACAAATTAAAATAGTATAAAGAAAATAATTTAAACTTACGAATACCAAATTAAGATAATGCAATCTGAATCCTGAACACAACAACATTGTCAATACAGTGATAAATCACATACTTTGTCAATCCTGCATTCAATTATTTAATTATCCATACTTCCCACATTTCATAATACACTTCACATCAACCTCGTATATATATATATATATATAAATATACTTATCTTACATTCGCATAATATGGATATTCATCTTTCCACACTTATCGTCATATCAGCATTTCACTATTTATATTAATATAACTACATGATGTTATTACATCATTTCTCCAACTCTATTTAGCCATGCGTTTCATTTACTTATATTATGTCATCAACACACCCATTCATTCTGGAAGTTGTGCCGAGGCAGGTAGTTCCCACCATTTCCACGGGAATAGCAGGCGAGTAGTTCCCCGACACACTTCCCAGGTACACAAACTCATATCACAACATACTTTTTTTTAATAACTATTGTCATACCCAATCTCATAAAACAGGTATTTATTTTATTATGTTATAAAAGTATCACATCATAAACATATGCATCTATTCTCATACTACCACCTTCCTTCATATCTTATGACATAATTACCACATCTCATTGCCCATGCGATTTACTCACATTTCATCACATCATTAACACCTCATTAATTAGAATACTTATACTCATTGCATCAAAACCATGTTTTATAGCTCATTCACATCTTCTTATATCACTTTAGTAATTATTCATTCGAATTGAGAATTGAACTTATTTTTATTTTCACTTCTTTCTCATTTACCATTTATTTCACTTTCATTTTCATCACAATATACTCAATATCCCCAAACCCAATTTGGGTCGCAACATATCACACCCCCAAAGCCGATAGCTTGGGTACTAATCACCGCACCCCAAACACATAGTCTGGATAATATCACATCACATCTCAAGCCGATAGCTTGGTTATTAATTCACTTCATTTACTATTCATCTTCACTTTATTTAATTCTTCATTTCCATTAATCATTACCACTATCATGCCCACTCACCTTGCAAATTATGCCAAGGCAGATAGTTCCCACTATTTCCACAGAAATAGCGGGCAGGTAGTTCCTTGACACAATTCCAAGGTGTAACAACTCATACCATACTATATTTTACTTTCATAATCATTTACATAATATAGTTACTTCATACTATTCATATTAACACGTGTCTCTTTTACTATTTCATTTTAAATTAACCACATACTGCAATTACCATTTCTTTTCATACACAACTCATAACTCGTATTCCTTCATTTTCATTTCATTCACCACCACTTTCTTTTACCATCACAATCCACTTTCCACTTTCTTTACTACCACATTTATTATTAACACTTATTATTTTATTAGTTTGTCGACCAGTGAGCTACAGTATCCCAACATACTGAAAGCCGACAGCCCAGTAAACACGCGGCCCGATGCTCACACAGAGTCTTACTCGTCCGAGGCTACGTCTTCCTCCTAGCCGAACTAGCGAGGGAACACAGCACTCCTAGTCCCACTAGGGTGCCTCCTCGCGACGTCTGTCATCGAGGGAAAAACACATCGCCCCAGGTAAACTGGGTTCTTCCTCCCAGCCGATAGTTAGGAGGGAAAAACATCGCCCCAGGTAAACTGGGTACTTCCTCGCGACGGCTGTCATCGAGGGAAAAACACATCGCCCCAGGTAAACTGGGTTCTTCCTCCCAGCCGATAGCCAGGAGGGAAAAACATCGCCCCAGGTAAACTGGGTTCTTCCTCGCGACAGCTGTCATCGAGGGAAACCGGGCCTCAAGCCGATAGCTTGGGCGAAAAACACATCGCCCCAGGTAAACTGGGTACTTCCTCCCAGCCGAAGCCAGGAGGGAAAAACACTGCACCCCAAGCCGGTCCTTGGGTGTTAGGAGGTCTAGCCCGAACCCCCAGGATTGCTGTAGGTACTGGTCAACAAAATCATCTGTTATTAGCATTAATCATTTCATCTTTTCAGCTTACTTTATCAACACATGCATTTCACTTATGAATTCAATAATTGCCACAACCTTGCCTTTAATCACGTGAATTAATAACACATTTTATTAGCACGTATCATCTCATCCTTTATCTTCATGTCATCATACCACATTAAGCACACTCTGTGATTCGACACATAAACTCATTATATCATATTAATGCATCATATTAATGCGCCAAGATATTTATTTTGTTATAACATCCCATATTAAGAACACCATATTATTCACTACCTCATTATATCATATGTAGGCATACGTCAAGTTATAACATTAATAAAAGAACTACATTAGGTTATTCCATATCGTAAGAGTATCAAAATGTATACTTCATCACATTATAATATCATACTATTGCTCATTAATTCACTTCGAACATAATTATAATGTAAACGTATACCCACTTACTAATTTCATGAATTATCACATCACGAGTCAATATCATGATATATATATATCACAAACATACACTACACATGTGGGTTTCCAAGAAAAGGGGCCAAAACCACCTATTTCCTCTAATTAAATCTTATAATATCTAATTATAGCATACTAGCTCATACATCATATTTCATATAAGTAAAATCACCTATAAGGGCTTATATGCCCCAAAACATGCACAATACGGACACTATAATTACACAGATCTTCAAAACATGATCACAATCACTAATTTCGTCTAATTACATCTTATAACATCCATCCATAGCATGCTAGCCCATACACCAGGCTCCGCATATACCCGATTGCCTATATCGGCCTATATACCCCAAAAACATGCACAAAACATGCACGGGGTAAAAATATGCATAAATAATTTAATATATTCAGTTTTATACATCAACACATCACATTAACCCATAATATAGGTTTTATATACTTAAAATAATTAATTTCACTAAATTTCTTAAAAACCCATTTTCGGGCCCCTAAAAATCCGTATTATCCTTGAAAAACAATTTTTGCTATAACTTTTACAAGACACATCAAAAAGCCACGAAATTTGGCCACAATATAAAATATTTATAATTACAATATACTCACCTGACGGATCGAGCAAACGATGTCCCACGTCCGTCCTGTAGCCAGTCGAAGTTCGACTTTTTCCACCTAATTGGAAAATTATAGAACCGGTTAGCTTAAAACTCAAAACTCGACCTACGGACCTCTAAATTCGAATCCGTCTTCACCCACGCATCACAAATGACATACGTAGGTGAGCTACATCGATAAATTTCGAATTCGGTTTCCAATACAAACACTCCCTTATTGATCGGAGGCTTTCTAATAAGAAAAATTCGTATTTTCTAATTTCTTTAATCCCCTTTATCCTAGTTTCTCAAATTAGGGTTAATAATAATAATAGAACTCAATTATACCTCCGAACTCATCAAATTATCACCTAAACCTCGCTTGGGCATTTCACCGAACACCCGGCGTGCATAAATATTATACTTTCATTCTCAATCCTTTCCATTAAGTTCTAAGTCTACAAAATTCATTCTAAATTCATATTAACACTCTCACACTACTCCACAACCTCATATGCATTTTTTGAACTCACTAAAAGCAAGTTTCTTACCTAACTTCACCTATTTTGTAAAAATTGGCTTTATGCCAAATTCACCACTCCATAATTTCACCATAATAGGTATAATTTCTAACTCCTAACATGTTCTATACGCTCTCTACATCTCCCTACATCAATTTCTAGTAAAAGAAACAAAAAGCATACAATTAAATAAACTAACATACAATTTCTTATACCTTTTTGAAATCTTCTAAAACAACGAACACCACTACATGGAAGAGCACTCGAAACTCTTCTAAAACCCTAAAAGATCAGATTTTGGGAGGTGGAGATTTGGTGGATTTCAAAAAAAGCCCTAGTTGGGTTTCAAAAGAGGTGGGGGTTCTGATCGGCCAGAGAAAGGAGGAGGAAAAGAGAGATAGGAGAATGGCATTTTTGTGATTTTTTTAGGGTTTTAATAAAGTTGGGTTTAGGGTTATGGGCTTTAGGCCCAATTACTTAAGAAAATGACCTAAAATAGGTTATTTCAGCTCGATTTTGAGAAGTTTACAACCAAAAGCCACAAACTAAAAATTCTAGTATTTTACTGACCCCCTATAATGCACAAACGCCCCAGAAAAATTTCGGGTCAAATCGGATTCGTCTCCTCCGAGAAAACTCATCTCAAAACTCCTATATTCTCAAATTTTCCCGTTTACCCCAAAATATCAATTTAATCGTTCTAATACTAATAAAATCAATTAATAGAGGTAAATGTACTCAGAAACATATTTAAAAATAATTTAAATCAAATAATTAAGGAATTAAAAAAAAAACAGATGTTACATTCTACACACCTCAAAAGAAGCTCGTCCTCGAGCTATAGGGGTTAAGAAAACTCCCCAAACGATTTCAAGATACCTCCTCCACACCATTACCTAGAATTTCCAGGTACATTACCAACATCAAACCTTCATTGCACCATTAACAACTACCCGGCTGGTCGTCGGGTTAGCTGCACTATGGCTTTACAATAACCACTAGTTTGATAGGATATATCACATCCAATGTCACCTCTAGCTGGACTTTAATCTACCACGAATCCACCACGTAAGATAGATCCTTCACACTTCTCGACATAGAAACAAGAAATACATCCAGAATACCCGATATCTCCAAAATAAGCTTCAAACAATATACCACCGTTCCCATTCTTTCTATGACTCTACAGGGCCATCATACCTCGGGTCTAACTTTTCCCGGTTTCTAAAACGACGTACTCTATGGATAAGGGATGCCTTTAAAATACCCAATCTTCAACTTTTAATCTTCAAAAGACTTTCACCGCTGATCTGCATAATCATTTTCTTTTGTCGACTACACACCTCAAAAGAGGCTTATCCATACTCACCTGATAATTAATATTCCTCGTTCCAGACCACTAAAATATTTTCCTAGAATTTTGATACATCTTCATTCCACCGGGATAGACAATATACTGAATATACTGAGAAATCTCTGTCACCTGCTACCACAAGCCATCCACATCCAGAACACCAAATCTACGATAATAACAAGAATTTTCCCCACTGCCTACTAACCAATCTGCAGTACATTCATTAATCCCATCCAGAATTCGACCATGCATCCTCTGTCGCAAGCAGAAATTTTGAATTCAAGTTTGACTGATCAACTGTAGAATAGACAGCTGTATTGATACACTACCAATATATAAGGTCGGGTCAAACCTCTACTACTGAAATAAAATCAAATTAATCTCATGAATTTAACACCGTCCACTCTTGGGACATCATTAAGACAAAAACCTTCTTTCCATTTGCGGCATTCATCACCTTATTTCTTCCCCGGGTGGTATTTTATTTCCATACCAAGCAACCAGGATACTCAAGCCACGTTTATTGCCTACTGCTAAAATCATTTGCAAGAACGAGTGTTCAAACTCTTGCGATCAAAGAAAAAGCTAAAACTATTTTTTTTTTGAAAAACTAATTTCTCATCACCTTCAATACATGCCTTCCTGTCACTAATTTCAAATCTGCATAATTTACGCACCCCGTATAACCACAACTGCCTCAATGTATAAGCCACAAGCTTGCCTTCATGCATCAAACTGCACCTGATCCTGTACTACATGCACTCCCTTCTCGGGATAATCAAAACATGAACTGTCGTTAATTTTCCTTTAACTCTTGAAAATGTCTTTCCACTCTGTTCAGGTCATACCAACGACTCATTCTTTATGATAAAATGAGTCATCGGTACAGTAATAATATAAAATCGAGGAATGAACCTCCAATAATAGCCAGTTAAAACCAAGAAACTCTGGATTTCCAACACATCCGAGAGTTATTTCCCGTCATTTCACCCTTTGTAATTTCCTTCGGATCCACAAATACGCTTTCAATAGACACAAGGTGTCCCAAAGTTCATGCTTCTCACTCCCAAAAATGACAATTTACCGACTTATCATACCGCTTCTAGTCCCAACGAGTCTACAACTCAATTCTGAGGTGCCATCTCTACCCCTCCATACTGCGAAAGTACACCAAATATCATCTACAATTACATTCACACCCTGTTAATATAAGGGTGAACGGCCCAATTCGTCAAATTCATAAAAACTGCCGAGACGTTCGCCAGCCCAAAGATATCACTAAGAACTCATACCATTCATACCGAGTACGAAAAACAATTCCTGAGATGTTTTCCCTCTCTCGGGATTATCTGATAGTACCCGGTGTGCAACTCTAATCGGGAGATTAATGACACTCCCCGCAACTAATCCAACCAATTATCTATTCTCAACAATAAATACTTACTAATCACCTTACTTAGTACACCTTCTCGGTGAACTGCCTTCTTTATTACAATACTGCAGAAGCGCCCTACGGCGTATCACTTGAACCGATACCCTTTATCAAAACATCTCCTCAAATTCTCTTTCATCTTTTCCCATTCCTTAAGTGCTATAACACAAGCTGATTTAAAAATTGGAGTCATACCAAATATCTAATCGATCATGAACTCCAGAGTTCGCTAAGGTGGGGGACCAAAAACCTCTTCAAATATATCAAAAACTTTGCAAACCCCATCAACAATCTCAACCTTTGCCTTAAATATTTCCACCAAACCCAACGAGTATAATTTCATCATCCAAGGTATTATATACAATCAAGACTGGGTTTCATCGGGCTGTCTCACCCGACTCCTCCCTGCACCATACCCCAACTATACATAAGGCCTTCACAACCAATCAATTTTCCCAATATGGAATAAAACCATAACCACACATCACTCCTCAATCTATAAAATTTACACCTATAGATCATACGTCCAAAGGACCTGCACCAGATCTCCTGGGAATAGCCCCTTACGGCACACAGCAATCAATATAATGGAATACTCCAATAGTACACAAAATTGCATTGAGATTTCTACAAAGGTCAACCCATATGCAGGGCCATGAAAAATAATGCTGACTCAAAGTCAGACCAAAGTCTAATAAGGATCGCATCCTTCTATGATATAATCTATTCTTCAATAAAACACCCACGTAAAGGATACTCTCTATCTCCGACTAAGCAATAATGAACCCATACTCACATGGCAAGATCACTAGGATTAACAATTTCCTAGTTAACCTAAGCTCTGATACCAACTGTAACACCCCAATTTTTTTTTTTTTTTTTTTTTTTCCAAACTAAGTCTCCAAATTCAATTCTATCAATTTCTATAGCACTTTAATCATAAACTAAGAAAGTTATGTTTCAGGAAAAATTTTGACAGAGCCTCCCCTGTAAATTTTGCCCCGAAACACAAAAAGCTTACGGAATTCTGCTCAAAATTCCGTAGCTCACAATACATCCAATCAATTTACGGGCTCCCCAGGCCAAAATGAGCAGAAACATACAGGCAATATAATATAATGCTCTGGGGGCCAAACTCATAACGAATTATTAAATATCAATTAAAAACTATAAATTTCTTTGAAAAACGAAGTAAATTTTTAGAAAAATCTTCGTAGAACCTACCACAGAGCCCGCTACTCCGCAACGAGATGGGTACGGGTCACAAACGTACCACACCACCCCACACTATACTCATCATCATCATATACCTGCTTATACATCCATAATACAATTTAAATCATAAATTTTACTATTCCTATAACTAAATGGTACAAATTTTTAATATAAAAATTTATCCTACCCATCCACGCCTCACCTCTGCACTGATGAGAACCTGCAATAGTGGGGGATCTAGGGTAGTCCTCCGACTCCCCTAACCCCCCAAACACTAAGGGGTTAGCCATTTCTGGTGTGAGTATAATTATTAATCTAACGACAAATTAAAATAGTATAAAGAAAATAATTTAAACTTACGAATACCAAATTAAGATAATGCAATCTGAATCCTGAACACAACAACATTGTCAATACAGTGATAAATCACATACTTTGTCAATCCTGCATTCAATTATTTAATTATCCATACTTCCCACATTTCATAATACACTTCACATCAACCTCGTATATATATATATATATATATAAATATACTTATCTTACATTCGCATAATATGGATATTCATCTTTCCACACTTATCGTCATATCAGCATTTCACTATTTATATTAATATAACTACATGATGTTATTACATCATTTCTCCAACTCTATTTAGCCATGCGTTTCATTTACTTATATTATGTCATCAACACACCCATTCATTCTGGAAGTTGTGCCGAGGCAGGTAGTTCCCACCATTTCCACGGGAATAGCAGGCGAGTAGTTCCCCGACACACTTCCCAGGTACACAAACTCATATCACAACATACTTTTTTTTAATAACTATTGTCATACCCAATCTCATAAAACAGGTATTTATTTTATTATGTTATAAAAGTATCACATCATAAACATATGCATCTATTCTCATACTACCACCTTCCTTCATATCTTATGACATAATTACCACATCTCATTGCCCATGCGATTTACTCACATTTCATCACATCATTAACACCTCATTAATTAGAATACTTATACTCATTGCATCAAAACCATGTTTTATAGCTCATTCACATCTTCTTATATCACTTTAGTAATTATTCATTCGAATTGAGAATTGAACTTATTTTTATTTTCACTTCTTTCTCATTTACCATTTATTTCACTTTCATTTTCATCACAATATACTCAATATCCCCAAACCCAATTTGGGTCGCAACATATCACACCCCCAAAGCCGATAGCTTGGGTACTAATCACCGCACCCCAAACACATAGTCTGGATAATATCACATCACATCTCAAGCCGATAGCTTGGTTATTAATTCACTTCATTTACTATTCATCTTCACTTTATTTAATTCTTCATTTCCATTAATCATTACCACTATCATGCCCACTCACCTTGCAAATTATGCCAAGGCAGATAGTTCCCACTATTTCCACAGAAATAGCGGGCAGGTAGTTCCTTGACACAATTCCAAGGTGTAACAACTCATACCATACTATATTTTACTTTCATAATCATTTACATAATATAGTTACTTCATACTATTCATATTAACACGTGTCTCTTTTACTATTTCATTTTAAATTAACCACATACTGCAATTACCATTTCTTTTCATACACAACTCATAACTCGTATTCCTTCATTTTCATTTCATTCACCACCACTTTCTTTTACCATCACAATCCACTTTCCACTTTCTTTACTACCACATTTATTATTAACACTTATTATTTTATTAGTTTGTCGACCAGTGAGCTACAGTATCCCAACATACTGAAAGCCGACAGCCCAGTAAACACGCGGCCCGATGCTCACACAGAGTCTTACTCGTCCGAGGCTACGTCTTCCTCCTAGCCGAACTAGCGAGGGAACACAGCACTCCTAGTCCCACTAGGGTGCCTCCTCGCGACGTCTGTCATCGAGGGAAAAACACATCGCCCCAGGTAAACTGGGTTCTTCCTCCCAGCCGATAGTTAGGAGGGAAAAACATCGCCCCAGGTAAACTGGGTACTTCCTCGCGACGGCTGTCATCGAGGGAAAAACACATCGCCCCAGGTAAACTGGGTTCTTCCTCCCAGCCGATAGCCAGGAGGGAAAAACATCGCCCCAGGTAAACTGGGTTCTTCCTCGCGACAGCTGTCATCGAGGGAAACCGGGCCTCAAGCCGATAGCTTGGGCGAAAAACACATCGCCCCAGGTAAACTGGGTACTTCCTCCCAGCCGAAGCCAGGAGGGAAAAACACTGCACCCCAAGCCGGTCCTTGGGTGTTAGGAGGTCTAGCCCGAACCCCCAGGATTGCTGTAGGTACTGGTCAACAAAATCATCTGTTATTAGCATTAATCATTTCATCTTTTCAGCTTACTTTATCAACACATGCATTTCACTTATGAATTCAATAATTGCCACAACCTTGCCTTTAATCACGTGAATTAATAACACATTTTATTAGCACGTATCATCTCATCCTTTATCTTCATGTCATCATACCACATTAAGCACACTCTGTGATTCGACACATAAACTCATTATATCATATTAATGCATCATATTAATGCGCCAAGATATTTATTTTGTTATAACATCCCATATTAAGAACACCATATTATTCACTACCTCATTATATCATATGTAGGCATACGTCAAGTTATAACATTAATAAAAGAACTACATTAGGTTATTCCATATCGTAAGAGTATCAAAATGTATACTTCATCACATTATAATATCATACTATTGCTCATTAATTCACTTCGAACATAATTATAATGTAAACGTATACCCACTTACTAATTTCATGAATTATCACATCACGAGTCAATATCATGATATATATATATCACAAACATACACTACACATGTGGGTTTCCAAGAAAAGGGGCCAAAACCACCTATTTCCTCTAATTAAATCTTATAATATCTAATTATAGCATACTAGCTCATACATCATATTTCATATAAGTAAAATCACCTATAAGGGCTTATATGCCCCAAAACATGCACAATACGGACACTATAATTACACAGATCTTCAAAACATGATCACAATCACTAATTTCGTCTAATTACATCTTATAACATCCATCCATAGCATGCTAGCCCATACACCAGGCTCCGCATATACCCGATTGCCTATATCGGCCTATATACCCCAAAAACATGCACAAAACATGCACGGGGTAAAAATATGCATAAATAATTTAATATATTCAGTTTTTATACATCAACACATCACATTAACCCATAATATAGGTTTTATATACTTAAAATAATTAATTTCACTAAATTTCTCAAAAACCCGTTTTCGGGCCCCTAAAAATCCGTATTATCCTTGAAAAACAATTTTTGCTATAACTTTTACAAGACACATCAAAAAGCCACGAAATTTGGCCACAATATAAAATATTTATAATTACAATATACTCACCTGACGGATCGAGCAAACGATGTCCCACGTCCGTCCTGTAGCCAGTCGAAGTTCGACTTTTTCCACCTAATTGGAAAATTATAGAACCGGTTAGCTTAAAACTCAAAACTCGACCTACGGACCTCTAAATTCGAATCCGTCTTCACCCACGCATCACAAATGACATACGTAGGTGAGCTACATCGATAAATTTCGAATTCGGTTTCCAATACAAACACTCCCTTATTGATCGGAGGCTTTCTAATAAGAAAAATTCGTATTTTCTAATTTCTTTAATCCCCTTTATCCTAGTTTCTCAAATTAGGGTTAATAATAATAATAGAACTCAATTATACCTCCGAACTCATCAAATTATCACCTAAACCTCGCTTGGGCATTTCACCGAACACCCGGCGTGCATAAATATTATACTTTCATTCTCAATCCTTTCCATTAAGTTCTAAGTCTACAAAATTCATTCTAAATTCATATTAACACTCTCACACTACTCCACAACCTCATATGCATTTTTTGAACTCACTAAAAGCAAGTTTCTTACCTAACTTCACCTATTTTGTAAAAATTGGCTTTATGCCAAATTCACCACTCCATAATTTCACCATAATAGGTATAATTTCTAACTCCTAACATGTTCTATACGCTCTCTACATCTCCCTACATCAATTTCTAGTAAAAGAAACAAAAAGCATACAATTAAATAAACTAACATACAATTTCTTATACCTTTTTGAAATCTTCTAAAACAACGAACACCACTACATGGAAGAGCACTCGAAACTCTTCTAAAACCCTAAAAGATCAGATTTTGGGAGGTGGAGATTTGGTGGATTTCAAAAAAAGCCCTAGTTGGGTTTCAAAAGAGGTGGGGGTTCTGATCGGCCAGAGAAAGGAGGAGGAAAAGAGAGATAGGAGAATGGCATTTTTGTGATTTTTTTAGGGTTTTAATAAAGTTGGGTTTAGGGTTATGGGCTTTAGGCCCAATTACTTAAGAAAATGACCTAAAATAGGTTATTTCAGCTCGATTTTGAGAAGTTTACAACCAAAAGCCACAAACTAAAAATTCTAGTATTTTACTGACCCCCTATAATGCACAAACGCCCCAGAAAAATTTCGGGTCAAATCGGATTCGTCTCCTCCGAGAAAACTCATCTCAAAACTCCTATATTCTCAAATTTTCCCGTTTACCCCAAAATATCAATTTAATCGTTCTAATACTAATAAAATCAATTAATAGAGGTAAATGTACTCAGAAACATATTTAAAAATAATTTAAATCAAATAATTAAGGAATTAAAAAAAAAACAGATGTTACATAAACCGACCAGACGGGTGGTCCCTTCATTGCTTGGCTGAACTCGGGGATGGTACTTTCAACTATGAATTCTGCTAAGGCCTGAGCCTTGATCGCGGTCCGAGGCTGATAAGTTATATCATGCTGGCTCAGCTCGATAGACCACTTCATAAGATGACCGGAGGTCTTCGGCTTGTGGAGCACTTGCTTCAGCGGTTGGTCGGTAAGAATGACCACCGAATGGGACTGAAAATACGGGCGAAGCTTTCTCGCGGCCATCACCAGGGCATAAGCCATCTTTTCTATCCTCGGGTAGCGGAGCTCGGCATCCCGAAGCACTTTGCTCACATAGTAGATGGGCTTTTGAGCCTGGTCTTCTTCCCTTACTAAAACGGTGCCGAGGGTCTGTTCGGAGGCTGCCAGGTAGAGGTAGAGGGGTTCACCAGGAATAGGTTTGCTGAGGAGAGGAGGGTTGACGAGGGAAGCCTTGAGCTGGTCGAACGATTCCTGCTATTGCTGACCCCATTCAAAACCTTTAGCCCCCCTGAGGGCCTTGAAGAAGGGGAGGCATTTCTCCCCGGACTTCGAGAGAAAAATGCCCTATGGCGGCTAGGCGGCCTGTTAGCCTCTGAACTTCCTTAACATTCTTGGGAGGGGCCATGTCTAATATGGCCTTGATTTTCTCAGGGTTAGCTTCAATCCCTCGTTGGCTGACCATGAAGCCGAGGAACTTTCCTGACGAGACACCGAACGCACACTTGTTCGAATTGAGTCTCATGTTGTGCTTTCTCAGAACATCAAACGTCTCCTGTAGGTCAGTCATATGATCGGCTCCTCGAAAGCTTTTTACAAGCATGTCGTCAACATACACCTCCATATTCCGGCCGATTTGAGCTTGGAATACCTTGTTGACGAGGCGTTGATATGTTGCGCCTGCATTCTTCAAACCGAAGGGCATAACCCTGTAGCAATAGAGGCCCTGGTCGGTTACGAATGAGGTCTTCGGGATGTCCGGAGGGAACATCCGAATCTGGTTGTAGCCTGAGAAGGCGTCCATGAAGCTGAGGAGTTCATGACCCGAGGTGGCATCAATCAGAGTGTCAATACTCGGAAGAGGGAAGGGATCCTTGGGGCAAGCCTTGTTGAGATCGGTAAAATCGATACAAATCCTCCAAGTCCCATTGGACTTCTTCACCATCACTACATTCGACAACCACTCGGGATAGTTCACCTCTTGTATGAACCAGGCCTTCAAGAGTTTGTCCACCTCCTTTTCTATAGCTAGCTGGCGCTCGGGGGCAAACTTGCGCCTCTTCTGTTGAACCGGTTTGGACTCCGGAACAACGCTGAGGTGGTGGACCAAGAGCTCTTCGGAAATTCCGGGCATGTCTGCAGCCGACCAAGCAAAGAGGTCTTGGTTCCTTCGGATGCACCGGACTATGTCTGAGCATAGGGCGGATGGGAGGGTCTTGCTAACAAAGAACTTTCGAATTGGATCCTGCTCAGAGAAGAGCACTTCCTCCAATTCATCCACCGGCTCGGACGTCGGTCGGGCAGCATCTTGGGGAATTTCCAGAGTTTCTAGGGAGAGGACTGGACCGAGGGTAGAGGTCATGTAGCACTTGCGGACCGTTTCCTGATTGCCTTTTACTTCCCCTACTCCGGCTCGAGTGGGAAACTTCATCTTGAGGTGATAGGCAGAAGGGACGGCTTCAAGGGCAGCTAGGCCGGGCTAACCCAGGATGACGTTGTAAGCTGCAGGAACATCTACGACCATGAAGTCCATCGACTCCATTTCGGTAGTAGGAGTTTTTCCAGTGGTTACATCGAGGGTGATCACCCCTTCAATAGTCACTAGCACTCCCGTGAACCCATGGAGCGTGTAGCCGGTGGGCTTGAGTCTGTCTCGGGAGAGTTTGAGGCCTTTAAAACGGCGAGGAAGAGGATGTTAACAGAGCTGTCGTTGTCGACTAGGATCCTCTCCACTTTGAAGTTCGTCATGTGGAGATTGATGACGAGTGTGTCACAATGGGGGGTGCGGACACCTTCAAGATCTTCGTCTGAGAATGTGACGGGCACTCCGAGGCCTTTGGGAGGAGGGGTGGCGCGAACCGAATTAACTTCCCTAATGAACGCCTTTCGAGAGGAGTTTGAGGAGCCCCCATTGGGCCCCCATGAATGAGGTGTAGAACATGCTACTCTTCGAAGTCGGGCGTCTCGTCGCGTTCCGAACGCTTGTTAGCCCCCCGAGGCGGGGGAGGAAGATCGGCTCGGTCCTTTCTCACGAATTTGGTCAGCTGTCCTCTCTGAATGAGGGCTTCTATCTCATTCTTTAAGGCTCGACAATCATTGGTGTCATGCCCATGGTCCCGGTGATAGCGGCACCACTTCTCTTTATCCCTCTTCTTGGCAGGGGGTGTTCATCTTCGGAGCGGGAGGTATGATCCCTTCCTTCTCAACTTCCATTAGAATGGTGGAGACATTGGTGGTGAGAGGAGTAAATTTCTCGAATATGGGGGGAGGTCGACGCTGGCCGCCATTATCCTTCTGGAGCTTCTTGGCTCCTTCCTCTTCTATTCCCTTTCTCTTAGACCCGGAGGTAGACCCCTCCAAGTTGGGGCGGTGCTCAGCTTCTTCGGCCCGAATATAATTTTCACTCCGGAGGAGGAGGTCAGAGAAGTTCTGTGGGGGCTTCTTGGCGAGGGAGGAGCGGAGGCTGGAGTTGAGGACATTGGACTGAAATGCTGCTGCAGCAACCGATTGGTCGAGGGATGCTATGGACCTGGCCTCCGCTGTGAACCTTTTCACATAGTCTCTCAGCTTTTCACCCTTCTTCTGGTGGAGGTAGAGTAGCGAGATGCTAGTCTTCTCGGTTCTACGGCTACTCACGAAGTGGGTGACGAAGAGAGTTTCGAAGTGTTCGAAGGAGAATATTGAGGAAGGGGCAAGGCGATAGTACCATTCTCGAGCTGGGCCCTTGAGAGTTGCGGGGATGGTTTTGCAGAGCAGAGCATCGAAAGCTTGATGGATGAGCGTGAGGGTCTTGAAGCTTTCGACGTGATCAACAGGGTCGGTCTCCCCGGAATAGGTCTCAAATTGAGGGGGCTTGAAGCCGATTGGTACAGGTACATCCATTATGGTTCGGGAAAAAGGAGGTCTGCTAGGACAAAGAGTCCTTCCTCTTAGCTCTTCTTCTCGGTCTAACTGACCCAAGCGCCTCTCCATCTCGTAGAGACGGCGGTAGATAGCGTCATCCCTTCGACGGTAATCAGCCGAGCCTCTGGACTCGTCCTCGTACGAGGGAGAGCGGGGGGTACGACGTCGGTAGCTCCTGGAGCGGCGAGGACTTGGCATACGCCGGGAGTTGCTAGGAGCGGGAGGAGGAGTTGGGGACCGTCGGCGAGGACTTCGGACCGGAGGAGGAGAGGGGATCTTTGTAGCATTGGTGTTGGGACGGAGGTTGAGAGCTTGTAGGACGGTCGATTGGAACTGCTGGAACTCGGCACGGGTGATGGGTGCCTCATCATTCCTAGGCTGTTGCCGACCTGCAGGGGAGTGTGGTCTTCTTCTGTGATGCTCGGGGGACTCTCTCTGCCCCCTTTGGGTAGGGGACATTCTGTATTCTCGGCGGTGAGGAGATCACTCATCCTGACGATGTTGGCAAGAGGTTCCCTCTCGGGCCCGCTTTTCATCCAGACAGTGGCGAAGATCCTCGTCCTTCTGCCGATTGAGGAAGGTGTTGCGAAGATCGGAAGCTCGGGGATTATGTGAGGCCATAGAGTCCGAAGAGGCATTGTGGATGGAGACGTGGTCCGGATGGAGAGGCTGTTTCTGCAGATTGGGACCCTTAGGAGGTTGTTGGTTCTGAGGAGCAGGCAGGTCCGGTTGGAGTGGGTCCTCCGCTTGAGGAAGAAGTTGCCCCTGCTGTTGAGCAGGTTGAGGGGGAACTTCCTGTTGCTGATCGGGGTTGGGTCCTCGGTTAGACCCTCTGGATCTGGCTTTTCTAGGAGGCAGGGCTGGAGAAGATCTGTTCAACGGGAAGAGGAGAGGCCGCTATTTGTTAGTTTCCCACAGACGGCGCCAATCTGTTGCCGCTGAATCTGGTGTGGGGGCAAACAGATAGTATTTGTGGATTCTTGGGAAACTTGAATAGCGAACCTGTTACCTGTTCTGCTGGAGTTTGACCATTGACTCCCGCCGTTCTCCTGCAAAAAGTGTGAGACATCGGGGTTGTTCCCGGCGACTCACCCTCCGACGCTCAAGTCAGTAATCAGAAGTGATTATGAAAGAGCGTAAAACTGGCAAAAGATTGATTACCTCTTAATGGAGATGGATGGGGGGTATTTATTAGCGCCGCTGGGACCAGATTAGGAATGTAATTCCTGTGGTTAGATAAGGAAAGTAATCCCCAATCCCCAGTGAAAGGATAGATATGAATCGGGGCCGTTGATTAGGATTAATCAGAAACCCTAATTCCATCCTTTCTGGACCGGGTTTGCTGCGGGTTGAAACCTGCACCCAGTTGTGGTGGATCCATTCGCGGGTGAGTGGGTCTTCGAGGGAGAGAACCAGTACCCGCTTTCTAACCCGTTGGTTGGTGAAATTACCGTTTCACCCTTGGGCTTCAAGATTCGTGCCCGATTTGGACGGTTCCAATTTAACCCCATTTTTAGCCATATCAGCCACAAAATAGAGTCAAAGTCAAAACAGATAGATTGATTATTGAGAACGAAGAACAATACATGGTTCAGGAAAAACAGAATAGTACAAAATGAATAAATACTTAGGAAAAGAAAATACATCCAAAATACAAGAAATGGAAAACAAGGGTTACATCTCCTATCTGAGACAAAACACCCCTTGCCGAGATGAGTCCGAAATCCAAAACCTTGGTATCCAGCTGCAATGGCTCTGCGTATCTTTGTAAAACTTTTGCCAGCACTTACAACATCCAATTTATACCATAAGAAAGTGAAATATGAGTTAAGAGAACAATCTGATTGAAGTTGAATTTGGAAAGCAATTAACAGTTCCAGCAATCAGAACTTGGTAAATAATTTACTTATTTATACTACTTGATATGGATAAAAATAGAACCAAATCAGGATCGTTCAAATCGGGCATGAATCATAAAACTCTTAGGGATAAAATGGTAAATTTCGGCAGATACAAGCCCATAAGAGAAAGTTGAGCCTCTTTAAAGCCCAATAACTCAAAATCGGCATACCATACTGGGTTGGCATAGTAGCCCATTAAAGGAGTCCAGATTCATCCAAAGAAGTTAGTTTCAATTCTCTATCTCCAGAGAGTATCTACTTCTACTCTACATCCATAAGAGAGGTTTTTAAAAACTCTAATTTTTATTAATAAAAGAGTTATAACTATTTACATGGAAGAAGATAACAAACCTTGCCACAATACCGGGAAGTATAAATAAATCCAATATCTTGAAACTGGCCCTCAGCGACTATAAATTACCTTTTGACCTCTTCAGAAACAAGATATTCACAATTTTCACTCGCAAAACTCTATACATAGTGAGTTTTCTGACTTGGGCATTAAAGGGTCTGTCGCCGGGGCCAACCCCGATGTTTGAGGCTGTTTTGCATGTCAATCGGAGCAACCACAACCATTCAGATCAGATCCAATAGTCCACGTAAGTCAGATTTCAGAGTCAATAATAGTTTATGGCGATCAACGCCGACGAAAAGCAAAGGTCAGATCTTTTATTATTTTTCATAAAAAGAACTCACAATATGTGTTTGCTCCCACACAGAAAATCGCAGTAACACTACTCTATAACGTACGAACTCAAGGAATATTCCCTAGATTTTGTTCGTCAACTTTGCCCGTTAATGAAATGAAATGCAAGTTCAATAAATAAGTGTAAAATATATGAGAACATGGACAATGCTAGGAATTTTTTCAAATTCACAATACAAATTAACCTAGTAACTAAATATAGTAAGAACTGATCAATTATTTTTCTAACCATAACTTGTGATTGATGTGCATGAAAATATACGGGAAAGAAATTTATATGTAACTTTCTATATATGAATTAACCTATTTACCAACTTTATAAGAACAAATCAATTTTTACGATTCAAAGAACAAATCAAAAATATTCATTTACTCATAGTTTGAGATAGCTGCACTATATATATGGGGAAAGTAACATATATATCACTCATTATATATAAATTAACCTACTCACCGACTATAGAAAGAAAAATCAATTTGATGTGCAAGAGAGACGGTATATGGAAAATATTTCACATGCAATGCGACAACAACAACAAAGTCTTTTTTTTCAACTTGTTAGAGTCGGCTATATGAATCCCGGTATTCCTTTTAGGATTTATGTTCATAGAATTTGACAGGTTTTATGCTAGGTGTCAACCACCTAACGCAACCCTCCTTCTCCGGTTTGTGGCCTTCTCCGGTTTGTGGCCAGATTCTTGGCTTGGGACAGGTAATGCACATTGAGACAAACAAATTACAGAAAAATAACATACACGAACAAACACAATCTTATTTTCGGTTTTCAATCTGTACTCAGCTTGTGAAAAAATTTAGTAACATACTAACATCGCAAATGCAGAACAGGAACAGGATAGTAATGGTAAAATCTGTATGGTTAACTCGTGCTACAGAAGACTTTAGTTACTTGCACAAGGGACCCAATTTGCTTGCACAAATGATGATAATAACACTTGTAACTGCCACGTGCATGTAGCACAATGGCAAGATTCTTACACTCCTATGTGGAGGACCAAGGATTGATTCCCTCCCAGGCACGTTGTTTCCCTATGTGGGTGGCTATTACCATCTGTTTTTGTGACTGATCTGAATGGTCGTCATCTATTTCTATTTGATTGCTACGTCGTTTGCTACTATACTGTCTAGATGTAATAAACGTAATAAACACTGGAGAAGTTGATGTTGATTCATAGAATGGACCAGTTAAGATGTAGTGAAGGATAATTCATAACATGATCTGAAAGTGGATGTGTTCTGTAATAGCACAAATGAGAAACAGAGGAATCAATATGTTCAGAAGCCTTCAAATCAGAACCATCCACAAGTATATACAATATAAAACTATCACTAGAGCAATAAAAAACCAGAAATAACTACAAATTATTTGAACTTCCTGTTGCTTTTCATGCTAATCTTTTTTCAAGTGACACAATAATAAATTGACCTAAATCAGAAGGAAAGGCAAAAGAAGAAAGAAAAATAGGAATGTATAATTCATTAAATCTATGAATAATGAAACGGTTAAGAGATTGTCTACATTTCATAATTGATATTATTGATGGTAACAAGTAGCTAAGAGTGGAAGAGAAAATCAAAAAGAATGAAAAGTGCTCCACATTTTCAGGGCGATAGGAAAGGCGATTTGAGTGAGGAACAGGGACAAGGCTACACATCTCGAGCTTCTAACGCAAGGGGCCTATCCTTCAACACCTCCAAGCACTCACAGCTACCTCATCATCCGATGGCTAAAAGGGGCAGAGACGAAGACGGAGAGCGGAGGCTAGTTAGTCGAGGGAAGAGCTCGACTGTAGTAGAGGCAGAGAAAGGAGCTCAAGGCTCGCTCTACGCAGCTGAGCAAGGCAACTACAGAGGCTTCGCTCATAGGGGAGCGATCAAGGAGGGGTATAGAGCCCAGTCCAAACCCGCTAGTAGGCCACCGCCGGCTGAGGAGAGAGATGGTCGACGACCAACTGCGACCCATAGAGGGTCGTATTTGGACGCAACACGAAGATCGTTAGAGGAGATAGAGAGGGGGGGGAGGGAATCAGATCTCTCACCGGAGAGGGAGCTGGTTAAGAAGAAAGAGGATGAGGAGGGGGAGTGGATTTTGTACAAACTCAAACGCGTAAAGAAATCAGAGAGGAAGACGGAGTTGGCTAACTCATCATCTTCCTCGAGTGCATCGCGATCGGCAAAACTACCCCTGTGTCACAAATGCACGGGGAAGGGGCACACGATTCACGATTGCACCAACGATTGGTTTTGCTACGCTTGCAAGAACTTCGGCCACATCTCGAAGAGCTGCCCAAGGAGGAAGACGTCCAACACTCGAGCCTCGGTAATCCCGGAGATAGAGAAGAGCGTCGAAGAGGGGAGCAAAGCCAAGGTTGTGGTCTCGGAGGAGAGCAACGACTGTAGACGAAAAGTAGTGTCGGCGGTGATTAATCCAACACCCATCATGGCTGATTTTGAAGCTCGTTTCTCCAACTCAGTCATGCTCAAGGTGCAAACTGGATTTCCATCCATGGAGGGTATCAAAAAGTTGTTATCGGAGGCGGTTCGGCCGTGCTCGAGGATAGAATGGGATATCAAGAAGATGAAAGATGACATTTTCATGGTTTATTGCCAATCGGAGGTCATAACCAGGGAGCTACTGGCGTCGGGGAGCCTAGGAGGAGAAGACTTCTACATAACGATGAGTAGGTGGTCTCGAAAATGTGGTGCTATGCCTATCGACGCGTCGCCGGCAGTGTGGGTTCGATTGTTCAATGTCCCCCTACACTGTTGGGTTAAATCGGGCTTTCAAAATCTTATCCACAACTTTGGCTACCTCATCAATATCGACAAAAACATGCTTATGCTGTCCATAAGGGAGTATGCGAGGATACAAATTGGCGTCGACAACACGAGCTTAATACCGTCGGTTATCATCACGTTATTCCAAGAGGAGAGGTACGAAGTGAAGGTGATTGTGGAACGGAACAAGAAAGTGTCCTTCGCAGGCGCCCCGGAATACTCTGGTTTGAATTCTGATCAAAATGGAGGCAACGGGCGGGAGGTAGACGATGAACAAGGGTCGTTGGATCAGGGGAGATATGTGATCTTAAAATCATGCGGTAGGGGAGGCTCGACTAAGGAGGAGCATTCACAGCCATCCAAAAATTGGATTTCAAATCTTGATCCTTCAAAATAGCATGCACCGGATGTAGGGGCTACAGGGGATTCGGAGCGTGGAAAGAGGGATGGGATGGGCGCCGCTTCGAAAAAGGCCAACGTCATATCAAAGGGATTGATGGCAACATTGACAGTTGGGGTCAACTTGGGAGGCAGAGATGGCAACATTGATAGTTGGGGTCAAGTTGGGATTGATGGCAACATTCACAGCCATGGGATGGGCGCCGCTTCGAAAAAGGCCAACGTCATATCAGAGGGATTGATGGCAACATTGACAGTTGGGGTCAACTTGGGAGGCAGAGATGGAGACGTACGAGGTGAGGATTTTAAGGGACCAATGGGAATTTCGAAGGAATCAAGGCAGTTTGTGGGACCAACGGGTGAGCAGCGTCACATCCAGCTACTGTCTTCGATTGAATTCAAAGAAGTCGTGGAGGAGGCTATGAAAACTATTTCAAAAAACTTAATCATCAAAGCCCAAGGCCCAAACATTTCGGTTGGCCCATTTGTTAGCAGCGACAGGCCTCATGTAGGGAGCTGTTCTGGGCTGCAACTTGAAGCAGGGGTGATTGACGAGGAAGAGGGAATGGGCGCGGGAGGGGAGCGCGACAACACAGACTCGCTCAGGGAAGTTGTTCACGGTGCTACTCATGAAGGCGGGGGTCTTGAGGATGAGGAAGAATATGGAGAGGCGTCGATTCATAGAGAGGGGAAAGGGTTGTGCATAGAGGAAGGCTCTAGCAAAGAAGATGGAATTATTGGGGCCTTGGACGGGGTAGGCATTCAAACCTCGGACTCAGAGGGAGAGTTCGAGAGCATGGTTAGAGCTCTGACCCCTTTCATTCAGGATAGCGCGGTAGTTTCAGTAGCGGAGAACAAGAGCGAAGATCCTAAGAGAAAGAGCAAGAGACAGAGTGACAGATGGGGAACTAAAGGACCGAGTGAGGAAGACCTAATTAGATCTGCGGCTAAGTCAAAGGAGCCCAAATCTGCTTGTGGAGGTGAGTTTTCTATTTTGCAATTTATTTCAGACGATTTACTGCTCTACTATGCTTGTTCCTTAGGGTTGGACATGGGTAATTCATCTAAGGCCAATTTAGATAGGGTCAATATCATTAGAGATGAAGCATACAGGCGAGTAACTTAGAAAACCAGGGGGCAGAGGGGTAGAGGGTGTAGGTGTTCCTATACTGTTTTATAATGTGTTACACCTTTTGGAATGTTAGAGGGATGCGCTCGAGAGTTAAGGCGTGATTGGTCGGTGATACCCTAGCTAGGATTAGGCCATCGATTTGTGCTCTGCAAGAGACAAAGATTGTAGACCCTTGCTTAAAAGATTTCGAGGGCCTAACCTTGTTAAAAGACTATGATTGGAGGTGAAAGACATCTTCAGGTATGTCGGGGGGGATTGCTATAGGCGTGAATCCTAAGGAACTTATTATCACTGAAGACTTTGTAGACGAATTCTCCGTTACCATTAGGATCAAACGTAATGGGGATAATTGGGAACAAATGATCACGTCTGTTTATGGACCCTGTGACTTCAACCGTAGAGAAAAGTTCTGGGCAGAGCTGCGGGGTATTGGAGATAGATGGGTGGGACCTTGGGTGGTAGGGGGGACTTCAACATCACTAGGCTTACTCACGAGCACAGAGGGAGGGGGCCAAGTGATAGAGATAGGCAACGCTTCAACCTTGCGATAGATGACCTCAATCTTATCGAAGTAAAGGGGAACGATAGAAGGTTCACCTGATCAAACACGCAGGCCACCCCAACTCTAGCCAAACTAGATAGAATTTTGGTGTCCACAGATTGGGAAGAAGTTGTCCCGTTAGCGATGGTTAGATCGATCCCAAGATCGACCTCGGACCATATCCCATTAATTCTGGATTGGAATAGGGATAGAAGAAGGAAGACTAGACAGTTTAGATTTGAGAAGTCGTGGTGCTACGATTTGGGGTGCAGAGGGGTAATCGAAAAATCCTGGGGAGGAGCAACAAGGGCAGACGATGCTATCTCTAATTGGAATACCAAATTGACACGTTTGAGGAGTGATCTCAAATCTTGGGCTAGAAAAGATAATGAAAAATCAAGGACAAGAAAAGATCATCTGGCGGGGAGGGTACAGGATCTGGAAACGATCGAAGAAGACCGATGACTTCTACAAGCAGAACTAGAGGAACTCTCTTCCATTAGAGCGGAGCTTCATTCAATCGGGGTTAGGGAGGAATGTTACTGGAGACAGAAATCGAGAGTGCAGTGGCTTAAGGAGAGGGATGCAAATACGGCTTTCTTCCATAAGGTGGCTAACGGGAGAAACAGACATAACAAAATAGGGGGGTTACTCATAGGGAGGAGTGGACTCAGGAGGAGTCAGTAATTAAAGAACATATAGATTCTAACTTCAGAGAGCTCCTGGGGAGAAAGAGAGCACTTAGATGCAACTTGAGCCCAGAAATGTGGGCAAACTCGAGGATTGAGGGGAGCGAAGGCATTGAGGAACCATTCGTGGAGGAAGAAATTATTAAAGCTATCAAGTCTCTGGGTTAGGATAAGGCTCCGGGACCAGATGGCTTTCCTATCTTTTTCTACTCAATATATTGGCCCATTGTGGAAAAAGACCTCCTAGATATATTTCAAGAAGTTTACAATGGGGACTCTAAGATTGATAGACTGAACTATGCCAATGTCGTACTGATCCCGAAAAAGACTGAGGTTCGGAGGATTAACGATCTACGACCGATTAGTTTGCTGAATGGCTCGTTAAAAATCATCACCAAAGTGTTGGCCAATAGACTATCGCCTCTTTTAACAAATCTCATCGGCGCTTCGCAAAGCGGATTTGGTAGGGGGAGAGACATCTCGGACAGCATTACATCAGCACATGAAGTTGTATTCAGAGGTTTTAAAGACAGAATAGACGGCTTCCTCCTAAAACTTGACTTCCAAAAAGCCTACGACACTGTCGAATGGGACTGCGTGGATGAAGCGTTCCGGCTGAAAGGATTTGGGGTAAAATAGAGGAGATGGATTAATATGTGTGTCAGAGACAGGAAGTCATTCATTCAGTTTAACGGGGAGAAAGGAAAAGAGATAAGGTGCAAAAGAAGGTTGAGACAGGGGGACCTTTTATCCCCCCTTATCTTCACTTTTGTTGCGGATGGATTATTAGAAATGAACAAGAAAGGAATGGAGGGGGGCATTATTAAGGGGGTCAAAGTGAAGGGGATCGTGGAACTAATTTCCATTCTACAATACGCTGACGACATGCTATTGTTTGGGGTCTCACAAGTAGAAGAACTATTGGGCGTTAGGATGCTTCTTAGATGTTTCGCGTTCTGGTCTGGGCTTCAGATGAACCTGCACAAGAGTTGCATCTTGGACCTTAGTAATAACAGTGCTAACTCGCTGGAGCTTTCCTCGTCAATCTTAGAGTGCGGTACGGGGGCCTACCCTCTATGCTATCTAGGAATTGCGATTAGACTGGGGAAAATGATTCGTGAAGACTGGATGCCACTAATAGAGAAGATTGAGAGGAAACTGGCAGGATGGAAAGGTAAGTGCTTATCCTTGGGGGGGAGAATCACTCTTATCAACTCTGTTCTTAGTAGCTTCCCAACCTATTTGATGTCGATCTATGACTTACCACACTGGGTTATTGAGAAAATTAATAGATGTAGGCGACGATTCCTCTGGAAAGGATGTCGGGAGGATGGCAAGGGATTTCATCTCATGAGATGGGATAGAGTCTGTAAGAAGAAAGAGTTTGGTGGTCTAGGCATCGTTAACCTGCGGGACATGAACAAAGCGCTGCTATCTAAGTGGTGGTGGAAAATGCACAAGAAAAGTAAGGCATGGTGGAGCAACTCGTTCTTGAAATACCGGAGAAGAAAAATTTGCAAATTTGGGGGAAGACGAAAACAGGGGAAGGTTTCAACTCTATGGAAAGGAATCGCAAAGGTAGGGGATGTGTACCACGCGAACACAAAATGCATTCTTGGAAATGGTAGTGACTCTAGATTTTGGATGGACAAGTGGTGTGGGGATAACTCTCTTCAGTCGATTTTCCCACAACTGGCGTCTGAAACGAATGGGAAGGATGACTTAGTTTTCAAGGTGTGGAAGAGGCGAGGACTTAAGTTATGCTTCACAGGCAACATTTCATCTCTAGCTGAGGACCAATTGGGTAAATTAGAGTTGTTTCTCTCCACTATAGGATGTCCTAAAAAGGGGAAGAGGATGATGGAATCTGGATAAGGGGAACATCCAAAGAGTTCTCGGTAGCTTCCATGTACGGACTATTGAACGATGGGGGTATTAGGAACTCTATGGTGACAACTATTTGGAAATCTAGTGTCCCAAATAAGGTGAAAGCTTTCCTTTAGTTGGTTCAACATGATGCTATTCTATCAAAGTCTAATCTAAGAAAGAGAAATCTTCCTATAGATGTCACCTGCATGCAATGTAACTCGGAAGAGGAGGACACAACACACATACTCTTTTCTTGCCCTAAAGCGAGGTTAACGTGAAAAATTTTGGGAATAGGGTTCAACACGTACATCATTCCGAACTGTATAGAAGACATATGGGGTAGAGGGAGATCTAGTAACATATGTAAAGACCATAGATTCCTGTAGGACATCACGACTGGGGCGGTGTTATGGTCCCTTTGGCAAGATAGGAATGATCTTTGTTTTCGTAACTATAGGTGTTCTTTCAAGTTGTCCCTGCATAAAATACTGGCTCTAATAGAATTTTGGACAGGTAACTCAGCGGCAAGAAAGAGGATCAGATTCGATGGGGGCGAGTAAAGCTAGAGATAAAGAGTGCAGGCCCATTCTAGAGACTGGGAGACTGCCATTTCCGCTGGTAGACTCTGGGTGCCAGCTGTTGTTTGGGTATTTTGAGGGATGGTTGTATATTCCTAGTTTGATGTATCTTTTAGCTTTCAGCTTTGTTGTTGTACTGTACTATGTCGGGGAGGGCGGTAGGCCTCGAAGATAATGATGTTGTGTAATATGGATATTTTGTGGTTTCGTTAATTTTTCATTAATGAAATCGGTGACCTAGGTCACTTGCTTCAACAAAAAAAAACAAGTAGCTAAGAGGTCAAAAGATTCACCCTAGAGTTTCACAACTTCACTAGTCTTCTAATATATGTGTCCATGTTCTCCTGTATCTTTTAATCTTTTGAATTGCAGTAGCATAGTGTTTATGTCAGGTCGTATAGAGTCCTATGACTATGTTTGTGTATCCTATATTAATTTTTGCTTGCGATTTAAACAAGACCATGAAAATTGATGATCCACACTAGCTCAACTCTCAACCTGATTGGTTTTAAGCTGTGTGGTTAAGTTCGAGGCTTTCCAGCAGAACGATAGTTGCAAAAACTAGTCCTTACAGCAATAACGTTTCTTTAAGCAAAATTTTGACAGAGGGATCCTAGATCCAGTAGACTAAATTCTATAGTGACCAATCATATGAAATGTTTACATAAACTTCTGAATTTCATGCAAACTAGGTTTGCTTAAGAAAATTAATTATCTCTAAAAATTTGTGCTAAAATAAAGTCTAGGAATACAAATTATATGCAAGTCAACTGAGCAGTAGACTAAAATTGAACCAAGAAAAAGTGGGCTGAATAGAAAGCCAAGGGAAATGTGAGCTATTTGATCGGATAAAAATATACTGCCCTTTAAAATAGGAGTCAAGGTTGGATCATCTCAGATTGATTAATACATTGCATGTTTAATATTAAAAAAACAGTGAAAGCAAATACCTTTAAATAATTATATATACAGGATGGAAATAAAATTTCCTCACAAAAGGTTGTATTTGAGTTCTAATTTAGTTATCCTATTTATGCAGCACTTCTCATTAACTATAGATAAATCTTTTCAACAATCACTAACCTGCATGTTTTACATTATCTATCTTGCAACAACTTTTAGCTTTAATTGTAATCGAGCATACAGGTCGCACGCTAATTTGATCTAAATTTCAGAATGTCTTCAGTAGTATTTAGTCATATTCCAGGAGTTATTTCTTTTCTATATTCTGCAGACATCATTACTCATCAAGGATGCATTCTGCAGATTCTACTACCACAAGAGCAGATAGAATTGCATGTAAACTACTGGCTTCCAGAAGTAGTGAACTATATATACCTTGACATGTCTAGCACAATGGAAAGACCGTCCTTCTCAGAGAGGATTATTGGCTAGGGATGGTCCCTGTAGTCATACCTTTCAGGTTCCCATTTAACTACCAAGTTCATTAATTTTGAAGCTTGTTACTGTAAGTTTTCTTTCAAGATTTTTTTTTTTAATCGTAAATTGCCTTCCCGTGTTTCATTAAAAAATTTAACAAAACAAACAAACAAAAATAAGGCTTATGAACTTCAGATCCCAACAGGCTGGGTTCTAGAATTCATACACCCCAACCAACAAACAAAAATACAACGAAATCTAGTCCTACTGATCGGCCACCCCTGTCAGAACAACTTTCTCGTGCCAATTTGGACTCACTCTCTCACTTAGTTCATCGCTTGTCCGCCGTTTATCCTCTCCAACCATCGTACGCTCTCCCTCATCGCCCCCAGCAGTGACCCATACGACAAGCGTAAGCACCATATAGAGACCCCGCAGGCACTCTACCAATCTGACAACTCCATGTCAAGATTGAGTCCTCGTTCTCATCCCCTCGCTTCACCATTGATGACTCTCACCGCAACCTCGCAACAAGGGTAGATGTCATACCTGACCCCTGCAAGCCCTCTGACATGAAAGAACCAAAGGCACCCCTCACTTTAACCAACCAAGATCAAAGTAGAACCCGAACTATAAAATTGTCCGACAATCGTCGCCTACACCAACTAGGACACATTTTGTTGCTAATTGTAAGTCGATTGTAATTTGGATATTAGGGACAAATTTGGATCTTAGGAACAAAGTTTTCTTTCAAGTTACACGACATTTCTTACGAGACCAATAATTTCCAAATGTTTTTAGTAGCATGCGCAGTATGATCCTGATTGCCATTTTCTTTGTCAGGAAATGATGATCACCAGAAAGTCCGTAGGATAACCTTAATGATTTATCACACACACTTCCTTCTGCAGCTAGAATTATCTCAAACAACTTGTGAATGTGCATGGATGTTCTATCACGTCAAACAATATACATAGATGTAGTCGAGTGACACTCACCTAAGAACTCTGACCTATATGCACTCATCTACCAAAGTTCGCCGAGCATAGATTCTCTACACAAACCTGAACCTAAGATCACAGCTCTGAAGGTATAGAGAATTGAATTTGAGCTTAGACTGCAAGGCTTATAGGAGAATTGTAAGGTCTTTCGTAGGTCGTAAAATGTAAGTAAATTCAGGTTTAGCCGAAACTTATTAGTCGTCAGATCCCACCAAATAGACATGAGATATGCATTAGTAAATCATGATGCATTGTGAATGTGAACTAGATTGACAAATACAAGGGAAAGAACGAAAAGGTCATATGTTCTTGAATTTTAAAAAAAATCAAAAAAATCAAAAAATAAAAAATTTTAAAAAATTTTAAAAAAAAAATCAGATATTCCAGTTAAGTTACTGCAGGGAAAATAAGACATTGCTGAATGTGTTGCGTGGACAATGGAACAAATTACATGAGACCAAAGTGGATCCAAGTCATGTACGAGGTAAGCTTCTGGCCTCAAGCAAACAAATGAAAAGGAAACCTTCAGGAAATAGTTAACAATGACCCAAGGTTTTTTCAGGACATATTTAAGTTCATAAATCATATAGCAAACGTGTCTTAGGAAAACCGCTGCTCGAATTCATCAAATGAAATAATGGAGGAACTCGTTACATAATCCTTCATACAACTCAAATCCAGGAGTCTGGAGCACTTTACATTATGGTAAAAATAAATGTTGTGAATTTTTTTTTTTTTTTTTGAAACTGGATGCTTTGACAAAATCAAGGACATTGTAATTAAGCATTCATTGTTTGCTGGTAAACCCAGTCATGATAATTTAGAAGTATCAGTAAGACCTATAACAGCCACTGTCCATATCATATCAGGGTTTAGGACCTTGGAAAGAGGCAATCCTACGAATACCGGAACCAGAGAGAATTTGAGTTTTGAAGTCTAGTCAATACAGCTAAGGGGAGAGGGATTGTACTCTTTTGCAGTTCTCTACAGATGATGATCAGTGTTCGAGCTTAATAAGCCTAAACAGAATGTGACCTATACTTCATGTCTAGGTCCTGTATGGGTTCAAGTATGCATCTATTGCCATGTAGGACATCAGAAAACTGAAAAAGAGAATTGAGCATTTGGTAATTCATGGAAATTTCTCTATATTCTGTGCGCAGGGAAAAAAATCTAATGGAACTGTGGTATTAAACCAACTAGACAGCCATTCACTCATTGTAGGTATTCAGTCAGAGCTAATGTTAAATTTTTGAATCAGAAATAAGAAATAACAGAATCACAAAATGAACTGAACGAGTTTCCAATCTTTCCTCTAATGCACATTAAAGCAAGATTCAAATATAAGCAATTTGATAGCACTTTTCATAAAAGAATATCCATGCTTATGAACATGGATACTGATAAGGAAAGCAGAATGTTTTGTTTTATTACTTTATATCAATTTATAAGTTACAGGATACTCAAGTCTTGAAGACATGATTTTAAGTGCCTTAACAAGAATATACACAATTGCAGATACTTTCCAAACAGATTTAAAAAGCAGGTAAAAGCAATACAGGCAAAATTTTGCATATCCATCAATAAACAGAAGTAGCAAGTGAAATAAAAGGCCTAGGGCAACAAACATATAACAAAGTTTGAGAGGCTTAATTACTTGTCCATGATACTAAGGAGTTGCTTTCTCACGACCTGCACCCCCTCCTCACAGATAGGGATTGTACAAAGTTCTCAAAGCACCATGGTCCAGAGAAGTTCTTCGCCTTCCATGCCTCATAAACAGCGAGTAATGTCAAATGGTCCCCTTCAGGCTGGAAAAACTTTGGCTATCTTCTGATCAGCTTGAGCTTGCTTCTCTCTTGGTCGGTTAAATATATTCTGAGTCTGAATCATAGCAATAATAGTTAAAATCTCATCCATACATCCAAGATCCACACTAGCAAGTAGCATCTTTGACAATGGCGGATCCAGAGGAAACTCTGCCATTTTTCTACCCAATTTAGTCTTAGTAAGCAGTCCCTCTTCATCTAAAGCCCCTAAGTTGTACAGCTGCTCCATAGCAGATATTAGGGCCTCAGGTGACAGCGGGTCCATGAAATCAAAAGACAACAGATCATTAATACCCACTGCCTTCATTTGAAGAGTCGTCATTATAAGGTTAATCCTTGAAATATCAGGGATGCTAGTGGGTGACATTTCATTGCGATAAACACTCTCAGTGTAAAGCCGATAACACTTCCCAGGACCAGTACGCCCAGCTCGCCCTGTTCGCAGCTTTGCTTTGGATTATACACGTTTTGCTTAGCAAATCCTGGATCAATAACATAAAAAATCCCATCAATTGTCAAAGATGCTTCAGCAATATTTGTAGCCACAACAACTTTCCTCTTGCCAGGTGGCGCAAGGTCAAAAATCATTGATTGCATTTCACTCAGCAAAGCCTATAGACAGGCAATACTATCAACTCTGGCACATCCTTTCCCAACCCTTTCATCCTCTCATAAAGAGATTGGCAAGCATGATCAATCTCTTCTTGACCAGTCAAGAAGAAAGGATGTCCCCTTCAGGTTCAGTCAGGTGAATCTGCAACACTGTGATCAATGCGGCATCTAGGTAAATCGCTCTCTGGTTGCTTCGCATAAAGGATCTCAACTGGAAAAGTTCTACCAGGAATTGTTAAAATGTTACAGTTGAAAAAGTACCCTCAGGATTTTTCTGCATCCAATGTGGCAGAATTCACAATCAACCTCAGGTCAGGCCTCTTCTTTATAAGCTGCTCTTTAAGAGCATCTTTAGTCGTTGAATGCTAAAATTTGGGTATTTGGCATATAGGAACAGGAATTTTGGGTTTGTGCTGCAGTCGTTCAAATCCAAATTTTGGGTTTCCAAACTTTAAAATCGACAGACAGGAAATCATTTCCCGTCATTCGATTTTTTTTTTTTTTTTTTTAAACAATGGAAATATAAACATAATACATTGTATAGGCCTAGTTCTTCCCATTATTTTCAAATTGGGTTTGGGACGGGAGATCATCTCCTATCCCACCAATATTTTTCTTTTTTTTTAATCGACGGACGGGAAATGAATACCCGTCTGATCATTTTACCTTTTTTTTTAATATCAGACCCTGTTAAGATAAATCAGAGAGATGAAAACAATACTGAATATTGAATTGAGTTCAACCAAGTACAATACCACCTATATATAGGAGGAGAACAAATATCAAAACAACTCTACAACCAATATAGGACTATAATAATATCTAACACCCCCACTCAAACTCATGATGGGTCAAACAGTGTGAGTTTGCCTACTAAGTATCTAAATCTCTTAACAGTATGAGATTTGGTAAAGAAGTCTGCAGTCTGCTGGGAAGATGTAACAGAATGGAGAAAAATGGTCCCTGTCTCAAAGCGCTCACAAACATAATGGCAATCAATCTCTATATGCTTCATTCGCTCATGAAAGACTGGGTTGCTTGCAATGTGCAATGTACTCCGATTATCACAATGAAGAGGAGTAGCTCCTGTAAGAGTGACACCCATATCTGATAACAGCCAACAAACATGAACAATCTCTCTAGTAGTAGCTGTCATTGCTCTGTATTCAGCTTCAGTCGAAGAACATGCAACAACTGTCTGTTTCTTACTTCGCCATGAGATCAGCGAATCACCAAGAAATAGACAGAAACCGATGGTAGACTGTCTGGTAGTAGGATCACCTGCCCAATCTGAATCAGAATATGCACTCAGCTCTAGTTTGGATGTAGCAGGCATAAATAATGAGTGAGAAATAGTGCCCCAAAGATATCTGAGAATCCGAAGAATAGCACCGTAGTGAACTGATGTAGGAGTAGAAACAAACTGACTGACAACACTGACTGCGTGAGCAATATCGGGTCTGGTCATGCATAAGTAGACAAGCTGTCCAATAATCTGTCTGTATCTAGTGGGATCAGGAATGAGCTCACCATAAGTGGGACGAAGCTTTACATGAAGCTCTAAGGGTGTATCGGCTGATCTACTGTCAGAAAGGCATACAACGAAGATAATATCTGATGTGTATTTCTAATACCATGTTAAGATAAATCAGAGAGAAGAAAACAATACTGAATATTGAATTGAGTTCAACCAAGTACAATACCACCTATATATAGGAGGAGAACAAATATCAAAACAACTCTACAACCAATATGGGACTATAATAATATCTAACAGATCCGTTTGATATATTTAAATATATAAAAAAATTAAGCGACGAAAGATGATCTTTCGTCTGATTGTCCATTCGAAAGATTGAACGGACATCAGACGAAATATCATCTTTCGCATCTATTTTTTTTCAAAAAGTCATTTCAGTTGTCAAATATAGCAAACCACAGTTTATTCCATACCCAAATTTTGGGTATATAGCGAACGACTGAAGCATTTGTTTTCCTATTTATTCCAAAAAAAGGGTATATAGCCAACGACTACAGATACTCTAACAACCCAAACAGCACATCAGTGTGTATTGTTCTCTCATGACCTTCATTAAGCATTATCACAGAGTACTGGGAAAGATTTTCATCTGCTAGAATCTCTCTAAGAAGCATACCATCAATCATATACTTAATCACAGTCTCCAGACCCGTGCAATCCTCAAACCGAATAGCATAACCCACTTCCTCTCCCAAACGACAACCAAACTCTTCTGCCACCCTCTTTGCAACCGACATTGCAGCCACACCCTACGAGGCTGAGTACAACCAATCTTCCCTCTTGTAGTATACCCAGCCTCGGCTAAATACTGAGTCACTTGGGTAGTTTTCCCCGACCCCATCTAACCAATTACAACCAAAACCTGATTATCATGAACAGCCTGAACAAGCTCTTTCTTCAGCTTATAGATTGGGAGACTCAGTCTCTGCTCTTGAATTGATAGCTTCAACCTTTGCCCTAACGTCAAAGCCTTCCCGTAAGCATCTTTTTTCCACTCGGGCATATCATATGCCGACAATCCGACACCCCTAAGCTCTTGTGCGAGATGTCTCTCACCCGTCTCTGGCATTGGATCTTCCATGACCTGTTAAGATCCTTAGGGATTGAATCCAGCATTGTTCTCTGTTGTTGCTCCCGAACTTCTCTCCTCTCTTTGATAAGAGCTGATTGTAGAGCTGCTACCCGACCCAAGGAACCTTCTGGATTCTTGATAATCTTCACTGGACACATGTCAACAGAGAACCTACTCTGCCCTTGTAAAAAAGCAGGCTCATCCTCATTAAGCTCTACCTCTAGATCTTCCTCTGCTCCTCCTTCCTCTTGATACAACAAGCCATCACCCTCATCATCGAAATTCGGATACTTCCTAACATCCAAAACACCCACAGCAATCAAATGCTTGGCTTCCCACTTCTCCAGCGAACTCATCCTTTTCAACGGCCTTCTAGAAGGCATAGTCTCATCCTCTTCCACGATCGTAATCCCCGATAACCCCAACCTCCTCGTCGGACCATTACTATTCCCACTAGAAGGATTTGCTCTAGTCGCCTCATCTTCCACACTCGTCATCAGAACCAAATCCCTCCCGCTCCTCTGATCCACATCCCTCATCGACAAACTCAACTTTCGCTCCGAAACTGAAATCACCTTCACAAACACTTCCTGGTCCCGCTTCACCGCCTCCTTCGCATTCACAACCCTCCTACTCGCAATCTGTGACACATGAACCAAACCCTCCTTCCTTCTCAAATCCTGAATCTGCACAAAACACCCAGAATCCATTACTCGAGAAACCCTTCCTTTGTACACCTTGTACAGCTCCGGCTCTTTGTCTCCTTTTCCCTCCCCTTCTCATCAAAATCCTCTCTTTCATTCCTCTCCTCCTCATCACCACTATCTCTGTGTCTATTCCTATCTATATCCCTTCTATGGCCTCTATCTCGATCCCTATCTCTGCCTCTATCTCTACCTCTATCTTGATCCCAATCTCTATCTCCATCCCTATGGTGCCTTCTCCGATCTCGATCTTCTTGATCACGATTTTGCCTCTCAAGATTCGATATTTCCCCCGCTCCCCTCTCAAGATTCTTCCTTTCTTCGACCTCCCTCTCAATCTCCCGCTGCAACTCCTTCAACCTCTCCCTATCATTCGGCCTCGACAGCCCATGAAAGGAAGTGGCCAAATTCGACGACTTGTTGATGCGCTCGATTTCACATCGCCATTAAAGAACTCAAATAGAACTCAAGAACGGTGAATTAGAAAGGCAACGAGGAAGAACAAAGCTAGGATTAGAGAGAAGGAATCCTAGAGCTCCGTGAAATCAAACAACAGAGAAGATGGAATTAATCTCAACTTCAGACATAGCTCATAACTGAGATACCCCTTCTATTTATAAGATTCTATTGCACGTGCTTAACCGAGCTACCCCTTCTATTTGTAAGATTTTATTACACGTGCTTACTACGTATATAACACTCTTATACATAAGTCCCTACACTACCACTTATTTACATCTCAACTGATACACTTCATTCTTCATCTTCATTTCCTCTATTTAGTTGTGTATCAAACTCCTCCCCCTTTCAATAAGACCTTGTCTCAAGGTCCATCAAGAAAATCACTTCAACAACAAAAGAAGGATAAAACTCAAGCAGTTGAAGCTATCAAAAGATAGAAACACTTGAATAACCCACCCAGTGATGAAGATGAAGTCAATAGAAGCTCCATCAGGAACATCTTCCTCATATTTTGTCTCATTTGATATGTTGAAAACTCCCTTTATATTAATAGCTGACCTCTCTCATAATGGGAAGAAGTGAGCAAGAAACATAAGAATCCGTCCACAAAATACAACATCATTTGCCTTTGAAAGCCTTTGAAGAAACTGATTGCTTGTTCTCAACATCACCAGTTTCTCTCTCCCAAAGATCTCTTTCTTCCCCAATATATCATGCATGCTCTCTATGTAACCTAAAACCTCTTTGCAGTTTTTCATGGTTGACATTTCTGTCAAATCTTCTAATAGCTGAAATATCATACCACCTTTAACATGCCCCCTTTCACAAAGATACAACACAATGTCAAGGAGATTGAGTATTTGACTACGAACATTGTCTCCATCATCCTTTGACTGTCCATATTGCATCATTCTTTCACCAGATTTGACTGCGCAAGACACTAACTCCTGAAGTAATGTTCGAAGAGCATTTTCCAAACATTGATTTTCATCTTGGACAAGTATTGTTTGTTCCTGAGGCTTTATAGTTTCTTGCACTGCTTGAAGGGCACAATTTTCTAGAGGAGCAGATTGCAATATAACATTTCTACATACTTCCAATGGGACCAAGTGATTGAAGTTATCTGAGCCCCTAACTTGTCTACTATTCAAGTAAGCTCTGCATGTCATCGTGATCTCATTTCCATGCCTGCGGAAGTGGTCAGTTACAAAATCTTCAAAATGCTCTGGAGGTTCATTAGGATAGTTTGTTGTGAACTGGAAGTCGAAGAAGAAAATGCCATCGTGATAAGGAATGCCAGCTGAGCAACGCAAAATTGGTGAGTATTGGAGAAATATTGATACAAGATCAACTGCCTCTGAATGTGACTGCTCAACTTCAATACCCAGAGGATCAAGGGCAACATATACTTCTAGGAAAAAAGTAGAGACAACATCATATTCTGCAGTAGAGCAAAACAAACTCTGATCAAAAGCATAGGCATCAACAACATCTAAGCCAATGGGATTTGGTACACCATTCATAACATCCTTCAGTGAATCAGGTACAATAAAGCCATGATACTCTCCTAAGAACATGTAGTTAGCCATTAAAAACTCCCCCAATGTCTCCCCTCCTCCTCTATATTCCTCCCACCAATGAAACCATTCAAGCAATTGTCGTTTAAGACCAATTGAACACCATTTTAATAAATGCACAAGGACATCATAAGGTAATCCAAATGTAGCTAAGTGACCAAAGCTAACAGTACAAAGAATGCCATCTTCAGTTTCCCTAACTTCTTCCACAATCTTGACAATAGGGTTTTGAACTTTATCTTCTCTAATTGTTATATCTTGCATTTCCTTTGGTAATTGTTCATCAAAAAACTTATTATCTTCATCCTTGGAGTCTTCTTCAGCCTTATCTTGCCTGTAATTCTCATTCTTCATTTCGCTTCCATTTTCTTCACTGTATTTCCCACTTCTCGATCCAGAAGCAGTCTTATACACATTATTATGATCTTTTTTCTTATCTTCATCAGCCATACTATAACCATCAACATATTCTATAAAAATGAAGTATAGTAGTGCCAAACCCAATTTAAATCTTCCACTAGAGAAACAACTAGGACATATATCACAATCGAATACTTTGTTGCTCTTGTATCGTTTATAGGAACAATCAGCGAAACAAATATTGCATTCATACTCTTCCATAGGAAATCGATCAAGATTAGGATTAGGAGTATGCTTACAAATGGATTTGAACGGCGGAATCTCCACCATAGATTCTTGAATTGGTGTTGATGAAACAACCAATTTCTCAATTTGATGAGTCAGATGCTGCAACTGTGCAAGAATCGCCGAAAATGGAGTGGCGACTTCTTCAAGATGACCCCCAATTTGATCGTTCAAGAACTGATGTTGAAGGTGTTCTTCACCTTTAGGAATTGCACCTAAATCTCCTAAGGTATCACCCCTTCCATTTCTTGATGATGATTCTTCGTCGTTGATGAGAATGGCTGGAGAATCGACTGCTCTGATACCAATTGATGTGCTCGATTTCGCATCGCCATCTAAGAACTCAAATAGAACTCAAGAACGGTGAAATAGAGAGGGAAAGAGGAAGAAGAGAGCTAGGATTAGAGAGAAGGAATCCTAGAGCTCAGTAAAATCAAGAACGAAAAGGAAGAACAACAGAGAAGATGGAATTAATCTCAACTTCAGACATAGCTCATAACTGAGCTATCCCCTTCTATTTATAAGATTCTATAACACGTGCTTACTACGTATAGAACACTCTTACACATAAGTCCCTACACTACCACTTATTTACATCTCAACGGATACACTTCACTCTTTATCTTCACTTCCTCTATTTAGTTGTGTATCACTTGTTGCTCTCGATTTGGGAGGGAGAATGGCGTGGATGATGGTGAGTAGGGTCTTGACAAAATAGTCGGGCATCTCGGCACCGCTGTTCTTGAGCTTCTTGTCAAACTCGTCGACGGTGTGAAACTTGCGCCCGAGATCGATGATGAACTCAGCGAGGACCTTGTCGGCAACGCCGAGGTTGGATTCGAGTTCGTTGCAGACTTGGGAGACAAGGGAGAGGTACTCGAGCTTCTTGAGGCTGTCGTTGTCGCTGTCTTTTGTGTCGGGCGTCATTGAAGAATTCGGGTTCGGGTTTGAAATCGGGGATTTTGGGGGACCAGGGTTTAGCATATTAGGGAGGGATTGAAGAAGAAGAAGAAGAAGAAGATGCGAGGGTAGGACTAAAAAAAATTGATTTTGGTGTGGTGAGAGTAAATCGAATTTGTTTCCAAAAGACCCACTTTTTCAAAGTATTTACCAAACCAACCCACTTTCGAAACTAATTACCAAAATGACCCGCTTGCTATCTATCGAGTTTAGTGAAAACATCATCGCTATCTGAAATAGCGAGTATATGGTAAGATGTTTCTCCACCACTTGGAGAAAAGTTGAAGAAAATACCAAGTTTAGACTCGCTATCTTAGATGGCACGTGTGTTTGTTCTACACTCGCTAACTGAGACAGCGAGTGTATGGTTTTGAAGAAAAAATATCAAGTTTACACTCGCTATCTGAGATTTACACTCGCAATCTGAGATGCGAGTATGTTTTTACCACACTCACTAACTGAGATAACGAGTGTCGATTGGGGAGTTTTTTAAACACTCGTTGTTTCGCTATCTCTCTCACTTCTCTCTTTCCATTCTCCTCTTCACTTATCACACTCGCTAATAAAAATGATGTAACTATCACACTTGTTAATAATGTTAATGTTCATGATGCCTTCAATAATGTAACTAGCAAGTGAGGATGTACCACACTCGTTAATGATGTCTTCAATAATGTTAATGTTCATATTATCGAGGAGATGTCACAAAGTGCGAGAGTAAATCAAGTTCCACAAGAGTCGTCCGGTTTATCGGACGTAGACGAATTGTACATTGGGTAGGAGTTCCAAAGTAGAGAGAGAGATAAGTGAAGAGGAGAATGGAAAGAGAGAAGTGAGAGAGATAGCGAAACATCGAGTGTTTAAAAAACTCTCCAATCGACACTCACTAAGCAAGTGTGGTACAAACACACTCGCTATCTGAGATAACTAGTACAAACTTGGTAGTTTTTTTCTTCAAGACCACACGCGCTATCTAAAATAGCGAGTCTAAACTTGGTTTTCTTCATTTTTTCTCCAAGTGGTGGATAAACACCTCATCATACACTCGCTATCTCAAATAGCGATAATGTTTTCACTAAACTCACTGTCTGGATCATTTTAGTAATTAGTTTCGAAAGTGTGTCAGTTTTGTAAATACTTTCAAAAAGTTGGTCATTTTGGGGAAAAATTCAAGTGAATCTTGAGCATTTGGTTTTTTATAATAATGAAATGTAATTTTTTGGCGTAGTAGGCCACTTTTTGAAAATATTTGCGATTATGGGCCAATTTCGAAACTATTAGCGCTCGTGAGCTGCTTTGTGCCACGTCAGCAGCGGCCGCTATTTTCATTAGCGACATCTTTATTTTGAAAATCGCTAATGAGAATAGTGGCCTATGTTTTAAAATATTTAGAACTTTTTGTTTGTTGTCGCTATTCCCACTAGCGACCTTAGTATATATGAGGTTGCTAATGGGACAGCGACCTCAAATGACTGTATTCAGATACTTAGAGATTTCTAGAGAGTTTTTGCTCTCATGGGAAGAAAAAAATTAAAACTGAGGTCGCTAGCGACCTTAGTATACTTCGGTCGTTATTCGCAATAGCGACCTCTGCAAGACACTCAATCTCCTTGTTTTTTGTAAAATTTGCAAAATAGGCACGCAACTAAGGCTTCTATTCGGAATAACGATATTAGTACAATAAAGGCCTCTATTCTGAATAGCAATCTTTGTACAACTAAAGTCGTTATTTGAAATAGCGACCTCAGCTTCAAAAATAAACTGATTATTATTTTTCAGAGAGCAAAAGCTCCCTAAATTTTGCTAAGTGTTAGAATATAGTTCATTAAAGGTCACTAATCACATTAACGACTTTATATATGTAACGCCCTGAATCCCAATTTACTGAATTCGAGATGTCCTTCAGGATCTTTTCGCTTTCTTCACATACAATTTTACAAGGAATTTAAAAACTTTACATTCACATCAGAGTTTACAACATATTACATTTGAATTTACACAGCGGAAGCAAAATATACAATATTTACATAAAAGAACAACAACATAATAAACTCTTGTGCATTCATTCCTCTTACATGTAGTTATCCTGCATAAAACACTGTGGGTACGTCAGTTTATTCAACCGACGATAATTATACATGGTCATCTTCTCTATGCCAGAAACAGTATAATGAATCTCATTTCTTACAAATCACAAACTGGTTCAACATAAGCATGCAAATAGGGGAACTTTTAATGATGTCGTGTCGTGATTGTGCACTTAAATCCTTAATGCAATTTACTTAATTAATTATGACACTAAATGCACACTTGTTCGAATTCTATGCATCCCATACTACATAGGTCCGAGGGCAAGCCCTTAATCGATCTTCATTTTAGTAGGGTTCAATCCCCCGCCATGACTTATTCTACTACTGTAATTCCAATGAGTATCTTAGATGAATCTATGAGTACAAGCATGTATCCTGGCCCCTGGAGTAGAATTTCGCGCCATGTCTTGACTCGTCAAGCATGCATTCTGCGACAATTCAGCCTCCTCCCTGAACACACTCCTCTTGCAGTCACCAAAACATCCCACAAGCGTGACTAGAGTCCGATCATTACTGAGTTGTGCCCGCGCCATGTCTTGACTCATCAAGCATGCATTCTGCGGCTCACACACCCGCACCGTACCCTAGCTCTCATACTCATGTTTTTCTCTCACCTTCATCACCTCCACACTATGTATTTAAGTTACATTAGAATCATGAATAAAATCAAGCTCTAGAGTTAGCCTCTCCATCATCCGGACTTATCATTTCATTTCACTTGACCACCCTGGTCTAATTCTCAATATCATTTCATTCACTGCCGGGGAGACTTAGCTACTCCTTCGTTCAATTTCAAATTCACAATATCCAATTGAGCATCAACAGCTCATCATTCATTTTAGAGTCTCACAGACTTCCTCATCATGATTTCACATTTCATAATTTCGTTTAATTCTCTCATCTATGATTCATTTACACAATTCATGCATCCATAAACAGAGTTCATTGACTTAAATCACAAGGTTCACCATTACTAACAGCAAATAACATGAATTCAAGTATACCAAAGTACACTCTGTACAGTCGACTTGGAAGAACACCAGTCGACTTATACAGTCATACAGGGTTATCATAATGCTCGGGATAGTCGACTGTATACACGACCAGTCGCCTGCCCCGCAACTTCCATGTTCACAATATTAACCACATGACAGTCGACTGTTTCACACATCAGTCGTCTGTCCTGGAGATTTCAACAGCAATATTTCTACGTCCAGAGCAGTCGACTTGCCACAAGCATCGGTCGACTGGACAGATCCATTTTAATTTGGGAATTTACTTACAGTTTCTTACATATACTTGCATCATGATATCAATTAACACTATATACCAATTCATGTTTCATAAACAGAGATCCTCTTGTTCAGTAGCGTTCACAGCACAATTTTCCCAGTTATTAACATGCTCTTTTAGAAAAATTACTCTAAACATGCATTCATATTGCTCATACTTACATACGACAATGGGGATATAAGTTTCTAGTCATCATCATGGGTCTACATAAATAGAATATCTTTATTCGAGGAACCATCAAACAGTCACTTTCAGCACGAGCACCAGTCGACTTAACCCCGAGTCAGTCGACTGAGCCGACAACTTCAGATATTTATCACCTTTAGTTCTTTTGTTTGTCTACCTTCCCTCCATCATATGTGTCATAGGGAAAAACATGCATTTAATAATCACACTATCATGGCTATTCATACACATTTTATCAGCACTTTATAAAAGTAAATGTCTCGTATCAGTCGGCTGGCTCATATGGCAGTCAACTGTACCGACAGTCTAGCCTCAAATTAATGGCATGTTCAAGCAATTCCTACCACATTCAATTCTCTTTTGTAACATGGTATCCATCATGATAATTATAGTATTACTCCTACGTTAGAAGTCCTGAGAAACACCCACCTTTTATGAAGAAAATAACGAAATCCCGCAAGTCCTTCAATATAGCGCAGCACTTCCTGTTCCTTTGCTCCACACCGAAATCTCCAGCAATGCTGCTTGCTTCCACCGAAAAGCTCCCACACAACTCACAGATATTCTCTTAAAATCTCAGGAAATTTTTAAGTGTAAAGAGAAAGGGATTAGAAGGGGTATTTATACTAGAAGATAGATAGAATGAAGGGTTGAGATTTATTTGGGAGTTGAAGAAACAATGGCTGAGATTAAATCGGAAGTTTAGAAACTACCCACACCTCAAAATGTAACCACCCATGATCTCACCCATCACTCCACAATCCGGTCAAGAAGTGTGCTTATTGCACGTGTACATAAAGTGCACGTGCAGGCACAAGCCACACTACAATATGTACATTAAATACCCGGGAATAAAAGGAGTAAGAAATGCTACAATACAAGTTGTAGAAAATAGTAGGATGGTTCAAATTCATGGGCTTAAAATCAATTTGGGCCAAACTAGTTATTTTGTAGAAATAAGTAAATTAATGCTTTATAAAACGATGTTGAAAAATACTAGTCAATAATATTGCACAAGTATACTATATAAAAATGAATAATCTTCCATATATTAAAAAGTCAGGGTATTACAATATATGCTTTGCTCGCTAACAGGAAGAGCGACAGCAAACAAAAAAGTCCAAATATATTAAAACAGATGTCACTATTCCCATTAGTGACTTCCATAATGAAGAGTCGCTAATGAGAATAGCGGTCACTGCTGACGTGGCACAAAGTAGCCCACGAGTGCTAATAGTTTCGAAACTGGTCAATAATCGCAAATATTTTCAAAAAGTGGCCTATTACAGCAAAAAATTCGATGAAATGATCAATTTTTTTTTTTTTTGAAGAAAATGAAATGATCATATTTGATGGATAGGGTTTTAAGGAGAAATTGGAAAATAAATATTTTAGAGAAATTATAAGTTGTTCTTAAAAATAAATAAATAAATAATAATAATAAAGGCACTGTGTTTAAAGTGCCTCTCTCTTAACCTTCTTTTTCTGTTTCTCTCTCAGTCTCTTTTTAACTTCTATCCCTGTTCATCATCATTCATAGGAAGTAGTCGAACAACTGTGATAATTGCATACAACAACCTCAGAGATGCTCCGAAGATAAATAAGCAATGAAAGAGCGACGTATGGCGAGGTGAACGTAACTATCACCACTGATCGGAGACGTCAAGAATGATCAGCCATATCCTTAATAATAGTTGCAGAGTCTTGTATCTGTTTTGTTTTGATTGCATCAGTTTTTACGTGTTATACACACTTTCATATTTTCAAATGAGTTGTGGCGGTTTCGAACGAGTTGTGGCAGGTTGCAAAAAGTGCACGTTGCATGTGCTGGTTTGTATTTTGTCCTGTAGCTACCAGCCCAATCTCAACTGCCTATAAATACTCGAATTGTAATGTTTTTCCATTATCAATAAATATCAACAAAGTTAGTCCCTAGTTCTTCCATCTCTCAACCCTAATTCTCCCAATTTCACCAACGATGTCGCGGCCCAGATCCAACCAGAACCCAACTCCTGACAACATGGTATCAGAGCAGGACATCAGCAATGGCAATGTCCGTGACGAAGGAAGCACGGTAACGATTGAGGCTAAGGTGACTGGTCTGAAAAGCCAAATGGCTTCGGTGCAGGTTCAGCTAGGGTTCCTAGCTGGTAAGTTTGAGGCGATGACTTCCAAAATGGATGTGGTCCTAGCGACGACGCAGCAACCCGCTCCACCCCTAATTCCACACCCTCTTGTTCCTCCCCTAAATCCACAACCACTAGTTCCACCTCTGATTCCGATCGCGCAACCTCAGATTCCGTTTAGCGAGGTAACAAATCCTAACCACAACTCTGTTGATTTTAGACTGTGTAATGAGGGTGGAAATTTTTTTAAAGCTCCATTTAAGTTGGAGTTTCCAATTTTCCAAGAAGGATATCCAATTGAATGGATTTGTGGAGTTGAACAATTCTTAGAATTTAATGAGATTCTTGATGCTCAAAAATCGAAAATGCTTCATTAAATTTGAGAGGGAAAGGGGCTCAGTGGTATCGTAGGCATATGAAACCACGAGTTCATGAAGTCTCTTGATCTTCTTTTCTAGAGGAGCTTATAACTAGGTTTTGACCTACAATCTTCCAAGATTATGGAGGAATTCTTTCCAAGTTGCAATAGAGGGTTGATCTTGACGCATATATTCAAGAATTTGATAGATTATCAAATTTTGTAAATGATTGGTCAGAAGCTCATTTTCTAAGCACATTTATAAGTGGTTTATGTGATGAAATTCGTTGGGATGTCAATTCGCAGAGGCCTAGAAATGTAAATGAAGCTATTGGATTAGTGAGAGGGTTTGAAGGGAAGTTGGCTTGTCTGAGGAAGAGTAATAGAACTCCTTTAGTATCCAAGCTGCCATTCACACCAATACCTATTACTGTACAACCTGCTAAATCACAAACTCCTTATACTGCATCAAATACTACACCCAATTTTGTTCCTAGAAAGCTGAGCATCCAAGAGATGATGGAAAGGAAAGCCAAAGGGATATGTTTTAACTGTGATGAGAAATACACACAGGGACATACATGCAAAACTCAAAAAAATTACTTCTTAGAAGGCTTAGATGAAGAGGAGAGTGAAGAAGCTGAATTTGAAGTTGTCAATGCTCAAAAACAAACCCAAATTACTCCACAACCTCCCATACAAACCACACCGCATCCTGAGATATCATTTCATGCCTTAGTACGAACACAAGTTTACCCGTAAATTATGAGAGTTAAGGGAAGAATCAATGGAAGAGAAGTGAACATTTTGATTGATATTGGTTCCTCTCATAATTATCTTGATCCACAAACAACCATCAAAGCCAATTTGCAGGTCAGTAAAGAGCTAAGGTATAGGGTCACAGTTGCTAATGGTCAGGTAATGTACAGTGAAGGGAAAGTGGAAAATGTCAATTTCGTCGTTCAAGGGGTTAATTTGCAAGCTGAATTGTTGTTGCTACCATTGGGGCCAGTTCAAACGGTTTTTGGAGCTCATTGGTTACGGTCTTTGGACCAATTATCATGGATTTATGTGTGATGACTATTGATTATAAGGTTGCAGGTATGAAATGAGTGCAAGGAATTGTGAATCCTCAATTGCAGACGATGGATGCTGAAGAACTTGTGAGGATGGGGAACTGTGTGTGCCAAGCATACATGATACAAGTGCAAGGGGTTATAGAAGATAAAAAGGAGAATGCAAATGTTTCTTTGCCTAGTCATACACCTGCAGATTTCCAAAGAGTTTTGCAAAAATTTCCTGAGGTATTCACTGAGAAGATGAATTTACCACCTCAGAGAAATATAGAACATCAAATTTCCTTAGTTAAGGGGCAAAAACCAGTTTGTATGAGGCCTTATAAACATCCACATTTCCATAAGAATGAGAACGAGAAACAAGTGAAGGAGATGTTAAGTGAAAGGTTCATTAGACCAAGCAGTTGTAACACCCTGCAAAATAAAATAATTTATTTTACATTATTAAATAATATTAAAAGTGTAAGGTTGACTATTTTGACTATTTTCTTGAAATTGGAATTTTCACGTGCAACACACGTGCAGAATTAGGAAATTTGGAATTCTTAAAATTTTATGGTTAATGATTGATTTTTCTCATTTATTTATGATATTTTAATTTTCAGATTTATTTAAATTAATTTGATTATTTTACAAATTTGTCAATTTTACACGTGCAAATAATTTTTGGGGTGCAAATATCCACTTTTAGATTTCTGAATAAATTCTTCTATTTATAATTAATTATATCCTAAATGTTAGGATTTTTTTGAATAAAGAAACTATTTTTATAAATACTTCGAAAGAGATGGGCTTTTATGTAAAAAGCCGATTGGATCTCAAACAAATAATGAAAATTTGTTTTTGCTACTTTGTGGACTGGAAAAGATTATTATTAAAGATAAAATTTATTTAAAATATATTTAGAGTTTATTTTGTAAATATTTAAACAAATATGGTATTTTTGCAAATATGAAATTTAAGTGGTCTTGTGCAAATTTTTCTTGGAAATTAAAAGTCAGACTTTTTCATTTGGAAAATCTATTATTCATTAGTAGGTATTATTTGTGAATTTTCTGGATTTTTCTGATATTTATTTGGCCTATTTGCAAATATTACAAATAGAGGACTTTTGTGCAAAATTATCACTTTGAGTACAAATCCGAAATTTTTAATTTCTGGGTTATGCTTGGTGGTTGGATAACTCAGTAGTAAAGGGATTTGGTTTTATTTTAATTTATCTAACTTATTTCACTACTTTATTAAAGGAAGGTTTATATATGTAAAGTAATAATTTGTTAAGGGATGTTTCCATAAACTTGTAAAATCCTAAAAACTCCAGATTTTGGCCTATATTATGGCCACTACAACCTTTCCTCTCCTCTGCAAAAATAAGATATATTTTTACTATTAATTTCTTGGAGTTTCGAAGCGATGATCATGGATTTTGCAAAAAAATGGCTTTTTCTAATTCTTTATTAATTCAGTTGATTTCTTCATTGAGGTGAGTGACATATATTTGTTTTTTTGTATTTTTCTAAGCATGTTGTATATGGTGATTGTATATTAGAAAGCATATTAGGGATTGGTATGAAGATATAATAAACTTTGATGATTAGACGAACTAAAAATTGAATCTTTTCATGAAACAATGCTATGGATGATTAAAATTATATAATTCATGACTTGAGATTGTTAAAGAACCTAATAGAAATCATGAGTAGGTTTTTTTTCCTTCATGATGTTGCGGTTTTGAATAATTAGTATGAGTTGTATAATGGTTATTGCTTAAAGAATAATTAAAGACTTAGCTTTTACTGTGTATACTTTGTATAAGATCTGTTTGAGGCTTTTGATGAAGTAAAACTTAATTATATACTTGTTATAATTGCATATATTCATGAATAAATTGATGCAAGAGGCTCAGTATGTACTAGATGAGTTATCAATTAAAAGGATTGGGTTTTAAAGTGAAGAAGAGGTGTGGGACTATGGGTCTGTAGATGAACAGGCCAAAGGTTGAGTTTCGATTTTTTTTTTATGTTTTTCGAGTTGGAATTGAGTTGTTTTCAATACTGAGATTGATTAGAATAATATATGGCGTATTTACAATGGATTCTTGTTGCTTAAACATACATACATACACTTACATATGTATATATATATATATACTATTTCACTGTTTGAAAAAATTGAGTCTTTTATGTGTTTTGTGAAGTTTTAAATTGAATCTTGATTATTTTTATACTGAGATTGAATCAGATATTCCGTATTATATTATATATATATATATATATATATATATATATATATATATATATATATATATATAAGTGTATGTATGTATGTTTTAAGCAACAATAATCCATTGTAAATACGCCATATTATATATATATATATATATATATATATATATATATATACTATTTCACTGTTTGAAGAAATTGAGTCTTTTGTGTGTTTTGTGAAGTTTTAAATTGAATCTTGATTATTTTTATACTGAGATTGAATCAGATATTGTACTCCTTCTATTTGATGATTTTTAAATTCTATAACTGAATCTTAAACCCTTATATGAACACATATATATCTATAGTGGTTGTTTTGAAGAAATTTTGTGAAAACTTACTCTTTTATGGATTCGATGTGGTTTTGATTTATTTTATAAACTCCTACATGTTGTACAAGTCATATTAAACCATCATAGAATTTTGGTTTTGCAAATTTAAGATTTTACAAAGAACTATAGATGTATCAGTAAAACATGCACAGAATTTCAAAACTGCAACCTGTTGGAATTGACAGTCGACCGCTTCGTTTTGAGCTGAAGTCGATAGTCAACTGTCAATTCTTGAGTTCCGAATTTTCGCATGACAGTCGACCGGTCATTCTTGAACTGGCTTTGACAGTCGACTGTCAGTGCTTGGCTGATGGTTTTTTGTGATTTTTTGTTGTCTGCTTGAACGATTTATTTCTTCGATATTATGGATTATTGGTCTACTGTTTTAGACGAAGTTTTTGCTACAAATTACAGTATTTTACGGAGAGTTATATTTTTGTTTATAATAAAATTTAATGCTTTCCTATGACTTTATAAAGAGAGCTATATGTGATTTTCAAAAGAATTGAAGTTTTGTGATTTTCAAAATATGGTTTTCTGTTATTTAATAGATTTAATACTTTATTTCGATTCTGGAATTTTATGAGTATATTAAATGGGTTTGGATTTTGTTGTTTTCTTTATATAAAAGTATTGATAATGGGATTATGAGTTTTATTGTGAGTTTTGGTCTTGATGGTTGAGTTGTGAGTCTTTAGAGGTTGAGTGGGGCCCTAACTACCGGCGGTTGAGATTTTGGTTGTTGTTCAGTTGAGTTAAGCCCGGTAGGTTACACCAACTCTAAGAAATTCATAATTTATTAAATAATTAATTAACTTAAAAAGATAAGGACAAGCACTAGATGGTGATATAATGAAATGAGAACATGGGTTATGGACCTCAGTATGACTTGCGGTGTGAGATAATCCCCGAAATTATCGAGGTGTGAGTGAAATAGTCTCCGGAATTACCTGCGGTGTGGGGTTGACCTCCGAAATTATCGGGATCGAGGCGACACTCATGGGGTATTCGTGTGATGAGGCGCTATAGCTTGCGATGTGGGGTATTCTCGAAGATTCCCAGGTGTGAGTGAAATAGTCTCCAGAATTATCTATGGATAGAGATCGACCTCCGGAATTATCGAGGCATAAGCTAATACTCATAGCTTCTCTAAATCCCGTAGTAGTCATCGTAGTAGGATTAGTTGCATAACGAGAAATTTAACCCTATTAAGTGGAGAACGTTAAGGGCTTGCACCGGACCTATATAGAGTGGGATGCATAGAATCCGACAAGTGTGCTTTAGAGAGTCAGCATATAGCATTGTGTTTTTCTTGACTTGGTTTTATGCATGTTGTTTTCTGTTTTCCTACACTTGACACTTAGTCTAGTTTCACTTGATGTTTTCATGCTTTATTTATTGTTAATTCATATTCCATTTGTTACTACTGTTAGTATGTGTTGATTATGACTTTATTTCTTTATGTTTCATTTATATTGTATTTCTTTTGATGTCACTCACACCGTTATGGCTGACCCTTGTAGTTTTGGGGGTTAGGGTTATCTCTAGCCTCATATTTTACAAGTAGGTACCATAAGCTTGGGATTGGATGCGTGTGGTAGAATGATAATAGTGCTTATGTAAATTGTAAGAGAATGTGTTGAAAAAGAAAAAAATTGTAATTCAAGGTGTTTAATTTTTCGTTGTTCTTTGTAAACAATTAATGTAATAAAAAGTTTTAATTTTTCCTATATTTGGTTATTATGTTTATGATTACATTGAAGTTGATTGTGAAAATTGTGCCAAGTATTTCTAATTTTATTTATTGAAAATTCGGGGTGCTACAGCAGTAGCCCATATACCTCACCCGTAATTTTAATGAAAAAGGTTGATGGCAGTTGGTGCATGTTTGTGGATTATAGAGCTCTTAATAACCAAACTATCAAGGCTAAGTTTTCAATTCCTATCATAGATGAGTTGTTGGATGAATGGAATGGAGCCAAGTATTTCTCTAAAATTGATTTGAGGACGGGGTACCATCAAATCAGGGTTAACAATGAAGATATTCCCAAAACTGCATTTAGAACTCACCATGACCATTTTGAGTTTGTAGTAATGCCCTTTGGTCACACTAATGCTCCAGCTATATTTCAAAGTCTCATGAAAGAGATTTTTTGTGAGTATCTCAGAAGATTTGTGCTAGTTTTCTTCGATGATATCCTGATCTACAGCCTTACTTGGGAGAGTCATCTTCAGCATTTGTCTCAAGCTCTAACAGTGTTAAGAAACAACCAACTATTAGCAAAGGTTAGCAAATGCAGCTATGGCCAAGTCTTTGTAGGTTATTTATCGCATATTATTAGTGGGGAGGGAATTGTGGTGGATTCAAACAAGATCAAGGCAGCTGAAAGTTGGCCAGAGCCCAGTATAGTCAAGGAGTTGAGGGGATTCCTTAGTTTAACAGGTTATTACCGAAGATTTGTGAAAAATTATGGTAGTATTGCAGCTCCTCTCACTAATCTATTGAAGAAGAATGCCTTCAAATGGTCGTCAGTAGCTACTCAAGCTTTTAATTCTCTCAAAAAATCCATGACTTCAACTCCAGTGCTGCGAGCTCCTGATTTTTTCAAGACATTTGTGGTAGAGACAGATGCTTCTCAAGAGGGTATCGGGGTAGTACTCATGCAGGAATTACATCCAATTGCTTATATGAGCAAGGCATTGAAGGGTAAAAATTTGATTTTATCTACTTATGAAAAGGAGGTCTTAGCTATACTGCAGGCTGTTAAGAAATAGTGACAATACTTACTTGGGAAAACTTTTGTGATCAAGACTGATCAGCGCAGCATCAAGTACATTTTTGGATCAGAAGATTAATACAAAGATTCAAGAAAAATGGATTTGGAAGTTACTGGGTTTCTCATTTACTGTTGAGTATAAAAAGGGAGTGGATAATTCTGTGGCTGATGGTCTCTCACGGAGAAAAGGTAATCAAGACACATGTTGGGAGATTATATTTGTGGTTCCACAATGGATAGATGAAGTTAAAATCATGGTGGGACAAGATCCCTATTTTCACAAGCTAGCAGAGAAAATGAGTACATGACTGTTCAATCGTGCATATTACAAAGTTTTGGGAGGCGTATGGTATTATAAGGATAAAATTATCATTAACCCTACTACAAATGTGAAGAAGTTGATTTTCTTAGATCATCATGCGACAAGTTCAAGTGGGCATTCTAGTTTCCATAAAACTCTTCATAGGATCATGAGAGCATTTATTTGGGAAGGTATCATACAAGATGTTAAGCTTCTGATAAGGGATTGTTTAGTGTGTCAGTGCAACAAACATGAAACTCTATTGCCTGCTAGATTGCTTCATCCACTTCCAATTTTTGACAGAGTGTGGGAAGATATATTTATGGATTTTATCGAAGGATTACCCAAAAGTAGTGGGAAGAATGTTATAATGGTAGTCGTTGATCGATTATCTAAATATGCCCATTTCATTGGCATTTCTCATCCTTACACAACTCAATCTATTGTGCAAATATTCATTGAGAATGCATACAAGCTCCATGGTAGGCCCTGTAGTATTGTCAGTGACCAAGATCCCATCTTCATAAGCAAGTTTTGGAAAGAATTCTTTGCACAGCAATAGTGTAAACTGCAGTAGTCAATGGCTTATCATCCGCAGAGTGATGGCTAAACAGAGATTGTGAATAAAGCATAGGAGATGTATTTGAGGTGCATGTGTGGCCAAAAACCAAATGAGTGGAGCAAGTATTTGGGATGGGCGGAATTTTGGTATAACACTAGTTGGCAGGTTTCAACTGGTCTTACTCCATTTGAAGGGGTGTATGGGCATCCCCTCCCACTATTTTGTGATACATCCAAGGGACTTCAGTAGTTCCTGCAGTTGAGGAAGGCTTGTTATCCACAGATTCAATTCTACATCTGTTGAAGGAGAATATGGCAAAGTCACAAAACCGAATGAAGTTTTTCGCAGATAAAAGGAGAACGGAGAGGGTGTTTGAAGTGGGAGATATGGTGTTACTGAAGCTGTAACCATACAAACAAGTCATTGTAAGAAATTCCACTCCTCAAAAACTTTCTTCAAAGTTTTTTGATCCATACCGAGTAATAGAGAAGATTGGATCAGTTGCTTATTATTTAGACCTTCCTCTAACAACTAATATTCATCATGTTTTTCATGTGTTCAAACTTAAGAAATGTCATGGATATCACCTGCCTAATATCTCCTCTGATTTGCCTCATTGGTGGGTGGATGATTCTAAAGTAGAGGAGCCTGAGCTAGTGTTGGATCGCAGGGTTTTTAAGAAGAACAACAGGGTGGGTATACAACTCTTGATTAAATGGAAAAACTCTAGAATAGAGAATGCATCATGGATGGATATAGATGATTTGAGAGAGAGAGATTTTTGTCCTTCGAACTTGAGACAGGTTCGTTTTCAACGAAAGGGGAATTGTCATGGGCGTCGGGCAGTCACCACTAATCGGAGACGTCGAGAATGATCAGCCATGTCCTTAATAAGTTGTGGCAGGTTTTAAGAAGAACAACAGTCTTGTATCTGTTTTGTTTTGATTGTATCAGTTTTTATGTGCTGTGCGCACTTTCCTATTTTCAAATGTTGTGGCAGGTTGCAAAAAGTGCACGTTGCACGTGTTGGTCTGTATTTTATTTTGTAGCTACCCCGCTGAAGCCTATAAATACTCAAATTGTAATGTTTTCCCGTTATCAATAAAAATCAACAAAGTTCTTCCCTAATTCTTCCCATCTATCAACCCTAATTCTTCCAATTTTACCAACGATGCCGAGGTCCAAATCCAATTGGAACCCAACTCCTGACGGATCCATAATTGGATAAACATCATCAATCAACAATATAGATACTTGCAATAATAAACTTATGTGTCAAGTTTTTGCTTGTTCACTTAATTAATGACTAACAGTGATTGGCTGAAGTACAAAATTTTCTCACTCAACCCCTTTGACATTTTAGATCTTTTACATTCTCTCCAGTCCCGGTGCTCACCTAATATTCTCTCCCGATTTTAGTGGGTGATTTTAGCAGCATTTTTAGTGGTAGATGCTAGGTTTTTTTTTCCTTCTTTTTTTTCTTTCCCTTTTCTTGGAAAATGTGGTAGAAGCTAATAAGTGAAAGGTTTCATGCAGTGGAAGGGAAAAAATGTGGTGGAAGCTCGTAAGTATAAGGTTTTTCTTTCCTTGTCTTTCCCTTGTCTTTCCCTTTTTCTTTTTTTTTGAAAATAAGGGTAAAAAGTTTTCCGCATGACAAAATGTAGGAAACTAGCAATCAGGTAGGCTGTCATGGCTTTGTTAAATTGGAAACATACATTCAATTGACAAATTTTGAATACCTAAGAGGTATTCTTATCATTACTCAAAAGAATATAAATAAGTAATAAATGATGAACAAGAAATTACACAGACTACAGTGAACTACAACCAAAATTAGAACTATCGAGATTAGAACCGTAGTAGGTTTGATATGGGCTGCAATGCTTGAAGCCATGGCCTCTTGTTTGCAGGCAATGTAAAATTGAGCTCGAACATCTCTTTGCTACTGTTTCCACCTTCACAAAAACCTACCAGCCGAGCCACAATATCGGCACTCTCTTCAATGTGAGCTCGGTCATTTGGATTGGTCCATAGCTTGTTTACCAGTTGAAGCTTCCTTTGCTTCCCTTCTAGAGGGATTTGCCATTTTATGTACAGCCTTTCTCGTTCTTCTTCAGTCAGTTGCGAGTTCATCCTTTTGGAAAGGAACTCTCTTTCTTGCTTCAATGCTTTGATGCTGCACGCAAATCAGTGATATGAAGAATGATTCTCAGGACAAACTGAATTTTAGCAATAAAGAAAAATAGAGGAGGGGGATAAGGACATGTATTTGACAAGTTGAATAACTTTATGCTAAGAATCGACATTCATATAGGGTACACTAATACCAATTTCTCGGTTTTTTTACGTCTACATAGAAGGAGATGAGGATTTTGATTTTGATTTTAATATTAAAAAATGATCTTGTAGGATTCATTTGAGGTTGATGATTTTGTGCGCAAGTCCTGATTCCCAAGAAATGGACAAGACCATTTCCCTTTGGAGCATGCAGCAGCTAAAAGCCTCAAAGCCAAGTGTAAAATCCGAGCTGCCCAGATGCCAACACGAAAGGACAAAATGGGGCCAGCCGACAAATCCAGTATTCTCAGATCAATAAAAGTAGTAATGGACCAGTTCATCATCTATAAGCTACAAAAACGCAATCAAGGTGAAAGTTCTTCACACAAAAAATCAAGGTAGTTTTCCTGATGAGGACAATAATTTTATTTAGTTTAGGATTTTACTTCAGTACCATATTTGTTTTTGGCAATATAGCCATATGTAATCTTTTTTTTTTATGTATTTGAGATTCTGAAAATATTTTGAGATTTGTATCAAGATGTATTTTGAACCTATTTATAGGCCTTAAGATTAATGAGAAAGTATGCTATTCTTGATTAAAATTATTGTGTTGAAGTTTTGTTCTTCATCTTCTCCTTTGTGTGATACAATTGAGATCCAACTTTAGGGTTAGTAATTAACTCTAAAATCTATCCTAAAAAAAAATCCCCCAAATCAATTATACCCTAACCCTAATTTCCCAAATCATAAAATCAAGCCTAACCAACCCACTCAGCCGTCTTCTTCCTTCACCCCAATCCTGACCAAAAAAAAAGAAAACCCTAACCCTCCTTCAGATCCCATCCCGATCCTCTTCCTCCTCTCCTCACTTCTCGCTCTCTCTCTGTCTCCCTACTGTCGCAACCCTCTCTCCGTCTCCCCACTGTCGCAACCCTCCGACCAAACCCCTCTCCCCACTCACCCTTGAAATCTCCATCGTCCCCTTTGTTCGTCGTCACCCAAATCCCCGGAACCCAACGCCCCGATCCTACCAACACCCGGCCTCCTCTCTTCCCGTCAACACCCAAGCACCTCCGGCGTTGTCCTGCGTCGCCCTAGTCGATGCCGCCCCCGGCCACGTCGATCAGATCCGCGGCTCCCTTAGTTGCAGTTGCTGCCAGTACTCTTGATGTGTTGCTTCCATTGCTGTTCTTTGAGTGTTGTGCACTTCATTGCTATTCAACCCAAGATCTACGCTGAGTCTTCGAACCCTCGGTATACTTTTTTCACTTTTAAATATTTGTGTTCTACTGCTCTATTATCTATTATATTATCTGATTTGTCCGTCGTCTACAAAAATAATTGAGATTGAGTGTTCCACATACTTGATTAGAGCACGAATCGATATTGAATCTTTTACTTGCTGAGAACACTTAAGGATTTAATTATTGATTGTTATCATTGAATTATTAATTGGGATTGTTAAACGTGATTCAATTCTTGAAAATTCATCAAACCAATTAATTGTTTAAAATCTCTAACTTTAATCCGCACTACATGTTGGTAAAATTAATCCATTAAGAATGTTGAAAATTTCTATTTAGGGTTAGTTTTTACATCATTTTGGTATCAGAGCGAATGTTCTTAAAACCCTAGTTCTTACATCATTTAGGCATTATTTTGCATTCATTTAGGATTGTGTAGTCCTTTATTTTTCTTTCTTTTATTTTAGGTCATTTCAGATTCATTAAAAAAAAATTAGGACACACGACCCCTAGTTTTCACTTTTGGTGAATGCGTCTTCGCAGCACCATCACAGATCCTGAAGAGCCTTTCTCATCCCTTCCAAATCACCCAATTAGGAACCCTAACTTCTCCGACCTGAAATGGACAACTCTGATATCTCCGTTATCCTAGCTGTCATTCAAGCAACTCTTGCCAATATCAATCAGAGACTTGAGAAAGTGGAGTTAAATCAAACCATTGTCCCTGAGCTTCATGTCCATCGTCAGATCCCTCAAGGGAATGTTCGTGACGATTAACATCAAGAACATGACCCTGACGAACAATATAAAAAGAACGTTAAGGCTGACGTTCCCCAGTTTGAAGGCCACATGGAACCCCAAGCTTACCTCGATTGGATCAGTGTCATGGACCACTACTTTGTGTGGTTTGACATGAGCGAAGCCCTGAAGGTTAAATTTGCCACTATGAAATTGACGGGTAAAGCTCAACAATACTGGACCAATCTTGAACATACCCGCATAGGCCAAGGCCTGGCACCCATAGCCACTTAGGAAGCCATGAAAGAGAAGCTCACTGAGAGATATGTACCGTTATCGTTTCACACCCGATTGCTAGATTCGTGGAACCAACTTTATCAAGGAAGTAAATCCACACAAGAATATGTTGACAAATTTGATAACTTCCTTATTCGGTACAATGCTTTAGATAAAGAGAGCGAAGAACAAACTTTCTCTAGGTTCAGGACTGGATTACGAGTCGACCTTAGGAACGAGCTAATTCATAAAAATGTGGACTCACTAGCAGCAGCTTATGTCCTGGTCCTCGATATGGATTCCCTTAAAGCTAGTTCCCATTATAGATCCAGCGATTCGAGAGATCATTCCCCTAGAATGACCCTTCCTGATCCCTATAGACCTGAGCACTCTTCTCCTCAATACCCCAACAAGTTTTACCCTAGCAAGCCTACATCAAATTCATATCCACTTAGAAATGACAACACGGGTAAGAACACTGAAAGAGACTATTCTAAGATTGATCATCTCACTAAGTGCTATAAATGTAAGAGATACGGCCATGTTGCTGGCAACTATCCCAGCCCAAGTAGGATCAATATAGTAGAGAGTACCGCAGTCATCGCTAATGAGCCTGACAATGAGTTTACCTATGACCTAATGTAAGTGATGACTTTGATGAAAAAGAGAATGACCAGTCTCTCAATTGTATTCAGTCTATCCAGTCACCTCCATTGAGTGTACCTGAGTCATCCATCATTTTTCAAGTCACTTGGCAGCCTATAGATTTTTTCCAGGTGTTAGAACATCCTAGAGTCACAAAGTCTGCACCCACATTTGCATATCACATTCATGACTTGCATAAAGAAATTTCCAAAGAACTTAATGAGAATAATTTTAACTACAAGTTAATAGCAGATACTAGAAGAAAATTTATAACTTTTGATATTGGTGACGAGGTGATGGTTCGGATTCATCCGGAACGGTTTCCTATTGGACCCGTTAAGAACTTGAACATACGTGTTGCAGGCCCATTTAAGATTCTACATGCAATCAATGATAATACCTATGTCGTTGACCTTCCTGAAGGTTTTGGCATAAGTAAGACATTCAATATTGAGGATCTAGTACTTTATGAATGCTTAAAATTCAACCCTAGAAATTTTCTTATAGATGAGCCTACCCTGCAGCCTAATGGTGAGATTTTCACATTTACCCCTTTACCTGATACTATTCACCCACCGACAGAAGAATTGAATAATATTTTAGATGATCATGTAATCTCCACAAGAGATGATGGTATGCACAAGTATTTGATGAGGTGGAAAAACAAGCCGAAGGCGGATGACACTTGCAGTGATCGTGAGGGGCTCCCGCAACTAGATCCAGATCTTTTGAGCACCATGATAGGATCACTTGTTTTGACTCGACTGGGTCGAGCTCTCTCCCACCCGGAGAGAATGATGAGGACATCAATTTTATTTAGTTTAGGATTTTATTTCAGTACCATATTTATTTTTGGCAATTATAGCCATATGTAATCTTTTTTTATGTATTTGAGATTCTGGGAATATTTTGAGATTTGTATCAAAATGTATTTTGAGCCTATTTATAGATCTTGAGATTAATAAGAAAGTATGCTATTCTTCATCTTCTCCTTTGTGTGATACAATTGAGATCCAACTTGCTAGGATTTGTGATAAATCCTAATACAATTTTAGGATTGGTAATTAACTCTAAAATCTACCCTAAAAAAAAATTCCTCGAATCAATTATACCCTAACCCTAATGTCCCAAATCATAAAATCAAGCCTACCCACTCAGCCGTCTTCTTCCTTTACCCCAATCCCGACCAAAAAAAAAAAAAGAAAACCCTAACCCTCCTTCAGAACCCATCCCGATCCTCTTCCTCCTCTCCTCACTTCGCACTCTCTCCGTCTCCCCACTGTCGCAACCCTCCGACCAAACCCCTCTCTCCACTCACCCTCGAAATCTCCACCGTCCTCTTCCTTTGTTCGTCGTCACCCAAATCCCCGGAACCCAACGCCCCGATCCTACCAACACCCGGCCTCCTCTCTTCCCGTCGACACCCAAGCACCTCCGGTGTTGTCCTGTGTCACCCTAGTCGACGCCGCCCCCAGCCACGTCGATCAGATCCACGACTCGCTTAGTTGCAGTTGCTGCCAGTACTCTTGATGTGTTGCTGCCATTGCTGTTCTTTGAGTGTTGTGCTCTTCATTGCTGTTCAACCCAAGATCTACGCTGAGTCTTCGAACCCTCGGTATACTCTTTCCACTTTAAAATATTTGTGTTCTACTGCTCTATTATCTATTATATTATCTGATTTGTCTGTCGTCCACAAAAATAATTGAGATTGAGTGTTCCACATGCTTGATTAGAGCATTAATCAATATTGAATCTTTTACCTGCTGAGAACACTTAGGAATTTAATTATTGATTGTTAACTGGGATTGTTAAACGTGATTCAATTCTTGAAAATCCATCAAACCAATTAATTATTTAAAATTTCTAACTTTAATCCGCACTACGTGTTGGTAAAATTAATCCATTAAAATTCTTGAAAATTTCTATTTAGGGTTAGTTTTACATCACTTCCCTTTCCCTCAGAGACAGGATCCAAACTGAACTCAGGGGATAATGAAGATAGATCATAGAAGGGAAGATGCCTCAACAATAAGAAGGGCTTGAATTCCCAAAAAAAAGGGCTTGATGTTCTAAGGAAGAGACTGGAGGAAATGAAATCAGAAAGAGCAACATTACCATAGATGCATTGCATAAAATAGATGGAGGCAGGTTCCTGAAAGGTTGTGAGCTCGATGGAATTGGATAGGGGTGTTAGGTTTATGTCTTGCATACGATGTTGGATACAAAGACGATAAGACGATGGAGGGATCGAGTGGAGACGGAGTAGAGAGAAGAAGGAAATAGTCAGCGGCAGCAGCAGACTGAGTGCGGTCGACCGACCCCTGTATAGTGTCTTCCTGCAAGGAAGACAGTCGACCATTTGTAGCGCTGATGGGTTTTGGGTTTGAGTCCGGCTGATTCGTTAAAAGCCCAACTTGCTCTTCAAGTTAGATCATGTAGCTCTTATCGTAGGGTTACCTCTTCTGTAATATCCAATGGCTATTGTAACAAGATATCAACTTAGGGTTTTTCTCTAGATCTATAAATACAATGTAAACGGCTCCTAGAATGAGATGATTCTATTGAGATCCAAATAGAAGAAGAGTCTTCATATGATAAGGTGAGAGTGTCTTCATTGTAAGCAGCAACCAAGTTCCAGTTAGGCTAGAGAGAGAGGGGCATGGTGAGAATTATAATATTCTTGTATGTTCTCTAATTGAAATAATATCTTGATTCTTCCTCTGATTAAGGCAAAAGCCCCAACCGGGACAATTCTTGTGTGCTTTGTGTGATTGGTGCGATCTAGTTTTGCTTGGTGGTTTGTGTTGATTATGTCGAAGACTCAACAAGATCCTCAGTTTTTCTAACAAGTGGTATCAGAGCAATCAGGTTCGTGGGTTTGTTCGAGTTCCTTAGAGGAGATGACAAATCAAAAGACGAAGATCAAACGGTTTGACGGTAAGATCAACTTCAATCTATCGAAGGTGGACATGTATGATGTTTTGGTTCAAAAAGACTTGCACCTTGCCTTAGAAGAGAAGAAGCCAACCGACATGAATCAGGAGAAGTGGAATGAGATTTGTTTGAAGGCCTTGAGTTTAATCCGGTTGCAATTGACGGACGAAGTCAAGTGTGGCGAGTCTGTGGGCAAGACTCAAATCTGACTACTCGGGGTCGTCGTTGCTAGATCGGATGTATTGGAAGAGGAAGCTGTTTAGGTTCTCAATGAAGGAAGGTCCCATCTTCAAGATCACATTGTGGAGATTAATGTTAATAATCTTAGCGAAGAGGATAAAGCTTTCAACTTGATATATTCACTGCCAACTTCTTATCACCACTTGATAACTACCATGTTACACGAAAAGTCATCCAAGGAAACACTTACAGTAGCCGGGGTGATTAAGGGTCTGAAGGAAGATGAACTAAGAAAGGAGACTCATAAAGAAGGGTCTATTTCTACAGGGTGCTTTGCAATGGATGGTGATGCTTCAATTGGAAGGGATGCGGCACACAAGGACAAGATTCGTTGCCACTATTGTAGGGGAATTGGGCATTACAAGAGAGACTGTCGCAAGTGGTTGAGTCAGAAGAGTGCTACTAAAGAAGGTGAACAAACTCATATAGTCATCACAACTAATTCAGGTAAACCAACTAGGTATGAAGATCTATGTCTTCTTGTTTCAAGTTCTTCAGATGTAGATTCAAGTTGGTATCTTGATCCGGGAAGTTCTTCTTATATTTGCTCCGAGAGGAAGATATTTTCTACTTACAAGTCGTCAACAGGCCGTAGTGTGAGAACGAGGAGTGGTGAGATTTGTGAAGTAGTGGGTGAGGGAACAGTTGAATTGGAGACGCCAGATGGTAACACCAGAAGAGGTTATTCATATTCCTTCGATACAGCAGAATCTGATATCATTGGGGACTCATAATGCTCGTGGCTGCATGTTGTGAGGTGGAGTTTTGACAGTTTGGGATAGTCGTCGTAAGGTAATGAAGGATAAGAGAGAAATTGGGCAGGGTCAGCACAACCTCAACCAGCTTTGTGGGAGCAGGAAAACTTGGCCGAGTGTATGGAAGCTCATTGTTCCTAAAGCATCTACTAGTAAGCCGTCACTAGAATTATCGCATCGAGACTGCAACATGATTACATCTACAGGGGTGTAGGTGGAGTTCGTGTGGAGGGTGGCACCTCCATGATTACATCTACAGGGGTGTGCCCTTGAGGGGAGCATATAACTGGAGGAAAACAGGTGGAGGTTTGTTCAGCTAGCAGAAGAAGCCAAACAAACGTGTTGTTTAAAAAGCGGAGAAGAAAGGTCTAGAAGAGTTTTCAATCACATAGGTATGGTGGATTCATGCGTATGCAATCCAAGGTGGAGATTGTTGGGTTTATGTATTGCATACGATGTTGGATACAAAGACGATAAGATGATAGAGGGATCGAGACGATTGGAGATGGAGTGGATGCAAAAAGGAAATAGTCAGCGACAGCATCAGAGGAAGGTTGCGATCGACCGCAACTCGACCGACCCCTGTACAGTGTCTTCCCGCAAGGAGGACAGTCGACGGATTGCGGTGCTGATGGGTTTTGGGTTTGAGTCTGACTAATTCGTGAAAAGCCCAACTTCCTCTTCAAGTTAGATCGTGTGGCTCTTATCGTAGGATTATCTTTTCTGTAATATCCAATGGCTATTGTAACAAGATATGAACTTAGGGTTTTTCTCTAGATCAAGATGATTCTACTGAGTGCCTGTAATACCCTGATTCTTCAATTAATGAAAAATTATTTATTTTGCACGTAGTGTGCACGTGCAATATTTTGGTTAATATTTTCATCAAGATGAGTAAAGATATTTCAATATATGTTTTTAATTATTTTATACAGAAGCCCTATTTTAATTAAATTAAAAAGCCTTATTCTTAAAGCCCAAAATGTAATTTATTTATTTTATTTTAGAATAACTATTTTGGCCCACAAACTAAAGCCCATGGACTATTTTTTATACAACTTGTCATGTAGAATACAATTTAAAAGACTATTTTATTTTTATACAAAATTAAATGTACATTTTTGGACCTAGTTGCATGCACGTGCACTACACGTACACGTGCAAGTGCACTTCCTTATGCATGGCCGGGAATACTTCTTTTGGAGGGAGATTCAAAAATTCTAATGGTGATCATGGTGTGGTGGTTGCTTAGATGTGGGTAGTTATTGCAACTCCTACTTTCATCCTAGCCCTCCATCCTACAACCAACCAATTAATCCTAGCCCTCCATTCTATTTGATTTTTAGTATAAATACCCCCCCCCCCATGGCTAGTTATTTTGTGCTTAATATTCTCTTCCAAACCTATAGTCTATAATAGCATTATCTAGTAGTAGTTTGTGAGTTAAAAAGATTGAGTTGTGAGTGGGATTGTGCTCGCATTCTACCAAGGAGGAGAGGGCCGGCTATTCAAGGAGGAGCTTTCGGTGTGGTGCTTTTGGAGCTTGTGTGCGCGCGTCTAGGAGGAGGTGCACTCGTTTGCAAAGGACTTTTGTTGCTAATTGTGTTTTTCTCTCCATACAAGGTGGGTAAAATTTTCCCTATTTCTAAAGTAGGATGGCATGCTAGTTTAATTAGAAAAATTGAAGCATGAAAATAATTAAGAAGAGCACACTTTAATTGGGAAGAATGACTTCTTGAATGATTGAGATGTGGACATACAAATTTATATGTGGTTCTATTATTTGAGTTGTATGTGAATTGATTAGAATCATGGATTGATTGATAGAAAATACATTCTTTTACCATCAAGAATTACACACAAAGTTAGTAGCTTGATTATACCATTTTCATGTGTTAAATAGACCCTTTGTGTTGATATGGGCATGAATAAATTAAAATATGAGTTGTATGTTAGATAAATGATTAAAGTCAGAGAATTAGTGTGAAATTTATTGACAGAAAAATTAGAATGCTACAATGCGAAGAGATGTCGAAAAAGAGAAGAAATGTAGTGTTATAATGTATAATTTGAATTAGTGTATGAAAATACGTTTTAATTATTACAAAAATTATTTTGCTCTTACTGATATGCAAATTATGTGAAGTAGTATTAATCTGGAGTTATACAGTATTTTTATGAAGATCAAATGAAATTGGGACTAGTTGAACATCGAAATGTTCTAAATAACAGAGAGCACGGGTTAAACGAATCTGAAATTATAATGTGACAACTGAGCGCGTAGCTCAAGTGGTCATATGGTGCGGTTGGGTTCTCTGGGGTGATCAGTTCGAATCCCCTGGGTAACACATTTTTTTGTCTAAAATTTTTATAAGAAAGGGTATCGGCGACCGAGGGCATATAATGCTTTCAGTCCGCCTTATGACGATTGGAGCAGCCGGCCTGTTGGGTTGTGCTGTCGGCTGTGACTCAGGGGTGCTGGGTTCGATTCTTGCTATCGGCAAGAATGAAAAATTATTTTTTTTTGGGGGTTTTAAGTGTCCAAAAATTATGAAAAAAATATGGTTATTCTCCTAAAAATATAAGGGACTTTATAAAAATGATTTGGGGATTATTTGAATAAAATAAACTATGATTTGTGAATAAAAGGCATAAATAGAACTATGGTTCTAGATATATACTTTGTGAAGAATTATAACTTACAAGAATAAATTGAAATGAAGGATTAGAAGATTATTTGGCAAAAAGAAATTTTATTGTGTGACATAATGCAATTTATTCTCATTTGAGAATAATGTGGAAATATGAATTGTGAATATTTGTTAGTGATGTGAAATTTTGATATGAAGTGATAATTGATAAAGCATATGAAATTCATGTATAGTTATGGACTATTGAACAAATTTGAAATCATGATTCGAAAAGAGAATATACATTTGAGTTTGATAACTCAACATAATGAATTTATGAATTGGAAATGCTCATTTTTGGAAATTGTGAATTGGAAATTGAAACAAAAGAGTAGCTAAGTCTCCCCCGGTATTGAAAATGAAATGAAATGAAATGTTGAAATGAAAGACCAAGGTTGGTCATGTTGAAATGAATGAATAAGTCCGGTTTAGTGGAGAGGCTAACTCTAGAGCTTTGATTTTTGTTCATGATTCTAATAAAAACTAAGGATTAGTGCATAGTGAAGATGTGATGAAAGTGAGAGAAAAACACGAGTATGAGAACTAGGGTTTACGGTGTGGGTGTGTGAGCCACAGAATGCATGCTTGATGAGTCAAGACATGGCGTGGGCACAACTCAGAATGATCGGACTCTAGCCACGCTTGTGGGATGTTTGGTGACTGCAAGAGGATCGTATGCCATGAAGTGAGGCTGAATTGCCACAGAATGCATGCTTGATGAGTCAAGACATGGCGTGGGATTCCCCTCCAGAATTTTCTGTACACGAGCTTGTACTCATAGATCATCTAGGATACTCACCATAGTTACAGTAGTAGATTAAGTCATGGCGAGGGATTGAACCCTACAAAGATGAAGGACGATTAAGAGGCTTGCCCTCGGACCTATATAGTATGGGATGCATAGAATCCGAACAAGTGCGCATTAGTGTCATGTAACATAAATAACTGCATTAAGGACTAAGTGCACAATCACAACACGACATTAATAGGGTAGTCCCTCTAGTTTGAAATGTGACAAGTTTGTGTTTGATAAATATGAAAAATTAAGTTATACTATTTCCGGCATAGAGAGGATGGCCGTGTATAATGTTCGTCGGTTGAATAAACTGACGTACCCACAGTCTTATATGCTGGTAAATGACATGTTAAAGATTAAAGAGGAATGGATGCTTAAAGATTATACCATGTTGTTGTACATTTATTTAATTGTTGTAAATTTTACTTCCGCTGTGCAAATGTAAAGTGTAATATTTATGTAAACTCTGATGTAAAGTGAAAAGTTTAAATTTCCTTGTAAAATTGTACTAAAAGAAGCGAAAAGATCATGTAGAACATCTCGAATTCAGTGTATTTGGGATTCGGGGCGTTACAGAGTGGTATCAGAGCCACGTTTCTATGCTTTCCACACTTGTACAAATTTATAAGGAACGACACCCTAGTAGTGGACATTAGAGTGTGTGTTTGAGTCTAGAGATTTAAATGTAAGTGACTTATATTTGTGTTGCTCTATGACTTATGCTTCTTCCTCCCTATTTCTAAGATGGCTGACCACTTCGACCCTGTTGGAGACGACGACTGGCATATCATTGAGGAAGAGTACCATCCTGGACAGGCAGATTCTGAGGATGAGTACTATCCAGGGCAAGCAGATTCTGACGGAGAAGAATGGCCTGAATCCCGAGAGATTACCCCACCTCCGGATTCATCTGATGACTCTTCTTCTGACGAAGAAGAACCAGTTCCAAATAGTCTGGTGATATCTCTTCAGAGGCAGGTAGAAACACTGCGAGAGAGAGTCGGATTATTGGAGGCTCAGCTGGCAAAGCGCAAGGACGACTATTCTGTTCTCAGTCATCGTATATGGGAACTCGAGAAGAGGAAGAATCTGACAGATATGCTGAAGGATGAAGTTGATGAACTACGGGGAGAACTTCGAGAAGCGAAGAGGAACCGTAGGAGTTAGACTGTAATAGCTTCTACTATCTTTCATTCTGATGTCAAGAAATGTTTTTCAATTCGAATGTATAAAGTTTGAAATTCAATGAAATGGAAATATTGACTAGAAAATTCATGTCTCATACTTCGAAATTGATGGACCTTTTACATCAGAATATGGAATGAAAGCTGTTGTGTTGTTCGATACTGGATCCTCTCATACTTTTGTGTCTCCTAAATTTGCTAAAGTGTTGGGAGTTGAACCGAAGATTTTTCTAGGCAAGATCTTGGCAGTAGCTACTCCATCAGGGAAAACTTTAACCACTGATCGGTATTATGCTGATTGCGAGATCGTGATTGGGGATCGAATCTTTGGCATTGATCTGATCGAGCTAACTATCTTGGGAGTCGATGTTATCATTGGCATTGATTGGATGTCGGTGTACAGTGCAAGCATCGAGTGTAAGACCAAGACGGTAACAGTGAAGGCTCCAGGTGGACCCGAAGTCACTTTCCAAGGGAAGCAGAAATGTTCTAGGCTGGTGGCAGCTATCCGCAAGGAAGAGACTCCTGTGGAAGTGCAAGGGATTCCTGTGGTACGGGACTATCCGACTGTGTTCTTGGAAGATTTTCCTGGGTTACCTACCCCCGCATCGTGATGTAGAGTTCAGCATCACTGTTCAACCGGGAAGTGCACCCATTTCTAAGGCACCGTATAGGATGGCTCCAGTGGAACAGGATGAGGTGAAACGGCAGATTGAGGAACTGTTGGAGAAAGGCTTTATTCAACCTAGTGCGTCACCTTGGGGAGCACCAGTGCTTTTGGTAAAGAAGAAGGATGGATCGATGAGAATGTGTATCGATTACCGGGAGCTGAATAAGGTCACTGTTCAGAATAAGTATCCTATTCCTCGAATTGACGACTTGTTCGATCGTCTACAAGGAGCAGCTGTATTCTCCAAAATAGAACTTCGATCAGGATATCACCAAGTTCGAGTGAAAGCTGAAGATGTGCACAAAACTGCATTTAGAACTCGACATGGGCATTACGAATTCTTAGTTATGCCATTTGGAGTGACGAATGCACCCGCAATCTTCATGGACTTGATGAACAGAGTTCTGAGGCCGTTCATTGATTCTTTCGTCGTGGTGTTTATCGACGATATCCTCGTGTACTCCAAGTCAGAGGAGGAGCACACCGAGCATCTGGCAGTAGTTTTGAAGAAGCTGGAAGAGCAGAAGTTGTATGCCAAGTTATCCAAGTGTGATTTCTGGAAATCTGAAGTGGCATTCCTAGGTCACATCCTTTCTAAAGAGGGAGTGGCAACTGACCCTCAGAAGATAGAGGCAGTGAGAGATTGGGCTAGGCCTACTACAGTGAAGGAAGTCAGAAGTTTTCTTAGGATGACTGGATACTACAGGAGATTCATTCAAGGTTATGCTCAGATAGCCGTACCGCTTTGTAACACCCCGCAAAATTTAAATGACAATTTTGCCCTCGGGTGTTACGCACGTGCATTTTGTACTATTATTGATTATATCCATAACGCATTTTGATATGTATTTTGAATTTCAATCATTTATGCAATCCCGTATTCTTAAAATCCCATTTGAAACAACTCAAATGCTTAATTTCAATCTTTGAGTTTTTACGTGCTTTTTACGTATTATCGATGCACGTGTCGATTTTGGGTATTCCACCGTTACGTGCAAAGTTTTTTGAGGAGTTTCAATTATTTATTTTTATAAACATGTTTAAATTCATTTTTTTAAATAGAATTCAATTTTTGTCTATTTTAATTAAAATAAATTTTCTACGTGCAATACACGTGTTTTCTGTACGTTTGAGTACATTATCATATATGTACATTAAATATACTTTATGTTGCATTCCAATTAATTATAAATATTTTTCAGGATGACAACATCAATTTTTGTATTTTTGAGATTTTACGGGCGACGCACGTGTTTCGGTGCACGTGTTTTAAGCGTATTATTCTTTCAAAATGAATTTCATGAAATTGTGTGGGTCTATTTTAATTGTGCATGAAAAGTATAATTTTAGAGTTAATTTTACATATTTATTACAAATATAAATAATTGTTTTAAAGGGATTAAATAAATAAATTATTTTGTACACAAAGCACGTGCACGTGCACACGTGCGATGTGCACACAATTTTTGGGGGACCGGGCTGTTTAGAAAGGAGGGAAATTCTGGAGTTTTGATTTTGAAAATAGGAGGGAAAGCAAATTTTAATCATGGGGTAAGTGGTGTTCATATGGGAGGTGGTTGCTATAACTACCTATTAGTTAATCTATAAAATACCCCCTTAGTCTCTCATTCTCTCATCTCTTCTCCTCCCTCTCCCCTGACATTTCCGAAAAGAAACCCCCCAAAACCAGCAAAGACTTTGTCCATTCTCCACCTAATCATCTATCCCACATGCATATATACATATACTAATGTATATATATGTACATACATAGTATGTGTATATGAAAGAAGATGGGAGTTTGTCCTTGTTGTTGCCGAAATGGAGTGGGGATGGAGATGCTCTTGATGATGGATGCTTGCCGAAATGTGGAGCTTAGAGGGTTGCCTTGGTGCACGGAGTTCGAGGAGTTTGCAATTGGAGCTTTCTTTAGGAGCTCCTAATTCTAAGAGTTCATTTGAGTACATTTCTTTAACTCTAGGTGGGTGTTTCTTAAATGCTTTCTAATTTAGGAGTAGATATGGCATGATAGATGATATATGGTTCATTTGGTTGAAATTGAATTGGTATTATGAGATTACATGCACATTAATGAATCGTTAAATTTTGATTGATTGTGGTAAATGCAAATTGCTATGCTATTCCTTAAATTGTTATGATTGCTAGTTGAATTGCTAGAATTGAAGTGATTGCATGAAATTGATGTATGTTGAGACATTGGTTAAAATAATGCAAATGTGATTGAAAGAAGTGTTTGTTGTTAATATGGCAAAGAAGTGTGGTTCTAACTTTAAAATATTATTTATACGAGTATAGAGATTTTTATAAAGTGATTTTGATAAAAGACAACAGTTTATTTGAAAAATTGATTGAATATATGTTTTGATGCATTTTAAGGATTTCATTTGAAAAATGAGAAACTTGAGAATTTGATAACATATACGATATTGTTTTATAAGGAATATATTCTGGAAATAATTTATATTTTGTATATGAAAGTACAAATCGATTAAAAGGTCGAAGAATATATTGCAAAGATGCAATTGGTGAAGTTGACAGTCGACTGTCTAACTTCCACAGTCGACTGTCAAGTATAAGAAATTGGGTTTTCGTCGGCAGGACAGTCGACTGACTACTTTCACAGTCGACTGCTGCGGTCATGAATTTTGATGTTGAGTTTTCAAAAGTATTCGCGGAACAGTCGACTGATTCCTGGTCGACAGTCGACTGAACCGTCTGTGTTATTATTGATGTTTTAAAGTTTCATAAAACAGTCGACTGATTCTTTGTCGACAGTCGACTGAACAGACTGAGATGTTTTGATGTTCGCTGAACAGTCGACTGATACTGTCACCAGTCGACTGAACCGAACTGTTTACTTTGGTTTTGAGTTTGGATTTGATTTTGACAAATGAAAGTTAAATAAGTTGAATACGAGATTTTATGATTATCAAGATTTGATTGAGTTTTATTGTGAAATGCACACCAGGATATGAAAGATGAAATTGATAAAGATATCGAATTGAATGGTTCTCATGTTATGAGATTATAAAAGAAATGTTTTGAGAAAGAATTTGTGAACAAAAGAAATGGAATTATTATTGGAGATTGATTATGAAATATTGTTGATCTTTAGAAAGAGATAGTTGTTGGAATCTAGAGGCTAGGCGAGACCCTAGTGACCGGCAGTATTATTTATGATTTTGGGAGCTAACCGTTGAGGGTTTAGTGTCTCTCGAGAAGTAGCCAGGTAGGCTGACTGTCTCTATTGTTTGACTTAAGTCCGGTAGGGTAAGCTAGCTCTAGGTTGTGATGATTTTCTTTTAAAACAAATTTTGTAAGGCTGTGATGGAAGTAAAAGAAAAACACAAGTATGAGGGCTACTGGATGGGTGTTGTGAGGGTATGCACAGGCTGTCTTCACGATGCGTCGTGACATGACGTGGATACTACTCCAGAGTACCATCCCAGTGGCGACGCTTGTGGGACGTTTGGTGTCTATGGGTGGTGCCATTGTTCCAAGGCGGAGCCTGAATTACCACAGGATGTCTGCATGATGAGTCATGTCAGCGATGGGATTCCCTCCAGGCTACCTGGACATGGGCTCATAGATCATAGAACATCTATGATACTTACCGAAATTACAGATAGATACATAGTGAAAACGTGATGAAAGTAAGAGAAAAACATTGAGTATGAGGGCCATTGGATAGCGGCGAGAGCGTATCCCAGGAATTCCCATGATGAGTCTGGGTGAGGATACTGCTCCAGAGTACCGCCCCGGTGGCGACGCTCGTGGGATGTTTGAAGACTACGGGTGGTGTCATGTCTATGGTGAGAGCTGAATTACCACAGGATGTCTGCATGATGAGTCATATCAGCGATGGGATTCCCTCCAGAGTGCCTAGACATGAGTTCGTAGGTCAGAAAACATCTAGGATACTTACCGTAGTTACAGTAGTAGATTAAGACATGGCGAGGGATTGAACCCTACAAGATGAAGAACGATTAAGGGCTTGCCCTCGGACCTATGTAGTATGAGATGCATAGAATCCGAACAAGTGTGCATTAGTGTCATGTAATATAAACAACTGCATTAAGGACTAAGTGCACCGCACAACACGACATCAACAGGATAGTCCCTTTGTAGCTTTGTTTGTGATCAAGTTTGTGTTTGCTAAAGTATTTAAGAATCGTTATACTGTTCCGGCATAGAGAGGATGGCCGTGTATAATATTTCGTCAGTTGTAAGCAACTGACGCGCCCACAGTTTTATATGCAGGATTTGGAGATACATGAAGATATAAAGAGAATTGATGCCGTTGATTACTTAAATGTTAAAGTTGTAACAATTGTACATTCATTATTGTTGTATTTTATTGATTCCGCTGCTTATTGATGTAAAAGACTCTGATGTAATTATTGTTGAAATAAAAGTTTTAAATTCCTTGTAAAATTGTACGAAAGAAGTGAAAAGATCCTGTAGAACATCTCGAATTCAGTGTATTTGGGATTCGGGATGTTACACGCTTACTGGACTGACCAAGAAGAATGTGAGCTTCAAGTGGACTGAGCAATGTGAGGCAAGCTTTCAGGAGTTGAAAGAGAAGCTGACTACTGCACCTATTTTGGCTTTACCTAGAGCAGGTGTTGAGTATGATGTTTACAGCGATGCTTCACATCGTGGGCTTGGTTGTGTCTTAATGCAAGAAGGAAGAGTAATCGCTTATGGGTCTAGGCAACTACGACCGCATGAGAAGAATTACCCGACTCATGATCTGGAGTTGGCTGCGATTATCTTTGCCCTGAAGCAATGGAGGCACTACGTGTACGGTGAGAAGTTGAACATGTACACAGACCACAAGAGCTTGAAGTATATATATCAGCAGAGGGATCTGAATTTGAGGCAGCGGAGATGGTTGGAAGTGCTCGAGGACATGCGACCTGAGATCAAGTATCATCCTGAGAAGGCTAATGTTGTGGCTGATGCACTTAGTCGCAAGAGCAGTTTAGCCAGTTTGATTATGGCTCAGAAGCATTTGATTGAGGAATTGGACCGAGCAGGTATTGAGGTTGTCTTGCAAGGATTGGGAGCATCTTTGGCTCAGTTGAGGCTTCAGCCTACACTGAATGGAAGGATTATTGCAAGTCAGGAGGTTGATGCTAATATTTTGGAGATGAAGGAGCAAGTTGGTGCTGGCAGGTTGCCCGGATTTCAAATCAGGGATGGAGTGCTGTGGTTCGGAGATAGGCTATGTATTCCAAATCAGGCGGACCTGAAAGAAAGTATTCTTCAGGAGGCGCATGCTACTCTTTTGTCGGTACATCCTGGGAGTACTAAGATGTACAAAGACATCAAACAGCATTTCTGGTGGTCAGGTTTGAAGCGGGATGTGGCTGAATTTGTGGCGAAGTGTGAGGTTTGTCAGCAAGTCAAAGCCGAAAATCAGAGACCCGGATGTCTATTGCAGCCGTTACCTATTCCGGAATGGAAGTGGGATAACATCAGTATGGATTTCATTACGGGATTGCCTAAGAGTCCTAAAGGCAATGATGCGATTTGGGTTATAGTCGATCGACTAACCAAGTCCGCTCACTTTTTGGCGATGAAACTCACTGCTTCGATGGACAAGTTGGCTGAGTTGTATGTTGGCGAGATTGTCCGGCTTCATGGTGTTCCGTCAACTATTGTGTCTGATCGAGATGCGCGGTTTACTTCGCATTTCTGGAGGAGTCTTCAGACAGCTTTGGGTACTAAGACGGATTTCAGCACTGCTTTTCATCCGCAAACCGATGGGCAGACCGAGAGAGTCAACCGCATTCTTGAGGATATGCTTCGGTGTTGTATACTAGATTTTGGAGGCAGTTGGGAAAGGCATTTACCTTTGGTAGAGTTTGCCTATAACAACAGTTTTCAGGCTAGCATTGGGATGGCGCCGTACGAAGCTTTGTATGGCAGGAAGTGCAGGACTCCTGTTTGTTGGTTTGAAGTTGGGGAGTGTCAGTTGTTTGGTCCTGAGCTTGTGCATCAAACCTCTGAGAAGATTGTTCTGATCAGGAAAAGGTTGGTGGAAGCTCAGAGCAGGCAGAAAAGCTATGCAGACAACCGGAGAAGGGACCTTGAGTTTGAGGTCGGTGACTACGTCTTTCTGAAAGTATCACCCAGTAAAGGTGTGGTTCGATTTGGCAAAGGCGGGAAGTTAGCCCCGAGGTTTATAGGCCCGTATAAGATATTGAAAAGGATCGGGAAGACTGCTTACCGGCTTGAATTACCGGAAGAGTTATCTCAGGTGCACAATGTCTTTCATGTGTCTATGCTGAGAGGTTATATTCCAGATCCGAGTCATCATTTGCCTGAAGTGCCGGAAGGTTTGCAGTTGGATCTGAACTACATCGAGTCTCCTGTAGAGATTGTTGATCGTCGAGAGAAAGTCTTGAGGAATAAGACGATACGATGGTCAAGGTAGTCTGGAGGAACCATTTGGTTGAAGAGGCTACTTGGGAGTCTGAGGAGAGGATGTTGAAGGACTATCCTGAGCTTTTTGCTTGATTGTATCTTTGTATTTTCTTTTGTTCTTGTTGTGAGTGTTGTATTTTTCTCGCTCTTGACTGTAGTTCCGGGGACGGAACTATTCTAAGGAGGGAGTGTTGTAATACCCTGATTCTTCAATTAATGAAAAATTATTTATTTTGCACGTAGTGTGCACGTGCAATATTTTGGTTAATATTTTCATCAAGATGAGTAAAGATATTTCAATATATGTTTTTAATTATTTTATATAGAAGCCCTATTTTAATTAAATTAAAAAGCCTTATTCTTAAAGCCCAAAATGTAATTTATTTATTTTATTTTAGAATAACTATTTTGGCCTACAAACTAAAGCCCATGGACTATTTTTTATACAACTTGTCATGTAGAATACAATTTAAAAGACTATTTTATTTTTATACAAAATTAAATGTACATTTTTGGACCTAGTTGCATGCACGTGCACTACACGTACACGTGCAAGTGCACTTCCTTATGCATGGCCGGGAATACTTCTTTTGGAGGGAGATTCAAAAATTGTAATGGTGATCATATTGTGGTGGTTGCTTAGATGTGGGTAGTTATTGCAACTCCTACTTTCATCCTAGCCCTCCATCCTACAACCAACCAATTGATCCTAGCCCTCCATTCTATTTGATTTTTAGTATAAATACCCCCCCATGGCTAGTTTAATTAGAAAAATTGAAGCATGAAAATAATTAAGAAGAGCACACTTTAATTGGGAAGAATGACTTCTTGAATGATTGAGATGTGGACATACAAATTTATATGTGGTTCTATTATTTGAGTTGTATGTGAATTGATTAGAATCATGGATTGATTGATAGAAAATACATTCTTTTACCATCAAGAATTACACACAAAGTTAGTAGCTTGATTATACAATTTTCATGTGTTAAATAGACCCTTTGTGTTGATATGGACATGAATAAATTAAAATATGAGTTGTATGTTAGATAAATGATTAAAGTCAGAGAATTAGTGTGAAATTTATTGACAGAAAAATTAGAATGCTACAATACGAAGAGATGTCGAAAAAGAGAAGAAATGTAGTGTTATAATGTATAATTTGAATTAGTGTATGAAAATACGTTTTAATTATTACAAAAATTATTTTGCTCTTACTGATATGCAAATTATGTGAAGTAGTATTAATCTGGAGTTATACAGTATTTTTATGAAGATCAAATGAAATTGGGACTAGTTGAACATCGAAATGTTCTAAATAACAGAGAGCACGGGTTAAACGAATATGAAATTATAATGTGACAACTGAGCGCGTAGCTCAAGTGGTCATATGGTGCGGTTGGGTTCTCTGGGGTGATCAGTTCGAATCCCCTGGGTAACACATTTTTTTGTCTAAAATTTTTATAAGAAAGGGTATCGGCGACCGAGGGCATATAATGCTCTCAGTCCGCCTTATGACGATTGGAGCAGCCTGTTGGCTTGTGCTGTCGGCTGTGACTCAGGGGTGCTGGGTTCGATTCTTGCTATCGGCAAGAATGAAAAATTGTTTTTTTTTTTTGGGTTTTAAGTGTCCAAAAATTATGAAAAAAATATGGTTATTCTCCTAAAAATATAAGGGACTTTATAAAAATGATTTGGGGATTATTTGAATAAAATAAACTATGATTTGTGAATAAAAGGCATAAATAGAACTATGGTTCTAGATATATACTTTGTGAAGAATTATAACTTACAAGAATAAATTGAAATGAAGGATTAGAAGATTATTTGGCAAAAAGAAATTTTATTGTGTGACATAATGCAATTTATTCTCATTTGAGAATAATGTGGAAATATGAATTGTGAATATTTGTTAGTGATGTGAAATTTTGATATGAAGTGATAATTGATAAAGCATATGAAATTCATGTATAGTTAGGGACTATTGAACAAATTTGAAATCATGATTCGAAAAGAGAATATACATTTGAGTTTGATAACTCAACATAATGAATTTATGAATTGGAAATGCTCATTTTTGGAAATTGTGAATTGGAAATTGAAACAAAAGAGTAGCTAAGTCTCCCCCGGCATTGGAAATGAAATGAAATGAAATGTTGAAATGAAAGACCAAGGTTGGTCATGTTGAAATGAATGAATAAGTCCGGTTTATTGGAGAGGCTAACTCTAGAGCTTTGATTTTTGTTCATGTATCTAATAAAAACTAAGGATTAGTGCATAGTGAAGATGTGATGAAAGTGAGAGAAAAACACGAGTATGAGAACTAGGGTTTACGGTGCGGGTGTGTGAGCCACAGAATGCATGCTTGATGAGTCAAGACATGGCGTGGGCACAACTCAGAATGATCGGACTCTAGCCACGCTTGTGGGATGTTTGGTGACTGCAAGAGGATCGTATGCCATGAAGTGAGGCTGAATTGCCACAGAATGCATGCTTGATGAGTCAAGACATGGCGTGGGATTCCCCTCCAGAATTTTCTGTACACGAGCTTGTACTCATAGATCATCTAGGATACTCACCATAGTTACAGTAGTAGATTAAGTCATGGCGAGGGATTGAACCCTACAAAGATGAAGGACGATTAAGAGGCTTGCCCTCGGACCTATATAGTATGGGATGCATAGAATCCGAACAAGTGCGCATTAGTGTCATGTAACATAAATAACTGCATTAAGGACTAAGTGCACAATCACAACACGACATTAATAGGGTAGTCCCTCTAGTTTGAAATGTGACAAGTTTGTGTTTGATAAATATGAAAAATTAAGTTATACTATTTCCGGCATAGAGAGGATGGCCGTGTATAATGTTCGTCGGTTGAATAAACTGACGTACCCACAGTCTTATATGCAGGTAAATGACATGTTAAAGATTAAAGAGGAATGGATGCTTAAAGATTATACCATGTTGTTGTACATTTATTTAATTGTTGTAAATTTTACTTCCGCTGTGCAAATGTAAAGTGTAATATTTATGTAAACTCTGATGTAAAGTGAAAAGTTTAAATTTCCTTGTAAAATTGTACTAAAAGAAGCGAAAAGATCCTGTAGAACATCTCGAATTCAGTGTATTTGGGATTCGGGGCGTTACAGTGCCGAATAGAAGAAGAGAGTACTTCATATGAGAGGGTGGGAGAGTTTCTCCATTGTAAGCAGTAACAAGATCCAGATAGGCTAGAGAGAGGGTCGTGGTGAAAATTGTAATATTCTTGTATCTTCTCTAGTTGAAATAATATCACGGTTCTTCCTCCCCCGGATTAAGGCGAAAGCCTCAATCGGGACAATTCTTGCGTGCTTTGTGTAATTGGTGCGATCTAGTTTTGCTTGGTGGTTTGTATTGATTGTGTCGAAGACTCAACAAGATCCTCAGTTTTCCTAACAAGCGGGACCAACCTATGAAAGAGATAGATGAGCCCTCGTGAAATATGATTGAAATTTTCAGATATTTATTGATACAACTCAGAGAAGGTTGATGCTAATATGATTGAAATTTCCAGATCGAGTATGTTTGAACATTAGTGTTAGAAAAGTTATGGGCAGAATCTACCTCACAACTAAAATAAAATTGAGATAATGAAGATAAAGTGGGCACGTATAATTTACGTGGAAAACCCCCAAAGAAAACGAGGTAAAAACTACGGACAAAGTATAAGAGGATTTCACTATTGAAAGTAGGGATTACAGTACTTTCTCTCTAAATATAATAAGAGCACAATTTCACCCTCTTATAGTAAGAGAAACAACTCTCACAAATTTGAGGTACAAAATAGACAAACTAGCTCTAAGGAGATACAATATTATCTCTCTTGAGAATACTCTTCAAATACTCTGGTTTTTTTTTCTCCTCAATCTCTCTTTCTTCTTCCTCACTTCTGCTGCATCTTCACTTCCCGAGGATGTCAATTATATATAGGGAGTGGGCGAGAAGCTGAAACGTCACCATCATCACCAAGTTGCAACACTGAATTTGCACTTTTTTTCTTCTCAAATGGTTGGTATGGTGGGGCCCCACTACTGTCAACATTCTCCCACTTGGAGACTTAATTAAAGATTAATAATGTCTCCACACAATATTTCTACCTTGCCGCTGCCATACTGCTTATGTTATTGCTAGACCACACAAGGATCTACACCATTCAAAATTGTCAGTATTGATCGGCTTGGTCATAACATCTGCTAGGTTCTCATCGATGTGAAAGTGCATATCCACACTTTTTTACTGCTAGACCACACGAGGATCTACACCATTCAAAATTGTCAGTATTGATCGTCTAACATCTGCTAGGTTCTCATCGGTGTGAAAGTGCATATCCACACTTTCTTCCTCCACTACGAAATGGTACTGAACTCTTATGTGCTTTGTCCGTAAATGAAAGATGAATTTCTTGCGATATGCAAGACATTTTGACTATCACAAAACAAAACAATTTTCTCCTGCTTGTGACCGAACTCCTCCAATAACCTTTAAATCCAGATGCTTCCTCGCAAACTTGTGTAGCCGCCATATATTCTACTTCCATTGTAGATGGAGACAGTCTGCAATTTCGAAATCCAGCTTACAGCTCCTTCTGCAAGTGTAAAACACATAGCCCGTGGATTTGCTTTTATCGAGATCCCATTGTTGATGCATACGGTACTCGAGAAATCTCCTTCCTCTCTGCTTCATTGTTAGGACACATCTTAGAGGATAACTTGAAAGTAATAGGAAGTGAGGTAGAAATTGACTTACAGTCTTTGCATATTGAAGCGCTGCAAGATCTTGTTGAAGTAGTTCTTTTGGGAAAGCCAAATCTTCATATTATTTCTGTCTCAATGAATCTGCATCCATAAAATCTTGTTTGTTGGTCCCAAGTCCTTCATGCCAAACTCCCAAGCCAACTATACCTTCGATTCTTGAATTTGATCTTTGTTTGGACCTGCTACCAACATGTCATCCACATACAACAGTAGGATAATGAAGTAATCCCTACCATCAAACCTTTTGTAATACGTACAATGGTCTGAACTGAGTCTGTTGTATCCAAGACTAATAATGAAGAAATCAAATCTCTTGTACCAACACCTCGATGCCTGTTTGAGACCATACAGAGGTTTGTTCAACTAGCAAACCAAGTTCTTCTTGCCTGTTTCAACAAAACTTTTTGGTTGGAGCATATAAATTTTTTCTTCAAAATGTCCATGAAGAAAAGCAATTTTCACATCTAGCTATTCTAGATGTAGGTCAAACGTAGCACACATCGCCAATATTACTCTGATTGTCGTGAGTCAAGCCACAAGTGAAATATATCATTGAAGTTAATACCTTCTTTCTAAGCATATCCTTTCATCACCAATCTTGCACGACCACTCCACTTGATCATTACCATCGCACTTGATCTTGTAAACTCATTTGTTGCCGATGACCTTTCTTCTTCCTTGTGGTAACGTAACAAGATCCCACGTCCTGTTCTTATGTAGAGCTTCAATTTCTTCTTGCATTGATGTCATCCAGAGGGATACATCTGAGCCTTGGAGTGCCTCGTGGAAAGATGATGGCTCTCCATCATATGTTAAAATACAGTATGCAACATTGCTTTATGTAACATACTGCTAGTGCCAAGTTGGCGGTCTTCTCTCACGAGTTGACGACGAACTTCTGGAGCATCAGATTTGACTGGTTCTTGTACCTCGTGCTATGGAGCTATTTCAGAAGAAACTATAGTAGTCACTGCATTCTCCTTTGAAGTGCTATCGTCTCCGTTCTTTTGGAGTTCATCCTCCACAAATTTGACATCTTTGGTGATGACAACCTTGTGGGCAGTGGAATTCCACAGGCGATACCCCTTAACACCAACAACATACCCCCCATGATGATACATTATCTAGATTTTGGATCCAGCTTCGTTCTTTCTTGGGCGTTGTACATCATGTACACGGAACATTCGAACCAATGTAAAAGTAGAGAAATATGTCGGTTATCAGTCCACATTTTCATCGGTGTCTTCGGCTCAATTGTCATTAATGGCGACCGATTTATCACATAACATGTGATTTTTGCTGCTTCTGCCCAAAAAGAGTTGGGTTGACCCGTAGTGCGTAACATAGCTCTCATCCTTTCTACAAAAGTCATGTTCATCCGCTCTGCCACGCCATTTTGTTGAGGTGTGTAAGTGCTATCGTCTTCGTTCTCTTGCAGTCCATCCTTCGCAAATTTGACATCTCTGCTGATGACAACCTTGTGGGCAGTGGGATCCCACAAGCGATACCCCTTAACACCATCAGCATACACCCCAAGAAGATACACATTCTAGATTTTGGATCCAACTTTGTTCTTTCTTGGGCATTGTACATCACGTACACGGGACATCTGAACCAATGTAAAGTAGAGTTATCTATCGGCTTGCGAGTCAACATCTTCATCGGTGTCTTCAGCTCAATTGCCGTTGATGGTGACCGATTTATCACATAGCATGCGGTTTTTGACCTGCAGTGCGCAACATAGCTCTCATCCTTTCTACAAGAGTCATGTTCATCCGCTCTGCCATGCCATTTTGTTGAGGAATGTATGTGACTATGAATTGTCTTGTGATACCTTCTCGCTTACAAAGTGCAAGAAACTCGCCATCTGTATACTCCTTTCCATTATCTGTCATCAAGCACTTGATCTTCTTCTCGGCTTCAAGTCTTACTAGTGCTTTGAAGTCTTTAAATACTAGAAACACATCTGACTTCTTCTTAGTTAAATACATCCACAATCTCCTAGAGAAGTCATCCATGAAATACACAAAATACTTTGCTCCTCCTAAAGACATTTCCGGTGATTCCCAGACATCAGAATGAATCAAGTCTAGAATGCATTTACTCTTTGCTTCAGATCTATGAACTGCAATCTATGCTGCTTACTTATAATACAATACTCACAAAAAGATAGATTCACCGATTTGAGCCCTGGAAGCAGCTTCCAGTCAGACAGAATCTTCAAACCTTGTTCAGACATATGACCTAGTTTGAGATGTCACATCATTGTCGACTCTTCTCCCTTGCTGGTCGATGCGACACACATCAGCTTCTGCAGTGTTTTTTTCCTTTAAACATAAATAGATTTGTTGTGTGGTCTTTTCTATCTTTATGATCACAAGCACGCCTCTAGCAATTTTCCCCATTTTCGATATGGGTCTTGCATCCAAGACTATATATTTGTCCCAAAGACAATAGATTCTTCCTCACGGCTCTTCTCCCTTGTTGGTCGATACGACACACATAAGCTTCCTACAGTGTTTTTTTTTCCTTTAAACATAAATAGATTTGTTGTGTGATCTTTTCTATCTCCATGATCACAAGCACGCCTCTGGCAATTTTCATGACCCCATTTTTGATATGGGTCTTCCATCCAAGACTATATATTTGTCCCAAAGACAATAGATTCTTCCTCAAGCCCTTCACATGTTATACCTTATGGATAATGCGAACCGTACCATCAAATATTTTTAGCTTGGTAGTACCATCCAAAGTATGATAATCACCCATGTGTACATAACCTCCTGAGATTAGTTTATAAGTGTAGAACCACTCTCTCCGAGAAGTCATGTGTTATGTTGCTCCAGAGCCTAGTAACCAGACATCAGAGCACTGCTTCATGCCTCCAACCACCGCTGTTGCCTCACTGTATACAACATCACAATCACACCGGGTACTCGCTAAATTTCCTTGAGCATTTGATGATTCAAGATCTCCACTCTTCCTTTTGTACCAATAATCATTCTTGAAGTACCCTTTCTTGCCACAATTGTGACACTTGTAAGTCTTCTTCTTGATTTTGATTTATCATGATTCTGACTCTCACTAGAGCCACGTTCCATTGATCTCCCTCTCATCACTATCGAACTTGTCTATCTGTCTTTCTTGTTTTTGCGCATAATTTCTTTTTCCAAAACAGCAGCTGCAACTTCGATGACTAAATAGTCCGTCAGGATGTTGTTTATCATGTTGATGATGAGTTGATCATACGAGTCAGGTAGATTTTGAAGTAGAAGCTCCGCACGTTCAATTGTCTCTATTTTGTAACCCATTGATGTAAGTTGCGAAAATAGAGTATTCAAGGTGTTGATGTGGTCGGTCACCAATATCGATTCTACCATTCAATGAAGATTTTGTTGTGAAGTGTCTTTTGGTACAGTCTTGTCAGAGTATCACAAATTTCCTTTGCAGTCTTCTTTTCTGCCACACTGGATAACACTCCATCGGCTAGTGTCAAGTGCAGGTCGGCAATTGCGTTGCCGTGCATCTCATTCCACTTGCCATCGTCGGTGATTCCGGTGGGTCAATCTCCAATTGCTGCCAAGCAATTGTCCTTCCTCAAGATTGACAACGAGAAATTACTCCCGTTGAATTTCTCAGCATTGAACTTTATTGTTGTCGAGAATTCTGCTTCACACCCCGCAACCAAAGCTCTGATACTACTGTTAGGAAAGTTATGAGCATAAACTACCTCACAACTAAAGTAAAATTAAGATAATTAAGATAAAGTGCACACAAATATTTTACATGGAAAACCCTCAAAGAAGACGGGGTAAAAACTACGGGCAAGTGTAGTAGGATTTCACTATAGAAAGTAGGGATTACAATACATTCTCTCTAAATATAAGTAGAGAACAATTGTATTCTCTTATAGTAGGGAAAAAAAACTCTCACACTAATTTGAGAAACATACAAAGTAGATTAAGTAGCTCTAAGGAGATACAATATTAGGTCTCTTGAGAAAACTCTTTTAATACTTTTTTTTCCCTTAATCTCTCTTTCTTCTTCCTCACTACTGTTGCATCTTCAATTCCCCGAAGATGTCAATTTATAGGGAGTGGGAGAGGACTTAGAGGAGAAGCTGAAATATCACAATCGTCACCATCTCCCCCCATTTTCTCTTGCCAGAATTGCAACACCGAATTCGGCACCAAATTTGGTGCCCACAGTGCAAAGAGCAGAATCCAATCTATGGGTCTCAATTTAATGGAAACGCATTGCACTTTAGCAATAATAGTTTGTCTTGTTTGTGTGATTAATTTATTCATGTGGTTGTGATTATATTTCATATTGTTGAGTTGAATGTTACAGCTTAAGAATGATATGAGTTGGTATACTGATATCATTCGCTAGGCCTCAGTCACATGCCCGTGATTCCGTATTTTGGGAAGCGAGGCGTGACAGGATTTTTAGTGGTATCAGAGCTTAGGTTCGAACCATGTTTAAAGCTCAACAATATGCACACCACGTTGATCACATGAACATGTAATAACCAACTTGTAATCTGGATACTAACCTTATTCAATCCACTTTTGATTCCTTCATATTCAGTTCTTTCATTTCTTATTTCCTTCCGTCTCTTGCAGTCATCCTTATTCATTTATTCCTTATTAGGTATACATTCATTCTTTTGAATCTTTTCCTACCTATATTATCTTTGATTCCGGTGCTATCATTCTTTTTTATTTCTGTTCGGTTCGTCGATCGATATCACTTGATTTACAATGACATGTCAGTGGCTTGGAACATCATCACGAGATGAACAGGCAGAGTCCCAGGATCCCAGGTAGCGTTCAGAATCCCAAGTCACCAGGAGTCTGAATTTCAGGCTAGAGAGATGTCGTTTGGACGTGCCAACGATATGGTGAGCCACGAGACAGATTGCCGGAGTTAATGCACGATGATGACAGTCTTCCCGATCAGAGTGACGCAGCGGAAGCATGGTGGGCCTATAACTCACAGGTCCCAGGATTCTCTTGTTTCTCCTTTGCATCGTTTAGTTCTTTTCATACATTCCACTCGTCATCATTCATTGATACATTATTCGACATCATTTTTATCCATGTTCTTTTTTATTCTGATGTTGCAACCATTTCGTTTCTTTCCCTCTGATTTCCTGTATTGTGATCTCACAAGTTGGCTTTTACTTTGTCCTACGTTCCGTCTGAATGAATTTCGAGGACGAAATTCTTTCTATTTTATATGTTTATTTCTTTTCTTATTTGATTAATTATTTATATTTAAGCCCAGATCAAGTCCAATTTCATTGTTTGATTATTTAAAATTTATGAGACCATAAACTCTATTTTAACCCAATCTATATTTATTTCGTTTCTTTCCCTCAAATTTCCTGTTTTGTGATCTCACAAGTTGGCTTTTACTTTGTCCTACGTTCCGCCTGAATGAATTTCGATGACGAAATTCTTTCTATTTTATATGTTTATTTCTTTTTTTATTTGATTAATTATTTATATTTAAGCCCAAATCAAGTCCAATTTCAATGTTTGATTATTTATAAAGTGTGAGACCATAAACTCTATTTTAACCCAATCTATATTTATTATTTAATTTATTATTTTTAAAGCCTCAAACCAAGTATATTACTATTATTTGATTATTTTAATTATTTGTGAAATGCCCCATTCTATTATGTTCGTTTTTGTATTTGATTATCTAATTAATGTTACTACTTGATCATTTAATATATGGTCACTTTTTTTTATAATTAATAAATTGTTTTTTTAAAATCTACTTGAAGCCCAAGTTTTCTAATCATTCTATAATAATGCTATTTTATTATTTGATTGTTTAATATATGAGTTGAGCCCAATCCAGCTTAATCCTAAGCCCACAAAACTATTTAATCACTTATATAATACCCTAATTAAACCCTAAACCTAATTATTAACCCTAATCACCTAAACTAACTTCCCCCATCTCTTCTCGTCTTCCTTACTGCACTCATCCACCATCACCCCGAGGTTGCTCCTCCCCGCCATTCCGACCACCGCAGGCCCTCTCACCCGTTGCCACTGCCTACCGCCATTGTTGTCTCACCCGAGCGACACCATCACGATGCCTGCACCAAGTTAAGCCCAATCCAGCTTAATCCTAAGCCCACAAAACTATTTAATCACTTATATAATACCCTAATTAAATCCTAAGAGCATCTGTAGTCGTTTGCTAAATATCGATAAAATGGATATTTGGCTAAAAAAACGCGCTGCACTCGTTTGCCAAATATCCATTTTATCCATATTTCGCTACAGTCGTTTGCTATAAATGAGAATGGGTTTGAGATTTATCCATATTTGAGCGACGGCACTCGAAGTGCCGTCCCACAAAAAAGTAATATTTTTTTCGTCGGACGACACTTCAAGTGCCGTCCCTTGATTTTTTTTTTCAATTAAAAAACCCCCAAATCCCTCGGACGGCACTTCCTTGATTTTTTTTTCCAATTAAAAAACCTCAAATCGCAGGCCCAAATTCCTCGGACGGCACTTCATGTGCCGTCCGGAGGTTTTTGTAATTTTCAATTTTTTGGCAATTTTTGGAAATGTTTTTGCAATTTTTAAATTTTTTTGCAATTTCTGAAATGTTTTTGTAATTGTTTCGTAATTTCTGAAATGTTTTTGTAATTTTTTATTTTTTTTGTAATTTTTTATTTGCACCCCGAGTACGAATTTTTATTCCTCCAACGGCACTTCGAGTGTCGTCGCTCCATTTTTTTATTTTTTTTTTATTTTTTTTTCTCCGACGGCACATGAAGTGTCGTCGCTTATTATTTTATTATAAAAAGCTAAAAAATAGCTTTTGACGACTGCAGCAAAACTTCGATTCCTATTTCCATTTATCCATATATCGATATTTTTCCCTTCAACGACTACAGATGCTCTAAACCTAATTATTAACCCTAATCACCTAAAGTAACTTCCCCCATCTCTTCTCGTCTTCCTTGCTGCACTCATCCACCATCACCCCGAGGTTGCTCCTCCCCGCCATTCCGACCACCCCGCCATTCCGACCACCGCAGGCCCTCTCACCCGTTGCCACTGCCTTCCGCCATTGTTGTCTCACCCAAGCGTCACCATCATGATGCCTGCACCACCCCGCAGTCGCCCCTCGCCTTCATCATCCCTAGCACACCCGAAGCACCACAGCACACGAGCACTCCTCATCGCCATTGTCGTGTTGCTGCTGCCTTCCTGCCTCTTGCTACTTCTCCATCGACGGCCACTGCATCCCCCTTCAACCCGACTGCCTCCTCACTCCGCAACCAGCCACCACCACTGAAGTCGACCCCCACTGTTGCTGCCATTCCTTGCTCACTTGCCGAGTCGTTGTCCGATTGTATCGTCGTCACTCTCCTTTTCGTCGTTCGTTAACACATGAAATAATCGTCAAAAAGGCAAGCATCTCTTATACACATTTTATTGTTCCTGTGCAAGCATTTTCTTTGACCTCGTGCAAGTAGTTTTTGTATTGAATATCGTAGTGTTACATGTCTTGTGATTTTTTCATGTTCGAATCAATTGTATTGAACAAAGAAAAACAACCGTCTCTGTTTGCCTCTGTTGATTCAATACCCACGAAAAACATAGATTTCATCGTCACCATATGCATTGCATGAACACGAACTAGAATCATATATGAATATGAGATTTTTTCATGTTCGAATCAATTGTATTGAATCACTGTTTGCCTCCGTTGATTCAATACCCACGAAAATCATAGATTTCATCATCACCATATGCATTGCATGAACACGAACTAAAATCATATATGAATATGAGATTTTTTCATGTTCGAATCAATTGTATTGAATCACTGTTTGCCTCCGTTGATTCAATGCCGACGAAAATCATAGATTTCATCGTCACCATATGCATTGCATGAACACGAACTTGAATCATATATATGTGTATATAGATAAATATAGTGATTTGTATGAATTTTGATTGTAAGTAATATTATAATTCTGTCCGTAGTTTAATATCGTAGTAATAATAATAATAACTTTCATCATGTTAACAATAGAAACTCATTCTAATTATTAGATCTGAATGTATGTTCAATTCTAGATATTTAAAATTACAATTTCTATATTGCTATCCTGCTGGTTACCCAAACTTGTAGTGAGATTATGACCTAGTTACTAACAATATAATTTAGAGCTTTATAAATAAAAGTTGTAGCCCTCTGTGTCTGGAATCCAAAACATCTAACAGTTTTGCGATCTGACTTACGGATTCAAGATATTCAGATTCCCGTGGTGTAACGTCTGAATTCCGCAAAACAGTCTGAAAATGCATTACTATGTTTAATTAATTGAAACAGTAGATTAAATTAAGAATTGAGACCTAAGATTAACCGTGTTGTTACTGAACAATGTTAAGAACTAAATTATGGTTTTTACAAGATTTTTATATGAATTTATGGTCGATTTATCTCTAATATTATAATGGGAGAAGGCCTTAGTGTCATTTGTCATTTTGTCATTCTACCAACATGTGCAACGCACGTACATAACTAATATAAAAGAGGTTTCCAGTTCAAATCCACCCTACGTCAAAGTTTTTATTTTTATTTTTTGAAATTATTAAAACGTGCACCGCACGTGTAAATTACTAGTATATATAAGAATTTGACCTTGACCTCCTGCCTGAACACTAGACCCGTAAAGAATCGACTGGTAAACCTAATTACCCTGATTATAATATGTCGTGTGAATATGCGTTAGATACAGCATGGAGTCTATTTTCTGAAACCCCTGATGGTACCTGATTCGCTTTCATGTTGCAACAGGAAAGTGAATTTTTATACAGCAACGTATTGTTATCCTGAATTGTAACTTCATGTCCTTAATTGTAAATATATTTATTAATTACATTTAATTAATTGAACTACAAATATCATGCATTGCATAGTCCTTGATACCTCTTTGATCCTGTCTTGATACCATTCTCGTTGTTACATGTTCATCATTAACTATTGTAAAAGAATAACAAGCCGGGGTAATAAAAAAAAGAATCTAGTAATGAACAATATAGGAGAGTGTACTAGGAAGGGGGTCAGTATTTCCCGTAATAGTGACTCTTTATATGTTTACATGATATGACATGATTCGTGCTTACATGATATGATTTCTGGTTACATTATATGATATGATTCCTGATTACATGATATGATATGGTTCATGTTATTGTCACTGCAAGATCCGAGTACATGACCCTATAAAATTCACCACTAGAGTCTAAACGTCACTTGATTGCATGCATCCGAACATATAGTATGGAATGCAGGATTGCGTGCATTAGTTAGGATTGTAAAAGATTGATAGACTTAAAATTAAAACTCAGGACGTGCATGTTTCCTGTTTACAAATTACATGTGTACAAGTCACATGATTTATGTTTACAAGTTACATGATTCTTATTTACAAGTTACATGATTCATGTTTACATGACATGTCTCCTATTACATGATTTCTTGTTACCAATTGAATATACATTGAAGTCCTGTTTACATGTTTCCAGTTACATGATTCTTATGGACGTATTGCATGAACCCCGTTTACATGACATGTCTCATGTTACATAATTTCTTGTTACCGATTGAATATACATTGAAGTCCTATTTACATGTTTCTTGTCTCCAGTTACAAGCTTACATGTATTCTTGTATCGTACTTGATCACATTATTCCTTGTTCTTTGTTATATCGTATTTCCTTGTTTCACTACTTGCTACCGATTGAATATACATTGAAGTCCTATTTACATGTTTCTTGTCTCCAGTTACAAGCTTACATGTATTCTTGTATCGTACTTGATCACATTATTCCTTGTTCTTTGTTATATCGTATTTCCTTGTTTCACTACTTGCTACTACTTGTTGTATGTAACTTGCTCTAACGGACATTCTCCTCCAACTCTAGATAATGAGCTTGCAAGTACACGAAGAGAATTGACTGAAGGACCTGGTGAGCAGATTTTCTAAGGAATTGAGTCGAGATTTTAGCTGCCTTATTTACCCCGTTTATGCTATATTTCTAGTATCATTGTCGTTTCCATACATTGTATTCCCGGGCTTTGACTCGAGGTTTATTTTCGATGTTGGATATTATTTTGTGAATTTATTTCATGGATTATTGAAGTTTATTCATGCGTGGTTGTGATTATATTTCAAATTGTTGAGTTGAATGTTACAGCTTATCGATGATATGAGTTGGACTCATATCATTCGCTGGGCTTCAGTTACGTGCCCGTAATTCTGTATTTTGGGAAGCGGGGCGTGACAGAATTTTTAGGGGTAATACGTGGCAGGATTTTTAGTGATCTCTTTTTCTCTTCTCCATATTCTTGTATTTCAATTGTTCTTTAAATTCTTATATTCTCTTGAACCTTATTGCTTTCATTTCAATATCTAATTAATTTGTTAGAACCCAAAAATTTCAATCCAAACTATTATTTATTACTATTTAATTATTTGTTAATTTATTGTGTTAACCCAAACCCAAATTATACTTCATTTTATCTTATCACTAATTGGTATCTTGTATCTTTTCTTATTTTATTAACCTTCTATTTTGTGAACACTGGAACTTGAATACGTTCTTATGTATTCATTAGTATTGAGTATTTAATTAATGGTAATTATTATATTACTATTGATAATATATATATAATATATATATACTAGGTTTGCCCGTTGACACGTGCCTACGGCACGTTTTCGGAATCATATAAAATAGTTTTAGAGATCCAGCAAATTAATTGAAGTAGCAAACATATTATATGAGAAACTTTTGGGGGTCCAGCAAAAAACACATTATATGATTTTTTTGAATTATTTTTAAAGTTTTAAAATTTTTAATTTTTTTAGTTTTTTAATTTATTATTTTGTAAAAAATTTTAAATTTTTTATTTTCTTAAATTTTTGAATAGAAGAGGGAGGGAGAGAGAGAGAAAAAAATAATTAAATAAATATAGGAGTTGTTTTGGATGAGGAATTTGAATTTGAGTTTTGGAAAGAAACTTTTGGAGGGAAAATATGTTTTGTGAGGTTAGATCTAAGCCTTCAATTTTTTGGGGATTGAAGGAGAGCCACTTGATAGCTTTCTTTGTATTTTATTATATATATATATATATATATATATATATATATATATATTAACAATCCCTAACCCTATTTAATTAAACCCTAATCTCTTCTAAATTAATCTTCTTCCTCCTCTATCCGCCGCCGCCTAAACCACCTCTCATCTTCTTCTTCTTCTCCCTCGTTCACAAAACCCATTCTTCTTCACCCTCGCCTTCACCCTCATCTTCTTCTTCTTCTCCTTCGTTCCCAAAACCCATTCTTCTTCACCCTCGCCTTCACCCTGACGGCAGCCAACCCATTCTTCTTCACCCTCGCCTTCACCCTCATCTTCTTCTTCTTCTCCTTCGTTCCCAAAACCCATTCTTCTTCACCCTCATCATCTTCTTCTTCTCCTTCGTTCCTGAAACCCATTCTTCTTCACCCTCGCCTTCACCCTGACGGCAGCCAATCCCTCCACCACCGCAACCCATCCTATTCAATTCTATAATCTTGTATCTTTTCTTATTTGATTAACCACCTATTTTGTGAACACCTAAGCAGTTAAAATTCCCGGTTACGCCCGATTAATCCCCGATTAATCGCTAATCGGAGGCTAAGCGATTATTTTTTTAGCGATTTATAATATTTCAATAGTTAGCGATTAATCGGGTATAATCGTCCGATTAGCGGTTAGTCGGCCGATTTTAAGCGGCCGATTAACCGATTAAATCTCCTCTAATTTTCATGCTCGTTTGCATTATTTGGGCTCAATCCGATTCAAATCCAAATTTCAAACCCCTTTCGGTTCTTGCGCAAACCCAAACCCGACATATCACCGCTCTCTTCTTCTTCTTCGCACAAACCCAAACTCAAACTGATTCTCTTCTTCTTCCTCAAACAAACCCAAACCCGATCCACCGTTGCATACTTGACTCGGCCTGCATCTGCAACACCTCTTGCTGCTCGCGCTGCTCCTCCTCTCCGATTGTTTTTTGTTTGATGAAACCGACCAACAAACCCGAACCGATCCACATCCATAATTCAAACTCAGCTCAAACCAAGTATCCTATTCTTTTTCTCTATAACTATATGTTCCTATTTGATAATCTCATAATAGTTTAATGATAGAATTTAGGGTAATGAGGATATATATATATATATAACATTTTTCCGATTTAATCCCCGATTATTTTCCGATTAACCGATTAATTACTAATCGCTTCTTAACCGATTAGTTCCAAAAACCGATTTTAACTGCCTAGGTGAACACTGGAATTCGAATACATTTGGTTGTATTTATTAGTATTGAGTATTTAATTAATGGTAACTATTATATTACTATTGATTTATTTTATTTGAAGCCCAACCCATTTAATTCCTTTCCTGGTTATTTATTTTTCCCTTCTAAACTCAACCCAAGCCCACATGTTAATTTCCCTATATATATATATATTGATGCTGTTTATTTCTGGGAGACGTGTGGATGCACCAGGTGTGAGTTCGGACTCAATTTGTATTGAAGGAGATTGCCGCTCGTCTGCCGACCTTCAGTTGGCCTTCTGGGACCTACGGTGAGCTCGGAGAGATGTTGAAGGCTGGGCTCGGATCGGAAGGGTCGGATCCGAGGTCTTGTGTACCTGCAGACGGTCCTGAAACACCGGGGTTTGTCCCGGTGGCGGACCCTCCGACGCTCTAGTCAGTCTCTGTGAGAGAGTAGCAAAAACTAGGTATATTTAAGTGGCAAAAGATTGATTACCTCAAAAGGTGGGTGTGGGTCTAGTATTTATAGAGAATCCCAACCGGGTTTGGTTCCACTTGGGGGCCGGGTCTGGATCCAAAAGCCCATGGGCCTGACGTGGCAGAAGGCCCAGGGGGTTTAGGGTGGACGTGGCGATACCAGGAGTGGTATAGGGCTGACGTGGCGAAACCCTTGGCGTTATTTGGAGCTGACGTGGCCCATCGTGAGCCTCCTGTGCTTCTAGGGGGAATCGAAGGGCCTGGGCTGCGCCAGGTCATCCTTCTGCCCCGCCAGAGAGGGGGGACGGCCTGTGGGACCGTCCCGGATCGGACTCCGAGGGCTACTGAGGCTCGTCGGTACGAGGAGGCCAGTACTGTGAGGGCAAACAGGAGGTTCGGCGCCGACCCTGAAGTGGTTCGGGGCCGAGCTAGATAGCTATTTTTACCTTTCTGAGTGGGAATTGTATTGGGCCCTGGTTGGGCCTCAGGCCATTTTTACACTGTCACACAAGCCCCCCACTCCTGCAGGGGGTGCGGGAGCTAGCCGTGGAGGAGTGCTTATGGTTGTAGAAATGGGATGGTGAGTCACTGGGTCTTCGTGAGAGGGTTATCCTGATGGTTAGAGCGAGGGCGAGCCAAGGAGCCTTCCTGAGAGGACTACTCTGGTGCTAGACCTGACCTCGAGCTTGGTGAGGAATTTACTGGAAGGCGAGGGCGATGGCGAGTCATGAGGCCTTCCTGAGAAGACTACCCTGGTGCTAGACCTGACCTCGAGCAGGTCGAGGGATTACGGGCCAACAAGGGGGGTGGCGAGCCGTTGGCCTTCCTGAGAAGACCACCCTGGTGCCAGACCTGACCTCGAGCTTGGCGAGGGATTACTGGAAGGCAAGGGCGATGGCGAGCCGTGAAGCCTTCCTGAGAAGACTCCCCTGGTGCCAGACCCGACCTCGAGCCGGTCGAGGGATTATGGGCCAACAAGGGGGGTGGCGAGCCATTGGCCTTCCTGAGAAGACCACCCTGGTGCCAGACCTGACCTCGAGCTTGGCGAGGGATTACGGGAAGGCAAGGGCGATGGCGAGCCGTGAAGCCTTCCTGAGAAGACTCCCCTGGTGCCAGACCCGACCTTGAGCCGGTCGAGGGATTATGGGCCAACAAGGGGGGTGGCGAGCCGTTGGCCTTCCTGAGAAGACCACCCTGGTGCCAGACCTGACCTCGAGCTTGGCGAGGGATTACGGGAAGGCAAGGGCGATGGCGAGCCGTGAAGCCTTCCTGAGAAGACTCCCCTGGTGCCGGACCCGACCTCGAGCTGGTCGAGGGATTATGGGCCAACAAGGGGGGTGGCGAGCCGTTGGCCTTCCTGAGAAGACCACCCTGGTGCCAGACCTGACCTCGAGCTTGGCGAGGGATTACTGGAAGGCAAGGGCGATGGCGAGTCGTGAAGCCTTCCTGAGAAGACTACCCTGGTGCTAGACCTCACCTCGAGCTGGTCGAGGGATTACGGGCCAACAAGGGGGGTGGCGAGCCGTTGGCCTTCCTGAGAAGACCACCCTGGTGCCAGACCTGACCTCGAGCTTGGCGAGGGATTACTGGAAGGCAAGGGCGATGGCGAGCCGTGAAGCCTTCCTGAGAAGACTACCCTGGTGCTAGACCTGACCTCGAGCTGGTCGAGGGATTTCGGGCTAACAAGGGGGATGGCGATCGGTTGGCGCCCTAGAGTGATTGAGCGGGGATATCCCACCATTCCTGTGGAGCATTGAAGGCTCTCCGAGAACGGTGTGATGGTCCAATTTCCTAGGGGCATTTAATGGCGCCGCCTAATAAATGTAGATGGTGCATGGTTTTCCGTTGATTGACCTTCCCCGCGCCCCAACGGTTAGTCCCTGGGGGAGGTTATAAATACCTCTCCCCTCCATTGTAGGTATGATCAAAACAGGGGTGGCCCATTGGCCCTCAGAGGTGTCTGCTTCGGCGGACGCCTGTCTTTTGCTAATATTTTCGACCCTAGCAGCGTCGGAGAGGTGGTTACTCTGCCGCCCGGATCTTCTCTTGGATCTGATGGACCTTGATACGGCAGCCAGATCTATGGGAGATCAGGGCGAGAGGGGTAACGGCCGAGATCCGTGCTGTTGGAAGAGGAGCTTCGGATTGGTGGTGGTTTTGCCGTCTGGATCCCTTTTCGGGTCAGACTACCCTGTCATGGATGTTTGGCCCGGGAGAGATCCAGACGAAAAGATGCACCAACCGTATTCCGGTCTTGGGGCTGAAGGGCCTCGGACGGGGGGACCACCTCCCATCGGGGGTCGGTCAGTCCGTCTTGATAGGGCTGCAGGCGATGGCGGTTTCTGTCCCACCCTCGAACTGTTCGGGGTTTCGGCTGCCGAAGCTGTAAGTCCCGGGCTGCTCGAGGGTGAGAGGGGAACTGGTCGAGCGCTGGAGCCCGGGGCGTCTGTCATATGACGGCGCCTTAAACCTTAAGTAAAAATGTTTTCTCCGTCGCGTATTCCACCCGAACTGACCCCAGAGTTAGGCTGTCAGTGTGGCGTCTGATGACGTCCTCCGCACAGGTTTCGAGGACGCGGCGCGATTTTCCAGACGGCAGTTGTGCGTCAATCAGTGAACAGTAATCGCGGAAGTCGAGGAGCTGTTCTTCCCTTATATAAGTATTCCCCCCTTTTTCCCTTTCGCCCACTTCAATCTTGCTGCTTTCTTCTTCAAAAAATCTCCCAACCCTTCAGCGATTGTTCTTGCAGTTTGCCGTACTCGGCTCGCCCTCCCGAAGCGGTCCCAGGTTAGTTTGGTAAGTTTGTTTTATCTTTAGGCACAGATGGATAGGGCTCAGTCCGGTTCGTCGGCGGCGTCGTCCAGGGGGGAAGTAAAGCCTGACTCTCCGTCGACGTCGTGGGAAGAGCCCGTGTTCGAGGAGGGGTCGGTGCCCGCTGTGGTCCCTACTGGCTCGGTTTCTTTGGAGGACTCAGTAGGTGAGTGGGAAGCGGTACACAAGACGAGGCCGTCGCGTTCCTGACGTCCCTTTGTGGTGGAGAGTAGCGGGTCGGAGGGAGCCGGCGAGGGTTCGGACGGCATTCGCGTGCTGGAGTTGTCTTCCGATGAGGAGAGAGGCGAGGGTGATATAGCGAGGAGATCCACCGTTCAGGGTCGAGGACCATCGGAGCGAGTCAAGAAGGAGAAGAGGGCCCCAGGAAAACCGGGGTCGAGGACCGGCGGTTCGAGCAAGGCGCCTGTTTTCCGTAATCTGATGACGGGTTCGCCCGTTCAGCCGAAGCATTTCCGTCAGTACCCCGACGACCTTTCTGACCAGGAGCTCTTCGGAGTGCAACCCTCCTTGCCAAGCCGGAGGAGGGTGATGATGGACGCGATCTCGACCGTTTTGGAGGACGGGGATTTGGAGGTTCTGCAGCTGGCGTATCATATAGGGTCTGGTTACGAACTGCTGATGCCGAGCTCTACTCTGCGCCCCACCGATCCCTTATCAGCTTGGTACTGTGTCTTCCCAGTGGACGCTTTCATCTCTGGCCTGAGGTTGCCAATCCACCCGTTCGTTAGGGACGTGTTGAACTGGGCCTCCTTGGCGCCCATGCAGTACGGGCCGAACTCTTGGAAGCAGATTATCTGCTTTGTGCTGATGTGCGAGGAACAGCAAGTACCCCTGCGGCTGAATGTGTTCCGCGCGATGTTGATGGTCAACCCGTCGGCCGAGGGTGTATACTATATCTCTCCCCGGAGTGGGGGGAAGGTCGTTCGCCACCACCCGGATTCCATCAAGGGATGGAAGGAGAAATATTTGGTGATCCGGAGTGAAGAGCCATGGGACATTCCCACTCGATGGAACCACTCCAAGCCGAACCACCAACCGCCGAGGCAGGGGGATCTGTCGGCCGATGAATGGGGGTTTGTCGAGCGCCTCCGCCATTCACCTAGCATTGATTGGACGGAGGTGATGGAGACCCATTTGGCGAGCGCTGGACTAAGCCCAGCTGTTATGTGTATGTAGTTGTTTCTTTTCTCTTGGTCCTTTCTTGCTTTCTTGCTCATTGCTCTTAATGGTTTTTCCCGCAGGTATGGACGAGGCGTCGATCAAGGCAAAGAGGCTCGCCATGAGGAAGGAGAAGGCTGAGAAGGAGGCGGCGAAGAGGCCGAGGGGGTCGTCCCTAACCATCTCGGAGGTCCAACTTGAGCCGAGGACCAAGAGGGGCCGCTCGGAGACGAGCAAGGGTGTGGCGGCTTCGAAGGGTCAGGGCCTAGCGGGGGCCCCTGTTCTCGACAAGGGGAAAGGTCCCTGGGTCGAGGCCGAGGAAGAGGATCCGGTGGTGGAGTTGTTGCGGCAGCGGTGGGCTCCGGACTGGTCGGTTCTGATGGGGGACCGCCTGACAGAGGAGGCCCAAGCCGTTGAAGTGGTGGAAAAGCTGGCGACCCCTCGCGATCGCAAGGCGATGGAGGGTGAGCCCGTGGAGGTGGCGTTCGCACGCCTGGCGCAGGCCACTGTGCAGGTAAGTCTGTCGACCCTGTCCCTCCTTGTTGATTTTCGTGCGGAGGCCTGATCTTTGTCTGCCGTTGGCTGTAGGCTTGCATACAGGGGGCCAACATAAAGAACCTGTACGAGGCGTCCCTGGCCCAAGAGCGAGCTCGAGCGGAAAAGAGCGAGCTGGAGATGAAGGAGATGCGGATCGAACTCGAGGGTTCACATAAGAGGGAGCAGCAGCTGGAGCTCCAGCTCAAGGCCAAGGATGTGGAGTGGGAGAAGAAGATGGCCTCCCTGAAGACGAAGTTCACCAAGGAGGCGAAGGAGGTGCTGACTACGGGCCAGCTGATGGTGATCGCGGCCCAGGACAAAAGCTATGCGAAGGCCCTCAGCCACGTGAGGCACTTCTTCCCGGCCCTCGATTTGTCCAAGTTTGAGTATGATATGGAGATCGAGGGGACGTCGAAGACTCCTGGCGAAGAAGGGCCTGCCGTCGATCCGTCGGCTGACGCACCCGTGGATCCGTCCGTCGACGCGGAGGTGGGTCAATGAGTTGTGTAATTTTTGTCTCTCTTTTTCTCTCCCTCGATTGTGTTTGCCTCCCGCGGACTGGCCACCGCATTTTTTGTAAGAAGTACCTGGATTTATAGTGGCAAGAAAAGTTTTTTGACCGGCCGGTTGTTTTGACCTCGGACATTTCTGAATCTTCTTGAGAATGTGTGTTGAGTTGGTTGGTTATCTTGTAGGTCGCGGCTCTTCTCCCTGAGGGGGACTCCCGTAGTTTTTATGTGGCACGGCTCCGGAGTAAGGTTAAGGTCCTGGAGGCCGCGCTGGCTCGTCATCGAAGGGGGGCTCGGGACACCGATACGGCTTGTAACTTTTATCGGAATAAGTCCGCAGTCTTAAGTGCGGAGGCGCGCCGGTTGAGAAGGGCGATGTGGGATCGGGAGCTCGGCGGTGCGGACCTTAGACAGGCCAGGCTTAGCACCTTGGTGCCGAGGCCCTCTCCTGGGGGGTTACCTCGCGACGTCTTTGAGGAGAAGGAGATGGAGATGCCTTGTTACAAGGCGATATTGGGTGCCTCGTTCTCTTCCTCTGCGGGTCGACAGGCGGAGGGGGTTCCCTCTGCGCTGCTGCTGCTACAGCGGACGCGACCGGATGACGCCCAGAGTTCTGTGGCTGGAGTGTCGATTGTGGCTGAGGCTAAGGAATACCAAAACGAGAAGAGGGGCCCCTAGTTGCTTGGTCGGAGTACTCTTCGTCCCTCGTTGGGCCCGAGGGGCCCTGATCTTCCGGATTTAAGATGAGTGGAGCGGTCTTGTAACGGTCTTTGTTTTTCTTTCGTTTTATTTTTTCTCTTTGGAACGAAAATAAAGGGGTATGAACAAAGAATCCTTTTCCTTCCTCGCTCCGGCCAGTAGTGCAGCGCGCAATGTCGGAGGCAAGGTCCGGCTCCACCGCTCCGCGAGGGATCGAGGTGGGGCCTTAGGAAGGACCCTCGGTCCGCACTCGTACTGAGACTATCGAGACATTTGGGTTCGGACAAAAAGGGGTATTTTTAGTATAAGGTAGGGAGGGCCGCTAAGGCAGCCCTTTACATACGAGGGTTTACACAAAAACAGATTTACATTTAGCCGGACCATAATCTATGCTCGTTCGGCGTCGAGGGGGAACACACCTCCCCCGACGGTGGTCATGTAGCATGATCGCGCTGCTTCTTGGCTGCCTCGGACGATGCCGACTCCTTGAGGGGTGGGGAACTTGAGCTTCAGATGGTAAGCCGAAGGCACCGCTTGTAGGGAGCATAGTCCAGGCCGGCCAAGTATGGCGTTGTAAGCCGCCTTGACGTTGACCACCATGAAGTCCATGGATTCGGTCCTCTTGACAGGAGTCGACCCGGCGGTAACGTCGAGGGTAACAATCCCTTCTATTACGACAGGGACGCCTGAGAACCCGTGCAAGGTGTACCCTGCTGGCTTGAGTTTGCCTCGGGGTAACCTGAGATTTTCGAAGGCTTCGAGGAAAAGAATATTCACCGAGCTACCGTTATCGACGAGGATCCTGCGAACCTCACAATTAGCCATGTGGAGGTTAATGACGAGGGCATCGCAGTGGGGCAAGCGAACACCTTCAAGGTCTTCCCCTGAGAAGGAGACCGGCCTTGATTGCAGTTTGGGCGAGGGGTTGTCTCTGACAGCGTTCACCTCTCGGATGAAGGCTTTTCTGGAAGTGTTTGATTCGCCTCCCATCGGCCCTCCGTGGACACAGTGCAAGATGAAAGGGATATCCGCGGCTCCCTCGGAATCGGGGTCCCGACCCTGGGTCTGGTTTGGAGGAGGGTTCGGAGGCGATTGCCTCCGGTTCCTAGCGTCTCGCCGATCCCGTGGGCCTTCTCGGGTAAACTCTCGGAGGTACCCTCTGGAAATGAGTTCTTCAATTTCGTCTTTCAGGGCTCGGCATTGGTCGGTTTCGTGCCCGTGATCTCTGTGGAAGCGGCAGTAAAAGCGCTGGTCTCGATTCTTGTTGTTATTAGATCGGGGGGGTAGTCGGACAATGCCCTTGTCCTCGATTTCCAAGAGGATGGCGGATATGTTATGCGTCAGGGGAGTGTACCTCTCGAAGCGGGGGACTGGCGGGACCTTCTTCATGGCCCCCGGGTCCCTTGGGGCTTTCTTTGGTGGTTCGACTTCCTCGGTCTTCCGCTTTCCTTTCCCGGTGGCATCCCTGGCATCTTCGGGATTAAGGGCCTCTTCTGCCCTAATGTATTTCTCGACCCTATTAAGGAGGTCGGGAAAGTCGACGGGGGGTCTCTTGGCCAGAGAAGCCTTCAGCTGTCCGGGGCGGACGTTGTGTCGGAATGCCGCTGAAGCGACGCCTGGGTCGAGGGAGGAGACCGACCTTGCCTCAGCGGTAAATCTCCGGACGAACACTCTGAGTGATTCCCCCTCTATCTGCTTGAGCCCAAGTAATGAGGCGCTGGTCCTTTCGGCCTTCCGGCTAGTGACAAAATGGGCAAGAAAATTGCCCTCGAGTTGGTCGAAGGAGTAAATGGAGCCGGGGGCGAGTTTCGAGAACCACTCGCGAGCTGGACCCCGAAGGGTGGCAGGGAAGGCTCGGCAGAGCAGGGGATCCGAGGCGCTGTGAATCATCATGAGGGTTTTGAAACCCTCCATGTGATCAGCAGGATCTCCCTCGCCATCGTAGGTCTCGAATTGAGGGGGTCGGAAATTCCGGGGTATTTCCGCTTGGAGGATGGGGGCGGAGAAGGGAGGACGGACAGGTCTGTACCCCTGAGGCCCTCTTTGGCCGCCGTCCCCTATGTGATCAAGGCGGTCCTCCATTTCTTGTAGGCGTCTTAGGAGTACGTCATCGTCTTCCGGCTGGATCGTTGAAGGGCGGGACGCGCTGGCTTCGGCGTCCGACCCTGTTTGGGAATGGGGGGTTTCTTCCCTGGGGGTCCGTCGGAGGGCTCCCAGAATTTCTCTTCGGAAGTCTTGGAACTCCTTGTGAGTGACGGGGGCTCCTTCGACCCGGTTTGGCCGGTCCGAGGGCTGTCTTCCGACTCGGCTGAGCGCGGGTCTTCGTACCTCGGGCGGCGGCCTCGGATGGTTCGGGACCGGGTTGGAAGCGGCCCTTCCCCTGCTGCGGATAATCTTGCGGTTGAGGATTATTCCCCGGAGGTCGGGCTGGGCTGGTCGGCCGGCGCTCCTTTGGGACTCCCGAGAGGGAGCCTTGTGTTTCGACGTGCGTGGCCTGGCTTTATCAGTGGGTAGGGGCGAGTCCCGTTGGTTGACGGAGGAAGCAGCCCCCTTGCCTTTGGAGGCCATGAGGGTTCGGCTGTCGATGGCCTTTGAGGGTCTGGGTCGGATCGGCTTCTGGAGCAGCGCTTCCCACAGACGGCGCCAACCTGATGCTGTTTATTTCTGGGAGACGTGTGGATGCACCAGGTGTGAGTTCGGACTCAATTTGTATTGAAGGAGATTGCCGCTCGTCTGCCGACCTTCAGTTGACCTTCTGGGACCTACGGTGAGCTCGAAGAGATGTTGAAGGCTGGGCTCGGATCGGAAGGGTCGGATCCGAGGTCTTGTGTACCTGCAGACGGTCCTGAAACACCGGGGTTTGTCCCGGTGGCGGACCCTCCGACGCTCTAGTCAGTCTCTGTGAGAGAGTAGCAATAACTAGGTATATTTAAGTGGCAAAAGATTGATTACCTCAAAAGGTGGGTGTGGGTCTAGTATTTATAGAGAATCCCAACCGGGTTTGGTTCCACTTGGGAGCCGGGTCTGGATCCGAAAGCCCATGGGCCTGACGTGGCAGAAGGCCCAGGGGGTTTAGGGCGGACGTGGCGATACCAGGAGTGGTATAGGGCTGACGTGGCGAAACCCTTGGCGGTATTTGGAGCTGACGTGGCCCATCGTGAGCCTCCTGTGCTTCTAGGGGGAATCGGAGGGCCTGGGCTGCGCCAGGTCATCCTTCTGCCCCGCCAGAGAGGGGGGACAGCCTGTGGGACCGTCCCGGATCGGACTCCGAGGGCTACTGAGGCTCGTCGGTACGAGGAGGCCAGTACTGTGAGGGCAAACAGGAGGTTCGGCGCCGACCCTGAAGTGGTTCGGGGCCGAGCTAGATAGCTATTTTTACCTTTCTGAGTGGGAATTGTATTGGGCCCTGGTTGGGCCTCAGGCCATTTTTACACTGTCACATATATATATATATATATAACCCTATTTAATTAAATCCTAATCTCTTCTAATCTAATCTTCTTCCTCTATCTGCTGCCTAAACCCCCGTCATCTTCTTCTTCTCCTTCGTTCCCAAAACCTATTCTGCTTCACCCTCGCCTTCACCCCGACGGCAGCCAACCCTTCCACCACCCCAACACCTCCACCTCCTCAATCGGGCGTCGCTGCCATCCTCCGCTATCGCCTCGCCATCCCCTCCTCGAGCCCAAACAGCAGCAACCAGTCCAAGCTCCGACCCCCGCTGCCTCCCACCACCGGCGACAACCATTGACGCAACCACCAAACCGCCCCGAGCTTCATCCCAAGCTCTCTCATCGCAGCACCACCTCCAAGCCGCGACTACCTCCGTCCACCACTGCACGCGTCGCCGACCTACAGACAGCAGTACTCCTCCGCCATGCTCCGATCGAATGCCAACCACCTGCACCCTCTCCCCTCACTCGAAGCACTCGACTGCACCTTCGCCGACCACTGAAGAACTCAATCCTGGCTGCCTACCTCCGCAGTCCATACCCTGGGCTCCTCCTGTTGCTGCTCAACCACCGTCGTCGGTCTCCCTCGCCTCGCACGCGCACACGACCACTGCCCTCCATCACCCCCGTCGCCTCCCACAACCGCTGGAGCGACCCCCCACCATTGCTGCTCCACCTACCAACTGCAGTTATCGACCTCCCCGCCGTTTTTCGAAGCTTCACATTGTATCCACCTTCGCCACACCGAGCCCCGCTTCATCATTCCCTCGCTATATTGCTGCGCCATCGAGTGGTTGCGCATCGCCATCGCTCTTGCCTATTGTTTCCTTACATCCCCTCTTATTGTGTTGTTGTTGTTCTTTGTCGTAGTTTGCTACCATCGGCCGCTGTGGCTAGTGCATGCTCGCTCGTACTCATCGTCACGTAATACATACAGGCAAGCATCACTTGAACTCCTTTATTGTTCTTGTTCAAGCATTCCTTTGACCTCGTGCAAGTAGTTTCTGTATTAATTATCGTATTGTTACATGCCTTGTGATCTTTCCACGTTTAAATCCATCGTTATATATACCCATTTGCCTCCGCTGATTCAATACCCACCGAAAAATCATAAACTTCATTGTCACCACATACATTGCATGAACACGCATTAGAATCATATATGAATAGGTGTACATATAAATAAATATGGTGATTTGAATGAATTGTTATTAATGTAATCTACTGTTGAAATTATGAATAGGCACAATCACGAACAAGATTATTATTTTCCTATAATTTAATAAGGACTTATAGTAAAGCTATAAACTCGAGAACTTGACCCTGTGTTGCTGCCAAAATTTTAGACCTGTAACGAATTGACCGTTTGACCTAGATACTGTAATCGAAACATGTCGTGTGAATATGCGTTTAAACCGGCAACGAGTCTAGTTTCTGGAACTCCTGACGAAACCTGATTTGGTTTCCCGTAGTATAGGAAAGTCAGTTTTTGTACAGCAATGTATTGCTGTCTAGAATTGTGTTTTCATTTTTATTTTTAAAATATAAATATGTTTAAATTGCATCTAACGAAACGAATTATATATATCATGCATTGCATAGCCTTGACACCTTCTTGACATGGCGGTCACCCTCGCCTCGATACCTCTGTTCTTATCAATTGTACCCATTGCATGTTCATAACTAAGTACAGTATGTCTCCTTTATTGATTGATTATTGATTGAATAAAGCGAGTACAATATGTCTCTTATATATAGGAAAGAAGAAAAGACTAAACTAATACATTATTCGATATAGGACTAAACTAATCTCTCATAATATCTAACATACTATCTAACACCCCTCTCTCAAACTCAAGTTAGTTCAAACAACATGAGTTGGAATATTGATGATATTCATGTGGTAGAAACGACAAATTGTGATGCAAGAATAGCGCTCAAGTAGATGGCGCAAAGAAGGCGCTTGATGGCGCATGTGTTGGGATCTCACCCCGGACTTGAGAATAGTAGTAGTACTAGTGGAAGAAAGAGGTGACGCACTGTTGGGATCTTCATATCCTGAACTGTGATGAGATCTCTCCCATGACTTGAGACGTAGTAATAGTAGTGGAAGGAAGTAGTAGTGACACACTGTTGGGATCTCCATATCCCGAACTATGATGGGATCTCACCCCTGACTTGAGACGCAGTGGTAGTAGTAGAAGGAAGTAGTGGTGGCGCACTGTTGAGATCTGTGATGGAATCTCACCCGACTTAATAATTGTCCCTGATGGGATCTCACCCCTGACTTGAAAAATTGTCCCTGAACTGAAAATTTGATGCGGAAGATGGTGGACGTCGACAGAAGATGAGATGAGGGTGACTGGAACTGAGATGATATCGATATCTCCTCCTTTCCAACTCAGTGTGAGTTTGTTGACGAAGTATCGAAATCTTTGAGAGCGGACGACTGTAGAAGCTTGAAGAACCTGCATAATATTTTTTCATTTTTTTTTGTGTGGGTAAAACAAAAAATAGGTTTTGGAATAAAGGGTTTTGGGTTTCGAGTGCGGGTTTGGGTCGGGTCAGGTTTAAGGGGTTATTTGGATTTGGGTTCGGGTATTATTGAAAGTTTGTTTGGATAAGTTTGAAACAGAAACAGGGTTAGGGTTTCGTTTTGGGTTAAGGATGAAGAGAGTGGCAACTAGGGTTTGGCTAGAGAGGTAGGTGTCAACAAGAGGGGATAGTGGGAGTGGAGTTCGGGTGGCTAGTGGTGAACGACGACGGCGCAGCGACGGTGGCGTTGGTGGGATGATGTTGGTGAGGTCGACAGCGAGACTGGTGGGAGACGATTGGAGAAACTCCGGCAAGCGAGAAGCGCCAGATCGGCGGAGGCAGCGGGGATTGCAAGGTAGTTGTGTGATCCCAGCGATGAACGGCCAGTTGCGGGCCCACTCCCTCTTGAAGAACACTGGTCAAGGATCGAACTTCCTCATCTTATTTGGCTAATGATCTCGATTTTGATTTTGGGGGAAATGTTTTTGAGAAAATCTTGTTGATAATACTGCCTAGGGTTTTATCGGGACGCTGTGTTGACGTCGAGGTCGGTGGGAGGTTGCCGGGAGTTGTTGTTGTTGTTGTTGGGTGTTGTTTGTTGCCGGAGTGTTTGACGGAGTTGTTAGTGTAGCCACTTGCTGTGGCGGCTAGGGTTTGTGTTTGAGAAGGGTTGAAGATATTAAGGTGATTTTGAAGATTTGAGATTAGGGTTTTAGGATTTGATCAGAAGAGGAATGTTGGGAGGTGGAGTGATTCCGATGAAGACGAAAACCACTCCACCTCGACGACGAGGATAAAATTAGTATAGGCTTTATAGGATTATAGGATCTGATACCACGTTAAGAATTAGGGATGGGAAAAAATACTTTATTGATTGATTATTAATTGAATAAACTGAGTACTATCTCCTATATATAGGAGAGAAGGGAGGACTAAACCAATACATTATTCGATATGGGACTAAACTAATCTCTCATAATATCTAACATGCCTATATGCATTCCTAACTCATAATATGTCGCATGTGCCCTAGTAGCCGAGTGGTGAGCCTTTTCACTAGTGAGCAAGAGGTTGGGGTTCGAACCCCTACTAGCACAATTGCCCAATTATTGGATGACTGAGTGTATGAGGGGTGGGGTGGGGTGGGGTCGGGTGGGGTGTTACAGCCTTGTTCCAAAACAAAAAAAACACAAAAAAAAAAAAAAAAAAAAAAAAAAAAAAAAAAAACCTCATAATATTTCACCATATTCATGAAATTCTTTGATACTTATACTGGACCATCGTATTATTATGCAGGTAACTTCAAAATAGTTCTCCAACTTCTCAGTTTAAAATAGAATGATGGCTATGACATAAAATTATAGCTGTCGTACCTTAATGAGAGAGAAACTGTGGTCTCCCCACCCGGATGAGCAGGGCTTGCATCTCCAACCTCTAAAAAGTGTTGTTGCAACCAAGTTAGTCTCCGAAGTTCTACCTCAATATATATCTGATCAGCTGGATCTCCGCGAAATAACAAGTAAAACTGAGTCCGATGTACTATTGATACATGGCAAACATCCCATAATTGCTTAATTTGTTGCATCTGCTCATTAAACATGTTATGCCATGCACCAGGGGACTGAGTTACTTCAGAAATATTCTCATCATCTTCTGGTACTTCATTAGAGGAAGCTTCATTGGATTCCAACTCTAACACCTAAAAGTACACAAAGATAGAAAACAAAATTAGAATTGCATCTCTTACGTAACAAAAGTATCACCCTTGACAAGCACATTTTAAGCAAGGTGGAAGGTTCACTACGCTGAATGCCCAAAAGATGGCTAAATTGTTTTGGAATATTCCCCAAAGGTGAGACTTGTGAATATTCCAGTTTAGGGCACTCTGATTTTTAATGAATAAACAAGCAAATAAATTTATAGCGAGAAATATTTCAAGAAATTATTTAGCTAATGGAAGACACGAAATTTAAATAACATTGTAAACAGCAACATCATCCAAAAACTAGAAGAAAACTGTATCAATTAAAAATCAGAGTGCCCACTGAATTCAGCATTTCATATTGATTATCTATCACTATGATTTCTGTACCTGGCATACTAGTAATTGCTTCTGATACTGAAGTTTAGCAACTCGTTCTTTAAGCTCAGTGACATATGCTTTTATGCTCCTCACATTCTCTTCGGCTGCATTCTGAAACATCTTTTGCATTTTTTTCATATTTACAGAGTTGGAACGTTGGTATCGAGGCGTTCCCTCCCTAGGCGTTCCCTCCCTAGATGAAATATCCCCAGCATCCTCACTCTTGGTTGGAGTTGCCTTCTCAGAACCCAGGCCCTCGTCAGCTGGAGGAGCCTTGTTCTCCTTTTGGGAAGAAGAAGATAGAGGAGAACATGGGGCTCTAATCAGATTCACCCTATTTACACTTGTGCTTAAATTCAATGGAAGCGTCTTCTTCTTCTTTGATTCAGTGTTTCTATTAGGCTGGGTATTGCTAGGAAGAGACATCACTAGCTTGTCTATGGATTTCTGCACATTCTCTAACTGCTGCTCGAGATCAGCAATGGTGCTTCCCTGAGAGTGTAATCTCGTGATCTCTTCCTTTAAATTAGTTCCAGGGTTCACGTTTCCTATCTTCGTTTCTTTAGTTAGAGACCTAACAGAACGCATTTCTTTGATTTCAGCTTGGAGTTTCGCTATGGTTTCGGCTGCATCTTGGTTGCCTAATCGGTGGCAAGCTACCTCTTTCTGTAGGACTTCAAGGGCTCGGTTGGCTTCTTCTCCGAGCTGCTCCTGTAACTGTTCAAGCTTGCGGATCTCTTGAACAAGCATGATTGGTGCAGTCGACGACTGTCTTATCGGATTTCTGTTTCGGTCAACAGCCTGGCAGAATTTCTTATCACTGGGTGAACCAGAATATGTCAAACATTTTATGAACCGATGAGGTGATGGAGATGGATTTAATCCCTAAAAGAGAGTTAGAACAGGTAAGAAGTTGAGATACAAAGAGAGACAGAAGTGGTATAGTAATTTTCTTACAATTTGCTCCTCGTTTACTTTTCTCTGCAGCTCATTCAGTTGTAGCTGTGCGAGGTCTCTTTCACGTTTGAGTGCTTCCATTTCCATTTCCATCTGGCAATTAATTATAACGAACTGAACCTTAGTAAGGAGCTGGAGACAAGCAGACTAAGAAGCACAAATGCTGGTATGCAACAAAATTGTAGAGAGCAGGACAAAACGACATAATATTTCGTTATAATTTAATAAACCACAATTATGTATAAATTTAATTCAACAGACAACAGTATAATTTTGAGTTACATAATCAAAATAAGAGAAGCAATAATAGTTTCATTATTGTGACAAAAGTACGAAGATCTACTAGTACTATAAAAAACTGAAGTGAATGAAAACTGTGGTGTATGATATCAAATAAGTATTCGAGAAGTGTCTGTTAAGTATCCAGAACAGAAGTAATGACAGAAGCATATAAGATAATAGTATAAAAAATTCTGAAAAAGTGTTTTAAAATTGTTGACTATGTATTCAATCACAGCTTGGGTAGTGTCTAATAAGTGACCAAGACATGTATTAAATTTAGGACGAGAAATACTGGAATGCATCCAAGGAATGCCTATGACATTCCAACATGTGTACGGCTACATCGTGAAGTGTTCATGCCACATACAATATACTGATGAAAATGTTCATGCTACTTGCAGGTTTTTTGTTCAGTTTCATTACCTTCTTAATTTTCAACTCTTTCTCCTTTAGAAGGGCCTCTGAACAGGAGGATGCTGATGATTCTGGAGTACGAAGTTCCGCTTCAAGTCTAGCAACTTCCTTTTGCAGATGCTTAACTAATTGCTTATCCGATACAATCTAATTAAATGATTAAAGGGAAAAAAAAAAAAAAAAAAACTTGAGCCCAGTTGACCACAAAAAAAAATACTGATGTAAGAGTTAAATAAGACGACCAAGCAGAGACAAGATGAATGCTTACCATATTAACCTGTGCAGTGTTAGTGACTTCCTTTGCACAAGTTGCAAAGAAGAGAGTGTTGCGAGATTGTTCTACATGGCTGAGTGCAGGACTCATTGTACAAATAATAGCCGTCCTTGCATTTCCACCAAGAGATAGCTGTAAAATCCGTGTAAGCTTTGAGTTCCTGTATGGTATGTGTCCACTTCTTTTGCCAAAACTGAGACACAATAGAAGACAACCCGTCAGACCAATTGAAAATTAGCTTGCACATCAGTATTATCATTTAAACTAGTTTGGACAAGGCTGACTTATCAGCCCCATGACTACTAGTCGACTATAGCTGATAACCACCGGCTTTTCGACTGCAAGTTAGGACAGTCAACTGCAATGAAGCAGCTAGATCTCTGATTCTTTTTGTTTAATGTTTCACTTTTATAATATATTTTTGTTATGTTTGTAGAAAATCCATTCTCTGACTTGTTGCTGCTTCATACAGTGATCCACCAAGTAATTCTTACAGGGTAAACCTAGCTAAGAAACAACAAGTCCACAACTTAGACAGACCAGCATGGAAAACAGAATAGGCAGACAACCACCACTAATTAAGTAGATACAAAATAGAATCGCACATAAAGAAGTGTCACAGCTGCTGCATGCGTCATGTCACACGAAGGAGACCTCAAAAGTAAACTTTTTGTGCTTTAATCAAACTTTAATATGAGAAATAATCAGGTTCACAATATAGGGCAATAAATTACAATACAAAACATGCATGCACTTCCCTCCCTTACCTGAGCTTTCTGATAACAGTTGTGAGAGTCAACAGACTACGATTTATATGGCAGCCTTCTTTCAGCCTAGCACCCTCTGCATGAGTTTGGGCGGCCCTCTCACTCCCTGCAAGATCCACTAAGTTCTGCAGAACTTGAAAGCTCAATCATTGATATACAGTACATCAAAAGTTTTAAGACTGAAGAAAATAAAAGTTACACTTACGAGGCTAGCTACAAAAGATTTCACACAGCCTGATTTCTCGCGTAGGCTACTCTCAACGCTCTGCACATAAAATTAATAGTAGAAGTATATTAAATTATCATTGCAGACCAAAGTATATACATAACCAACTGAAATGATTAACCTTACCAGTCTAATAATTTGGTGTGATCTTGAGCTGGTATCATTCAAGGAAGTTTCACCAACTTGTCTTTTTGCTGTAAATCATAAGTGAGAAACAATAAGAGAGAAAGGCAATGTTTAATTTTTGGCAGCAATCTACACTTCTATACAACCATATAATGGGAGAAGTGTGTTTGCCACTCTTTCAAACCACCGCGAGCTTTCATTTAACAAATGCATTGCAGCCATAGAATGAATGAAAATTGACAAGTGGTTAATAACAGGGGGAAATGACAAACCTTCACAAACACCGATCAGGTGTCTCAGATGCTGGTCGTCTTTGGCTGTTTCTTCTTCCAGTTTCTCAACAATAGTTCCTTTCTGCAAAGTGTTGAAGCAAAAGCATGTTTAGCCATGAAGATAAATGCAGATAGTCTCGTAATCATGATTATCAAATTTTCACAAAAGAACAATACCTCCGGGTCATCTAATAGCCGAAGAGGGCCAGAATCTGGGTTTAGCAGATCACGTACAACCTCATTATAAATTTCCATCGCAGATATCTTGATAGTAAAGTCCCTCTCCGGAGTCTAAATGCCAGCAACAAAGATATATGATATCAGTTTGAAACATCATGTAACTGCTACTTAGAAAACAATTTATCATGGTTACATAAATGTGGTTTGCAAGAGATTTACATTTTGGATGTGGTTGTATATGTCTTTTACAGCACTCTCAGTTATCCCTCTCATAGTGTAAGTCTTCCCACTGCTAGTCTGCCCGTAAGCAAAGATAGTAGCTACAAAAATTTCAGACATACACTCAGATTTATTCCAGTCAATTTCAGACATGCACTCAAATCCTTACAAGGAAAGGGATAAATTTTACGGTCATTTACCATTTATTCCAGTCAATGCAGACAATGCAACATCCTTGGCTCCTTCTTCATATACAGTCTCAGTTACACAAGAAGGACCAAATACTCTGTCTGGTTAAACAACAAAAAAGACTACCCATGATTAGCATCAAATGAATCTTTTCAAAGTTCCACTTACAAGTAGAAAGCAAGCAACTACAGAAATAGCGTATACTGGGTAGTCTTTTTTGTCTAGTCCCATATTGGGTAGTTTAAAGATGGGACACAACCGCTATATATGTTGTATCGAATACTCAATTGACAGTTTATTTATGAGCCTGTTATTTGGTCTCTAACTATGAATTGTGACATGGTATCAGAGCGAGAACAAAAGCTCTAAAATCCAACATTGTGATTGAAGAGTGATATCGTTCAATACCGAAGGCATACGAGGATGTCGAACTCGAACGATCTTGAAAATTTGTCTTGAACAAAATTGTATGGTCATCAGCACATTCCCATGCAACTTGGTCTTTCTGTGCTTGCTCTTTCTTGCTTAGAGGTCTCACTCGCACAGTAACAAAAATTTTCTCCTCATTAATCTTCGAGCCTCCAGGGGTAGAGATTGGCATTCTCTCAATCTTCGAAGCGGGTGTGCAAGGTGCTGACATTGGAAAATTTTCCATCTTCGAGGCCGGAGTAGTAGGAGCCGAATTTGGCATGTTACCCAACTTCGAAGCTGGAGTAGTAGCTGTCCTAATTGGTGGCATCATCATTGTTCAGGCAGTTTATATTGCAAAATATCAGGTCAAAATGTCGTATCCGAGCCTCTCCTGACATGTAAAAAAACCAGAACATGATAAACAGGAATAAGTCGCCACTTCTAATTTTGTACTTAATTTTGATGCATTCACATCATAACATGAGAATTGAGAAACAGGTTTATTCCTCACTGAATTTAGCATGTGCTAAAATTCACTCCTTTTACTTCCAACATTTTATCCTTAATTTTGAAGCATTCACATTCTAACATGAAAAACAGGATTATTCCTCACAGAAATTTAGCATTCTACATCTATTATCTACCACTTTTCCTTATTTAGAGAAAATGAAAACCCGCTTTCTGCTCCTCTTTTCGTGCTAAAATTTACAGGTCAAAATGACTGAATCACAGGCTCTCTTGACATGTGATGAAAACAATGAAAACAAGTAAGTTTCAGGAATAAGAAGCCACATCCAATTTTGTTCTTAATTTTGATGCATTTACATGCCAACATAAGAAACACGTTTATTCCCCACTGAATTCAGCATTTCATATTGATTATCTATCATTTTCTTTATTTCGACAAAATAAAAAATTGCTAGCTTTCCAATATTTCTCTTTGTGCTAAAGTTTACTCCTTTTACTTCCAAAACTCAAAATTTCCAAACAATCCTTAAAAATTTCAACTTTCCTAATCGATCCACCTTAAACCCTAATTTTCAACAAAAAACAGTCCAATTAATAGCAATGCAGCTCTATCTTGAAATAGGAAACACATAAAGAAAGCCAGATACAAAGAACCACGCAAAATCCAAATCAAGAAAGTAGTCATTCCATACACAAAACCTAACCTCGGCCAAAACAAGAAAGCAATCTAAATTCACAGATCAAGAAAACATTATCCAAATTCCCTGAAAATTGGGGCTAGGGTTTTGGAAATTACCTCTGGAAATTGCTCGGATTTGGGGGAAAGCACTCGGGAAGACGAGGGTTTGTTGCTAAATTGGAGTGCAATTTGGGGGATTTGAGATTTGTAAATATGACCGTTACGGTTTGATAAAGAAGAGGAAGGAGAAGGCTTGGTGAGATCTGGACCGTCCGTTTTAGGGGGACAATTATTTTTTGGGATGCAAACAAAACGGAGCGTAACGGACATCATTTTTTGAAATCTCAAAGAATGAGCAATTTATAGGGATGGCAAACGGGCCGGGTCGACCCGCGATCCGCCCGCCTAACCCGGCCCGTGAATTACCGGTTCGGGTTCAGGTCGACCCCGTTAATGAAAACGGGTCGACCCGGATCTTAAAATAAACGAATTGAACCCGTTCAACCCGGCCCGATAACCCGCGCTACAGTACTCGACCCGCGCGTTGCAAACCGTTTGACCCGTATTCGACCCGCGCGGGTCGACCGTTTGACCCGCAGATCCAACGGGTCGCAACCTTCTGTCGAGAGCTCAACGGCTCTTTTAGCCGTTGATTTTTTTTTTTTTTGGTTTTTTTTTCCCTATAAATACCCCTAAAACCCACACTAAAAATTCACACCTTACTCTCTTACTCTCTCTACTATTATTACTCAATTCATTTCAATTTTTGTGAACAATTGAACAAAGAAGGTAGCAACATAGAAACGATCAAACGACAAATTCAATCGTATCGAATTCAACATTCAACTACGTCTTCCAGTCTTCAACTCCTCCAAGTGATCAAACAAAGAAGCTCTCTTCAAGTCTTCAATTCCGGACTTCTACTTCTACTTCTATTTTTATTTTCACTCTCATTTTATATACGACTATTCGCGGTGAACGGTATCAAAATTTCACAACCCTCTTCTTCTATTTTTATTTTTTTTTTTGTAGTTATAATTTTTTTTATCATATTTGTTTGTTGGTTTTTTTATCTTCTCTCTCACAACACTCTTGTTTTCTAGATTTTTTTTTGTAACTTATCGCGCCTACATTGTATTTAACTTTTTCACATACACTACTATCTATCAACATGTCTAGATCACGAGATAGCGGCCGTAGCCAAAGTGGACAAGATTCCACCGGCACTTCCCGTAGGCCTCCAATTGTCCCACAAAGTGAGCCCGCCGAAGAGTACCCTGATCCTATGACCCAACACATTGGTACACACGATGAGTTTGTAGGAGACATAGAATTAGAAGAAAAACCACAAACACAAGCAACCGAAACAATACCCCGGGCTAGTAGTAGAAAACTAAAGGAGAAAGTAGTGATTGGCACAAATTTTATGCTTATATTCCGGACGAAAATGTACCGGGTGTAGGTTTAAAATTTGTATAACATGTTCGAAGCCAAACAAATGAAAGAGGGGTGAGGGCACGGGTTGTAACGCCCCGAATCCCAAATACACTGAATTCGAGATGTTCTACAGGATCTTTTCGCTTCTCTTAGTACAATTTTACAAGGAAATTCAAACTTTTTACTTTACATCAGAGTTTACATCAATATTACATTTACATTGCACAGCGGAAGTAAAATTTACAACAATGAAATAAATGTACAACAACATTGAGTAATCTTTCAGCATTTGTTCCTCTTTAATCTTTTTCATGCCATTCATCCTGCATACAAAACTGTAGGTACGTCAGTTTATTCAACCGATGATAATTATACATAGGTCATCCTCTCTATGCCAGAAACAGTATAACGATTCTCCTTTCTTAACAGATCACAAACTTGTTCACATATCAAAATAGAGCAAAGGGGAAAAATCTTAATGATGTCGTGTCGTGATTGTGTACTTAATCCTTAATGCAGTTGTTTAATTTAGATGGCACTAATGCGCACTTGTTCTGATTCTATACATCCCATACTACATAGGTCCGAGGGCAAGCCTCTTAATCGTTCTTCATCTTTGTAGGGTTCAATCCCTCGCCATGACTTAATCTACTACTGTAACTATGGTGAGTATCCTAGATGATCTATGAGTACAAGCTCGTGTACAGAAAACCTGGAGGGGAACCCCACGCCATGTCTTGACTCATCAAGCATGCATTCTGTGGCAATTCAGCCTCCTTCATGGCACACGATCCTCTTACAGTCACCAAACATCCCACAAGCGTGACAAGAGTCCGATCATTCTGAGTTGTGCCCACGCCATGACTTGACTCATCAAGCATGCATTCTGTGGCTCACACACCCGCACCGTAAACCCTAGTTCTCATACCCGTGTTTTTCTCTCACTTTCATCACATCTTCACTATGCACTAATCCTTAGTTTTTATTAGAATCATGAACAAAATCAAAGCTCTAGAGTTAGCCTCTCCACTAAACCGGACTTATTCATTCATTCAGCATGACCAACCTTGGTCTTTCTTTTCAATTTTCATTTCATTTCATTTCCAATGCCGGGGAAGACTTAGCTACTCTTTGGTTTCAATTTCAATTCACAACTCCAATTTGAGCATTTTCAACTCATAATTCATTTAATAGTCTCACAGACTTTCTTTATCATGATCTTAGCTTTCATATTCATTTAATTCTCATTTCAATCTATAATTCATTTCATGTAAATTCATGCAACAACAAATAGAGTTTACCAGCATCAACCATAAGATTCACAACAGAAACCACATGAAATCTCCGACATATCAGAATATTCTGGACAGTCGACTTGGAGAAAGCCCAGTCGACTTGTTCAGTCAAATCAAGTTCTTCATAAACTGCTCAGGAGTGTCGACTGCTGCACATGACCAGTCGGCTGCTCCGCAATTTTTCGTGTTCAAAATATCATTCACGTGACAGTCGACTGTCATTCCATCAGTCGTCTGTCCTGGGGTTTCAACAGTACATTTTAATACTCAGCCCAGTCGACTTGCCACTTGCATTAAGTCGACTGAACAAGTTAAATTTCAATTTAAGGAATTATCTTCCATCTGTTCTCCCATTCTCATGCATCATTGTGTCACATTACAATAAATTCATACTACATAAACATGTAATTTCTTAGCTGTTCACTAACATCACAACATATGCTTTCTCATACTAATGTTTTCTTTTCTCAAGGGAATGTTAAACATGCATTTTCATTTACTCATCATTTACTTGCAGAAATGAACACTAAATCTCAATTTAGCACACTAGAACATCCCAAAAAATATTTCGTTTCATGAAATTTCTGGACTATTCTTAATTTAATTCAATGTCGGTCGGCTGTTTACATCAACAGTCGACTGTACAGGTTATTCCCAATTTTACTAATTATCACTAGTTCTTTTTCTTCTGTTCACATCTCCTCCATCATATGTAACATGGGGAATATGAATTTAGCAATCATACTATCACTTCTGTTTGTACACATGTACGCCATTAAATTATCAATCATGAGAGGACATTCGCCTCGTACCAGTCGACTTATCCAAGTGACAGTCGACTGTACAGGCCCATTCCAGTCTTACTTTCAGTGTCATTACTACATTATTAGTCCCTTACGACCTTCATCATAAACATACACAGGGCAATCTAATATGTTTAAACTTACTTTCCACAAGCATGGTAGCAATCATCATAGCCATAACATATTTTCTACATTAGAAGTCCTGAGAAACACCCACCTTATTGACGAAAATAACCGAATCCAGAAAAGCTTCTTAATGCACTGCACGACTCCTTGCTCCTTGCTCCTTGCTCCTTGCTCCACACCGAAGCCCTTCTGCAGAGATGATCGGCCTCCAAGAGAACTCTCACTCACCAACTCTACAATATAGTATATGTATATCTTCTTTTCAAGAGATCTTAGTGTAGGAAATGTTAGGGAGAGAGGGGTATTTATACACCAGTTTGAGTGAGATGGAAGGCTAGGATTTAGTAGATAGTTATAGGGTCAAGGGCTAGGATGAACTAGGGAGTTAAAATAACTACCCACACTCTAGCTAACCACCCATGACTCAACCCACTTCTCTACCCAATCCGGCCAAGAAGGTGTGTTTATGCACGTGTACATGAAGTGCACGTGCAAGCACTAGTCATCATAAGAAACTTGTACAAAAATAAAAAGTCTTTAAAAGTGTTACACATTACAAGTTTAAAAAAATGGAATTAATTTCTGGGCTTAAATTGATTGGGCCAAGATAATCTATTTTAAAAGAAAATAAAATAAATAAACTAAATTTTGGGCTTTTAGAAAAAGGCTTTATAGAAAACAACTCAAAGGCACATGTTTATATTTTTTTTTTTTTTTTACTCATCATGATGAAAATGATAGCCAAAATATTACACGTGCACACTACGTGCCAAAAAATATAATTTTTCATTAATTGAAAAATCAGGGCATTACACGGGTACAATTAGACAACACATCCAAAATGTGCATAAAGAACTTCTTGTTGACCTACCCAGCAAACAAAAAATCCACCATAGGACCGGTGTAGTTGATAGCCATTCTTATGATCCCGGACTTGTTCGTCGGGAAATGGCCCTGATTAGTAATTAAGGAAAAGTTACCATTTTCCTATCTCGAGAGTAGGGACTTAGAAAATTTTAATCAAACCTCCTTAAACCCTCATTTTAAAAGAATCACTAGGAATACTTGCAAATCGGATTGTTTTAAAATGTACAATGAAATGAGGGAAGCTTTGATTGCAATTTTGTGGAGTTTAACTTGTAGAGTTTCTTTAACTTCCGATTGTTGGACAGGTTGCAACAATATTCCAATGATGGGAATAACCTATCATTGGATCGACAGTGATTGGATTCTTCAAAAAAGGATCATATCACTTGCCGCGTTGTCCTATCCCCATAGTGGTAATGAAATTGCAAACCGTATTTTAGAAATTTGTGATGTTTTTCATATTCGTGATAAAATTATGTGTATAAGTTTTGATAATGCATCTAACAACAATGCATCAATTAGTATTTTAAAAACCGCATTAAACCCTCCATCTGACAATATTTTTCATGTTAGATGTGTATGTCATATTTTAAATTTGTGTGTTCAAGATGCATTAAAAATAGCCGAACCATATATAGTTAGCATTAGGAATTGTGTACGTTTCATTGCATTAAGTGGCACCATATTTCAAGAATAGAAAGCTTGGTGTAGGCTTAAAAATGTACATTTTAGAAAATTTCCAAAGGATGTTAAACACTGATGGAACTCTACTTTTGATTTGCTACAAGTTGTTACTGAATATAAAACATGTATAAATGATTTTTGTATTGCAAAAAATATGCCAAATTTTGAAATGACTCCCCAACATTGGTATTATGCCGAATCTTTGTTGAAATTTTTAAAACCTTTTAAAACCGCAACTTTCAAATTTTCAAAATCTTATGAATCTACTTTTAGTAGCATTTTTATTTCAATAGTTACTATGATGCAAACTTTCAAAGAAATGATCGATGATGCTTTTATTGGTCATATTGTGAAACCTGCATATGTAAAATTTTTGAAATATTTTAATCCTCCTCCTATATTGTATTGTGTTGCTAGTGTGATGGATCCTCGTATCAAATTAGAAGGTACGAAGAGTTTGATTGAAATATTTTTTACTTTACTTGGGCCAGATGAATCTGAAATTGATTGCGGAACATTTTTAGTTAAATTTGAATCGACATTAAATAACTTGTATGATTATTATGATAGAAGTTTTGCATCTAGTAGTACAACTTCTTTAGTTAATTCTTCTTCTGCTACTTCTAAAGATAAGGGTAAGAGACTTCTAAAGATAAGGGTAAGAGTAAATTAGATGATAGAACATTTAATTTACTTGCACAAATTCAATCAAAAAAACCTAGGACTAATCAACTGAATGAATTAAATTGGTATAATCAACAAGATTCTGAATCCTTTACTTCATCAGTAGATATTTTACAATGGTGGAAAGACCATGAACAAACTTATAGTATTCCTAAATATATGGCTAAAGATCTACTAACTCATCATGTTTCTACAGTTGCTTCAGAAAGTGCATTTTCTACAAGTGGCAGAGTTCTAACCGATTACAGGAATTGGTTGAAGCCTCAATCGTTGGAGATGCTCGTCTGCACAGAAAACTGGCTGAAGGCCGAAGATAGGACTCAAGAAAAAGCGTTCAACATGTCCACAAGTGGGAGCACCTCGCCGGAAGAACAACAATAACAACAACAATAGTAACCAAAATGAAGAATTCAAGACCAACAACAACAACAACAACAAATTGAAGACCAACAAATTGAAGACAATTGTAAATATATAAAATCTTTGTTTGTTATTTAAAATTAGGAAAATTAAAGAAAATTAAAATTGTATCTAAGAAATTTGTTATCGTATAAAATAAATTTGTATAAATTTTTTATTTCTTATTACAAATTGTAAAACTTGTATAAGTTGAAATCATATTAATAATATATATATATATAAAAATTGGCAATTTCACTCTTTCAATCTTATTATTATTATTACATTTTTTGTTTATTATTAAAATTACATTACAATTTTTAAGTAAATAAAAAATAAAAATAAAATAACTTTAGATGGGCCAACCCGCGACTCGACCCGACCCGACCCCAGTTGGACCCAAAAGGGCTCAAGGGTTGGACGGGTCGTGAATTAGCCCTATCGACCCGGCCCGGTTAACCCAATGACCCGACCCGAACCCGTCCAAGTTGGGTTCCAATCCGGGCGGGTTCGACCCAACCCGACTCGTTAGACCCGTTTGCCAACCTAACAATTTATGAGGATTGAGAGCTATGAAGTGTAGCATTGGTATCAGGTTCTATCGGTTCGGGTTCTCCATTACCCGGATCTGGACCTGATATCTCACGGGTCCAAAATTGGACCCAGACCCGGACTTGTGAGAATCGGGTCCGGGTCGGGTCCTCCTTAAAAAAATATACCTGTCGGTTCCGATAGCGGGGAATAAATATTTGCACTTAAGTGTTTTTTTACCCGATACCCTACGGTTCCAACAATATTTGCACTTAAGTACATGAATAAATATTATATTTACACATTTATCTTCAACAATTACTATTTACATGTATATCCTATAACCCTATTATTTAAATTCCGAATATTTGGTGTTTTTAACGGGTCTGGGTCCAGGTCGGGCCTATTTTGAGCGGACCCGAATCCGAACCCAAACCCGGAAGTGCATCGGGTGTTATTTTAGGACCCGAACCCATATAGATCAGATCGGTTTCGGTCCAATGCTGGGTCCAGGTCGGGTCCGCATATCGGGTCAAAGTAACAACTCTAATGAAGTGGAGCAGACTTTTAGAGAGTGATTATTACTGAAGAACCCACTGTCAAAAAATATTTATCAAACCAACCCACTTTTCAAAACATTTATCCCACTGACACACTTTTATAAAATATTACCTCCAACTGACCCTATTAATATAATAACCTAAAAATAAAATTTTCTATATAACCCTACTGTAGAAATTACAAACTATAATATCCCTTAACCTTGTAAAAATTGGATATTTCACAGAAAATAAAGAAACTAAAATTAAAAAATCTTTCAAAATAAAGATATATTGATAGAAGATTAATGGAAAGAAAACATATAATTCATTGAGAAATATCAGAATATTTGTTAATAACAAGTAAAATAACTGAGAAACTACATAAGGAAATACAAAAAGATATAATATACAAAGTATTAGATTATAGGAACGAAGAAGCAAGCTGGTATTGCCAATAACTATTATCATACAAGATCTTAAACTATAGGAATTAAGTTAGGATGGATAATATTACAAAGAAAGAACCATCAAAACTCTCAGAAATTTATATGATAAACGTTAAAGAGTTGAAAGAAGATTACAATGGTCCAAAATTTGTAGAAACTATAAGAAAATATTTTAAAATCATAAATAATAACATAAAAGAACTTTGTACGTATATAACAGATGACACTGAAGAAGAATTAGGTATAACAGATGTAGGTATGAAGGAGTTAGAAGCCATAATAAAACTTAATATAAATATTTTGAAAGTAGAAGATCTAATGGCAAATCCAAATTCAGAGGAAGTAGAGAAAGCTTTGAGAAATCTAGACACATCAAATGAAGAAGTAAAAATGTATCAAGAAGAAGACAAAATTTTTACAAAACCTACAGAAAATCTAATTAATACATATGAAATCTTAAGGTCACCACCTAAGAAAAAGCCTTATCACCTACCATGGAAATGGCAAGACAGAAAATATAATAAGTTATGAAAAGATAATGAAAAAAAAACCCCAAAATATGAACCTACAGAACACTACAAAAAAAGAATAGCAGACAATGGAGAATGGCTAGATCTAGACTGCGTAGATAGGACAATAGAAGAATGGGTAAAGCCTTCACTGATAGCAGAATTCAGGCAAAACCTTTCAAGAAATTCATTTGAGAAATTTATAAAAGCAACATTTATAGGAGTAGTAGCAAAATGGTGGAATGGACTAAAGGAAGAAGAAAGAAATACTATCAGAAAATTAATACCAATTGATGATAAAGGAACAGAAAAAAACTCAGCACAACGAACCTTAGGATTAAAAGAAATAATTACAAATTACGAGATAGCAATAAGAACAGAATTTAGTGTCTACAATAAAGGAGAAAAACACAGTGTATACAAAAAAAACTAAGCAAGATGGAGATTAAGAAATTTAGAAATATGCGACATGTGTTATTTTGACAACTATACTTGTGAATTCCGAGAATATTTTCAAGATAGTTATTGTATAAAAGAATAAAGGAGTCTAATCTTGGACTCATTTTTTTCTAAAACTATCTGATCCATGGAATATAAACATATATAGTGCATACATAAGTTAGAAAGTAAAACCAGAGTAGATACTATAGGGTATAGAATACAATTTATAAAAGATTATAGGGATAAAGTAAGCCAAGAAACTAGAGCAACTATAAAATACTATAGAACATATAAACAAAGAATTTGTTGTAAAGATGCAAGACCAAATCATTGGGGATGTAATAATAACTATAATTATAGAGACGTGAACACAAATTCCAAAGATATAAACCAAAATATAGAAAAACTTTTAAGAGATATAAAAAACCATATAAAAGATACTTCAGAAGAATAAATAAAAATAAACAATATCTGAAAACCCAAAGAAATGTAATTATTATATATGTGGAGAAGTAGGACATATATCACCAAATTGCCCTAAGAAAATGAAAAGAGTTGTAAAATACGTAGACGAAATTGAATAGATGAATAACATTGATGCGGTTTATTTCTGGGAGACGTGTGGATGCACCAGGTGTGAGTTCGGACTCAATTTGTATTTGAAGGAGAAAGCTGCTCGTCTGACGACCCTCGGCTGACCGGGCGGAACCTGTGGCGACCTCGGGGTGATTCGAAGATCTGGGCTCGGATCAGAGGATTCGGATCCGAGGTCTTGTGTACCTGCAGACGGTCCTGAAACACCGGGGTTTGTCCCGGTGGCGGACCCTCCGACGATCTAGTCAGTCTCTGTGAGAGAGTAGCAATAACTAGGTGAATTTAAGTGGAAAAAGATTGATTACCTGAAAAGGTGGGTGAGGGTCTAGTATTTATAGAGAATCCCAACCGGGTTTGGTTCCGCTTGGGGGCCGGGTCTGGACCCGAAAGCCCATGGGCCTGACGTGGCAGAAGGCCCAGGGGGTTTAGGGCAGACGTGGCCATACCAGGAGCGGTATAGGGCTGACGTGGAAAAACCCTGGGTGGTATTTGGAGCTGACATGGCTGATCGTGGGTCTTCTGTGCTTCTGGGAGAATCGGAGGGCCTAGGCTGTGCTAGGTCATCCCTCTGCTTCGCCAGAGAGGGGGGACGGCCCGTGGGGCTATCACGGGTCGGAGGCCGAGGACCGCTGAAGCTCGTCGGATACGAGGAGGCCAGTTCTGCGGGGGTGAATGTGAGGTTCGGCGCCGACCCTGCGGTGGTTCGAGGCCGAACTAGATTGCTATTTTTACCTTTCTTGAGTGAGAGTTGTATTGGGCCCTGGTAGGGCCTCCAGGCCATTTTTACCCTACCACACAAGCCCCCCACTCCTGCGGGGGTGCGGGAGCTAGCCGGGGAGGAGTGTTCATGGTCATGGAAATGGGATGGCAAATCGTTGAATCTTCCGGAGGAGAGTACCCTGGTGCTCGACCCAACCCCGAGATGACGAGGGATTACGTGTCGACAAGGGTGATGCGAGCCGTTGTTTCTTCCTGAGAAGAGTACCCTGGTGCCAGACCGAACCTCGAGATGAGGAGGGATTATAGGTCGGTAAGGGTGATGGCGAGCCGTTGGTCTTCCTGAGAAGACCACCCTGGTGCCAGACCTGACCTCGAGCTTGGCGAGGGATTACGGGTCGGCAAGGGCGATGGCGAGCCGTGAAGCCTTCCTGAGAAGACTACCCTGGTGCTAGACCTGACCTCGAGCTGGCGAGGGATTACGGGCCAACAAGGGTTGTGGCGAGCCGTTGGCCTTCCTGAGAAGACCACCCTGGTGCCAGACCTGACCTCGAGTTTGGCGAGGGATTACGGGTCGGCAAGGGCGATGGCGAGCCGTGAAGCCTTCCTGAGAAGACTACCCTGGTGCTAGACCTGACCTCGAGCTGGCGAGGGATTACGGGCCAACAAGGGTGATGGCGAGCTGTTGGCCTTCCTGAGAAGACCACCCTGGTGCCAGACCTGACCTCGAGCTTGGCGAGGGATTACGGGTCGGCAAGGGCGATGGCGAGCCGTGAAGCCTTCCTGAGAAGACTACCCTGGTGCTAGACCTGACCTCGAGCTGGCGAGGGATTACGGGCCAACAAGGGTGATGGCGAGCCGTTGGCCTTCCTGAGAAGACCACCCTGGTGCCAGACCTGACCTCGAGCTTGGCGAGGGATTACGGGTCGGCAAGGGCGATGGCGAGCCGTGGAGCTTTCCTGGGAAGACTACCCTGGTGCTAGACCTGACCTCGAGCTGGCGAGGAATTACGGGTCGGCAAGGGTGATGTCGAACTGTCGTGCCCTAGAGCGTTTTGAGCGGGGGTAACCCGCCGTTCCTGCGGAGCATTGAAGGCTCTCCGGAATCTGTGTGATGGTTCAATTTCCTAGGGGCATTAATGGCGCCGCCTGATAAATGCAGATAGCGCATGGGCTTCCGCCGATTGGCTTTCCCCGTGTCATAATGGTTGGTCTATGGGGGAGGCTATAAATACCTCTCCCCCCACAGTGGGTTTGATCACAGCAGGGGTGGTCTATTGGCCATCGGAGGTGTCTGCTTCGGCGGGCGCCTGTCTCTTGCAAAAATTTTCAACCCTGGCGGTGTCGGAGAGGTGGTTACTCTGCCGCCCGGATCTTCTCTTGGATCTGACGGCTCTTGATACGGTAGCCAGATCCAGGGGAGATCAGGGCGAGAGGGGTAACGGCCGAAATCCGTACTGGTAGAAAAGGAGCCTCGGATTGGTGGTGGCTGTGTCATCTGGATCCTTTTTCGGGTCAGACGACCCTGACACGGTTGTTTGGCCAGAGAGAGAACCAGACGGGAGGGGCACCAACCGTATTCCGGTCTTGGGGCTGAAGAGTCTCAGATAGAGGGGTCGCCTCCGACCAGGGGTTGGCCACTCTGTCTTCCGATAGGGCTCCAGGCGATGGTGGTTTCTGCCCCACCCTCGAACAGTTCGGGGTTTCAGCACCAACCCGAGGCTGTAAGCCCCGAGCTGCTCGGGGATGAGAGGGGAACCGATCGAATGCTGGAGCCCGGGGCGTCTGTCGAAGGATGGCGCCTTAAACCTTAAGTAAAGCGTTTTCTCCGTTGCATACTCCATCCGAACCGACCTCTGAGTCTGGCCGCCAGCCTGGCACCCGATGACGTCAGCAGCGCACGCTTCGAGGATGTGGTGCGGTTTCCCAGGCGGGAGTTGTACGTCAATCGGTGAATAGTAATTGCGGAAGTCGAGGAGCCGTTCTTATCCTTTATAAGTATTCCCCCCTCCCCTTTTCTCGCCCACTTCTTTCTTGCTTCTTTCTTTCTTGAAAAATCTTCCAACCATTCAGCGCTCGTTCTTGCAGTTAGCTGTACTAGGCTCGTCCTTTCGAAGCGTCCCCCGGTTAGTTGGTAAGTTCTTTTGGTTTAGGCACAGATGGACAGGGCTCTGTCCGGCTCGTCAGCGTCGACGTCCAGGGGGGAAGTGAAGCGCGCCTCCACATCGACGTAGTGGGAGGAGCCCGTGCTTGAGGAGGAGTCGGTGCACGCTGCGGAGCCTTCCGATTCAGTTTCGTGGGAGGAACCAGTAGGTGAGGGGGAGGTGGTACACAAGATGAGGCCGTCACGCTCCCGACGTCCCTTCGTGGTGGAGAGCAGCGAGTCGGAGGAAACCAGTGATAGTTCGGATGACATCCAGGTACTGGAGTTGTCTTCCGAGGAGGAGGAGGGCGAGGGCGACATGATGAGGAGATCCACCGTTCAGGGTGCGGGCTCGAGTTTCACGCCGACAGGCCTGGGGCCCTTACCTACTCCCTCGTCGGAGCGAGCCAAGAAGAGGAAGAGGGCCTCGAGGAAGGCGGGGTCGAGGACTGGTGGTTCGAGCCAGGCGCCTGTTTTCCGCAACTTGATGACAGGTTCGCCCGTACAGCCGAAGCCTTTCCGTCAGTATCCCGACGATCTTTCTGACAAGGAGCTCTTCGGAGTGCAGCCCTCTTCGCCGAGTCGGAGGAGGGTGATGATGGATGCGATCCCGACTGTCTTGGAGGGCGGGGACTTGGAGGTTCTGCAGCTGGCGTATCACATAGGGCCTGGCTACGAATTGTTGCTGCCGAGCTCTACTCTGCGCCCCACCGATCCCCTTTCTGCTTGGTATTGCGTCTTCCCAGTGGACGCTTTTATCTCCGGGCTGAGGTTGCCAGTTCACCTGTTTGTTTGGGATGTGCTGAACTGGGCCTCCTTGGCCCCCATGCAGTACAGGCCGAACTCTTGGAAGCAGATTATCTGCTTTGTGTTGATGTGCGAGGAACAGAAGGTACCCCTGAGGCTGAATGTGTTACGTGCGATGTTGATGATCAGCTCGGCGGCCGAGGGTGTTTACTACATCTCTCCCCGGAGTAAGGGGAAGGTCGTTCACAGTCACCCGGACTCCATCAAGGAATGGAAGAAAAAATATCTGGTGATCCGGAGTGAAGAGCCCTGGGACATTCCCACTCGATGGAATCACTCCAAACCGAACTATCAAGCGCCGAGGCCGAGGGATTTGTCGGCCGAGGAGTGGGGGTTTGTCGAGCGCCTCCGTTCGTCACCCAGTATCGATTGGACGAAGGTGACGGAGGCCAACTTGGCGAGCGTTGGACTGAGCCCGACCGTCATGTGTATGTAGTTGTTTCTTTTCTTTCGGTCCTTTCGTACTTTCTTGCTCATTGCTCTTAATGGCTTTTTCTGCAGATATGGACGAAGCATCGATCAAGGCAAAGAGGCTTGCCATGAGGAAGGAGAATGCAGAGAAGAAGGGGGAGGCGGCGAAGAGGCTAAGGGGGTCGCCCCTAGTCATTTCTGAGGTCCAGCCCGAATCGGGGACCAAGAGGATTCGCTCGGAGACGAGCAAGGGGGCGGCTGCTTCGAAGGGCCAGAGCCTAGCGAGGGCCTCCGTTCTTGACAAGGGGAAAGGTCCCTTGGTCGAGGTTGAGGAAGAGGACCCGGTGGCGGAGTTGCTGCGACAGCGGTGGGCTCCGGACTGGTCTGTTCGGACGAGGGACCGTCTGACCGACGAGGCCCAGGCCGTCGAGGTGGTGGAGAAGTTGGCGACCCCTCGTGACCGCAAGGTGATGGAGGGTGAGCCCGTGGAAGTGACGTTCACGCGTCTGGCGCAGGCCCTCGTGCAGGTAATTCCGTCGACCCTATTCTCCTTGTCAATTTTTTCTGCGGAAGTCTTTTTCTTATCTACGCTCGTTGGTCGCAGGCTTGCATGCAGGGGGCTAATATGAAGAACCTCTACGAGGCGTCCCTGGCACAAGAGCGAGCTCGGGCAGAGAAGAGCGAGCGGGAGATGAAGGAACTGCGGATCGAGCTCGAGGGTTCGCACAAGAGGGAGCAGCAGATGAAGCTCGAGCTTGAGGCCAAGGATGCGGAGTGGGGGAAGAAGGTGGCCTCCTTGAAGAAGAAGTTCGCCAAGGAGAAGGAAGAAGTGACGATTACGGGCCAGATGATGGTGATCAAGGCCCAGGACACATGTTATGCGAAGGCCCTCAGCCATGTGAGGCACTTCTATCCGACCATCGACCTGTCCAATTTCGAGTACGACATGGAGATTGAAGGGACGTCGAAGACTCCTGGCGAAGAAGGGCCTGCTCTCGACCCGCCGGCCGATCCATCTGTGGATCCGTCAGTCGACGCTGAGGTGGGACGATAAGTTGTATTATTCTGTCTTTCTTTTCTCCTCCTGACTGTATTTGCCTCCCGCGGACTGGCCACTGCCTTTTTTGTAAGGAGTACTTAAATTTATAGGGAAAAAAAAAGTTTTTTGACCGGCCAAGTGTTTTGAACTCGGATTTTTCTGAACCTTTTCGCGTGTGTGTATTGGGTTGGCTGGTTTTCCTGTAGGTTGTGGCTCCCCTTCCCGAGGTGGACCCCCGACGTTCCGATGTGGCATGGCTCCGGAGCAAGGTTGAGGTCCTGGAGGCCGCGTTGGTCTGCCACCGAAGGGGGGCCCGTGACACTGACGCGGCTTTGAATTTTTATTGGAATAAGTCTGAAGCTTTAAGCGAGGAGGCGAGCCGGCTGAGGAGGGCGACGCTGGATCGGGGACTCGGCGGTGCGAGCCTTGGGCAGGCGGTGTTAGGTGCCTCGGCGCCGAGGCCCACTTCTGAAAGGTTACTTCGGGATGTCTCTGCGGAGAAAGAAATGGAGATACATCGTTACAATATTAGGTTGGGTGCCTCTGCGTCTTCCTCGCTGGGTCGGCAAGCGGAGGGTGTTCCCTCTGCGCTGCTGCTGTTGCAGCGTACGCGACCAGGTGATGCCCAGAGCTCCGTGGCTGGGGAGTCGACCCTGGCTGAGTTCCAGGACCATCCTAATGAGCAGGGGGATTTTTTAGCCGCTCGTTCGAAGTAATCCCGCCCTCCAGCGGACCCGAGGGGCTCTAAGATGGCGACTTCCTTCAGTTTGAGATGAGTGGAGTGGTCCTGTAACGGTCTTCGTTTGTTTTCTTGGGACGAAAATAGAAGGGTACGAATAAAGAATACTGTTCCTTCTTTGCTTCGGCTAGTAGTGTAGTGAACGATGGTGGTTTTTTAGGGAGAGTCCACCGATCCGCGAGGGATCGAAGTGGGGCCTTAGGGAGAGTCCTCAGCTTGGATTCAGTTGGAGCCTACCGAGGTGTTGGGGACGATACCGGAGTGAGGACTCAGGCGCCGATCTTATTATCTGGCGTTAGGATTTTAACAAAAAGAGACCTCTTTTGCATAAGATAAGGAGGGCCGCTAAGATGGTCCTGTACATAAGAGTGTTTACACAAAAACGGGTCTACATTTAGCCAGGCTAGAGCCTATGTCTGTCCCTCGAGGAGTGTCATTAGGTACTTGGCTTCGACTGGGGTCTCCTCCCGCTCGGTGTCAGTTTGGAAGCAGGGCCGTCCCTCTCAGGTTGGGACTCGACGACGTCGAGGGAGAACACACCTCCCCCGACGGTGGTCATATAGCACGATCGCGTTGCTTCTTGGCTACCTCGGACGGTGCCGACTCCTTGCGGGGTGGGAAATTTGAGTTTCAAATGGTAAGCCGAAGGCACCGCTTGGAGGGAGCATTTTCCGGGTCGGCCGAGTATGGCGTTGTAAGCCGCCTTGACGTTGACCACCATGAAGTCCATGGACTCGGTCCTCTTGACAGGAGCCGATCCTGCGGTAACGTCGAGGGTGACAATCCCTTCTATCATGACAGGGACGCCGGAGAACCCATGCAAGGTGTATCCGGCCGGCTTGAGTTTGCCTTTAGGTAGCTTGAGATTCTCGAAGGCTTCGAGGAAAAGAATGTTAACCGAGCTGCCGTTGTCGACGAGGATTCGGCGAACTTCACAATTAGCCATGTGGAGATTAATGACGAGGGCATCGCAGTGGGGTAGGCGAACGCCTTCAAGATCCTCTCCTGAGAAGGAGACCGGCATCGGTTGTAGCTTGGGCGAGGGACTGTCGTGGACAGCATTCACCTCCCGGATGAAGGCTTTTCGGGAAGTGTTTGAATCTCCTCCCATCGGCCCTCCGTGGACACAGTGCAAGATGAAGGGCGTATCTGTGGCTCCCTCGGAGTCGGGATCCCGACCCTGGATGCGGTTCGGGGTAGGGTTCGGAGGCGAGGACCTCCGGTTCCTAGTATCTCGTCGATCCCGCGGGACTTCTCGGGTGAATTCTCGGAGGTATCCCCTGGAGATGAGTTCCTCAATTTCGTCTTTCAGGGCCCGGCACTGGTCGGTTTCGTGCCCGTGATCTCTGTGGAAGCGGCAGTAGAAGCGTTGATCTCGATTCTTGTTGTTATTAGATCGGGGGGGTAGTCGGACAATGCCTTTGTCTTCGATTTCTAAGAGGATGGCGGATACGTCATGCGTCAAGGGAGTGTACCTTTCGAAGCGGGGGACCGGCGGGACCTTCTTCACGGCCCCCGCGTCCCTCGGAGCTTTCTTTGGTGGCTCGACAGCTTCGACCTTCCGCTTTCCCTTCCCGATGGCCTCCCTGGTATCTTCGAGGTTAAGGGCCTCTTCTGCCCTAATGTATTTCTCGACCCGGTTGAGGAGATCGGGAAAGTCGATGGGGGGTCTCTTCGCCAGAGAAGCTTTCAGCTGTCCGCAGAGGCGACGCCTGGATCAAGAGAGGAGACCGACCTCGCCTCCGTGGTAAATCTCCGGACGAACACTCTGAGGGATTCTCTCTCTATCTGCTTGAGCCCAAGTAAAGAAGCGCTAGTCCTTTCCGCCTTCCGGCTGGTGACGAAGTGGGCGAGGAAATTGCCCTCTAGTTGGTCGAAGGAGTAAATGGAGCCGGGGGTGAGTTTCGAATACCATTCACGAGCCGGACCCCGAAGCGTGGCGGGGAAGGCTCAGCATAGCAGTGGATCCGAGGCGCTGTGAATCATCATGAGGGTTTTGAAACCTTCCATGTGATCAACGGGATCTCCCTCGCCGTCGTAGGTCTCGAACTGAGGTGGTCGGAAATTCCTTGGTATTTCCGCTTGGAGGATGGGGGCGGAGAAGGGAGGTCGGACAGGTCTGTACCCCTGAGCCGCCCGTCGGTCGCCGTCTCCCATATGATCGAGGCGATCCTCCATTTCTTGGAGGCGTCTTAGGAGTATGCCATCGTCTTCTGGCTGGTTTGTTGAAGGGCGCGATGCGCTGGTCTCAACATCCGACCCCGTTTGGGAGTGGAGGGTTTCCTCCCCGGGGGTCCATCGGAGGGCCCCGAGAATTTCTCTCCGGAAGTCTTGGAACTCCTTGTGAGTGACTGGGGCTCCCTCGACCCGGTGTGGTTGGTCTGGAGGCTGCCTTCCGATGCGGCTGAGTGCCGATCTCCGTCCCTCGGGCGGCGGTCTCGGATGGTTCGGGGCCGGGTTGGAAGCGGCCCTTCGCCTGCTGCGGCTAATCTGTCGGTTGACGATTACTCCCCGTAGGTCGGGCTGGACTGTACGGGTGGCGCTCCGCCGGGATCCCTGATGGGAATCTCTGTGCCTTGATGCGCGTGGCCCGGCATTGGTGTTTGGTGGGGGGGTGTCCCGTCGGTTGATGGAGGAGGCGGCCCCCTTGCCCTTGGAGGCCATGAGAGTTCGGCTGTCGAGGTCGCTCGATGGTCGGGCTCGGGTCGGCTTCTGAAGCAGTGTTCCCACAGACGGCGCCAACCTGATGCAGTTTATTTCTGGGAGACGTGTGGATGCACCAGGTGTGAGTTCGGACTCAATTTGTATTTGAAGGAGAAAGCTGCTCGTCTGACAACCCTCGGCTGACCGGGCGGAACCTGTGGCGACCTCGGGGTGATTCGGAGATCTGGGCTCGGATCAGAGGATTCGGATCCGAGGTCTTGTGTACCTGCAGACGGTCCTGAAACACCGGGGTTTGTCCCGGTGGCGGACCCTCCGACGATCTAGTCAGTCTCTGTGAGAGAGTAGCAATAACTAGGTGAATTTAAGTGGAAAAAGATTGATTACCTGAAAAGGTGGGTGAGGGTCTAGTATTTATAGAGAATCCCAACCGGGTTTGGTTCCGCTTGGGGGCCGGGTCTGGACCCGAAAGCCCATGGGCCTGACGTGGCAGAAGGCCCAGGGGGTTTAGGGCAGACGTGGCCATACCAGGAGCGGTATAGGGCTGACATGGCAAAACCCTGGGTGGTATTTGGAGCTGACATGGCTGATCGTGGGTCTTCTGTGCTTCTGGGAGAATCGGAAGGCCTAGGCTGTGCCAGGTCATCCCTCTGCTTCGCCAGAGAGGGGGGACGGCCCGTGGGGCTGTCACGGGTCGGAGGTCGAGGACCGCTGAAGCTCGTCGGATACGAGGAGGCCAGTTCTACGGGGGTGAACGTGAGGTTCGGCGCCGACCCTGCGGTGGTTCGAGGCCGAACTAGATTGTTATTTTTACCTTTCTTGAGTGAGAGTTGTATTGGGCCCTGGTAGGGCCTCCAGGCCATTTTTACCCTACCACAAACATAAACTATGAACCCATAGAATATGAGGAAGACCGGTCAGAATTAATGAAGATAAAGAAATAATGATACTATAAAGAGATAGTGGAAGTAGTGAAGATGAAACAGAAGAATGTGAAATAAAAATGTTGAGAGAAATAACAGAAATAGGAGAACAATTAAAAAGAGAAGAAAATAATGAAGAAGTAAGCGAAAGAATGTGCTTTGATATACAGAAATACGATAAAAAGAGCAACCAAATTAGACATGAACCTAAAACAGATATTTAAACTACCAATATTTAAAAGGAAAAAGAATATCATCATAATAGTCAGAAATAATGAATAATCTATAGACATTGAATAAGCCCAAGGAAAAACCATAATCCCATTAATAACTGAAAAATAATAAGACAAGATATGGAAAAAATAAGTGAGAAAACGAGAAAAACATTAAGACACATATATTTAGGAGTTGTGCAAATAATAATAAAAGCTTATTTTAAGGAATGAATAAATACACCCATGAAAATATACCTAATGGATGATAGAATAACATCAAGTACACACTATGACTTAATAGGAATAGTACAAGGAAACTTAATGTCTCAAAAGATAAAATTTACAATAAAACCTAATTTCTATAAAAATATTGTCGTAGGAATAAGGACAAAAATTTAGTCATATACCACAGATTATCAGGAATAGAAATGATATTGTAACGTCCTGAATTCCAAATACATATAATTCGTAGCAAATACAGGATCTTTTACTTAAAATTCGTACAAAAATATAAGGAATTTAAAACTTTTTCATTTACAATATGTTCATTTACAACATGTTCATTTTCAAATACATAGAGGAAGTTACATAAAATATACAACTTTAACATTCAATAACTTTAATCTGGAAGTAATCATCAGTATCAACTCATCTTTGCATCTTTCGCTAACCAAATCCTGCACTGGAAAACTGTGGACACGTTAGTTGCATACAACTGACGCAATACTATAATACAACAATTCTCTTACTTTACCAAACACAAACTTGAATGCACAACAAAGTGGAAAAAGTGAATATCATAAACATGTCAGTGTATGATATGCACTTAATGCCTAATGCAGACATTACACTACGATGACACTAATGCATACTTGTTCAGATTCTATGCATCTCATACTACATAGGTCCGAGAACAGGTCCTTATTGTACTCTTCATTATATGGTTCAATCCTTCGTTATGAAATCCTGCTGCGGTGACCAATGTAAGGTTTAGACATCTTGTGAGTACCTAGTACCGCCCTGATAATTCTTGAGAATCGCTTTCCCACCGCGGGTCGTAACCTCGATAATTCTAGAAGCAAAACCCTCACAGCGAGTCATGACCCCGATAATTCTTGAGAGTCGTTTCCCACCGCGAGTGGTTTTCAGACGTCACCCTCACACCCCGATAATTCTGGAGATGAAACCCACACCACGAGTCATATGGTACCTCATCACACAAATATTCCACGAGCGTCGCCTCGATCCCAATAATTCTGAAAAATATCTCCCACCGCCAGCGATTTTGGACATCACGCCTCACGCCCCGATAATTCTGAAGATAATCTCCGACTGCGAATCTTGATCCCGATAATTCTGAAGAAATAACTCCCACCGCGAGTGATTTTGGACATCATGCCTCACACCCCGATAATTCTGGAGATAATCTCCCATCATGAATCAAATAATGTCCTCATACTCATGTTTGCCCATACTTTATCACATCTCCCCCTAGTTCCTATCCTTAGGTTTAATTATAATTATTAAGATCTAGAGCTAGCTTACCCACCGGACTTCAATCAAACACTGAGAATGTTAGCCCACACTGGCTACTTCTTAAATTCCATTTATCACAACTGCCGGTATTCTGGATCCGCTCACTCTTAGAACAAACAACCATCTCAAAAGAGATCACATAGGTTACATCTAACCTCACCATAAACATCTCATTCATTATTCATTATTTCTTCTTTATCTATTCTCTTTACTACTATTAATCATGAAGTAACCAACTTCTTATAACAACATTCAATAATACTTGATGAGTTAAAACCCTTATAAACATCACATGTTCAACATTCCAACTTCATCATTTAATGATCTCTTAATCCCTTATAAGGTACATCTTACTAATAATTCAATTTTAAATCCAATTTTACACGTAATGTTTTTAGGAAAACTAGATAAAAGAAATCAACCCAATGGTATTAAAAAGAATCATATAAATTCCAATACTACTTCAAAAATAGATTTATTAGTTTCATAGAAATCATAAATGAGTCCACTACAACATTGCAGTTAAGATCATTTAAAATCATCCTCAATTACTTCGTCTAAATTTATTTGCAAAATAGTAGGTTCAAAATTCAAAAACTGCAGCTCATGCTACTTGTAAAATCATAGAAAATTCTATAATTCATAAAACTTTGTATTCTTTAGATCAAATTAAAGATATACAAGTCTACTATAACTTTGTAGTTATAAGTTTCTCCAAAATATTGTGTCTATAACCCTGGATTCTCAAAATCTACAGTACGGTCGAAATGTTATACTGCAGTTAAAATACTACCACTGTTCAATCTGGTAAAATTCATTATAAATTCAATTCTTCATGAAAAATGTATTTATTAGACTTTAAAGAAAGTTTAACGAGTCTACTTCAAGTTTTTGGTTTTGACTTTTCTCAATATACTGCATCTAAGATGCCGAAATGATCAAAATCCGAAATGTGTACAAATTTTCAGTAACTAGCCAACTACCAACCAGTTCTAAGTTTGGATTTTATTAAAGTAGTAAACGACATCCAAATATTATGAAATTTTAAGTTGATGTTCTTGACATATACAAGATGTTCCTATAAAAATTTTAGCTCTAGATTCCATCTAGTTTAATAGTTATGATTTTATGAAGTGCAATTAGAACTCAAAACAGAACCTTATGAAAATGCCCCCAAATCAAACATATCATAATTTCACACATTCAATCAACAACAAATAATCTAAACATGAATGTTCAATCAATATAAGTTATCATACATCTAACAATTCACACATGTCAAGCATTCTATTAATAAAACTATATTAGAAAATTGAAGAAACACCCACCTCAAATGTAGAATTCCTAGAAGTAAAACTCATAGAATAAGTAATGCTCCAAAGCTCCAATCTCCCTAAAAAATGGCCGGCCTCTTCCTAGCACAACCCGCAAGCTTTTCTCCCTCTTTCTCTCTTTTGTTTTTGTTTTGAGTTGTGTTGTTCATTACAAAAGAATGGACTATTTATAGAAAAATCGTGTGATCAAAATAGCTCCCCACTTCCACTAATACACACCACTCTCCCTCATTCTCAACCATGGTAAGAAACACGTGCACGTGTAGTCAATGTGTGTGCACACTCTTCATACAAATTTTATTATTAATTTTTATTAAGTTAGATGTGTGTTACACGTGGCAAGTGTACCAAACTAACTATATTTTAAATGTACACTTTAGTGCACACAAAATCAATCATAGGCTTTAAATTAATTTTAGTGGGCTACAAAATGGATTTAGGCATAATGGATTTTAATTAAAAATAAATTACATAATTGTGACTAGAAAAATGAGAAGAAAAATATTCATGACTCAAGAAATTTTTAGAAACTAACATGTGCACTGCAAACACGGGTATTGCACGTATCAATACAAAATAAATTTGAGAGAACGAAAAAAAGTCAAAATATAAAATACGTAGAACATGTATATTAATAATATTACGGATATTTCACGTAACGATAAAATATACGTAATCGACACATGTATTGAAAATACGTGCAATGCACGTAAAGACACAAAGAATAAAATAAATGTTTAAGTTGGCTTGGAAAAGGATAAAGATGAATTTTGAGAAGACGAAAAATGTATAAATAGTCGAAATACAAAATATGTATGATATTTAAATTAAAATACGTTACAGATATTATCCGTAACGGTACAAAATACACGTGTGTAACACACGAGGGGTAAAATTATCATCACTCAATTTTGCGAGGTGTTACAGATATAGAAAAGCAAAGTTATGAGTATACAAATAAGAAATATTTATGCTTTCACTAATAAGCATGAAGTAAAAAAACATGAATACAAATAATTTTAAGATAGAACCACTACTCAGCGAAATTATAAGATACAAACCAGCAAGTGAAAATCATAAAATGACTATTTCAAATTATATAGAATTTGACTTTAATAAGGCAAAATAAATTGCACAAGGAAAAGCACCACAAATAATGTTCGGAAAGAGATCACTATCAATAAGAAACAAACAACAAGCATTGAAATTAATACCAATAATAAATACATTAAACAATCAAATAATTACCAATTTAAAATAGAAATAGAATATTATGACAGTGGAAAATGAAATAAACAAGTAGCTCTGGTAGATACAGGAGCTACTTAATCATATATTAAACAAAAAAAATATAAAAATAACAGAATTAATACTATTAGAAAATCCATATTACTACTTAGACTATTACAATAATAGACAATCAGTTGTACATAAAATAATACTGCCACTGAGGATAAAAGCTAGAAATGAAATGCTATTACATTTACATGTAGATCCAGAACACAATATTAATGGAATGTTATTAGGAACTGACTTCCTTACATCAGTACAACCTTACTCAATTCAAGCAGAAAAAATCATAATAACAATAAACAATGAAAGTATAGTAATAAATAGAATATTGTACGTAAATGAATCCATTAAGAGAAATAAAAAATACATTATACATACTAATAGAATTTGTCTACGAATGACACAAATCAAGAAACTGCCGTAGTCTAATAGACACTGGAGCAGGCATTAGCTTACATCGTGAAAATATACTACCAAGATGGAAACAAGATGGGTATAATAAAAAGGTGATAATTGGATTAACTGGATAAACCGTCATACTTAATAGGTATCAACAAAATGTTAATATACAAATAAGAAATTACGTTCTAAAAATACCAATAACATACCAGTTTGTGATATGAATAATGATGTACTATTTAGAAAAAACTTTTTCCAACAATATTATCATATAACAATATCATATAAATCTGTTATAATTAAAACACCTTGTCAATACCAAGCAATAGCAATTAGAATAACACAACCTTATTCTAGGACCGAATTGTCGCATATCAGGATTTCTTCAACCCAACGTGGTGAATATCAATATTTACCAAACAAAATTAGAATACAACATGTCCAAGAAACAACTAATCAAGAAATTTAAAAAAAAAATAATTAGAAGATCTGTGCGGAGATGACCCTTTAGCAAAATGGGACTTAAGTAAACCCATAACACATATAAAGTTAATAGATAATAACAAAATAATAAAAAATATGCATATAAGACACACTCCAACAGATTTAGAAGAATTCAAAACACATATAAAAGAACTAATGGAAAAAAAAATTACATAAAAAAATCACTAAGTCCACATGCATTACCAACATTTATAGTAAGAAAACATTCAGAGAAAAAAATAGGTAAATCTCGAATGGTAGTAAATTGTAAGGAATTAAATAAAAACACTAAGAGATTTGGATATCCACTACCAGATATGCAGATAATACTTAACACAGTAAGAACAAGAAAAGTATATTCAAAATTCGATTGTAAATCAGGATTTTACCACGTAAAACTAACAGAAGACTCAAAACAGTTAAAAGCATTTAGCACACCACAAGGATTCTATGAATGGAATGTATTACCATTCAGATATATATATAGTCCAGGAGTATTTCAAGAATATATGGATAAGATATTTGGAAAACACAATAATTTCATACTAATATATATAGATGATATTCTAAAAGGATCCGAAAACGAAGAACAACTTAAAGAGCATTTACTAAAATTCATAGAAATAGTAAAAAATACAGGTATTTTACTATAAAAAAAGAAAATGGAATTGTTCAAAACTGAGATAGAATTCTTAGGAACGAAATTATCACATGAAGGATTAGAACTACAACCACATATAATAGAAAAAATAGAGACATTTTCTAATGTCCTAAAAGAAAAAAGAGAAGTACAAGCCATAATTGGGCTACTAAATCAAACAAGAGGATACATACTGAATTTATCAGTAAAAACAAATTGGTTATAACAAAAACCAAAAAAAGTTTAAGAAATGGGAATGGACACATAAGATGAAGAAAAACTTAAAATATTAAAACAACAAACTTCAGAATTAAATAAGCTAAGATTACCTGTTAAAGAATGTTCATGGATAATGAAACAAATGCATATGACAATAATTGGGGAGCAATATTAAAATTCATTGAAACAGACGAAAAAGAAGAAAGATTAGCCAGATATAATAGTGGATCATTCACACAGACCCAACAAAATTACCACATAAATAAAAAAGAACTATTAAAAATACTAAAAGCTATAAAAAAATTTAAGTTATTCATAATACATACAAAATTTACAGTAATGACAGATAATACACAAGTAAAGAGTTGGATAAACAAAAAATAGACACAACTATAGCAAATAAAAAATTGATAAGATGGCAAATGGAACTAGCAAAATTATGATTTTATAATATAAAACATAAAAGGAAATGATAACATTTTAGCATATTTTCTATAAAAAATTAACTATTTCATTTGTTGCATAATGGAAACTAGAGTCCAGCCTCAAAGGAACCATGGAGCAAATAAAAGGAGCATTTAATCAATTACAACTACAAATATGCGAACTTCAAAGTCTATTCTACCAACATGTAAGTGAGCATGTAACTACAGAAAATATGATGGACAATACGAGTGAAAGAATGAGTGAGATGGGCAAACCTACTCATTCCTTAAAAGAAGATGCAATTACATTATCAAATAAGACTACATGCATGGAGACACTTCTTACTGAGAAATCTCCTACTAAAGTATCAAAGATAATATTATTTTTACAATATATTGAAAAATTATGTCAAGTAACCGAGGTGAACTAAATCATCAAAACCATATAACAGCAACATATGAACAAGGCCATCATCCTAGCAGGAGATAATCAAGAACAACCAGGACATTGTTCGAAAGAGGACTTATTCATTGCATCTATTCGTCCAGAGAATGTGAAGAACTGATCCACTTGCCAAGAGAAATTTATAAAGCAGCCAAGAGTTATTTTGACCTCTTGAAGGCCTCAAAAATATATGTCAGAATGTATTCAGTAATCCCTGAGTATCTTAAAAAAATGAAAAGCTTCCAGCAGAACACGTTATAAAAGTAGGGGTGACTACCCAAGTGATCTATGAAACATCTAACATTGTACCATATAAAGCTGAGAAATTTGAAAAAAAAATAATTCCAGAAAAAAGAGCAATGGAATTCAGAAACATGTATTGTTAGCTAAAAGACATAAAACTAAGAGAAAACAACATATGGATCTATGACAGCCCAGATCCAGAGAAAATAATAATGTATAGTATAACAAAAATAAACCAACCACAAGATAAGCATGAGTTGTTTGATAGCTGGTACCGATACTATGTACAAGAGCAATGACAATAACACAAAAGACAGATGGATACTACTGTAGCTTGATGAAGACAGAACATCAACACAAATATGGAGCATGTGAAGATGTCGGCCAGGAGGAATTTCTTCTTCTAGAATAGTCCACAATATAATCAGGGCAATTATTAAAGGCTGATATAAACAGTTACGTATTTGTAGCAATTATTGGATATATGATGTAAGCAGTGATGCATGTAAACTTGTTATAAGCTGATCCCTTTGTCTATATAAATGGTAGGCTGAGTAAGGGAGAAGGCAGAATATCTAGAGGAGAGAAATTCCATATAAGTTGTATGGAAAGTTTGGTCTGTAAGAAGAATGAGAGGAATAAAAGATTATCTTTCTATGAGTTCTGCTGCCAGTTCTAATACAAAATAAGGTATGAAAAACTAATTTTCTTTCCTTAAGGAGAGTTTTGTAAGGCTCTGCCTGGAGGATCTTGCCAAAAGACTCATTAGTAACATTCTATAGTTAGACTGTACACCTAATAGCAGGAAATGAACTAGATTGTGGTTGTCTATATCGAAGTGCTACTAGTTAGTCCAAACGTATCTCTTAGATGAAGTTCTCTTGAAGAGCATAGTAGTCCTGAGATGGGAGGAACATAAAAGGAGCACGGAAATTATGATTCATACCAGAGGTATTTTATCCACTGGTAGTAACTGGTACAGAGCAGCTCAAAGAAGTTTAACTAGGTCGGAAGCATGATGGACCATTTTGTTTAGATTTTTTGTGTATCCTTAGAAATCTCTCCCTACTCATGATTTCATACTTATTGTTTTAAATCACAAAATCACTAAAAAAGAATAATGGATAATAATAGTTTCAGTCTTGCTTCAGAAATTTATGAATTAATGATTAATTATCAAGCAAAGTGATAGAATGCGGGTCTTTGATGTTTATTGTCCTGAAAGAGTAACAAGCATGGATGGTATTTATGAATTTAAATTATTCTTTTTTAGCATACAGAGAGTAATAATTATAACAATAAATCAAATTAATCAGGGAGAAACGAGTATTATAACTGTCCAAATAATTGATGATCTAACTTACTTTGAAAGATCTTTATTATTTTATGAAAGTGGAGAATCTAGAGTTACATATGGAGTCCAACAATATATAGACAATTTTTTTGAAGAAAATGAACATGTTGGGAAAAGAAATGAACATATGGAAGAACTCGAAGAATCCCCATATGATAGTGATAGTGAATTATCTGAAACAGAATCAGAGTCTACGAGAAGTTTTGGAATAATGCTTAATTATTTTGATATTCTGAAAAATAATAAAGTAATTGATTTTGAGGAATACTATTTTATAGAAGGATATCACATTTAGAAAAGTTTTTTGATACTCTTGTTCTGTTTTTACAGGCATTCACTAAATATTTCACGTTTCGCACCCACCTGGTATCAGAGTCAGTTCAGAGTAAGTAATTTTTACTTAATTTCTGTAATTTTTTTATAAAATTAATCACTAATGTATAAGCTATAGAATAGAAAATAAAATATTTAATAATAAAATTAGTAATTATTCTAAAACCCAAAAACTTTTAGAATTTAATAAAATGTGACACATCTATAGAAAGTATTATAGAAAGTGTACTGTAGAAATTTAATTAAGAACCATATCATATTGGTAATTATTTTTTAAACTGGGTCATTTTGACAAATATTCTCAAAAAGTGGGTCACCCAAATAAAGCTCACTTTTATACTGGGCTTTTTCAGTTCACTCTTTACAGTACTCATAAAATGCAGAAAATTTGCATTAATTTATTACTACTCCGTAGAGCAAATGAAGGCGAAGTTCTGGATTTGAACTTCGAAAACGAATAAATCTTATAATAAGAGTTATGTTGCAAATTGCAATGCGTCCCTCCTTCATGTAATCGATTTTTCACTATGATTTAACAAGAAATGTCAAACACATCATATTATACCACATCGTATTTTTCACATGCAAATGCGTACATAAATTTTCGTCATGTAAATAAGAAGCACATCAAATCGCAACATGATGATTTTCTTAGTTTCTGGTGGAGTTTGGACAAAAGTTTAATTTCAAGCTAAACGACATGCAACATGTAGAAATTGATGTGACTTCACGATAATTATAAGGCTAAAAATAAAAAAATTGACATAAAGTTTTGAGTCGGTTTAAAAAAAGTACACTAAGATTTTTTTTATTAAAAAAAAAAGATACAAAGTTTTAAAAAACTTTACTGGGTTAGTTAGGATTAGGGTTAAGATTAGGGTTAGTTCGGGGGGATTTATTTAAATATTTGTTTAATTAGGTGATATTTTTTTAAACACAAATAAAAGATGAATGTGATTGTTTTAAACACAAATGAAAGATGAAAGTGGTTTTTTTAAACCCTAACCTAACCTTAACCTTAACTAACCCAGTGAGGTTTTTTTAAACTTTGTGTCCTTTTTTTTATTTAAAAGAAATCTTAATGTACCTTTTTTAAACTGACCTAAAATTTTGTGTAATTTTTTTATATTTATTATATTTAGCCTAATTATAATTGTGTACACTGTTCAATGCATAATTGAAGAATCTCCAAACAAACACAAGTATGTCTTTGGCGGTTCTTTTTTTTTATTTTAAAAGAGCGACATGGATCTTGAAGCGATTCAAGGTCCCAAAATTATTTGAACTAGTTCTCTATATTTTGAGTCTCTATCGCTAGGCCCCAATTCCAAAATGAATAAATAATCACATGTCATAATTTTATGTTTTCAAAATGTCCTTCTTGAGAACCCACGGCCTCACCCCCTTCAGCCTCGTCCATCTCTCCGACGTCCCCACCCATCTGACTTCGCCTCAAATGATTCCCCAATATCCCTCTTCACAACCACCAACCGCTTCTCTTCAAAGATCTCCCCCTTCTCTACACCCACTTTTCATCGTCTTCTCCTCCTCATTCGGCAACAAGACCACAAACACAATGGACCTCACAGAAACCAAACAAAGTTCAAAATCCCACTGGAATAAGCGTAAAATATTTTTTCTGTACAATACATAAATAAAGAAAAATAAATTTTGATGTGTGTGTGTTGGGGGGGGGGGGGGGGGGGGGGGGGGGGCATAAAAATAAAAATCATTAAAATTGATAGTCTGTGATCCAAGGATAAAGGCATACTGTTAGCGATGGACAAGACCTATTCTCGTACAAATAATAAACCAATAAAACAATAGAATCAAAGAAGATAGAGAGCAAGAAACCAAAAGAGAGCATAAGAGCCCCAAACTCTAAACTCAGCTTTCGTCCTTCTCCTTCCACTTCGCCTCGCCCAACCCACCAAGCCAGAAGGTTTTCATCGCCGATGACGAAGCGTAGCAGGGAAGTTGGAGACGAGCACCATCGCGAGGAGCGGAGCCGGTGGAAGGGACCTTCTAGAGAGGTTCATAGGGAAGCGACACCTCCCAGAGGTAGGGGAGACCACGAGACATATGTGAGGGGGAGATCAGCACGCCGAGAGCACCATCGCAGGCCAGAGGAAAGGCTGACGACCTCGAAGAGCAAGTCCAGAGTCTTCCATCCAGGTCCAGTCTTCGAAGAAAGCAATAAAAGAAGCAGAACGTATGCGGATGTCACCAGAGGGAAGGAGGCTAACACCGACGAACATAGAGTTCGTCGTCGCTCCCGTACGCCAGAGAGACCAAGCAAATTGGCTAGAGAGGAGGAAAGACGAGGAATGGATTCTTTTCAAGTCGAAAAAGCATAGGAAACCCACTAAGAGCCATAGCGGATCGGAAGCGTCGTGCATCGACGGACACCAAAACTGCCACAAATGTGCGCGTCCAGGCCATTCCATGAGCAAGTGTCCAAACGATTGGTTTTGCTACCACTATAGGAGATCGGGACATATCTCAACCGCTTGCCCAAAGCGTACCATCGGATCAGCGTCCAACTCGAAACTACACATGGAAGCGCTGCCAGCTGCCTCGGGGGAGAGTAAGACTCAGGAGAGCATCGCCGGGGACCGTTGATTGTCCGTGCGACTGTCACTCCGACTCCCTTGATCGCAGAGTTCGAGCGCGACGTTTCAATGGAGGCATCATCATCAAAGCACAGACGGGCACTCCTACGGCAAAGGATATATCAGAGCTCCTCTACGCTGCTTTGGTTACAACCCCGGCCCCTATATGGGTTATACAGGAGATTGGAGTGAATGTGTTCTTCGTGCATTGCAATGACGAGGATCTCGCCAAAGAGACGGTTAGAGTAAAGGGTTTAGAGGGAAGAGATACGCAGGGGAATGGAGTTTTTTGTGACATTCAAATGGTGGAGCAGAGACTTTGGAGCGTTGAAGGCTGAAAACTTCCCGCCGGTGTGGGTTCGCCTATACAATCTCCCGTTCCATTGTTGGGTTCGTTCGGGCTTCCAAAATGTCATTCGGCCGTTCGGGATGCTAATCGACATTGATCGACAGACGCTCACGCTGTCGGCGAGAAAGTTTGCAAGAATAAAGATAGGGGTTGCGAATAAATCAGATATCCCGGTCAAAGGTACTAGTTGAGTTCGATAACATTATTTATGAGGTTAAAGTTATCGTAGAGATTCAAAAGAGCGTTTCCTTTCGAGAGCTCGCTGCGGTGGAAATTTTTTTTTTCAAAGGTGGAGATGCAAGGGCGGAGGAAGAAGATGAAGCTCAGCGCTTGGATGGGGGCGCCTCTGGATCAATGCAAGTAGCAGAAATTCGAAAATCAAAGGCACTGGTTGGTGAGCGCCAAACTTCTCAGTCAAATGCCAAAGCCATTTTGCCTACCCAACAGTACAACCCTCTATCTTATCCTACGGCAGCTACACTGCCTAGCTGGCGAAAGACCCAAGTTACTCCTTTGCTTCTTAGTCACTCTACCGGCTCTGTGGGAAAAGATGTTCCCACTGCACATGACTTGACCATTTGTGGCGATGTGACACGGAGGGGAGAGAACATTAATGTGGGAGATGGGAGGTCAACATCACTAGCTGTCAAGGCACAAGGGATTCTGAAGACACAAGATGCAGTAGGCCATGAATTAACTAAGTCATTGGGCCTAGTCAATGAATCATGGATGGGCTTTACTAAGGAGGACATTGAGATGTCTGTTAAAAACGCTGTCACAGCTTTGATACAATCCAGAGTGGTTGCAGCAAGTGGGCCAGGGCCCATACAGACAGCAGCTTCGAAGCCAGAAGGAATCGCACCAGTAGAAGAACAAGTGAAGAGTACCCCCAGCGCGCAACAAGCTATGATTGCCACCGGACCTCAGTATTCGAGTCCACCCTCGGGGAACGAGATTATAGGAGCTTTAGAGGGTATTAGAGAGGACAATATTGTCTCTGCGGCAGATACAGATGGCGAAGAGAGGGAAGTCAGAGGAAGTGTGGGTAGTACTTCAACCAGAAAAATCATGGAATATCAGAGGAAGGGAAAGAGACAGATCCTTAGTGCGGAAAGCCAAAACAGCGAGCCTGACGATTGGATCATAAGGGGGAACAAGCAGCAGGAGGAGTATGCGACAGGAGAAGGTACCTCTCATCCTAATTGCTCAGTTCTTAATTCTTTATCAGATGAATCGTTACTTTACTTTGCTAGCTTGTATGGGATAGCTATGGGGTCCACTAGGGACGTTCAACTCTTGAATTTAGCTATCATTAGAGAAGAAACCAAAATGGGTAGTTATTAGCTCCAGGGTCCTTTAGGAGGCGGGGGATCGTTAGATGTCGTTACTGTTATTTAATGGTATACATCTTCTGGAACGTTAGAGGGATGCGTCAAAAGCTGAAAAAGAGAGCTATTGGCGTCACGATTTACAAGATTAGACCAGAAGTCTGTGGTCTTCAAGAAACTAGGATTGACTCCCCAACAGCGGAAGACTTCACTTCTATAAGAGGTTTGGCAGACTTCCACTGGAGGTTTAAGCCGTCTAGGGGATATTCGGGGAGAATTGCGGTAGGAGCTAGCGCTGCGATTTATGAGATTATTGACGAATTCATTGGAATTTTCTCCGCCTCGATTAGAATCAGACGTAGACACGATGGTTGGATCCAGACTGTCTCAAGTGTCTATAGGCCGTATGACAGTAGACTGCGCAAAGAGTTTTGGTCGGAACTAAGCTTCATCAGGAACAAATGGGGAGGAGCCTGGATTGTCGGCGGAGATTACAACATTACCAGATTCCAGGACGAGCATAGAGGTAGAGGCCACAGGCAGTCGGAGCAAGACTCATTCAATGAGACGATAGACGCACTAGATCTATTGAAAACTAGAGATGTCAAACAGGAAATTCACTTGGACGAACATGCAGCGAAATCCGACACTGGCCAAACTCGATCGAGTGTTGGTGTCAATGGAGTGGGAGAACGTCCACCCTCTAGCCAAGGTCAAAACATCGATTCGATACACCTCAGATCACCTGCCAATGGTTATCGACTGTGGGATAATCAGTAGGAAGAATTCTTTCAGCTTCAAATTCGAGAAAGCATGGACCTTGTGCGACGAGACTCGCCATCTTATTGCGGAATCTTGGAACGCTAATACAACTCAGGCGTCTGCAGTCGGTAGGTGGGTAGAGAAGACTAGACGTTTAAGAAGAAGCCTCAAATCCTGGGCTAAGGAGAAAGCGCGCAACTTCAGTCAGCGAAGAGACGAGCTAGCGAGTAGGATTGGTAGACTGGAAGCAGTTCAAGAGGATACAGATCTTTAGGAAATAGAGAAAGACGAGCTAGCAAATAAAAGACTTGAGCTGCAACAGATAGCTAAGATGGAGGAAATCTATTGGCAACAGAGAGCAAGGATCCAATGGTTGAGAGAAGGAGATGCTAACACAAAATATTTCCACAAGATGGCTAGTGGTAGGCGTAGACACAACCACATCACGGGCATATCGGTTAATGGGGTCTGGACCGAAAACGAAGATCAGGTCAAGGAGCACCTGGATGATTTCTTTCACAACCTATTAGGACGAAATCAGGAGGCAAGATGTTCCTTATCCCAAGACATGTGGATTTCTTCCAGATTAGATGGGAGTAATGACATCGAAGGGTGCTTCGATGAATCTGAAGTTTTAAAGGCGATCAAAAGCCTAGGCCAGGACAAGGCGCCAGGACCGGATGGTTTGCCGATTTTCTTCTATTTAACTTATTGGAGTATTATCAAGAAAGATTTGCTGGACATATTCCGAGAGGTCTACGAGGGTAGCGCTAATTTGGATAGGTTAAATTACGCTTCCATCATTCTAGTCCCTAAGAAGAGTGAAGTTAGATCACACGAAGATCTCTGACCTATAAGTCTACTGAAAGGGTCGTTTAAAATTATCACCAAAGTTCTGGCACAACGACTAAGCCCGCATCTAAATGAGATCATCGCCCAATCACAAAGCGGGTTCATTAGAGGAAGAGATATCATGACAGCATCGCCTCCGCCCACGAGATTGTTTATAGAGGTAACAGCACCAAAGCAGAAGGTTTCATTCTTAATCTTGATTTCCATAAGGCTTACGATTCAGTATCGTGGGATTGTGTGGAGGAAGTTCTCGCTCTTAAAGGTTTTGGCACTAAATGGAGGTCATGGATGGGCAAGTGTATACGTGGAGGCAAATCGAACATCCGAGTTAACAGATGGCAAGGGAAAGTGATCAACTGTAAGAGAGGCCTGCGACAAGGCGACCCTCTGTCGTCTCTACTTTTTGCAATTGTGGCAGACGGACTGGCGGAAATGATCAGTAGGGCTATGCATAACAATACAATCAAAGGGATTCAGATCAAGGGCATCCCGTCCCCAATGTCGATTCTCCAATATGCAGACGATACAATGCTATTCGGAAAAGCATCGGTGGATGAAGCAGTGGCCATGAAAGCGGTGTTGGCCTGCTTCCAAGGGTGGTCTGGCCTCAAAGTCAACCTGGCTAAAACTAGCATTATACCATTGTCTGATCTACCGAGCAATCTGCTAAAGGATATTTCGGAAATCTTTCAATGTAAGACTGGGTCCTACCCCATTAAATACCTCGGCACTCCGATTAGACCAGGTGCTCTATTAAGGGAGGATTGGAATCCGCTGATCGATAAGATTCATAAAAAGCTCTCCGGATGGCAGAGTCGGTACCTTTCACTCGGAGGAAGGATCATCCTCCTTAATTCGGTCATCAGTGCGATCCCGCTTTATCCCATGTCAATCTTTGAGCTGCCGAAGTGGGTTATCAACAGAATTGATAAACTTAGGCGGAGATTTTTATGGAAAGGAACGGACGAGGCAAACAAAGGATTCAATCTCGTTAACTGGGGCAGAGTGTGTAAGAGCAGGGAATTTGGGGGTTTGGGGATTATGAGTCTACAGGACATGAACAGAGCATTACTTAGCAAGTGGTGGTGGAAGATTGCTAATAATCACAGAGGGTGGTTGAACTACTCGTTTGAACAATACAGGAAGAGACGCAAATTCCGTTTCGGAGGCAAAAGCCCGGCGGCCAAAGTCTCACTTATATGGAAAGGCATAGCCAAGCAAGGATTATTATTTCACTCCAACACTAGATGCAAAGTGGGTAATGGAAGGAAAACCAGGTTCTGGAAAGACAAATGGTGCGGAATGACCTCTCTTCAAAACCAATTCCCTTTAGCGGCTGAAGCAACTATAAATTTAGACCTTACAGTGGCAGATGTGCGGAAGAGGGGTAAACTCAACTTTATGGTGCACCAGAATGTTACCCAAGAGTGCTTGATACAATTCGAGGCTTTAAACGAGCTTATCCTACAGACAGAAGGGAGGGGTAATTCGACAGAAGATGAGAGGTGGTGGGACAGAGACAATTCTAAACTTTTCTCGGTATCGTCGATGTATAAATGGATCAACGACGGAGGAATTAGATGCCAGGTACAATCGATCATTTGGGGAACCAAAGCTCCGTTCAGGGTCAAAGTGTTTTGTTGGCTAGCCAATAAAAATGCGATTTTGTCAAAAACTAACCTTAAAAAGAGAGGATTGCAGATAGATACGACATGCGGAAGGTGCTCAGAAGAAGAAGAAGACGTTAACCACATCCTTTTCCATTGTCCTAGAACTAGGCTGTCCTGGGAGGTTGTCAGTAGAGGGTTTGGGTGTAATCAGGTCCCTAACTCAACAATAGAAATCTGGGGGTCATATAGAGAAGCATACATTAAATTAGAAGATAGAATGGCTTGGGATTTAGCTATAGCTGCTTTAATTTGGTCTTTATGGCTTCAAAGAAATGATTTTGTTTTCCGCAATATCACGTACAGATTTTCTCATTTTATGAACAAAATATTTATGCTAATTCATGATTGGGCAGGAGCTATGGAGGCTAAAAAGAGACTCAAGTGTGCTAAAGGAGAGTACAAGCAGTGAACTAGGAGCGCAACTTCAAGCAGAGTCGAGCTTGATGGGGCGGTGGTTAGCATTTTGAGAGGGTTTACTGCTTCAGTCTAGCAGTAACTTTTGGCTTCCGTCGGAATCTCAGAGTAGGAGATGTCATCGATGGATTTGTATCGTGCTTGTATTAGCTTCGATATTAGACTTTCTTTTGTAACCGCTTCTATGTAATCTCTTATGTATGTCCTACTTTGTTTCCTTAATTATTCGTTAATGAAACGATGGCGTAGACCATCATTTAATCAAAAAAAAAAGAAGATAGAGAGAAGCAGAGCAGATGAAGAAATAACATGAGGAACAAACACTATTAAGGTGATTTGTTTGGATGTAAAAAAGCTGGAAAAATTCAACTTCTAGGGGAAACACTGAAGAAAGTAATGCACAAATATGTACTTTTTATTTCCGAACTTTTTGCTCGTAAAACACTCGCTCAACATTGTTCATAAATAATTTATTCTTTTATTTCTCTCACACTCTTTCTCCAAGACTCCAGTTATCCTTTATCATCTCTAATATCTAATCTCTAATCTCTAATATTATTGATATGGGTCATGAATAGGCTCGTCCTGGGCCACAGGATCCCCTCAGGATGCGCGCTCCTTCTGATCCTTCGGATCTGCCACGTCAGCACCGGAAAACCGCCCGGCCCTCTGCCACGTCAGCTCGGAAACCGCCCCGGCGTCTGCCACGTCAACCCTATACCGCCCGGTTTTCCACCGCTTCAGCCACACGGGCAACCGGGTCCAGACCCGGCCCCAAATGGGTCCAGACCCGGTTGGCTTCTTCTATAAATACCAGACCCCTACTCCTTCTCCAGGTAATCAAAACTTTTCCACTCAAACCTTAGTTACTGTTACTCTCCCTTAGTAACTGACTAGATCGTCGGAGGGTCTGCCACCAGGACCAACCCCGGTGTTCCGAGACCGTCTGCAGGTACACGAGACCCTCGGATCCGAGCCCCAAAGATCCGAGCCGAGCATCAGCCTCCACCTCAATACCACCTACCTCAGTACCGTTCGTCCAGTCGAGGATCGTCTGCATAGGAGTCTCCTCCATCAAATACAAATCGAGTGAGAACTCACGCCTAGTGCATCCACACGTTTCCCAAAAACAAACCGCATCAATTATAATGGGAGAAGATCTTAGTATATATATTATAATGAGAAAAAAGCCTTAGTATCATTTGTAAATCTACCAATGCGTGCATTGAACGTGCATAACTAATATGAAAGAGGTGTCAGGTTCAAGCACTGCTTACTACGTCAGATTAATAAAATATATTAAATGTGCATCACACCCGTAACTTATTATCTATATATCTATCCATCTAGTAACTATTATAAAAGAAGAGTTGAAGTTGTAAATATGCTTGCTTACTTTCACGTGCAACTCCAACTCTCCCATTATTATCTTCATATTTACTTTTAAAAATATATAATCATATTTGTTAAGGCATGCATTACACGTTTAAATCAGAGTTTTTACTTTTTTATAATAATAATAAAAAAAAAGTTAATACGTGCATCGCACGTGTATATTGCTAGTATATATAATTTATGAAATGCTCTTCAAATCGCCAAAATCTTCCTCTTCTGGCCGATGTGAAAAGAAAGTCCCCATTTATAAACAAAACCCACTCCATGACTCGGTTTTATTTTCTTGGTTTTTTTTAGCTTCATTTTTGTTGGGTTTCAGTGTTTTTTAGCATGGTTTTTTTTTTGTTTCGGTTTTTTTGAGTTTTGGGTTTTTTTTTTGTTTCAATTTTTTGGGGGTTTAATTTCATTAAGATTAAGCGGCTATTAATTGGTTTCTATTTTTTTGTTTAATTTAGTTAAGATCAATTTAATTTAATTAGTTTAAACCATAATTAATTGAGATTAATTTCAAATAAAACAGAATGTTAAAAATTATTTTAAATTCTTGTGGCTACAATATTCTTACAACTCAAACAAAATTAACTCAAACAAAATTAATCTTTCATGAAAAATTACTCCTGTTACAATAAATCTACATCCAACCAAAATCTATTTCAAGAAATTAAATTCTTCTGGAGTGTTTCTCCGTTACTTGATTTCTTTTACAACTTACCAAACCACTGAAGGGCATTTTGGACATATAAAGAAGTACCTTAGCAGGGTTGAGAGGACAAGGTAGACATCTACGTTACAGGTAGATCATCGGTCAAATTGTAGCTTGGTCATACACCATGGAAGCAAAATTCAACAAACATTAGTATGACATTTTCTTTCCAGCAAACAATAGAAAATAGAACATTGGCTACATCCAGCAAATTCTGAAATTCAGCCACATAAGTACTTACAATGTAAATCAGCAGCCACAGTTTATAATAGCAAGCTCACACAAGATTACAAAAGTAAACACTAGAGCCCTTAATTAAACAACAAGCAGTACATGATGCTCCAACAAGCTTACAACTATTATTTTGTATAAGAAAACAACCCAAGCACTTGGCAGCGAAGTACTCATGTTACGCAAGCGTTTACCCCAATTACTTTTACCGTTATCATCCTACATAAAAATAACTAAAAACTTAAATTTGACAACAAACATACACATAGTTGGACATAGAAAAAATACATGCCCATCACAATAACGGAAACTAAACCCAGATCTTTTTTTAAAACTTCAACATCTGTTCTTATTTGATTCATCTTTTTCTTCATTTTCCCCCTTCTCCTTACCTTTTCCATGCCTTAGTTTCCTTCTAGGACAACCTTTTCTAAGTCATTTGTTATTTTCAAAAGCTGAGCAACTGAGAGTTTAGCGAAAAGCCAGGGCTCACAGAAACAAAATACAGCAGAAATTAATGTATAAGCCAGATGTTATCTTCGGAATGCACCATGAGATGTGAAAAAACGATAATCCGGGTGATCTACAGAGAGAAGCTGAAGCCAACTGTCAGCTGCCTGCAGCAACGAGCTTGCCAGCTGTTTCTCACATCCGACAGTAGGTGTCCACAATGAACTTTTGAACTTGTAGGAGGCCAGACCAAAAGATGGAACATAGAGTTTTGGGACACCATTAACACCCTCGGCAAAATTAACTGTGGACTCAGAAGCAGAACCAGTACCTAAATAATGGCCACAAGCATTAGTCTTCAAATAAGAAATCAGAATGGTGGATTACAGAGTACATGGATCTATCTAAAGATGTAATTCACATATGAATTTTCAACACTACATTTATGAACAGTAACGGTGATCATATAAAACAATGAGGGCCTCATTGTTTTATTGTCTGTCAGTTAACTTAAAACCCTAATTATTAAATGAAAACCCTAAGAGGCTGAGTATGTTTTAAATCTTGGTAGAGCATTATCTAATAGTGTGCTGCCACCTCTTTATCACCTGAATGGTTTTAGTTGCGCCCAACTTATTGGAACAACAACAACAAAGCATTTTTCCCAACTAATTGGGGTTGACTACATGAATCTTGATTTTCCATTCTGCTCGATTTAACGCAATATCTTCTGTAAGGTCACGAGCTACTCATATATTTTCTCACCATTTCCACCCAAGTAAGTTTATGTCCTCCTCTATCCCTAATCTACACTCAATACTTATCAAATCACTCTAACGGGGGCACTATTAGGTCTACGGATGATATATCTAGACCACATGAAGCGATTCTCTCTACCCAACTTATTGGAACAGTGGAGAAAAAAAAAATTGAAAGTTGCTAATTATAACTCACTGGGCAATGCTAATTGTACTACTCCATTTTCACTATTTTGGTATGACTACACCCATAGATAAAGATAGAGCCCACTAGTTATAATTGCAAAAAATTTTCACATGGGCTCTATATTCATGAGTCTAGAGTCCAGAGTCGAGTAATACCTAAGTAGTAAACAAAAAGTAGTACACTTAGCATTTTCCTAATCATTAGAGGTTGTAATATAGAATAAATTAAAAGAAACATCTTCACTATTACAAAGACAGAAAGATTGTACTTGGCTGGCCACGATCATCACATATATGTTGTGCACATGCCAATACTCCAAACAGAAAGAAGACAACAAATTTCTCAATGATTAGTGACAATCTTGGTATTACTGCTATTTATGAGTACTTTCAAATAGAAGGGAAATAAAGGAGAGCAGAAAATTAATTTATTTAAATAAAAAAAATAAATTCTTAAGCACACATTGGAGAAAATGAAGTAATAGTCTATACTTGTATGCAACAAGGTTATCTCAACTAGATATGTTGCACATTCCTTTTTACTCCCTTGATTAAGTTCAGTTGGATTGAATTGAAGTCCTCACACCATTAACTACAATCCCAAAACCCCCAAGTGGCCAGGTACGGCAAGGTGTCATGTTTAAGCAGTAAGAGCATCGACAGTCGTGATTGTTTAGAAAATGCATAAATGCATATAGCATTTTGCCTCTTTGCTGCAGTCGTCGAATGATATTTTATAGCAATTTAATTTAAAATAATAAAAATCCCATATCAAACGGAGTTTGAAGTTGCGTCGGAGGAATTTAATTAACATTTTAATAGGTAGATGTTAGGAACCTAGGAGAACTCACCCTTAAAAGCTAGCTGTTAAAGGGAGGAAGCCCAAGTTTATAACTACCCAACATTGGTTCCCCATATAACCGATATGGGACTAAATTTGAATCATAACATTCCGCCACGCTTCCGTAACCCACCACCCTCGGCGGTATTCACTCTAGCGACACTGGCCCGGTCCGGCCCTACCAGTAATTTTAATCTAGCCTCTGGGTAGCCCTTTCCGACTCTCGGCGGCTTTCACTCTAGCGACGCTGGCCCGACCCGGGTCTACCAGTAATTTTAATCTAGCCTCTAGAGCGAATTAGAAGCATGGGGTTGGCTCTGATACCACCGTGTTAGAAGCTCCAGGAATTGATTGCTTGGATCTAGCCATGGCTAAGAGGATCTAGAGTTCTTGAGAGAAATATAGAGAGAATTGGGGAAGAAGATGAGTTCAACTAATTTCTTGCTTTTCATTACTCAGATCCAAGGCTATTTAAAGGCTGTTACAATTCAGTTCAAAGTCACGCGGAGCACGTGACCCATTCTCCCGCCACTGTCACATATGAAAAAAAATATAAGGGAAAACAAAAGAAGAGTGCATACTGCACGTGCAAACAGATCAGACTCAAAACAGACTCAAAACAAACTCAACTGAAACGAAAACAGATACACCAACTACAACCTGAGAACCTATATCATTTATCATTCAGGAAGCTATCAATCTCCATCCCTTTACCCTCCCGACCTGGGTCTACCAGTAATTTTAATCTAGCCTCTAGAGCGAATTAGAAGCATGGGGTTGGCTCTGATACTAATTGTTAGGAACCTAGGAGAACTCACCCTTAAAAGCTAGCTGTTAAAGGGAGGGAGCCCAAGTTTATAACTACCCAACATTGGTTCCCCATATAACCGATGTGGGACTAAATTTGGATCATTATAGTAGACGGAACCTCACTTAGGGTCGAACGAGAAAAAAAATCAAAAAAATCGTCGACGCAACTTCATGTCCGACACTTGAAAAAAAAATTTAAAAAATCATCAGGCGCAACTTCATGTTGCGTCCGACACCTTTTGTAATTTTTTTTTTGCTTTATTGACTTTTTTTGAGTTTTTTTATTACGGTTTATTAAAAAAAAATTAGGGACGGAAAGTGAAGTGTCGGAAGAATAAAAAATAATTTTTTTCGTCAGACACAAAGTGAACTTGTGTCCTGTATAATATGTATTTCTCTCAAATTGCAAAGTTTTTTGTATGAATTCTCATATATAGCAATCTACTGTCGCAAAAAATGCAAAAAATGCAAAAAATGCATAAATAGCAAACGACTGCAGCACTTTTTGAGGGAAAATATGCAAATTATGCATATTTAGCAAACGACTGTGGATGCTCTAAGGGGCTTCTTTTGGTGAAGTTTGCTCAAAAATATTGAAACAAAAGCAATCTTCATACATGGTTAGAGAAAGAGAGATACTGACAAACCTAACAGATCCTAAGGGAAAATAAGTAAATAACAATCACAACTTAGTGTAAGTGCATATTATAGAACCTATTTAAATAGGTTGGCTATGTAAATTGTCTAACCCAGTAACCTAATTAACAAGGAAACAGCCACATGTTTCATTACCCGGATCTCTTAAGCCTGATTAGTTTCCTTCTTACCAACTCCCAAACCCAAGCCCATCTCTTTATATTTCTTTTTTTTCTTCTGTTAATCCGTCTATGGCAATCAATTGTTATACTAACACCATAAACCAATATGAATTCCTAATTTCCTTTTTGACAAGTAAAAAATTGTTCTGTATAAAAAATCTAGACAGTTTCAGGAGTGTCTCACTGCAATCAGTGGGCTTCAGATTGGACACTACTTTTGTTGTATAAAGGAAAAGAAAGAAAGTGGTGTCCAGTCCAAAGCCAACCTTGTCCTTGCATGAACTAGTCCTTGGTGGAACATATACTGTCCTAATGTTGAATGTACTTTACCAAATTCTTACTATCAGGGAATATGAAAGATCCTAAATGAAACTGTCACCAGAGGAGAAACTGAAACAGTCCCTACTTCCCAACTAATCACAGTCAATGGTAGAAACAGACTTCTTCAACCTCTATAATCTATGGTTAACATCTAAAATGAACTATGTTGCTAGTGGGAAAATCAAAGCAATCACACAACTACAAGCTTATCTTAATATAATGTACCATAATCTAGACTACCAACAAGAACATAACCCATGAAAATCACTAGAATGGTATACATGAATGAAATTAAATATATGAAGTACCTCTCATGGATGTGGAAAGAGAATGAAAGGTAAGAAAGCAAGCATCCAAATCCTTTAAGGAGGGTCCAGTTGGAATACGATAAATAGGATACCTGCATATTCCCACCATAGTCATATAAATCTAGAGTTCTCCATAGTATAAGATCAAGGGGGAAGGACGAAATAGCACCCAAAGTCTTTAAAATACCCAAATAGCACCCGAATTTTTTAAATAAGATAAAAAAAAACCTCTTCATTAATTTTTTTAGCAAAAATGAAATGAAATTACAAAAGCACCCCTACTCACTTCTTCTTCTTCTCTTCTCAGTTCAGTTTTTTTCAGTGGTGGTGGAGATGGTGGTCGGTGGTGGTAATGAGTTTGAATTTTTAACCCGTTAAGAGGTGACGGCAATTTTGACATTTCATACTCTTCTTAACGGGTTTTAACCCATAAGAGGAATATTAGGAGAATATTTTATTAACTTAATAGAAAACTTAACGGCATGCATTTTTTCATCCATATTTTAAAAACTTCGGGTGCTATTTAAGTATTTTAAAAACTTTGGGTGCTATTTGGGAATTAATATAAACTTTGAGTGTCATTTGGTCATTTTCCCTATGATCAAACCACTGGTCGAGTGTAAAAAACAAATCATACCAAGCAACAGAAAGCCAGCTTGATGGCAATAAATCACAACTTCTTAAAGTCCTCAGTTCAGGAAATTGCCTTGTAAACTGTGAAACCTGCACAGACCAAGATTTCGTCAGCAGACATACCAAAGAGTACAGAAGGTGCAGAAGGTGCAAATCGAGATAACTAACCTTGTCAGTTAAAGGTTCACGGCAGTAAGGAGGATCTCGTTCTAGGTACTGAAAGAGTAAGCAGCTCTGAGAATTTCCAGCATCACTATCATCACTAGAGAAGCCTTCTTGAATTGTTGTGTCCCTCATGGATAGCCCATTGATCCCCAAATTGGAACTGCTTATTGCATGGTTCTGACACCAGTCCCTTACATATTGCACGCCTCTTTCAGGTTCACAATCACTGCTGCCATCACTACTGGAATCCCTGTAGCAATCAATATCGCTGTCTTCCCCAGCTCTCCTGTGAGAGTACATCAGTCGGTCAGAGAGAGCGGGAGTCAAATCGAATTTAGTTTGGCTTGTGAGACCAAACATGACAATCAGGCAAAATAATACTCTAAACAATCCTCAACTGACCTTTCCACTTATGATATCACTTATAATGTTCCATGATAATCCTCAACTGACAATTCCACTTATACAATTGTTGGATATCGGTGTCATATTGGCCTAGGAATTTTTGTGTATATATCTAGTATATGTCGAGTTGTTATGTAAGATAGAAAATTATGTCCTCAATAAGATCGACATTACATTTATATACATTACATTTTCATAATTATCATAAAAATAACATAAAAAGTATAAAACTAGACAAAATAATGAATGCAATACGCATTTGCACATTAATTATATACAATGAATCAATGATGCACAACATAAATATGAAAGAATTAAAATATATGAATCAATGATGCACAACATAAATATGAATGAATTAAAATATAGCATAGCGAATTGAAAGATAAATTATAACATAGATTATAGAAATAAAAGTAATCACAAAGTAGCTAATTCGAAACAAGAGGAAAGAACAAGAAACATTTAAGCAAAGTAATTAAATGTTGAAGTCTCGTTATCATTTCAAATGTGCCCTAGTGGTAGGTATCATGTAGGTTAGTCCAAAAAACCTACATGTCAGCCAATATATCGGACATAACCTATAGCTAAAACAGGGCTTATATTGTTTCATGATAATACTTTACAACTATCAGAGGTTAACTTTTTGACATGTAATCATCAACCTACCATAATAATGCTTACGTAATTGACCTTTGAACTGCTGACATCTAACATCAAAGACACCCTATCTATGCATTCTATAGCAAACCCAGAAGTAAAATCAACACAATCCAACTATCAACAATTAATACAAAGCATTAGCCAAAACTTTTTTTGTGGGGAACGACTACACGAATTGTTTTGATATATTCAGGTCTATTATAATTCACCTCCTACATTAAAAAGAAAGGATAAGTCTTTTATAACTGCCTCAAATCATCTTCTTGTTCTTTTGATGTACCTTTTGTCCTAATTAACTGTTCATACAAGATGAACCTACCCACTACCAACCACCACACATCCTCTGCAACACATATTTAAGCCATCTATGACATGGAAATCCTTATCACATCAGCGTGTAACCAAATTAGATTCATTTTAATCTTACCAATTGATATGGGTTAAATGACGTGGCCCCTCCTGGGCCATCAAATCTCCTCAAAACCCGCTCTCCCCTGATCATCAAGTAAACAAAAGTCCAACGGGTTGTTACCGCCTCAGGCACACAAGCAAACGGGTCCGACCCGGCCCGCTCAGGTCCCAGACCCGTTTGCCTCTGCCTATAAATACCAAACCCCCTCCTTCATTCAAAGGTAATCAAACTTTCTACCCCTGAACCCTAGCTACTGTTGCTTTTCCGAGTAACTGACTAGATTGTCGGCGGGCCTGTCGCCGGAACTTCTCCCGGTGTTTCTAGGCAGTATGCAGGTACCCAGGACCGAGCCGAGCCTATAGATCCGAGCCGAGCTTCTGGATCCGAGCCGAGCACCTAATCCCTACCTCGCTCCTACCTAGGGATGGCATTCGGGCCACTCGGGCCGGGTCAGACCGGGCTTTGCCGGGTCCCGAGCCTACCCGGGCCAGGCTCGAAGCTTATGCGGGCCGGGCCGGGCTCAAGGTTGAAAACCATGGCCCGGACCTGGCCCCCAACCCCAAGTGTAGGGGCCGGGCCGGTTCGGGCCAGTTCGCGGGCCGGGCCGGTGTTTAGGGAGAGTTTTTTTTGTAATATATTAAAGATCAAGTTTTAAATTGTAATTTAATAACAATTGCAAAGAATAAAATTTCATAAATAAATGAAGTACATGAATAAATGAAGTACATGATTTAATAAATTAGAAATTCTTAAATAAATCGAAGTACATGAAAATTAGATCAAATTACAAAACAAGGGAATTACTTGAATTTAAAGATCGAGATGACCTCTATTTAGATTGAAGAAAAAGATTGGACTATTGTCGTGCACTTCTACTTAACCTAAATATAGAATCTCATCACCCTAAATTTCCTAATTAATTACAATATATTGATTCATTGAACATCATTTTAATGTAAACTGACTAAATGTAATAGTTCAGTCATCGCTACTTGTTGATTCAACTTGTGCTTCAAGTAAGTCTTAGGTCCTCTCTTCCGCTTTCATCCAATCTTCGGCGCATACAAGCATCTCCAAATTTTTGGTTGTCAATCGGTTCCTGTTCGGGCTCATTATCCTGCCACCAAGAGAAAATGCACTTTCCAATGCAACAGTTGACACCGGTATTGTTAGCAAATCTCTAGCCATACGAGAAAGAATACTAAAAATTGCTTCATTGCTCTTCCAAAACTCTAACACATCTTCTAAATCTTCAACTGTACTTTGTGCATTATACAAATTCAACTCATTTGGTGAATTGGTATTTGGTTTTTTTGATTTAATAAAATTTAAAACACTACTACTAGCATGACTCTTTCCTTTTGCTAATAAGGAGGAAGAATAAGAAGAATCCACATTTTGTGTTTGTATTTGTGTAGTGTTAGATCAATAAAGCCTATCATAAGAATCATATAACCTAGTCAAAATATTCTCAAATTTACGAGTAAAAGTAACATGATCAAAATCTAGTATTGCATCGTGTGGGACATAAGTATAAAAAATTTCAATTAAATTTTTTGTACCATCTAATTTAATCATAGGATTTATTACGCTAGCTAAACAATATAATATAGGAGTGGATGACAATATTTTAAAAACTTAATATATGCCGCATTGACCATATCTCCAATAAAAGGGTCATTTTGCAAATCTATAATTGTTGTCATCATAGTCACAATTTCAAGAAAAATACGACTAGATGCAGATGAATATGTTTTTGAAAATTGCAAAGTTGCATCGTTAAAAGGTTCTAAAAATTTATACAAACTATCGGCAAAAAACCAAAATTCATCATCTAACATACAATTTTGCATACCCATTGCGATACAAAAATCTCTAAGATTAAAACGATAATGAAGAACAACACCTAATAATTCAAAGGTAGAATTCCAATGATGTCTAACATCTTTAGAAAAATGCTTACATACAATTCCCCTAAGTTTACACCAATCATGAAAAGCTTGATAAATTGAACCACTCAATGTAATATAATGTACACAATCTCTCATTGCATCAAGTTTATCATTTCCATATTTTAGTGCATCTTGCACACAAAGATTTAAAATGTGACAAGCACACCTAACATGAAAAATTTCGGATTCTATAGAATCTAAAGTAATTTTCAAGCTCTCAATTGCCTTAGTATTGTTGGAGGCATTATCAAAACCAATAGCAAACACTTTATCATAAATACAAAAATTGTTACATGCTTCCATAATGTGTGGCTATAATTTCACCCTTATGTGGGTACCTAACATATCCAAATGAAATTATCCTCTTTTGAAGTATCCAGTCCGAATCTATCAAATATGTTACACACATCATTGGAACGCCGTTTACTCCTACCCACCCATCCAATGTCAATGAAACTCTAGTGTTTAGTGATTTTAGTGTTGCTATCAAAAAATCCTTAGTCTCATTGTAAACTAATTTACCATCACTCTTAACTACATTTCTAGCAATCTTTTTATAATGGGAGTTGAAGGAGGTTTATACAAAAGTCTCTACATATTTTTTTCACCAAACAAATATGGTAATTCACCCATAATTACTAACTTAGCCATTCCCCTACGAACGAGATAGCGATCATAGCTATGACTATCTACTTGACCGAATCTAGGATGTATTTTTTGTTGTGTGAGATTGTCTTTCGAAAATTGTAATTGACATTTGCTTAAGTGACGTTGAAGTATACTCGTGCCCAATCCTAATTCAAACTTATATGGTGTTTGACACTTCTTATATATTTTAAGTCTTACACTCTTATCATTTTGTGAAGGGACAAAATTGAAATAATTGTGTACTTCGGAAGTAATCCCTCTAGTTTTCCTTGATGTTAGAGAAGGACCTTGTTCCGATGGTTATGGTTCTTCATGATCTTCTATTTCTATAGGATTTGAATGTGTTTCATTCATGTCGGGAAAACTATCATAATTCATGAATATTTCTTCACTATCTATATATAGATTTGGAAGGGAAGGAATGTTATGACTAGTGGATTCTTGACTACTATGTCTACCACCACCGCGTGATCGATTAGAGGCCATTTAAGTATAAAAAACTAGTGCATGTAAAAAATTAGAGAGAAAGCAACAGCTAAATGTATGGCAACTAATAATTTAAAACAAACAACAATCTATCTCAATTAATAAATAACAACAATATCAAGAACTAGTGAGTGAGTAGTGTATGTATGTTTTACCACTTTACCAAAATTACAAAAAAAAATCTAAAAAAATGAGAGGAAGAAGTTCAAGAAAACCCAAACTAATTAAGAGATGTATATGAGAATAATCAACTATATTAAATCTACAAATTAAAAATATACTAAAATACCGTAAGAGTGCTTGAAGTTTGAAGAATGACTGTTGAGAAAGTTGAGAGCTAGTTGTATTGATTGTTGTTGATGAGTTGATCACTTGATTGTTGTTGATTTTCCTTCCTTCAAAATGTAGAGAGATTTGATCTTGCAAACTTGAGAGTGTTGATCACTTGATTGTTGTTATTGATTGGAGAAATATTAGAGAGAATGAGAGATTTGAGTGAATTGGTGAAGATAAATGAAAGAAATGGTATGGTATATATAGAATATGAAAATTTTATGATTTCCTAAAGTACCCCCCAAAACTAGCCAGTATAAATCCGTTGGAAATTTTTTTTAGTAATTTTTAAATTTTTTTCTGAAAAAAAACTGAAGCCAACGGTTGGCCCGGACCCGACCCGAGCCCAGGCGGGCCGGTTCAGCCGGTCCCGGGCCTCAACCAGGCCGGGCTAGACCGGGCTTCTTTGGCTTATTTGAGGACCGAACCAGACCGGGTTGGGTGGGGGGCTGGTTCGCGGTTCAGCCCGGTCCCGGGCCGGTCCCGGGCTGGCCCGGTCCTGATGCCATCCCTACACCTACCACTAGCCGGCTCCCGCTACCCGGGATCGGACCAGGGCCACTACCGCGTCAGGACTTTTCCTATACAAATTACAAGAACTCACACCTGTTGCAGCCACACCCCAAAAACAAATCGCATCACCAATCAATTACTAAATTAGTAAACCACTAGGTGCTCTGTATAATGTTGATGTCACATCAATGACAGGTCAGAACAAATTTAGATAGTTGATGTCACATCAATGGCACGTAAGAAAATTATGTGGAATACACCACGGAAACTTCAATTTTTTTTAGTTTCAATAAGGGGTGGTTTGGTTGGATGTAAATGAGCTGCAAAAATACAATTCCTAGGGGCATTACTGTAGCAGTGCTTTGGTTGAAATTTTTTGTTGTATTACTGTAGCTACATTAAGGCACAATTGTGTACTTTTTACCTGTTTTCATTTCCAAAAATTTTGCTCCGAAAAGGCTTGCAACTACACTGTTCACCTAGGAAGTTAAAATTGGTTTTTTGAACTAATCGGTTTATGAGTGATTAGTGATTAATCGGTTAACCGGAAAATAATCGGAGATTAAATCGGAAAAATTGATATATATATATATATATATATATATATATATATATATATATATATATATATATATATATATAATTAAAAAAAAAATTTCATTATGTAGCAACCCTAAATCCTAACATAAAACTATTATGAGATTATCAAATAGGAACATATAGTTATAGAGAAAAAAATACTTGGTTTGAGCTGAATTTGAATTCTGGATGTGAGTCGAATCAGGTTTGCTAGTCAATTCCATCAAACAAAAACAATCGGAGAAGTGGAGCGGCGCGAGCAACAAGAGGAGGAGGTGCAACAGATGCGGGCCAGATCAAATATGCGAGGCGCAAGAAGAGCAACGACGGATCGGGTTTGGGTTTGCTCAAGAAAGAAGAAGAGAATCAGTTTGGCTTCAAGTTTGTACAAGAAAGAAGAAGAGAGCAGCGACATGTCGGATTTGAGTTTGTGCAAGGACAAGAAGAAGTTTGGATTTTGAATTTGAGTTTGAGCCGGTTTGGACCCAAATAATGCAAACGAGCATGAAAATTAGATGAGAAAATTTAATTGGTTAATCAGCCACTTAAAATCGGCCAATTATACCCGATTAAATCGCTAACTATTGAAATATTATAAATCGCTAAAACAACAATCGCTTAGCCTCCGATTAGTGATTAATCGAGAATTAATCAGGCGTAATTAGGGATTTTAACTGCTTAGCTGTTCACCAATATTTTTATCCGCTGATTCTCTTTCTCTCTCTCTCTCTCCACTTCTAAGAAGCTTTTGTGCTTTATAAAATCAATGAAATAGTATTTAAACCCCTCTCTCCCTATCTCCACAACCGATGTGGGACTATAATCCCTTCCAAATCCCGCTACATCTCTCTCCTTCTCACTTGCAATTAGGCCTTAATTAATTAAGATTAAGATTAAAATTAGGCCTTAATTAATAAAGATTAAGATGAAGATGAAGCCCTAATTAGATTTTTTAGCTTCTACTTTTTCGGGTTTCGATTTTGTTAGATTCGTTTTTTTTTGTTTAATTTAATTAAGATTGATTTAGTTAATTAATATCAATTTAATTAAGATTAAGCAGCTATTAATTGGTTTGGGTTTTTTTTGTTTAATTTAATTAAGATCAGTTTAGTTTAATTAGTTTAAACCATAATTAATTGAGATTAATTTCAAATAAAACAAAAGGTTAAAAAGTATTTTAAATTACGGTCACTACAATATCTCTACTACTATAATGGGAGAACCCCTTAGTCAGTAACCGCGTCAGTAACCCAACCCGTGCAACGCACGGGTTGGGTTACTTTGGTAAATATTTTCGAAAGTGGACCTGTTTGGTAAATATTTTCGAAGGTGGATCAGTTTGACAATTATTTTCTTTTTAATTATGGACTAACTTGGGACAATATTTTCGAACGTAGACCTGTTTTGTAAATATTTTCGAAAGTGGATCGGTTTGGAAATTATTTTCTTCTTACCCTTTTCATGATCCTTCAATTTTTTCCACGTGCACGTGTGCACGTGTATAATACTAGTTCTTACAACTCAAATAAAGCTAATATTTCATGAAAAACTATTCATCTATATAATAAAACACAAAGAAAGCTATCAAGTGGCTCTCATTCAATAGGATTGAAATCAATGGTCCAGATCTAACATCACAAAACATATTTTCCCGCCCAAAAGTTCTCCTAAAACTTAAATTCAAATTCACCCAAAACAACTCCTTTATTTATTTATTTCTCTCTCTCCCATTCTCTCTCTATTTACTCACAAATTTATATTTTCAGATTTCAGATTTGAAAATTTTCAGATTTTTTATGCATTTTTTTATTGCTCATGTTACATTGAAAATAGCAAATATCTCATCAACAGTTAAATTTCATCATTTTCCACACTCAAAGTTCTAAGAAGTTGATTTTTACACCCCCATTTATAATTATTTTTCAACATATACTAATGGAAACATGGACTTTTATTTAAAACTAATTATTGTTTTACTATTCAAACTTAAGCTACATAATTGTTGCTTTACTGTTTACAAGACTTTCATATGTTGTATCGTTCCGAAGACACGTAAGCACGTGCCCACATGCAAATCTAGTGCTACAATAAATCTATATCCAACCAAAGTTATTTCAAGAAATCAAATCCAAAGATTTTCCTTCGCTACAGTGTTCCTCCCTCTTGATTTCTTTTACAACCAACCAAACTACTCCTAAGATGCTACTCTATGAAGATGCCTCATTCGTCTCAATCTCTCTCGCTCTCTATCTATCCACACGCACACGCACACACACACACACACGCACACACAAATATGGAAATACACTGATACAATGAACCAAGCCTACAAGACGATGCACAAAAAGCTACTAACACGCGCCATTTCCAAATTAAAGAAGTCAAGATGAATTTCCACCAATGTATCTCTCCAAAAACCTATCTCTGAAGAATCCAAAGAATCACTTTTGCCATTACATTTCTAAGGGAATTCTAAAATTACTCAAACTCACCTCTATTAATATGCAACAAAGTCAATCTAAATAATAAATAATGGAAGACTTCAATATGAAAAGAAAATCTATATTTTTTGGGCAAAACATAGCAAATTACAACTCGTAACAAAAAATATAGCAAGCGGCAACTAGCAATCGGCGAATAACATTTCCAACCCATTTAATCATAAAATGCTAGGGGTGCTTGGCATGTAGATTGGAGAAAGGATTGGGAGATTTGCTAGGAATGTGAGAGTGGCAATCAAGATTGCCGAGAATGTTGTACTACTTGGTTTGATGTAGTACGTTGTATTTCTGGGAATTTATAATTATTGATGACATTTTTGGTATTTTTAAATTTTAGCTCTATTTGATGGGAGGAATCAACAACTGCCACACTTTTGGGGTGGAATGAAAACCCCTCTTGGAAGGGAATGTGAAACCCATCGTAATTCAACATTCATTCCGCTCTACTCATTGTTTAGCCAAAAGAAGTAATCGACACACAAATCCTAATTTCCCAACAATTATTTCATCAAGAAATGTAGAGTTTTTCAAGTCTAAATTTAACGCCTTTGCATTATTGTTAATGTTAAATCACTTAGAAGTAAAATTCACAGGAGGTACTAAATAAGCATACCGCCAAACAATCAAAATTATGCAAACAGAGAAACCAATTCAAATGCAACAAAGGCTAAAACGAGCAAATACCTAGAATTGTTAGCCTCCTTAATGGACTCCCAAGACACAAACATGAACTAATGCTATATGTACTCAAAATTTGCAGACTTAAATGGACTCCGAGACACAAGGATCAGAGCTCATTAAACAGCACAGCTTCACTAGTTGCTTATGTGATCCACTCTTTCTCTGTTGAGTACAAATCATATTACTTCAGCTTCTTAAGTCTCAAATTTATGCATTGTCATTATCGTCAGCGCTATTTCATTGAAACTAAACTAAAAAATCATACTGACCACAATCAAACCTACGCAAACGAACAAAACATAAATCCAATAGCACCAAAAGCAAAAGCGAACCAATACCTAGAATCGTTCGCCTCCCTACAAGACGACATTTCCCTATACAACTGAATAGCCGACAAATACGGAACATAATACTGAACCACGCAATCACTCCCATTGAGCACAAGCGGCACACCAGCACCATACGCACTCCACTCCTTAAACGACTCCCACACATCCCCCAACACAAAATAAGGCCTGTTGCACTCCTCATCACAACTCCTCCATCCCATCACTCCCATCTACCAATCACAAAACACCACATAAATAATATAAATCACCCTAAAATATTTTAATTAACAAGGAATTACTAATCATCTTTCTAGAAACTCAGAAAAGAATCGACCTTTCTTGATTTATACCTTCGATAAGTACAGAGCGGGAACGGACGGAGTAGTGGACTCCAAGAACCGATCAAGATTACTCGACCGATCCAAAAAACTGGTCAACGGCGACGAATTCGAGAAGATCGTCGGGGATTCTACTCGATTCTCCGGTTCCGGCCGATCCGACGGCGAAACCTTCTCGTAGAACGCCGTAGAACCGCCGGAATCGGCGGCGGCGGCGGCGATTCGAGATCTCGGAGAGTTTCTCCGAGCCTTTGCCGCGTTGCAGAACCGATCGTCGGCGTTCGACCTCGCGAATTGAAGGCTCGTTCCCAACATGTTAAGGAAGATCAGAGTTTTCGAGAGTTGGAAACCCTAATTCCAACTCCGACGCGATCGGGGACAACGACGACGAATCGGACGGTGGAGATTGCTTTAAACAGCAAGACAGAGGGAGATTGAAACGGAATTGGAATGGTCGGAAGTTTCGAGAGTTGGAAACCCTGATTGGAACTCCGGTTTCAACCGGAGAAGACGACGGCGACGATCGGACGGTGGAGAGGGACTTTAAAGGGCGAGAAAGAGAGCGATGGGAATAAAAACGGGATGGAATAATACGCAACAAAACGGAACGGAACGAGGAAAGGGAAAGATTTGACAAGTGAAGTCGAGGGGGTATTTATAAAGTTTTAGAAAGATGGAAGGGAAGGGACATGGAGGGAATTAATGGACTTGCTGGGATGAGATTTGCAAAAAAAAGTTTCGAACATTGTGATTGGTGGGAGTGTGGACTCATCGGATTGACCTTGTTGATTTGGATAATTGTTAGCCGTTGAGATGGTGACACGTGGAGAGAGGAACACGTGGGTGGTTGGGACTTATTGGGCAGCGGTGGTCAGGATCGCTGTTGTGGCAGGGCGGGATGGGGAATCGGAGAAAAGAAATCGATGTTGTGAATTTTACAGTATAGCCCTAGAAAAATGGCAGTTTCTACTCTTGGTTCTAAACACCTGTTGGTTTTTTTCATTTCATTTTCTCAAACTAAATCTATATCTATCTATAACTATTATAATGAGAGAGATGGGGTTGGTAAACAAATAAACAATTTTTTATTGTTTTGTGTATGTGTATCAACACGTGCAGCGCACGTGTTGGTAGTTTTTTTTTGTCTTTTTCATTCTCCCTCTACGTGCATCGCACGTGCATGATACTATGACTATTATAAAGGGAGAGATGGGGTTCCAAACAAATAAACAATTTTTTATTGTTTTTTGTATGTGTACAAACACGTGCAGCGCACGTGTTGGTAGGTTTTTTTTTTGTCCTTTTCCTTCCTCCGCGTGCATCATACTAGAGGTTTTTTTTTGTTCTTTTCCTTCCTCCTCCACGTGCATTGCACGTGCATCATACTAGTTGAATATTATTAGTCACAGTAGTTATTGGCTATATATCCAAAAAAATGGATATTTTGACAAAAAAGATTATGTAGTAGTCGTATATATACCCATTTTTTTGGTTTCGGATGAACAGGAGACGTTTATATTTGACAACGGAAATAACATTATACATATTTTAGAAATCGGAATACGATTTACCGTCTTAGTGTCGGATGGTATATAATATACCGTCTGAGACATATTTTTTAATTGCGAAATGAGTAGACGAACAAATGACTTTCCGTTGAATTTAAATTTTAAAAAAAAGGAAAATGTTATTCTGTTTGGGGAAGAGAGAGATAAAAGAAATTTTGTGCATAAATGTTGGACGGCACCGTTCCTTCACATTTTTTGAAATTCCTTTTTTTTTAAAATTACGGGATGGTAGATCATCTGTCGTTCTTCCTTCACACTATTTTTAAAAAAATGCAGATCTTCAAACGGTATATGATCTTTCGTTTCATAAAAAGAAGTCATTTTTTGAGTATAGACAATTACAGTGTTTGAGCTATTTGCTATTTCTAAATATCCATATACCCATTTTTTAACTTCAACGACTACAGATGCTCTTAGAAGATAAATATGGCGGATCGGTGAATGAGCTCAAGGCAAAAGTGGATTTTTTTGGTCAGTTAGATATTGTGAATATGTTAAACCATAAACTTTTCGGTACCGATAAAGATAAGGAATTTTCATTTATTTATTGATGATAATGGAAATATACAACTTGTATAAAAAGTTATATCATAACTAGAGAGACTCAATGTTTGGTAGAGAACAGCATGTCTTGGTTGATTCTTCATTTTTTTATGATTGACGTTAATAGATATTTAGCAAATATATCTTCAAATTCGTTATTTATTTATCTTTATAGAGAACACATTGTCATAACAAACATAGTGACATACTTAATGAGTTATGCTATCTTTTATGAAAATCAATAACATTCATATTATTCGTAATGTCACACATGTACTAAACCCAAGTATTTATACTTTCTTCGATTCATTCTAATTGTCACTCATTTATTTTGAGACTTGTTTACTAGGTACTAAGTACCAGATGAACTCATAAATATCGCCTTGTTCATAAATGCCAACAAAGAAATTAAAATCGGTATAAACGATCAATATTAACACGAAATTGGTTTCACATTGTGCCTTTATCTAATAGTATGAAAAATAGTATTAATTTTGTTAACAAGTAAGTTTTGCAAAGAACCAAATTGCAAAAGAGGGATATGAGAACGGTTGCCAAAGCAAAAGAGAATAAGATGCAGTAAACTAAGGTAGTGTTTGGCCCAGCTTAAAATTAGCTTAGCTTCTCCTTTAGAATTAGAAGGAGAAGCTGGGCCAAACATATATTTTGAAAAGCTCTACAAAAAGAGAAGTAGCTTTTTTTTATGAAGAAAAAGAAGCTCTAAAAGAAGCTACCAAGATCTACTTCTAGCTTCTAGCTTCTAGCTTCTAGCTTCTAGATCAAAACCAACAAAGAAAAAAACAAATCAAAACCCAACTCTCCCCTTCTTCTTCGATTTGAACAATCCGGCTCTTGACGGCGACGGCGATGAGTTGGCCGTTAAGGGAGAACTTGACGGCGGTGACGGGAGGGGAGAAGGTGATGGGCGGAGAGGAGGAGGTTCCCAAATCATTATGAAGATGGGCGGCGAAAAGGATGTGCTGTCACATTCATATCCGAGGAAGATGCAAGATATGCACCAGACCTTGTGAAAGCTCTTGAACTTTCTGAACAAGCAGTTCCAGAAGATCTGAAGGCACTTGCTGATGGGTTCATGGCAAAGGTGAACCAAGGAACAGAACAAGCTCATGGGACCGGTTATGGTGGGAGTGGTTTCAAGTTTAATGAGGCAGAAGAAGATGCCAGGAAAGCTGCAAAGAAAGCTCAGGCAAGGGAATATGGTGGAGATTAGGAATTAGGGATTAGGGATTTGGTGAAGATGATGTATAAAAGTAGCTTTTAATTGATATATGCCAAACAACTTCTAGCTTAAAAGTAGCTTTAATCTTCTACAAAAAAGCTGACCATCCAAACAGCTTCAGCTTTTAATTTCAAAGCTGTACTTTCTAACTTCTCCTTCTGAAGTAGCTTTAAAGCTAAAAAAAGCTAGGCCAAACGCACCCTAAGATTCCTTCCAACCCGGGCGGTGAGAATTGGATCTACCAACAAAGTTACCGACACCGGGCGGTAAGAATAGTCATCCGGTAACTGCATCCTAACGAACATGTGTGTTCTGCACAGCCTATTATTTAATCTTATCCTCTCAATTTAACACATCCATCCTAAACCTGGTCAACCGTAATGACACCACATTCTAAAATGGACAATGGCATATTTTACAACCTTAACACACCCTAACGTGAACTCATCTAATTGAGGTGTATTATATATTATAGTAGACACTTCCAGTAAATAAGTGCCATATTAGAATGTAAGGAGTGAAAATTGCAGAAGATATTGTATGTATAGATTTATCCAATGAACAAATATAGTTACACCCAGTTCATTAAATACCCAGATTATGCACCCATGAACAATGTGGGACCTACAATTTACTTTTGGCTTAGGCCTTTTCTACAAGAGTGTCCATTACCAATTTCATTATATTTCTCTTTACGGTCATAAGTGGCACTCAATTATTGGATAGTTCAATCACCTACTGTACACCTACTTTCCAATAGTCGTATGCAACCTAAGGTAGTGTTGCCGCTAAATCTGGTGTGGGGGCAAACAAATAGAATTTGTGGATTCTTAGGAACCTGAATAGTCAAACCTGAAACCTTTCCACCGGAGTTTGACCGTTGACTCCCGTCGTTCACCTGCAAAAAGTGCGAAACAGCGAGGTTAATCCTGGCGACGCACCCTCCGATGCTCAAAGTCAGTAATCAGAAAAGATTATGAATGAGCGTTAACTGGCAAAAGATTGATTACCTCTTAATGGTAGTGGATGAGGGGTATTCATAGCTACCTCTGGGATCAATTTAGGAATGACATCTCTAATTCCCAGTGAAAGGATAGAGTGAATCAGGGTCGTTGATTAAATATAACCAGAAACCCTAATTCTATCCTGATAGACCGGGTTCCTTGCGGGTTTGGACCCACACCCAGTCAAGGTGGATCCATTCGCGGGTTATTGGGCTTGAGGAGAAATGACCCAGAACCCGTTTCAGACCCGTTTATAGATGAAATTACCATTTTACCCTCAAGCATTAAGATTCGTGCTCGATTTGGGACGGTTCCGATTTAACCCTATTTTTAGCCATATCACGAGCCCCCCACTCCCGAAGACTGAGTTTAATCAGCCTTTGAGGAGTAGTTTTACTGTTTTAATGGCTTGCGGGGTTGTATCGGAGTCCAAATGAGGGGTGTCCAATCTTTGTATGAAGTACTATGGTGATTTTTGAAGCTAGTTGCGTGCTCAAGGTTGTTCTTGAGCTCTCTCGGACTTTTGTTGATTTTTCTTAATTTTTATCTATTTTTCGGACCATTTATTTAATTTTGCAAAGTGGTGATTCGTTGTTCGGGGGTCATAATTGGCTCTTCTAAGCCATAATTACTTATTCAGAGGCTCAAAAATATTTTTCCGAATTTATAATTATTTTTTAGAATTTTTAATTAATTTTTCCAAATTTTTAATTATTTTTTCGCAATTTTTAAATAAATAAATCAATTTTAATAAATAAAAATTAATTTTTAATTCCGAATTATGACGTGGCATAATCTGGGCCCTTTATCAGCATTGGGCGCAAATCTATAGAGGATCGGGCGGTCTGAGTAGCTCGGCATGCTTTTTCTTCGCATGCGGACGTCGGTGCCTCGGCATCTCGGCACATTGTCCTCGGTAGTTCGGTAGCTCGGTACGTAACGAGCTGCCGAGCTACGTGGCAAGATCTGGAGCGTTCATCATGGCGCTAATCATGAGGGTAGGGCTCAGATCACGAGAAAATGTTATCTTGTCGTTTTGTGGGCGTGGCGTGTAACACCCCGCAAAATTGGAAATTACAATTTTGCCCCTGGGTGTTACGCACGTATATTTTGTAATGTATTTCATTACATATTTTGGATTCGTACTATTTATACATTTTCCATATTGATTTCAGTCAACTAAAATATAATATTTCAATCCCTGGGATTTACGTGCTTTTTACGTGTTTTTGATGCACGTGTTTCCACCACTATGTATAATATTTTCTATAGGTTTAAATTATTTATTCTTATGTATTTAAATCTATTTTATAAAACGAAAATTTATTTTCCCCTTGTTTTGATTAAAATGCATTTTTCAATTTTTGCACGTATGGTGCACGTGCAAATTTTTATTCTCAATTTGCTACTCTCATTTTACTATTTTTAGCATGCATTAGTTTTATTGAGCCTTTCTTTTGATCCATGGACTTAAAGTTAAATTCTAGCCCAATAGACTAATTAAAAAGAGAGTCCACTAGGATAATTAAATTAGTTGAATAAAATGAGCCCATGTAGCAAGCCCACTAGATAATCAAACTAATTAATTAGAAATGAGCCCATGTAGTAAGCCCATTATTAAAATCACAAATTAAGTTATACATGACAAGTTACAATATTAGTACACATTTTTTAGTTATAGAAATGTGTTCATATTTGTTTGTGCATGTATGCATGCACACACAAATGTATTTGGACCATTTTGTGGGCTAGGGGAGGGGATTAATGGAGTGGTTAAGTTCATGGAGAGTGGGGAGATGAGAGGTTGGGAGTTTTAGGAGTTAAAAATATGAAGAGGTGAGAATTAAAAAGAGAATTAAAATGAAAAGTTATTAGGTGGGAGATTTTGCAATATAGTCCCTAGCATTGTCCTATAAATAGCAACCCATTTCTCATTCTTTTTCACACCAAAAATAAAATAAACAAGAGAAAGAAAAGAGAAAGAAAAGAGTGTAAGAAAAAGAAAGAGAGTTATTGTGCTTGGAGGATCTCTTGCTTGGAGCATTTGCTAGGAGGAGAAGAGGACTAGGAGTTGCTAGGAGCAAGAAGAAGCCATTCATTTGTAGTTTTCAACCTTCAAACAAAAGGTGGGTTCTCATGCTTTCTAATTTAGAACTATGCATGCTAGTGACAAAATATGAGCATTTTGTTTTGATATGTAGTTAAGATTTCATGTTAGTGTTACATGCTATGAATGAAAACAATATTGTTATGATTAAACAAATAATAAGAGATTTTGACTAAAGAGCTAATACCATAGATCATGTTAGAATGCTTGTAAAATGTTATGCATGTTAAAAGTGTATTCTTTTGTATGGGAAATTTGTTGAAAAATGTTGTTTTATGTTCTAGGGTCATGTTGATTAATGAATAAGAAAGAAAGATTAATATTGTGTTAGTGGTTGATTTTTATATTGTAGTACAAACATGCTAATTTTGATAAATAAAGTAAAATGTGATGGGATAAATATATTGTGTTTATGAATGGTAGAAATATTGTTATGACTAAGAGAACAATTTTCCATCACGATAGTTAAAAATAATAAAATGAATTACTGTCACAAACCATACTAGTACGCATGATTGTAAATGTCGAAATGTATAATTTGTAGGAAGATTGTTGAGATTATGCAATTATGATGAATGTGAAATTCTAGATTTCTATGTGTACTCAAATTGTTAATGAGTTTAAATTAGATGAATGCATGAATAGAATTCTTGTTGGAAAGAATTGAGAATAAGTGAATTATGAATAGAACATTGATTAAGTTGTGAATTATTTGTATTTGATTAATTGGAGAGACTTCATGAGTTTAAAATTTGCTAATGAAATTGCTATTGTTGTTGATTCATGAATGAAATAAAAGAGAATTATGATTGATGCCAAATGAGATATAGATCAAATTGTGGATAGTTGAACAAAAGAACATTTGTGCCTTTTTAAACAGAGATTACATATAGACTTACTGGTTAGCGTAATAAATTTGGGTTTGGTTGAGACTAGTCACGGGTTCAAAACTCCTTGGTGACTTATATTTTATTTTGGGATTTTAAAATGATTTGGTAAATAGTTTCGAAAGAGGGTCAGTTTGGTAAAAACTTCCGTGGGAACTAGATCTGTAATTTTGATAGTGAGTAGGTCAATTTGGTAAATAGTTTCGAGAGTAGGTCAGTTGGGTAAAAACTTTGCATGACTTTTAATGATTTAGGGTGAATTGAAATCTCTTTATTTCTAGAAATGCAATATGGTTAAGTTATGTGACTTTTGAGATCATGAAAGATTTTGTTGTGAATGAGTAAATCATGTTTAGTGCTAAAGATGAGACATTGAATCGTGTTAAAATGAGACATCGTATGAATTTGAAATTGTGAATGAATTATTATTTATTATGAATAACTAGATCATGAATAGTGGTAAGACTATGAAATGATTACTTTGTGGATAAGTGTTAAGACAAGATTTGATTCTTTTTGTGAAATGAATTGAAAGATGAAAATATCTAAGTCAAGACATGATTACAAAAGGGTATGTGTACCCATGTTTCTTGTACATGAAAGATTTATGATTTAGAATTAGTAAGACCTCTGTTACCGGTAATTTTGAAAGAAAGAATTGATATAATGCCGTCGGGCGATCTCGTATTTTGTGAATAAATCTGGTATGAGGTAAAACTGATTCTAGGGTGATAACATATTCATGTCTTGAACTAAAAATAATTAGGCACTTAAGTGAAGATGTGATAAACTTGTGCAAACATAAATGGGTGCTTCTATATAGTCGGCGGTGGATCTCCGTGGCTATAGACCCAGTTGGTGGACTGTGGTTGCCCCATAGGAGATGGACTGTATTTTATCCGGGACTTAGGGTAGTCGACGGATGTTTACCATACTCCAAAGAATATGTATATACTGGGGCTAGAAGGGCATTTACGGGATTATCATCACGATATAATAGCCAGGGAGGCTGGGATCTGTTAATATAAGCCAGGGAGGCTAGCCAGGGAGGCTGAGATCCGTATCTGTGAAATAACTCTAAAACTTGTTTTATTACTGGGTAGTCTCATGGCGAGGGATCGAACCCTTTAATGTGGAGTACGTAGGCGCTTGCCCTCAGACCTATGTAGTATGGGATGCATAGAATCTGAACAAGTGTGCATTAGTGTCATCCTAGTGTAGAATTGTGTGCATTAGGCATTAAGGCATGACATACACTTATATTTAGAATAATCACTTTTGACACTTTACTTGTTCATTCAATCTTTTTGTGATTTGTTAAAGTATGAGATCGTTATACTATTCCCGGCATAGAGAGGATAGCCGTGTATAACATTTCGTCAGTTGTAAATAACTGACGTGCCCACAGATTGACATGCAGGTAAAAGACCATTCATGGATCTATAAAGTGGATATGCTGATTTATCTTAAAGATGTTGCAAATGATGTACAAGTTATATTTCGTTTTTCAAATGTTGTAATCTTTTAGTCTTCCGCTGTGTAAAAAACCATGTAAAAACCAAGTGTAAGAAACTCTGACGTATTGTGAATAAAAAGTTTTAAATTCCTTGTAAAATTGTACGAAGTGAAGTAAAGATCCTGTGAAATCTCGAATTTATCCTTATTTGAAATTCGGGGTGTTACATGGCGTGATCTGAGCCGCTTATCAAATTCGGGCACGAATTTTGAGTAAATCCGATGGTAAAAGTGGTTCGGCAGCATTTTTCTCCATATGTGGAGGTCGGTGCCCCGGTAGCTCGTCAGAGGGCCTCGGTAGCTCGGTGGTTCAGCTAAGCTATTCAGTAGCTCGGCTGAACACTCCGGTGGGTCGGCAGTTCGGCTTCTGCTTCTTAGCAGCTCGGTGGCTCGACTGAGCACCCCGGTGGCTTGTACCGAATCGCTGGGACACGTGGCTTAATCTGGATCGTTCATCATGGCGCGAATCACGAAGTTGGGGGTTCAGATCACGAGAAAACGTTATCTTGTTGTTTTGTGGGCATGGCGTGATCTGAACCGCTGATCAGATTCGAGCGCGAATTTTGAGGCAATCCGACGGTGAAAGTGGTTCGGCGGCATTTTTCTCCATATGTGGAGGTCGGTGCCTCGGTAGATAGGTGGTTCGGCTAAGCTATTCAGTAGCTCGGCTGAACACTCCAGTAGGTCGGCAGTTCGGTCTCTGCCCCTTAGTAGCTCGGTGGCTCGGCTAAGCTGTTCGGTAGCTCGGCTGAGCACCCCAGTGGCTTGTACCGAATCGCTGGGGCACGTGGCTTAATCTAGATCGTTCATCATGGCACGAATCACGAGGGCGGGGCTCAGATCACGAGAAAACGTTATCTTGTCATTTTGTGGGTGTGGCGTGATCTGAGCCGCTCATCAGGTTCAGGCACGAATTTTGAGGCAATCCGACGGTGAAAGTGGTTCGGCGGCATTTTTCTCCATATGTGGAGGTCGGTGCCCCGGTAGCTCGGCAGAATGCCTCGGTGGCTCGGCAAGGCACGAACCGTTGAGCCACGTGGCTGGATCCGGTGCGTTCATCATGACACGAATCACGAAGTTGGGGGTTCAGATCACGAGAAAACGTTATCTTGTCATTTTGTGGGCGCGGCGTGATCTGAACTGCTGATCAGATTCGGGCACGAATTTTGAGACAATCTGACGGTGAAAGTGGCTCGGCGGCATTTTTCTCCATATGTGGAGGTCGGTGCCCCGGTAGCTCGGCAGAATGCCTCGGTGGCTCGGCAAGTTACGAGTCGCCGAGCGGTGATGTTAAGTGAACCGACGCATCTTTTCTCTGAACCGTTACAGCTTCCTCTACTTTGTCATTTCATCTCCCTTAATAAGCCTCTAAACATTTCGAAAGCCCAACAGTCGCCTTCTGGCTATAAATTCTCACCCCCTCACCCCTTAGCTCATTCTTCACTTTTTACTCTCAAGTTTTCACTTTTGCCCTCGAGTTGCTCTGCTAGCGGAGATCTGAGCTCAAGGGCGGTTGCACTAGCTGTCGTGAAGGCCAGGCGATTTCCGGCGAACTTTTTCCGACCGTGAACGTCACTTCAAGGTCAGTTTTCCTTGTCTTAGATATTTATTCGAGATGTCACGAGTGAACTCGGGTAGTAAGACCTCGTCCTCGGGAGGTCGGAATGCCGAGGAGGAGCGAGAAGTAGTAAGCCGAAGGAAGGGGAAGGAGGTAGTTGGATCGTCTGCGGCCGAGGAGAAGGGGAAGAAGGTGGTCCGGTCCTGCGATCATCGAGGAGGTGGTGGAGACCGTTAGGCAGGCGGGTGAGTCGGGTCGAATGTCGACCGTGCTGTCCGGTCATGCTGGGATAAGGCAGTACAGTGGCGAGCTGCTGACTAAGGTCCTCATCGGTCGCGCGGAGACCTATGAGGAGAACGATCCGAGGGAGGTCACCGAGGTGGACGACCTCCCCTCAGTGCTAACCGAGCGGGATCTACTCCGGATTAGAAAGCGGTTTGCCATCCCCACGGAGTACACGCTGGTCCTCTCCGGCCCCAGAGTGCGAGCGAACACCGCCTTCCCTCCGGACACATGCATCCTCGCCTACGATGCCTTGAATGCCGGTCTGCATTTTCCCCTGCATCCCTTCGTGACGGTCGTTCTTCGGTGGTATGGTCTGGCCCCCATACAGTTCATGCTGAACACCTGGCGCCACGTGCTCGGCTTTCTGCTGCAATGCCGAACTATCAAAGTGGACCCAGACCTCGTCATCCTCCGAAGCTTATATCGAATCAACAGGATGAGCAAGCTCGAGCCTCGCTACTACCTGTCGCCTCGGAAGGGGGTTAAGTTGATAGAGAATCCCGACTCGATAAAGTCGTGGAAAGGAAAGTTCTTCTTGATAAAGGAGCCTTCGGCATAGGACTTCCCGAACCGGTGGAAGGAGGATGTGCCGAAGTTTGCAAAGGCCGAGTGGTGTTGACCCCGGCCGAAGAAGAGGTGGCGGCCAAGCTGATCGGTCTTCTGATGTTGAGTTGGAGGGAAATGACCGAGGAGGTGTTGCACGGGTCGGGCCTTAGTCCGATCGACCCGAGTACGCTCCTGACATCTCTTCTCTTCTTTCTGCTTTACTATCTTTAATGCCTTGTGTTTTTTCTAACTTGATTTTCTTTCTCTTCGACAGAGGCTCCGAATATGGACTTCAGGGGAACGATGGCTGAACGAAGCAAAGCCGGCGATGGCAAGAAGAGGAAGAGGACAAGCACGGGTCCCTCATCCGGACGCCCGCCAAGGTACCTTCGGCGGTCGTCTCTCCTTCTCCTCGGGAGCTGTCCTCAGCCGTTGTTGTCCAGCCGACCCCTTCTACCCCTATAGGGGAGGTCTTCTCCATTTCTGCGGCGCTAGGGCTGGAGGCCCCGCCCCTGACCGAACATGCCGAGGTCATTCTAACCAAGGCCCACAAGAAGCTATTCATCCCCGATTGGCGAGTGAAGAATCACGATGGCTTCTTGGGAGACTCGGGGATGAGCATGCAAGCCGTTCGGCACCTGCCAACCCCGAAGGACCGAGCCGCGCTGAAGGCGGGGACGAGGGGCAACGACGCCCTTGAGGTTGCTCGGTCACTTATGTCGGTAAGTCTCTAGGCTATTTCCGAATTTTTATTCAAAAATTTTCTAAGTCTTTAGCTCGGCTTTTGTGGTGTTCTAATTGTTTCTTCGTGCAGGCCACTTGCCACTTCGGCCATCTCCTCGAGGAGTATTCCGAGCAGGAGAGGGAGCTGAATGCCCTCAGCGACAAGGACTGGGCAGAGAGGGCGAGGGCTGTGAAATAGCTCAAAGCCGAGCAGCGTCGCTCGGACGCTCTGGCGGCCCAGGTCACCGACCTCGAGGTGGCCTTGGCATAAGCGAAGGAACAGCTTGCTTCAGAGGTTGCAAAAGCGGCCGAGGAGAGGGCAGCATCGGCGAAGGCATTGGAGGCGGTGAAGCAGGAACAGGCCGAGGCCGTGGAGAAGGAGAGGGCAAAGATCGAGGCAGAGGCCAAAAAGCACATGGCGTCGAACATGGAGCTGTCCTACGCCAGAGTGCTCGATCACGTCGAGGCTCGCATCCCCGACTTCGAGAGGGTGGGGTACAGGCTGTGGCCCGGTGGCGAGGAAGATAATGAAAAGGAGGAGGGAGAAGAGGAGGACGAGCAGCAGGATGACGAGGCACCTGCCGATCCTGAGACTGTGGCGACCGACCCCCGAGCCGAAGTGATGGGGGACGAGGGGCCGTCCACCGAGGCGCCTGTTTCCGAGCTACCGCCCAAGGTGGACCCTTGATCTCCTCGTTCTTGTAAAAAAATCTTTTTTTCTCTTTTGATGTACTGCCTTGTAGCGGACTGACCACCGCTTTTTGATATGAATAAAGTTTTGTTTGAAATCTCTTCTCAAATTCGACTAAGTGTTGAAGTGTTTTGAAATGGAATTTCTTCGAAATTTGGCTAAGTGTTGGGCATCGCCTTCTGTACTTCGTGTTGATCTGTCTTTGTTTTTCAGGTTGCCGAGCCGAGTTTAGTAGCTGAAGTCGCTCGTCTTCGTGCTGACTTAAAAGCAGCGAAGCGGGCCCTCTCTCGTAGCCGAGAGTGCTTCCTCAAGAGTGAGTTGGACCTAGAGGATCTTAAGACGATGGCGAGAGGGTATTTTTCCGAGCTGAAACAACTACGGAAGCGATCTCGCGAGGTTCGTCTTGAAGGCGAGGTGGAATCGCTCCGAAAGGCGCTATTCGACGTGGAGACAGAGAAAGGCGAACTGCTGGCAGAGGTTCATCACCTGAAGATAGCTGAAGAAGAACTTTTGGCAGAGGAAGAGGAATTAGCCTCGGCAGTGGGTAAGTTGATGGCCGAGCGCGACGAGTTGACGGCGAAGATCGAGAAGCTGAGGAGAGTTACAGTCGACAAAAGTATCTAAATGACCCACCTTCGTCGAATCATAGCCGATAGCTCTGGCACTGAAGGCTCTACTCGGCTTCCTCGTTTTAAGATATCTGTGAAGGATGACACTTTGAAGGATAGGATCGTAGAGCTCGAGGAGGAAGTTGCTCGCCTCAAACCTCAGCCTGAAAAGATCAACATCCGAAGTACGTCGTGTACTCGCGAAGAGAGGGAGAGGGGGATCTCGTTTTATGAGCTCGTGACTCGTTCGCCTGTCGTTAGGCGGAGCCCGGCCGATGCTCAGAGTGGGGTGGCTGCTTCATCTAGTGGCGCTTCGATTGGAGCCACAGTCAGAGGTAGTGCCGAAGAGGTATCTCGGTTTGTTGGTTTAGAGACGAGCTCGGAGGTTAGGCGGCATCGCCCACGAGTGTCCTTGAACCGAAACGTCCCCATTCTGAAGAAGAGTTGAATGAGTCGGTGCAATTATGCTTCTTTGAGCTTTTGTAGTCTTTTGTAGTAGAACAGTTTGGCTTTGTAATTTGGGTTCCTTTGTATGTTGAACCTTTGTAATGAAATGAAAGTTTGTTTACTCTCTTGCGCTCTTGTGTTTTGTTGGTGGGCGTCTATTCAAGTACAACTGCTCCAACCCTTAACAACTACTCATAATCAGAAGCAAATCTTTCTTCTTATGGGCACGGAATGTCTTACTTCAACTTTTAAACGAACCATAGGAATCAAAGGTTTAGCACCTCCAAGTACTCTTCTCCTATGTCTAGTATGGTTGTAAGAACTTCGTGCGCATCGTCGGAGCAAGTTTTAACTTTAATCGGATCATAAGAACCAAAGGTTAGCTCCTCCAAGTACTCTTCTCCCATGTCTAGTATGTTTGTAAGAACTTTGCGCGCGTCGTCGGAGCAAGTTTCAACGGTTGTGGGAGCAATTCTGAATGACAAACCACTTCTAGCTCGCTTAAGAGCGAGCTTGCAAAACGGAATCGAGCTAAGTGTTGGACTCCGAACTCGTCGTTTGAGTGAGTTTCAACGGTTATGGGAGCAATTCCGAATGACAAACCACTTCTAGCTCGCTTAAGAGCGAGCTTGCAAAACAGAATCGAGCGAAGTGTTGGACTCCGAACTCGTCGTTTGAGTGAGTTTCAACGGTTGTGGGAGCAATTCTGAATGGCGAACCACTTCTAGCTCGCTTAAGAGTGAGCTTGCGAAATGGAATCGAGCCAAGTGTTGGACTTCGAACTTGTCGTTTGAGTAAGTTTCAACGGTTGTGGGAGCAATTCCGAATGGCAAACCACTTCTAGCTCGCTTAAGAGCGAGCTTGCGAAGCGGAATCGAGCCAAGTGTTGGACTCCGAACTTGTCATTAGAGTAAAAGAAATTAAAAACAGAGAGATGCAAGTAATCACAAGCAAAACATGGAAGAAGAAGCTCTTTATTGATAACTACTAGTCGGCTGTTTCTAAGTTGCTAGCCGTTATTACATTGAAAAAATAAAGAAGCAAAATAGAAGTGAAAAGAAAGGAACGGTTCGACATCTGAAGGTACTTAGAAAGGCGTTCAGGCGCTCTCTTGGTACTTCAATAGATGGTCGGCATTCCAAGTCCTGGGAATCTCTCTGCCTTCAAAGTCTTCAAGACGGTATGTTCCGGGGTGAACTTCTTTGGTGATCTTGTAGGGTCCTTCCCAATTCGGTGCTAGCTTAGCTTTTTGGCTGGGAAAGGAGATAGCTAGTTTTCTGAGGACCAAGTCCCCTTCCTTGAGATTGGTAGGACGGACCCTTTTGTTGTAGGCCAGCTCGATTCTTCTTCGGTAATTCTGCTGGCGAATTGAAGCTCTTTCACGAAGCTCATCAACCAAGTCCAAATTTGCCCGAAGTTCTCTGGCATTCTGCTCTTCTTCATAGGCCATAAGGCGAGGAGATGGTAGTCCAACTTCCAAGGGGATCACAGCTTCGGACCCATAGGTGAGATTGAATGGCGACTCACCTGTGGGGGTCCGTTTCGTAGTGCGGTAGTTCCACAGTACGTTAGGGAGCTGATCCGCATAAGCCTTTGGCTGATCTATCCAGTCTCTTCTTGATACCGGAGAGGATCTGTCGGTTGGTATTTTTCACTTGGCCATTTGATTGAGGATGGGAGATAGAGGAGAAGCGTTGCTGAATGGTGAGGTCTTCGTACAGAGATCGGAATGTGGCCCCCGTGAACTGTGTTCCATTATCTGTTATTAGGACTCGAGGCACGCCAAACCGACAGATGACGTTCTTCCAAAAGAACTGCAGCACTTTATTCTCGGTGATCGTAGCCAATGGTTCGGCCTCTATCCACTTGGAGAAGTAGTCGATTGCCATGACTAAGAACTTTAGTTGGCCGGGTGTTGGTGGAAACGGGCCTAGCAAGTCCATTTCCCACATTGCGAAAGGGATCGAACTCGATAGAGAGGTGAGTCGTGCTTGGGGTAGGCGACGAATGTTGGAGTACTGTTGACAGGAGCTGTATTGTCGGACATGTCGCTCGGCATCCTGTAGGAGAGTAGGCCAAAAGTACCCGTAGTTTAACACTTTCCTAGCAAGAGACCTTGACCCTGAATGGGCTCCGCCTATTCCTTCATGGAGCTCTTGCAAGAAATATGAGGCTTCTTCCGGGGAGAGGCACCTTAAGTATGGTTTGCCATCTACTTGGGTGTAGGAGCGTTTATACAAGACCCCTTCAATAAGGGTGTACCACTCAGCTCTCGTTCGGATTCGACAAGCTTCCTTAGGGTCTTCGGGGAGGAGGCCATCTCTTAGAAATTCTATCAGAGGTTTCATCCAGTTGTCTTGAAGTTGGACGGACAGCGAATCCATCGAGTTGGGGGTTTCTTCTTCTATGCTCGGTCTTAGGAGCACTTCAATCAGGACGGTCTGCTCAAGACCTTGAAGGGTGGAGGAGGCCAATTTGGAGAAGGCATATGCTTGGAAATTTTCTTCTCTGGGGATCCGCTGAATTGGCGCATCTTCGAATGAAGCCATGAGATTTTGGACCTTGGGTAGGTACTTATCCATTCGGTCATCTCGTGCCTCGTACTCTCCTAAGACTTGATTCACAACTAGCTGCGAGTCGCTAAATATCCGGAGCCATTGTACCCCTGCCTTGCGAGCCATACCGAGGCCGGTTATAAGGGATTCATACTCTACTTCATTGTTGGAGGCCTTGAAGTTGATGCGAAGGGAGTATTGGAGGACGAAGTCATCTGGGCCTTGCCAGAATGACCCTGGCTCCGCTCCCTTCGATGCAAGAGGACCCGTCTACATATACTATCCAGATAAGAGGCCCTTTCGCTGCTTGACTGATCTCTGGGATGGTGCTCTCAACAATAAATTCAGCTAAGGCTTGAGCCTTGATTGCGATCTGAGGCTGGTATGATATGTCATGCTGGCTCACCTCGATGGACCTACTTCATCAGACGGCCGGATGTCTCGGGTTTGTGTAAAACTTGCTTGAGCGGCTGGTCGGTAAGAACGACCACCGAGTGAGACTGAAAGTAAGGGCGGAGCTTCCTAGCTGCCATAACCAAGGCGTACGCCATCTTTCCAGCCTTGGATAGTCGAGATCGGCATCCCGAAGTACCTTGCTCACGTAATAGATGGACTTCTGAGCCTTGTCTTCTTCCTTTATTAAGACAACACTGAGGGTTTGTTCGGAGGCAGCTAAGTAGAGGTAGAGTGTTTTCTCGGGGATAGACTTGCTGAGGAGAGGGGGGTTAACCAGATAGGCCTTTAGCTGATCACACGATTCTTGTTACTGTTGACCCCACTCGAAGCCTTTAGCCCCCCTGAGGGCTTTAAAGAAAGGAAGACACTTCTCCCCTGACTTGGACAGGAAGCGCCCTATGGCTGCGAGGTGCCCCGTGAGTTCCTGAACCTCTTTCACACTTTTGGGAGGAGCCAACTCCAGTATGGCTTTGATCTTCTCGGGGTTGGCTTCGATTCCTCTTTGGCTGACCATGAAGCCCAGGAATTTCCCTGACGAGACCTCGAACGCACACTTGTTTGGGTTGAGCCTCATATCATGCTTTTTCAATACATCGAATGCTTCCTGTAGATCGGCAACATGGTCGGCCCCTTGGATGCTCTTGACTAGCATATCATCAACATACACTTCCATGTTTCAGCCGATTTGGTTCTGAAAGACTTTGTTGACAAGGCGTTGGTAGGTCGCACCTGCATTCTTCAACCCGAAGGGCATTACCCTGTAGCAGTAGAGCCCCTGATCGGTGACAAAGGAGGTCTTCAGGATATTCGGGGGAAACATTCGAATTTGGTTATACCCGGAGAAGGCATCCATGAAGCTGAGCAGCTCATGGCCCGAAGTGGCATCAATCAAGGTGTCGATGCTTGGGAGAGAGAATAGATCTTTAGGGCATGCTTTGTTCAGGTCCGTGAAGTCGATGCAAATTCTCCAACTCCCATTGGCCTTCTTAACTATAACAACATTGGAGAGCCATTCGGGGTAGTTGACCTCTTGTATGAACCGGACCTTAAGGAGTTTGTCCACTTCTTCCTTTATAGTTTGCTGGCACTCCGGGGCAAATTTGCGCCTCTTCTGCTGGACCAGTTTGGACCCCAGAGCAACACTGAGGTGGTGGACAAGGAGCTCCTCAGAGATTCCTGGCATGTCGGCAGCCGACCATGCAAAGAAGTCATGGTTCTTTCTAATGCATTAGATTATGTCGGAACATAGGGTTGATGGAAGGGTCTTGCTGATAAAGAACTTGCGGTTCGGATTCCGTTCAGAAAAGAGCACTTCCTCCAGCTCATCCACCGGTTCGGACATAGGTTGGGCATTCCCTTGGGGAATCTCAAGAGTCTCGATGGAGAGAACGGGACCCCCGGTGGATGTCATGTAACACTTGCAGGCCATCTCTTGACTACCTCTTACTTCCCCTACTCTTGCCCGGGTGGGGAACTTCATCTTGAGATGATAAGCCGACAGGACGGCCTCTAAACCGGCTAGGCCAGGTCGACCTAGAATCACATTATAAGCAGCTGGGACATCGACGAACATGAAGTCCATCGGCTCTGTACGGGTAGTAGAAGTTTTGCCAGCAGTTATGTCGAGGGTGATTACCCCTTCGATAGTCACTGACACTCTCATGAACCCATAGAGTGTGTAGCCGACGGGCTTGATCCAGTCGCACAATAGCTTGAGTCCTCGGAAAGCCGCGAGGAAGAGAATGTTAACGGAGCTACCATTGTCGACCAAAATCCTCTTCACTTTGAAATTTGCCATATGGAGGTTGATGACTAGTGCGTCATAATGGGGGGTTCGGATACCCTCGAGGTCTTTATCTGAAAAAGTGATCGGTACTCCGAGGCCTTTGGGAGGGGGCATGCCATGGACGGAGTTGACCTCCCCGATGAAAGCCTTTCGAGAGGAGTTGGAGGTGCCTCCCATGGGGCCTCCATGAATGAGATGCAGAATGCGTTCCTCTTCGAACTCGAGAGTCTCATCACGCCTTTCAGGATGCTTATTAGCTCCCTGGGGGGAGGAGGAGGATCAACTCGGTCCTTTCTCAAGAATTTAGACAACTGCCCCCTCTGAATGAGGGCCTCAATTTCATTCTTCAGGGCCCGACGATCATTGGTGTTGTGACCGTGGTCCCGGTGGTATCAGCACCACTTCTCTTTGTCGCTCTTCTTACCAGGGGTATTCATCTTCGGGGTAGGAGGCAGGACCCCTTCCTTCTCAACCTCCATGAGAATAGTAGAAATGTTGGCATTAAGAGGGGTGAACTTCTCGAATCTGGGAGGTGGGCGGCGCTGGCTCCCATTATCCTTCTGGAGCTTCTTAGCTCCCTCTTCTTCAGCTGCCTTTCTCTTGTTCCTGGAGGAAGACCCCTCAAATGTGGGGCGATGCTCAGCTTCCTCCGCCTGGATATACTTCTCGCTTCTGAGAAGGAGATCGGAGAAATTTTGTGGAGGCTTCTTGGCTAGGGAGGATCGAAGATTTAAGTTAAGGACATTTGACTGGAAGGCTGCTGCAGCGACCGACTGGTCGAGGGAAGCAATGGACCTAGCTTCCGCGGTGAATCACTTTACATAATCTCTGAGCTTCTCACCCTTCTTCTGACTGAGGTAGAGTAGTGAGATGCTGGTTTTCTCTGTGTGGTGGCTACTCACGAAGTGGGTGACGAAGAGGGTTTCAAATTGTTCAAAGAAGAATATGGAGGATGGGGCGAGGCGAGAGTACCATTCCCGAGCCGAACCCTTGAGAGTAGCTGGGAAGGTTTTGCACAGTAGGGCATCGGAAGCTTGGTGGATCAACATAAGGGTCTTGAAGCTCTCGATATGGTCCACGGGGTCTGACTCCCCGGAGTAAGTCTCGAACTGCGGAGGCTTGAAGCCTACTGGAACCGGTGCCTCCATGTAATACCCTGATTTTTAAAATTAATGAAAAATTATTTATTTTTGCACGTAGTGTGCACGTGTAATATTTTTGGCTCATATTTTCATCAAGAAGAGTAAAGATATTTCAATTTGTGCTTTAAATTGTTTTGTACCAAAGCCTTATTTTTAACTAAATAAAAAGCCCCTTTTTCCTAAGCCCAAAATAAAATGCATTCTTTTATTTCTAATAACTATTGTTTGGGCCATTTATTTAAGCCCACGGTTTAATTCTTTTTTTTACAACTTGTAATGTGTAACATTTTTAAAGACTTTTCTTGGTGTACAAGTTCTTGTTATGGTGACTTGTGCATGCACATGCATTTTACATACACGTGCAAGAGCACACCTTCTTGGCCGGATTGGGTAGAGAAGTGGGTCTACTTCATGGGTGGTTATTTGGGATGTGGGTAGTTATCTCAACTCCCTAGCTCATCCTAGCCCTTGATCCTATAACTATCTACTAAATCCTAACCCCCCATCTCACCCAAATTGGTGTATAAATACCCTCTCACTCATTTGTTTCTTTTACACTAAGATCATATTTGTAAGAGAGGTATATTGTGAGAGAGTTGTGTGTGACCATTCGGTGGAGGCCGAGCATCACTTCTGAAGGTTTCAGTGTGGAGCAAGGAGCAAGGAGCAAGGAGTCGTCCATTGCATTAAGGAGCTTTTCTGGATTTCGGTTATTTTCGTCAATAAGGTGGGTGTTTCTCAGGACTTCTAATGTAGAAATTGTGTTATGGCAATAATGATTGTTACCATGCTTGTGAAAAGTAAGTCTGACTATATTAGATTACTCTGTGTATGCTTATGATGAAAGTTGTGAAGGGCTAATAATGTAGTAATGACACTGTAAATAAGAACAAATTGGGTCTGTACAGTCGAATGCCGTTTGGACAAGTCGACTGGTACGAGGTTACGTTTATTCATGATTTATTGGAAAATTTAATAATGTACGTGTGTACAATTGAAAGGATATAAAGATTGCTAAATTCATATCCCCCATGTTGTATATGATGGAGGAGACATGAATAGATGAAAAATAACTAGTGATAATTAGTAAAATTGGGAATAACCTGTACAGTCGACTGTTGATCTGAACAGCCGACTGATGTATTAAAATAAATTACGAATAGTCCAGAAATTTAATGAAACGAAGTATTTTTATTGTGATGTTCTAGTGTGCTAAATTGAGATTTAGTGTTCATTTCTGCAAGTAAATGATGAGTAAATGAAAATGCATGTTTAACATTCCCTTGAGAAAAGAGAACATTAGTATGAGGAATTATATGTTGTATGTCAGTGAACAGCTAAGAATATTACATGTTTATGTAGTATGAATATATTGTAATGAGACACAATGATGCATGTGAATGGAAGAACAGATGGAAGGATAATTCCTAATTTGAAATGTGAACCTGTTCAGTCGACTCAATGCGAGTAGCAAGTCGACTGGGCTGAGAATGAAAATGTACTGTTAAAAACACAGGACAGACGATTGATGGAATGACAGTCGACTGTCACGTGAATGATATTTTTAACATAGAAAGTTGCGGAGCAGCCGACTGGCCATGTGCAGCAGTCGACTCTCCCGAGCAGTTATGAAGAACTTGATTTGACTGAACAAGTCGACTGGATTTCTCCAAGTCGACTGTCCAGAGTATATTTTGATATGTGAGAGATTTCGTTTGATTTCTGTTAGAAGTTGTGAATCCTGTGATTGATGTTGGTAATTCTATTTGCTATTGCATGAATTTACATGAAATGGATCATAGTTTTGAATTGAGAATTTACATGAAAGGAATCATAGATTGAATTGAGAATTAAATGAATATGAAAAGCTAAGATCATGATAAAGAAAGTCTGTGAGACTATTAATTGAATTATGAGTTGAAAATGCTCAAATTGGAAATTGAAACCAAAGAGTAGCTAAGTCTCCCCCGGCATTGGAAATGAAATGAAATGAAATGAGAATTGAAAGACCAAGGTTGGTCATGTATTGAAATGAATGAATAAGTCTGGCTTAGTGGAGAGGCTAACTCTAGAGCTTTGATTTTTATTCATGATTCTAATAAAAACTAAGGATTAGTGCATAGTGAAGATGTGATGAAAGTGAGAGAAAAACACGGGTATGAGAACTAGGGTTTACGGTGCGGGTGTGTGAGCCACAGAATGCATGCTTGATGAGTCAAGACATGGCGTAGGCACAACTCAGAATGATCGGACTCTAGTCACGCTTGTGGGATGTTTGGTGACTGCAAGAGGATCGTGTGCCATGAAGGATGCTGAATTGCCACAGAATGCATGCTTGATGAGTCAAGACATGGCGTGGGGTTCCCCTCCAGGTTTTCTGTACACGAGCTTGTACTCATAGATCATCTAGGATACTCACCATAGTTACAGTAGTAGATTAAGTCATGGCGAGGGATTGAACCCTACAAAGATGAAGAACGAATAAGAGGCTTGCCCTCGGACCTATGTAGTATGGGATGCATAGAATCCGAACAAGTGCGCATTAGTGTCATCCAATATAAACAACTGCATTAAGGATTAAGTGCACAATCACGACACGACATCATTAAGATTTCCCTTTTACTTTATTTTGATATGTGAACAAGTTTGTGATCTGTTAAGAAATGAGAATCGTTATACTGTTTCTGGCATAGAGAGGATGGCCATGTATAATTATCGTCGGTTGAATAAACTGACGTGCCCACAGTATTGTATGCAGGATCAATGGCATGAAAAAGATTAAAGAGGAACAAATGCTTAAAGATTTCTCAATGTTGTTGTACATTTGTTTCATTGTTGTAAATTTTACTTCCGCTGTGCAATGTAAATGTAATATTGATGTAAACTCTGATGTAAAGTGTAAAGTTTGAATTTCCTTGTAAAATTGTACTAAAGAAAGTGAAAAGATCCTGTAGAACATCTCGAATTCAGTGTATTTGGGATTCGGGGCGTTACAGAGTGGTATCAGAGCCACGCTTTCTACGCTTTCCATATTGGTACAAATTTATAAGGAACGACACCCTAGAAGTGGACATTAGAGTGTGTGTCTGAGTTTAGAGATTTAAATGTAAGTGACTTACATTTGTGTTGCTCTATGACTCATGCTTCTTCCTCTCTATTTTTAAGATGATTGATCACTTCGACCCTGCTGGAGACGACGACTGGCATATCATTGAGGAAGAGTACCATCCTGGACAGGCTGATTCCGAGGACGAGTACCATCCTGGGCAAGCAGATTCTGATGAGGAGGAATGGCCTGAATCCCGAGAGATTACCCCACCTCCGGATTCATCTGACGATTCTTCTTCTGATGAAGAAGAGGGACCAGTTCTGAGTAGTACTGTGGCTTCTCTTCAGAGGCAGGTAGAGACACTGCGAGAGAGAGTCGAATCTTTGTATTAAAGAAAGGAAAAAAAAAAAGAATCGTTTTAATTGTTATCTCTAATACTGGAATGTGGTAGTTGGGATTGTGTAATTTGACAAGTTGTAATTTATAGATAATTAACTATCTAATATCAACCATTCATTTTTAAGTGAGTGTTATATTAACCATTCATTTATTCAACTGCTGTTAGTTATCATAATATTCTTAAAATTCAAATTTATTTACGACATAATTATTTTTAAAAAGTGACACTTATATAAAATAAAAGTTAGTGCTATTATGGATAGTTTGTAAAAAGTTTATGATAAATAAAGGAAAGTCTCAAAATCGATGCCAAATTGAGTTTTAAAAATATATTTATTAGAATGTGCAAGGTCCGTGCAGATTATTTGTCATAATAATGACTCTAGTAGTGATCTACCAATAATTAGACATAAAAGTTGTGAAAACTCTTTCAAATAATGATTTGGTGAATTTGTTAACTTTGAATTAGTTTATTAGAGTTGGGATTATTTTTTCTGGTATTTTCAGTGATAATTTGATGTACTTGGTAGTTGATATATCGGGTGTATTGTTTCATAACTATGGAAGAATTAGATACATATACATTTACATTGAGAAACTGTGACAGCTGTTACTTTTTTTAATGACTAGTTCAACATCCACGCTTTGCCCAATTCCAAGCTCATAGAACATTACCATTTTTTTTTTTTTTTTTTTAATTTAAATTTTAAGAAAAGGTGGAATCTGGTCACCCTATTTCATTAATAAGAGATTAATAAAACATACTCAGAGTACTGAGCCTACTACAAAAACCTACAACAGAAAAAAAGTACATAAACTCCACCTTGAATATGGGGGGTGGGACAAAATCAGACAAAGCAAAACAGCAAGGCGATACATCAAATCCCCCAACAAACCCTGGGGGCGGGTAACAATGAACATAGTAGGCCGTGCTGTACTGGCTATTAATCGATTGTCGGCCCGATCTCAATCTCCTCATCATCGAACTCCTCTACCTGGAAAACACTCGCAATCCTTCCCCTGGGACATGCTGCTGCCATATTAGCCCAAAATGAAATAAATGCATAATGTAAGTCAAATTTCCAGAAATACTATTGCAAGTTCTACGAAAGTAAAGATTATTTCTGTCTAGCCATAAAACCCAGGTCATTGCGGTGATAGCTAAATACTATGCTTCTCTCATACTCCCCCTCTCCGTTGTAAACTTTGGACCTACCCATAGGTCCTCGTAAGTGCTAGGATATTGAGTAGGCCCAAGGGCGCTGAGTATCTCTACGAGTAACACTTTACTCCTAGGACACTGAATAAAAAGATGGTCTCTAGTCTCGAGGGCGGCGTGGCAGAATCCGCATTGAGGATCCACACTCAATTGTTTCTTAGCGAGGTTTTCTCTAGTCAGGATCATATCATTCAGTACCAACCATAAGAAGGCTTTGATTTTAAGTGGAGCTTTCGTCCTCCAGATGACGGTAGCCCACTTTGGGGAACACCCCCTAAAATGGATGCGCTTGTACAAGGAGCAAACTGTGAACTTGCCATTCTTCACCAATCCCCAGAGTTTTTATCGGGATCCTGGGAGCAACCAATTCCAGTGTTGGAGATGCAGGCCTGAAGTTCCGTAAATCTGAGGAGGGAGCCTATGTCAAGCGGATGTTTGAAAGGTGAATTCCAGGTGCCTCTTTTTCAAGCCGCGGCCACCGTGCAGTGTGGTTGTGATGCCTGCTCGTATAGGTCGGGGAACAGGGTTCGGAGCGTGTGATCAGCACACCACTTATCCCACCAAAACCCGGTGAGTCTTCCGTTACCAATAATTGGCTTGACACAGCTATTGAAGGGTCCGTATGCCTTGGTGATGCCTTTCCAGAACCAGAAAACCCGAGGGCCTATCCTGAAGTCCAGATTTCTCGTCCCATTCCCATGCATATATCCCTGGACAAATTGCTGCCATCCTTCTCCATTAGGGTGGAACACTTTCCACCACCATTTACCCAGAAGCGCCAGATTCATATCTCTCAGGTCAATTATACCTAGACCTCCAAGTATCTTTTTCATACACGCCTTCTCCCATCTAATGAGGTGATAACCACCTCGGCTCGGGTCAGCCCCTTTCCATAAGAAGCGTTTCCAAGTCCGGTCAATTCTTTGGATTACCCATCGTGGCATTTCAAAGAAGGAGAGATAATAGGTAGAGAGGTTTGAGAGTACCGCGTTAATAAGCGTGACCCTCCCTCCCATGGATAGGGCTTTGCCTTTCTAGCCTGCTAGCCATTTCTCAACCCTGTCAATAATGGGCATCCAATCCACCTTTTTTAGCTTCCCGGGTCTAAGTGGCAATCGAAGGTATTGAATGGAGAAGCTCTCTGTAGAGCAATTGAGGACTGTGGCATATTCAAGAGCCTCTGCCGGGGTCAGGGCAATGGGGGTGAGAGCACTCTTGTGGAAGTTAACCCTGAGGCCAGACCAGGCTTCAAAACAATACAAGATCCCTTTGAATATTGTAGTTTTCCCTAGGTTGCCATTGCCAAATAGAAGAGTATCGTCTGCGTATTGGAGTATCGAGCAACCTTGGCGATTGGCTCTCTTCACCACTAGTGTGATCCAACCTGCTGTACTGCACTTAGCCATCATGGATCTAAGCACGTCTGCCACTATGGTAAAGAGAAGAGGTGAGAGCGGATCGCCCTGTCTGAGCCCCCATTTGCAAGAGAAAGGGTGGCCTGATACCCCATTTACCAAAATCGTCGTTCTGCTGGTGGTAAGACATGCGTGGATCCATCTGATCCATCTGTCCCCAAAACCTCTACCAGCAAGTGCTTCCAACAGACAGTCCCATTCAACAGAGTCATAGGCTTTCTTGAAATCTAGTTTTAGGAGGTAGCTCTTAGAGTTCGAGGTGTGGCATTGATGGATAGTCTCTTCGGCCGTTGCTATACTATCCTATATACAACGTCCTTTGATGAATCTCGTCTGGTCGTGACTAATGAGACCATCCATGACCTTTTCCAGTCTGTTAGCGAGAGTCTTGGTAATGATCTTTACCGAGCAGTTAAGGAGGCTAATGGGGCAGAAGTCACCAACTCGTCGAGAATCCTCCTTCTTGGGAATCAGCACAACCTCCGCGTAGTTGAATCTCCCAAGTTTGAGTTTATGATCGTGGAAATCTGCGAACACCTTTAGCAAGTCGCCTTTGATTTCCTCCTAGAAAATCTGATAGAACATTATCAGGAAACCATATGGACCTAGAGCTTTATCTTCTCCAAGTTGTTGGATCGCCTTCCAGACCTCTTCCGCAGAGAAGGGTGCTTCGAGGGATTGGAGACTAGGGTCAGAATTAGCTGCGTGGTCTTGCCAGAAGTCGTGTTGGAGAGGGATTCTGAAGTCTGTTTTCTGCCCAAAAAGGTGCTTGAAGTGGGACTGGAAAACCCTCTTAACAGCAACATCATCTTGTACCAATCCGGAGTCCGAGTGGATCGTGTGAATGATGTTAGACCTACGTCTGGCACTGGCAACCCGATGGAAGAATGCAGTATTCGCGTCTCCCTCTTTGAGCCACGAGATTCTGGACCGTTGTTGCCATTTGATTTCCTCAATCCTATATGGTTGGTCAATTTTCTGTCTATATTGTAGCAGTCGATTCCGCTCTTCCTGCAGTAGATCCCTAGTCTTTTCAGTCTTTTCAAGTTCCTCAATACCTTCCAGAAGAAATTCCTTTGCTCTCCAAATTAGCACAAATCGGGCCGTTTCTATTTCCTGAGCTTGACTCTGAGTCTGCTAAGTTTTTCACACCATATAGCGGATGCCTCCCGACCCTTGGTTGGGCGAGACCGACTCTCGTTGAGCATATGGTGGAAGCCCTAGATTTCTAACCATGCCTTCTCAAACCGAAATTTTGACGGTCTTTTGGGATGGTCTTCCCCTGATGATAAGAAAATAGGCACGTGATCTGATGTTGGTTTAGGGAGAGATTTGGCCGATGTCAATGGAAATTTGGTCTCCCAGTCTGTGGAGACCAAAATCCTATCTAGCTTGGCCAAAATGGGCGTTGCTTGCATGTTCGACCAAATGAAGAGCCTATTAGAGATAGGGATGTCCACCAGATCCAGGTCTGCGATAACTTCATTAAAGGCTTCCCTATCAGGGGCACTAGAACCTCTACCTCTGTGTCAGAGACAAATCTAGTGATGTTAAAGTTGCCCCCCACCACCCAGGGGTGTGGCCATTGCACTTGGATTGCTCTTAGTTCCGCCCAAAAGGCCGTTCTAGAAGCAGGAATATGTGGTCCATAGACTACCGAGATAGGTCTACCGTGATAGACTGCGTCCATCTGTTGGATTTACGCTTTAGCACAACCGACAAAGAAAATTGCCCGTGGAGTTCATCCAGACAGTGAAAAAGGTTGGGGTTAAAACCCAGAGCGATGCCCCCAGATGCCCCAACTGATGGGGTCATTCTCTACTCAGATACTCGAGTACCCCCTACTCTATTAAGTCTGGACATGTATGATAGTTTGGTCTCTTGGAGACCAATAATGTTAACCTTTGACCTGGCTATGACTTCCTTAACCATTTCGCATTTGTCCCGCCTACCAAGGCCTCTAACGTTCCAGAATATGGCCTCCATTAACTACTATTAGATTCGGGATCGTAACTCGGATTGGGCTTCGAGTGCAAGTTAATGTTAACCCTATCGGTTTCCGACCCCCTAATCTTATTGAGGAGAAGGCGTTCCGATCTGTATCGCTTATCGCTAGACCGCAAGTAGTGGCTAGATTAAAAATTTCATTATCCGTCATGAAATTAAAAATAGAAGCTAAGAAGGAATGCGTACCTCCGTCACCAGTCTTGGCGGATTTAGCGGCCGCCGCGATTTCCAGATAGTCATCTAGGGACTCCTCATTAATCCTCTTTGCCACTTTCTGAACTGTGAAACCTGTGTCCTGCTGGGAAGATGGGTAGGTGGACGGAACAAACTCAGGGAAAGTGACGCGGAAATCAACATCAAAGTCATAATCCTCTGACTCCCCCTCCGAATAGATAAAATCATCTTCAAGATTCAGCCTGCCTTCCCGATCGTCTTCATCGTATTGTATTTCCAGTTGTGTAGTAGGTTCTCCCGTCACGAACCCCTCGGTGAGCCCACAATTTGACGACAATTCTACCAGAATAGTGGGGTTTCCCGTAGCGGACCCCTCAATGGGCCCACTACTCGTTGATAGCCGTATCTCATTGTGCTTGGGCCCCTCTTTGGGCCCATTAACACTCTTATAAATACCCCCCCGTACGTCCCCTTTTTCACCACCAGAGTCGTTTGATAGGCCCTCTCCATTGCGAGTGAGTGTAATGCCTCCCTCGAAGACCGAACCAACCGCTGTCTACAAAGGGACAAGTGGCATCAGCAGCGCTTCGGTTCTGTCGCCCTCGCCACGCGTCTCAGTCTAAGAGGGGGGCGTTACGAACGAGGGCGGCACAAATAAGGCTATGCCTACCCTTTCAGCTTCGCTGCAGCCAACTACTCCCTTTACGCCACTTTTCACCTTCAGCTCTTTCCTCTTTGAGCTATCTTCTTCACTGCCATTACCCACTCCCTTACCTCTTTGAGCTTTCTCCTTTTCCAGAGCAGTAGCACCAACCCTAGTGTCTCCCTCATTTTGGGCAGGTGCTCTGTCAAAGGGTCTTCCTTTGCTCGTCTTCTTCCCCAAAATGGGAGACTCCCCTCGACCCAAAGATACCAACTCTCGCCCCTTTGGGAAACAGCTCTGCAGGTCTTGCATGTCATTTTCCAAGGTGCTTTTTCCCTTTTACCCTTTAGCATAGTCTGCCTCCACACTCTGGTCCTCTCTGGGCTTTCCACCACTAACTCGAAGGTGTTGACTGCCACTTTGAGCTTTGTTTTGGTCCTCCTTTCGCGGAGTTCGTTTTTGAACAACAAGACCTTCCAAATCTGGGATTTTGAGTAGATCCACCGTTGGATTTGTTGAGTTTGTTTTCCCGGTTGGCTTTGGATCGTTGGATCTGATGGTCAAGCCTCTTTCTCGAACAGCTTTGTATGGAGAGCCCCTCCCCTGGTTCTGATCCCTCCGCCATGTGTCCTTGGCGTTGCTCCTGCCCTCTCGCCGCTTTGATGAGCCCCCTAGTGCATCCTTTCCACTTCGTGGGCCCCATCAATGGTCAGATCCCACTGTGGCGAAACCACTTGCTTGTACGATCGGTTGTCTCTAAGCACTGATGAAGGAGTGGGGGAGATGATGGCCGACTGCTCCATCTCTGGTTCCGTTCACTCGTTGAGCACGAATCAGACGAGGTATGATTCTTCAAAGGAGAATACCTTGGCAAAACGAGGCATCAATGAGATATCGCAACTCCTTATGAGGATCCTTGCCGAGACGATCTCTGAGCAGCGCACAGTCTTCTCGTCTATCTCTTCGATGGGCCCGAAGTCAGCGATAATCTCTTGGAGTGCCTCCCTCTTCCAAAAGTGAAGGGGGACATTGTGGATCCATATCCAGTACCTGTCTCCTTGAGGGAGCTCCACTTCGAAGCTAGGCATCCAAACAAAGACTTCCAATCTGAAGTGCCCAAAGTCGACAGTCCCCATACAGTAACTTCGATCACCTTTTCTGGCGATGGGAATGAAATAAGGAATTGCATGTGACACATTTTCTTTGCGACCCAGTCTCTATGGGCCCTCATTGGCCACTTTGCGTTAAGAGCTTGAAGGAGATGCACCTCAATGAGCTTCCTGATTTAACTCTGGCGATTGCACACCATTGCCGGAGCCATCTCTCTTCGTTCTTGATTGCGTCTAAACTCTTTGCAAGCCGAATCAAAGTTGGGATATCGGGAGACCTGCCTCGCCTCACCGGGCATTCGTCGTCATTGTGGGTCTCTACCACATTAGTGCAAACATAAGACAGGTGCCCCCACTTCATGCAATTGAGACAACGAACTTCTTTTGTGCATTCGCTCCTGTAATGGCCCAAGTCGCCACAATTAAAGTACGATACAGGCTTACGTCTCCCCTTCCTTTGTTTCTTTTTGTGTTGGAGGTGTTCGATTTAAGGGTTGGGGGAGATACTCTGTCTCTTGTTTTTTTTTTCCAATCACTTGAACCCACTGTTGATCCCGTTCCCCACCTCCAGAGTACTCATCCTCCACTGTAATCCCTTCTTGTGGAGCCCCCTCATGGGCTCGCTCGACGCAGGATTTAAGCTTTGGATTAGAGTCCCTCTGGGGTGGTGGACAGAGGTGATGGTTGGGGCTGGGGTGGGGGGCCTTGGGCGGAGATGTTTGTAGAGGTTCTTGGTGAGCCCTTTGGTTGATGTGGTGGTGGGAAGAGTCTGCCACCTTAGAGTATGACTCAGAATTTTTTAGTTGGTACTGAGGTTTGTGTTGTGTTGGAGGAAGGTATTGCCGACGTGGGTCATGGACGTAACCCCTCTGGTGATGACCCAAACTGCGGGGGTGACGCAGGCCTGAGGGTGGGGTTTTCTTACGCCCGTCGTGGCCGGTAGGAGGACCCCATCTTTGGGCCCATCCCCCATAGGTCTCCTCTTCTCGACGATGATGACTATAGTCCCTATAAGACCCCTTTCCTTGGCGATGATGACTATAGTTCCTCCCCTCTCGGCGCTGATGCGCACTTTGGTGTGCATGCATCGGGGAGTGAGCTCGTCTGAGCCTCTGAGCTACCCTCTTCTCAGGAGAGGGGTTCAGGTGTAGAGTGGGTGGCGAGGGTGCTGTGAGGGGAGCCAAGGCAGTGGGGATAGGAATAGGGTTGGGTATTGTAGTGATGGATGAGGGTGGTGCTGGAGACGGTTGCTGAGGGGGTGGTAGGGGAAGTGCAGGTGTTGGTGTTTCAGTAGTAATAGGTGCGGGGGGGGGGGGGGGGGGGTGGGCCCTCTTTCATTAGGCCCGCACCCACTGAGCTCAAGCTCCGAAAGCATGGGATCGGAGGTGGATAGGGATGTGGAGAGAAGATCAACCGTAGGGGGGGGGTTGCTTGCTTTGTATCTGTGGTTGAGGGGAGGAGTTTTTTTTGTAGAAGGAGTTTTAGAGAAGAACGGGGTGAAGACGATCAGCAGTGGCGAGGTTCAGTTGGGGAGGGAAGGGGAAGAGGCAGGGGCGGTTAGGTAGGAGCTCCATGTTTTTGGGGTCCCTATCTTATGAAATGATTAACAGTACTAATTAGAAACTAATAAATATTAGTTGTTTGTGAAATGAAGTGGAGAGAGCCCACCAAAATATCCTATGAGTTGATTTTTTCATATGACTCGTTTTCATTTGCCCAACAATTATTTTGATATGCATCTTGTACACAACTATTGGCACCACTTGAAATAAGATGTTTTATTTCGTAGCATACGAAGATTGTGATTATTTTTTTGGTAGAAAGTTCAGAAGATAAAAATAAAAGAACTGAGATTTGTGACATTGATAACGTCGTTGCTTTTGGATACTACTACTGCTATGCAACGAGAAAAGTAAGAGAAGATTGAAAATTTGAGAGATAACATAGAGATTGTTTTCCTCCTCCTCTTTACTCTTATCTATATATTAAAATACAAATAATGTCATCAAGTGGTTCTCATTTAATAAGGTTGAAATTAATGGTCCAGATCTAACCTTACAAAACATATTTTTCCGTCCAAAAGTTTTCTCCCAAAACTCAAATTTAAATCCCCCAAAACAACTCTTTTATTTACCTATTTATTTCTTTACTAGATTTGCCCGTGGGCACGTGCCTACGGCACATCTTCAGAACGATAGAGCATAGAAAAGCATCGTAAATAGTAAATGATCAACAATTATATAGCTCAAGTTTGAATAGTATGACAATAATTAATTATAAATAAAAAGCCATATTTTTATTAGTATATGTTGAAAACTAATTATGAATTGGGGTATAAAAGTCCATGTTTTCATAAGTATATATATATATATATATATATATATATATATATATATATATATATATATATATATAATAATAATAAAACACAAAGAAAGCTATCAAGTGGCTCTCCTTCAATCCCCCCAAAATCAAAGGCCTAGATCTAACCTCACAAAACATATTTTCCCCCCAAAACTCAAATTCAAATTCTCCACCCAAAACAACTCCTATATCTGTTTAATTATTTTTTTCTCTCCTTCTCTCCCTCCCTCTTCTATTCAAAAAATTAAGAAAATATAAATTTTAAAATTTTTTTTTTAAAAAAAAAAACTAAAAAAACTAAAAACTTTAAAACATTAAAAATAATTCAAAAAAAATCAAAAAAAATCATATAATATGTTTTTTGCTCTATATTTGCTACTGCAATTAATTTGCTGGATCTCTAAAACTATTTTATATGATCAAATAAGGTGCACCGTTCCGAAGACGTGCCGTAGGCATGTGTCAACGGACAAACCTGGTGTGTACACACACACACACACACACACACACACACACACACACACACAGAGAGAGAGAGAGAGAGAGAGAGAGAGAGAATTAAATAAATAAATGAGTTGTTTTGGGAGGAATTTGAAATTGAGTTTTGGGGGAAAACTTTTGGGAGGGAAAAATGTGTTTTGTGAGGTTAGATCTGGGTCTTTGATTTTGGGGGGATTGAAGGAGTGCCACTTGATAGCTTTCTTTGTGTTTTATTATATAGATTTATTTCTCTCTCTCTCTCTCTCATTCTCTCTCTATTTATTCAGAAATTTATATTTTCAGATTTCAGGTTTGTAATTTTTTTTAGAATTTTTATTCATTTTTTTATTGTTCATATTACAATGAAAAATACAAATATCTCAGCAACAGTTAACTTTCATCATTTTTCACACACAAAGTTCTAAAAAGTTTGATTTTACACCCCCATTTATAATTATTTTTCAACATATACTAATAGAAACATGGACTTTTATTTACAACTAATTAACGAGCCGTAGGTACGTGCCCATGGACAAATCTAGTATGTTAATATATAATAACCTAACCATCAATGCGTGCCCTTTATATTCAATTATCTATCTCTGAAATGAAGTCGAAAACCAGCCAAAAAAATCTTTAAAAGTGACTTCAGGATAAAAACAAGGAGATTGAGATGTTTGAGAGAAGTATTAGTGACTTTAAGACGTTTTACTTTGTAGTATACGAAGGTTATATATATATTTTTTTTTGATTATACTGGGTATCCATCCCCCTCTATGGTCAGACTAATCCCAGTCCCATGACAAGGAGCCCCAACTTGGGTTGGGTTTGCGCACTACCCTTTTTGGGTAGAGGTCACTGGCCACACACCAGAGGTGTTTACATCCCCATCTTTGGGAACCTTAGGGCTCGAACCCAGGATCTGTGGAGGAGCACACTCCAAGTCCCATCGCTCTTACCACTAGGCCACTTGCGGTGGTTTATACGAAGGTTATATTAGCATCTGTAGTTCGATAAGATTCAAAATTTTAATATTTAGGTTTTAAAAATAGAAATTTTGAGTATGGCTTGTAGTTGTTGAAATTCAAATTTTGAACGAACAGTGGATGGTTTTTTTTTTTCCCCTTCAATCTCAGCCATTGATAATTTTATGAAAAAAATTTGGATCCAACACACTTGTAAAATAAAACAAAATTGTACGCATAGGAACACATAACAATTTTTATAGAACGGTTCCATCTCTGCACCTGATCAAAAAAACCAAATCAATCTCAATTAAATTCTAGATTTTTCCATTGGTAGAAAAAATCCAAAAATGAATGCGGGGGGGGGGGGGGGGGGGGGGGGGGGGGGGGGGGGGGGTTGTTGATGAACGGATGCAAGAAGGTGCGGCTGTTCTGGGATTTTTTTTGGTGGGAATTTCTTCTGACGCAAAATCATATTGTGTCCGTTCTCTTCAGATTTTTTTTAAAGAATTTTGTCAGATGCAAGATCTTGCGTCCAACGACTTCCACAAAAAAAAACGATCGAATGCAAGATCATTGTACATCCGATACCCATTTTTTATTATTATTATTTGATCAAACACAATATCATCTTGCGTCCGAATTTTTTATATAAAAACGGACGCAAGATGATCTTTGGATTCTTATATTTGGGAATTTTCTATATCTTCTCTCAAATATAAACAACAACTGTTCTTTTTTTTCTTTTAAAATTTGAAAATATAGAAAACGACTACAACGTCTTGTTCTCTATGTTTTTAAAATTTTGAAAATATAGAGAACGACTACATATGCTTTAAGGTGGAAATTCTGAGAGATAAAAATGAGGAGGTTGAGATCGTGACTTTAAGATAACATCATTATCTATATAATAAAACACAAAGAAAGCTATCAAGTGACTCTCCTTCAGTCCCCCAAAAATCAAAGGTCCAGATTTAACCTCACAACACATCCCCCCCCTAAAAAAAAAAAAAACTCAAATTCAAATCCTCCTAAAAAAACTCATTTACTTATTTAATTCTCTCTCTCTCCCTCTCTCTCTCTCTCTCTCTCTCTCTCTCTCTCTCTCTCTCTCTATATATATATATATATATATATATATATATATATTTGCTCGTGGGCACGTGCCTACGGCACGTCTTCGGAACGATACAGCATATGAAAGTCTTGTAAACAGTAAAACAATAATTATGCAGCTCAAGTTTGAATAGTAAAATAATAATTAGTTGTAAATAATAGTATATGTTGACAAATAATTATAAATGGGGGTGTAAAATTCAACTTCTTAGAACTTTGAGTGTGAATAATGATGAAATTTAACTGTTGATGAGATATTTGTATTTTTTAATGTAACATGAATAATAAAAATGCATAAAAAATTTAAAAATTTACAAATCTGAAATATGAAAATATAAATTTTTGAATAAATAAAAGAAGATGGGGGAATTCAAGTCACCAAGATAGGGACTGTTTTCATCCTATTAATTGTTATACATTAACTAAAACATCAATCAATTCTCACTTTATGAAATTCTAGTTAGAGAATTTACCTTTGGAAATAAGATTTTTAAGGAATAAATCCTTAAAAAAAAATGAATGAATATTTTAAAGTTGGAAGCAACAGCCCATGATGACGCTAGGAGGTGACTACACCCACATGTTTGCAAATTGTTTTCAAAAATGACCAACTTTTTAAACATATTTACCAAACTAACTCACGTTCGAAACTAATTACTAAACTGACCTATTTGCCTCAATCAGTACATTTAGTTGTAAGAATTTTCCAACAATTGAAGAAATTTCGCCACGTCTCAAAACAATAAAGATAAAACTTTTTTTTTGAAACAACTAGTGAAATTTGAAGTAGACTCGCTGTTTCGAACAATGAGTTTAGTTCAAATCTGCTAGTTGTTTTAAATAGCGAGTTTAGTTGTATGGATTTCTCCAACACTTAGAAAAATTTCTTCAAGTCTCAAAACACCAAAACTAAACTCGTTGTTTGAAACAACGCGTTTTGTTGTAGAAATTTCTTCAACACTTGAGAGAAATTTCGCAAAGTCTGAAAATAATAAAGCTAAACTCGTTGTTTGAAACAACGAATGAATTTGAACTAGACTCGATGTTTAAAAAGTGAGTCTAGTTCGAATCCACTCGCTGTTTCAAACAATGAATTTAGTTGTATGAATTTTTCCAACACCCGAGTGGGTCAGTTTGGTAATTAGTTTCGAATGTGGATTAGTTTGGTAAATATGTTTAAAAAGTGGGTCATTTTGGAGAAAGAAATCCAGGCGCATGGTATGCACGTGCTTATAGGACCAGGGTGGCCCATCGGACTTGACTAGGTAGACAGAGTCTTCTAACATCCAAAGGGGTTTTAACATGTATATCCTCAACAAATATGCTATTATAATAGAGGCCTCTAAAAAATGTACTTGTTCATATTTATCTCTAGTCTCTAGTAATGTGAGTATCATTTCTTATTTTATCTTCAAAAGTTGTCTCAAACTACCAATATTTGAAATTCAAAAATTAATGGAGAATTTAAGTAGGAAATATGGGAGGAAGAAAATAAAGTTACAAAAATGTACTGTAAATTTATCATTTTGAAAGAAAACCAAAGAAAGTTTGAGGAGAATGGATGTGTTTAAAATGAGATTACAGATGATTGAGATTACAAGGTGTAAGAAGATAAAGATAGAACGGTAGAGGAAGAGTATTTTAGTCATTTTTTATTAAGTCTATAAAAAAAATTGAATATTCCATATTCTAGTGATGTGTGTTAAGTAGTTTTGAGTGGAGGGGTAACTATCAGATGAAACACAAATTATTAGGGGCACAAGTAAAAATATACATTTGTGAGAAGTATATTTGATATTCACATATTTGTTAGAGACAGACATGTTAAAAATCCTGTCAAAAAAATGAGTTGATGCACGAGTAATGCTACACCCACTGCCTACTCCACTATTTTTTTAGCGCTACCTGATGTGGCATGCTTACTAAGCACCGCCTCATCAGCTATTATAATTAATTTATTGATTATTACTTTTTAAAAAATTAAGTATAACAAATCTTTAATTAATCTCCCAATCCAATCTTTTATTTACCTTCTTCTCAACTGTAGCTCCTCTTTCACAGCTACCTGCCATCTTCTCCACATGCCTAGGCCTTCCATGGCATACCACATCCTCCACCACCAGCACCGCTGGCCCACCTCCTCCTCAATTCAAACCCTAAAATACTATGACCCCTTAATCCAAAATACTAACTCCCTTAGTTCTTCTTCCTAAATTCTCGAGCTCCATTAATGGCATCCCCAAACTAAACCACCCACCCAGTTGTTCTTTCATCAGCACCACCACCACCACCACCACCACCATCACCACCACCACCACTGACATTGCTGCTTCATCATCGCCGATCCGCCACCACCATCATCGTCACCATCTTATCCGTTAACACTCTCTTTCCAAATTATCCATTAAAACCTAAACCCCAAATCAAATTATTATTACAACAATTGAGATCCAATTTGCTACAAACCCATGAATCATGTATGTAATTTCATCAATTTCTTTTGCTCAGACCCCTAACACCAATTCTTCACAAACATTCCAGTTTGGTGATTTAGGGATTATTGTAATTGAGGTGGATGAGATGGAGGTGTTGACGAGATGCCATCTTTGGAGGTGATAGAGGTGTTGTAGCCTTGTAGGTGGTTGCGAATGGAGACTCGTCTCGGCAAGGCGTGTTTCGTCTCGGATCGGAGATATCGGAGGAGATCTCGGAAAAAAGTGATCATCTCGGATGTTCATTTTGGATACTTAATAAACATATTTTTTTGTTACTAAATAAGATATTGTATGTTCTACATGTCATTTATCATATAAAATATTATATAATGTAACTAATGACATGAATTAATCATAATAAATATTCGTAGAATTTAGCAACGATATAAAAAAGAATGTAATATAAGTATATAACTAAATTTAATTTGCATTGATTAGAAAAAAACATATTAGTTAATAGACTTACTTGACTTTGTATATATACAAACAATAGGGAGACAAAATTCTCACATTATCTTAGCTTAAGGTCCTATATTGAAAGCAAACAAAAAGTTATATATTCATAATAACATTAGTATGTCTACTTCGGCCGACATTTCGGCAATTTCGGCTGATATTTCAGCAATTTTGGCCAAAATCTACACATTTCAGTCCGAAACAACATGGAATATAAAATAAGTGATTTGTATCAGTAAGCTAGCCGAAAGAAAATTTCGGCTGTATCGGCCGAAATTTAAAACAGTGGGTGGCTGTGAAAAGAGCGAGAAAGAGGTATGAGGGTGGAGGAGGATGTGGTCGTATTGATGGTCATGGACGGAGAAGATGGAGCCGACGGTGGGTACTGATGGTGGTGAAGGTGGTGGGTCTAGTGGTGAGCCAGCTGTAGTTAATGTGAGGAAGATGAACAACCCCATACTTAATGAATAAATTGATTAGAATTATTTGGTTTAATTGTTTTGTGCTTAATTAGTAACAAACTAGTTTAATGTTAAAAATTAAACTAAATTTTATGATGCAGCAATATTGAGTAAACATACTGTTGCCGCTGAATTCGGGTGATGGGGCAATAGATGAGATTTGTAGGTTCGTGAGGAACTCACAATGATCGACCCCTTCTTCTTCCTTGTGAACCGGTTGGCTCCTTGGTGCTCCCTTGCGACCTGCACAAACATTCGAGACACCGGGATGGATCCCGACGACGAATCCTCCGACGATCAAGTCAATACACAGAAAAAAGAGAGGGAAAAAGCTCAAGTGTGTAAAGTGTGATCACCTTTTACAGTGGGAGGTTGGGGGGTTTTATAGTCGCCAATAGGATCTTCTTCAGGATCAGAGAGGATCCCTACTTTCCGGTGAGGCAGGATAAGGGTGGTTATAACCACCTCCTCCAAATCAGGGGGAGCCAGGATTTCCTCCAATCCTGTTGAACTGGCCCCTAACAGGTTGAGACCCATTCTCAACTGGTCAGGTCTGTTCATGGGTTAGCGGGTCCAGGAGGAGGGACCCGGTTCCCAATTCGGACCCGTCTGTAGGCGAGATTACCATCTTGCCTCTAGGACTTTGAGATTCGCGACTATTTTGAATGGTTCCGATTTAACCTCATTTTTAGCCATATCACGAGCCCCCCCACTCCTAAAGACTGCGTATTATAGCCTTGTGGGAGTAGTTCTGTTGTTTCAATGGCGTATAGGGCTTTATCGGAGTTTTCAACGGGTGCTCGAATCTCGTCTGAGGGGTGATGGTGCTATCCTGAGCTGGTAGCACTCCAGTAATTTAAAATAATTTTTTCAGTAATTAAACACACATTTCTCATACAATTAATTTAAATTGCATACTACTATTTTCATAAATCATTTTGACATTTCTCACACAACTTAGTATTAAAGATTTCTACATCAATTCCCTGTTTTTCCCCCCTTTCATAAGCCCAAAAGCATATTATAATTTATTCGTTCTAAGCAATATCACGAAGGTCCATCTAAGCACATAAAGCAACAATTTCATCTACTAGCATTTTGTACTTAGTTTTGATATTAACAACAATTCTAATTCATATATTCCATCACTACAAAACGATTCGCATACAACTTAAGATTCATGACAAGATAACATGCAATCTATCAAGCATCAGTTTAATCAACTAGCAAATCCTTTTTCCAATTAAGCGTACTCTTTATTAGTTTCTTTCATGTATTATCATTTCGATCACCACTAACATGGTATCTAATTAGAAATATAGAAAAACAACCTACCTTATTTAGAGAGAAAGATTCACGACACCTCCTAAACGAAAGAGTCATTCTCGAGCTTGCCAAACGAGTGCTCCCCCCCCTCCTTGATGTGCAAACTGATGCTTCCCAAGTGCAACCCGAGCCTTCCTAGTAGCCGGCCTCCTTGAATGCAAGCACAAATACTCAACTCTCAATCTTTTATTCTCACTTCCTACTAATAACTCACTACTAATAATTGTATTTTCTTGCTATAGGTTTGGAGAATGAAGAGTGCAAGAATAACTAGGCTAGGGGGGGGGGGGGTATTTATACTAAAATTTTGGACAAATAAAGGGTTAGGATTAATCTAGGAGTTAAGGACCAAAGGCTAGGATTTAAGGGGAAGTTGTAATAACCAACCATGATCCCAAAACTACCTCCCACAACTCCACTTCTCTTTTCCTTTCCCTCCCATTCAAAACCGGCCAAGGTGGAGTGCACACTACACGTGTACGTGCAATGCACGTGCATTCAATAGTCCTCCATTTTAAAAGTTGTACATTTTATTTTTTATAAAAACAATCTACATTACAAGTTGTATTTAAAAAGAGAGAATAACTCATGGGCCTTTATTTAATGGGCCAATTAGTTTACAAAAAAAATAAAAATAAATTGGGCTATAAAAGAAACTTATGTTTATTAAAGAAAAATGGGCTTTAATAAAAACAAATGGAGGAGACATAACATATATATATATATATATATATATATATATATATATATATATATATATATATACTCATTAGTCCATGTAATGAAAATAATTATAAGATTTTATACTGCAAAATTGCACGTGCACATTACGTAAAAAAATTAAAATAATAGTTTTCATAAATGAAAAATCAGGGTATTACAGCGCCACTGCCCCCATTGTTGACTTGGAGGCCGCTCCTTCTTCTGTTGCTTCGCCGGCGAAGGAGCTCGATTGTTCGGCCACTCTCACCCTGTTAGCTCCGCCTCGCACTGCGACGGCCGAGGTGATATTGACGGAGGAGCTGAAGAGGATCTTCGTGCTGGATTGGCAGGTTCTTAGGCACGACGGTTTTCTCGGCGACTCGACGAGTTGCATGAACGCCGTCCGCAGTCTCGCCACGCCCAAAGACAAGGCGGCAATGGAGCATGGGACAGTGGACAACTCGGTATTGGAGATCGCTAAAGCACAGATGACGGTAAGTCTTGACCTTCCGCTCGACCTCTGTCCCCTTCTTTGTGTACCTCTCTTAAACCACTACCTCTTTCGCAGGCGATCTGTCACTTCAGCCACTTGCCAAAGCGAGTGGCGGAGCAGGAGAAAGAGCTGAAAGTTCTTTAAGATCGGTAGAGGTTGGAGCGCTCGAAGGCCAAGAGAGAGCTAGAGGCGGCCGCTTTCAAGGTCGAAACGCAAGCCACCGAGATGCGACTGCTGGAGGAGGCATTGGCGAAGGCGAAGGACTTCGCCGCCGCGGAGAGGGAGGAGACGGCTTGGCAGTGGGCGGTCAAGTGGGAGAAGGCCACGTTTGCGATGTTCACGGCGGTGACGGAGGCCAAGGCAGCGGCAGAGAAGGAGGCAATCGGCTACCTGGAGCAGAACATGCGCAAGGCCTATGCGAAGGTGCTGAAGGATGTCGGCGATCGTATCCTCGACTTCGATAGTTCGGGATACTTCTTGTTCCCCGATGAGGAGAAGACAGTCTCCGAAGGAGAAAAAGAGGATGAAGGGGAAGAGGAGGCCGTCGGCGATGAGGACATAGTAACTGAGACGCCGTTAGCTATGGCGACCGGTGACAGGGGGAGATGAGGGCGGCGAATGTGCCTTAGTACTTGTGGATCCATCCGCCGAGGTGGACACTCAACTCCCTTAGAGTTTCTTTTGTGTTTTAGCAGTAGTTTTTTTAATTTTTTTTTATATCTAGGGTCTTTTTGTATCAATGCCTAATAGCGGACTGGCAACTGCTTTCTTTTGTACTCTTTTGAGCTTTAATGAAAAGAAGAACTTTTGAGATTTATGCCCAAGTTTACAATGACTAGCTTTCGAAATTTAGCTAAGTGTTGCGAACAACTCGCTTTGAAATCTAGCTAAGTGTTGAAAACGACTCACTTTGAAATCTGGCTAAGTGTTGAGAACAACTCGCTTTGAAATCTAGCTAAGTGTTTGCTCGAGCTCAGCATTGTCATGTTCTTGCTTTTCAGATCGCCGAGTTATGTCTGGTCGAGGCATCGCCGAACATGGTAGCGGCTGAGGCCTCTCATCTTCGAGTTGACTTAGGAGCGACGAAGTTGGCCCTTTCTCGTAGTCGAGAGTATTTTCTCAAGAGCGAGTTGGAACTAGATCATCTCAAGCTAACGATGGCGAAGCACATCTCCGAGTTGAAGCAACTAAAGAAACGAGCTCAAGAAGCCCCTCCCGAAGGGGAGGTGGAGTCACTTCGGCAGACGCTATTCGACGTTATTGCGGAGAGAGATGGTCTGAAGAACGTCGTTCTCGAGAAGAGCCTGGGGACGGCACAACTTCGACGAACTATCATTGAAGCTCCTCGTGTGGGTAGTACGAGTAGGATTCCTCACCTACAAGTCAAGGTAACGGATGATTCACTGAAGGAGCACATTGTTGAGCTAGAGACGGAGGTTCACCGGCTACGATGTTTTACGGAGGGGAGCAACGTCAGGACTACATCTTGCCCTCGAGACGAGTATTCACAGGGACGATCATTTCACGAGTTAGCGTCATGTTCGCCTCCCATCCCAGGGCATCCTGGGGATGCTCAAAGTGGAGTTGCTGGTTCGTCGAGCGAAGCCTCAGCTGGCACAATGCTTAAGGACATAACTAGGCTTGCCGGCTTGAGGACCTCAACGAGTGCGGGGTCGCAGCGACAGAATGTTCGCCGTCCTCGTTTTGTTGCTCAAGAGGAGTATCCTACTTCCTAGGAGGTGTTGAAGAAGTCTTGTAATTTTGGTTTCTCAAATTTTGTAACTCGTCGTAGAAATGAGTAGTTGGTCTTGTAATCTGAGTTGTTCCTCAAACTTTATAGAAATGAGACTTGCTTTCTCTTTTGCACTTGTGTGCTCTGTTAACATCTATGATTGTCGATAGTTATAGGAGCACTCCTGAATGGCAAACCTCTTCTTACTCGCTTATGAGCCAAGTGCTGGACTCCAAACTTCGTCGTTTAAGAAAGAGTCAACGGTTGTGGGAGCAATTCCAAATGGCGAACCACTTCTTACTTGCTTACGAGCGAGTAGTGGAAGCAGAGTCGAACCAAGTGTTGGACTCCAAACTTCGTCGTTTAAGAAAAAGTCAATGGGTGTGGGAGCATTTTCGAATGGCGAACCTCTTCTTACTTGCTTATGAGCGAGTAGTGGAAGCAGATTCGAGTCAAGTGTTGGACTCCAAACTCGTCGATTAAGAAAGAGTCAACAGTTGTGGGAGCAATTCTGAATGGCAAACCACTTCTTACTCGCTTATGAGCGAGTAGTGGAAGCGGAGTCGAGCCAAGTGTTGGACTCCAAACTTCGTCGTTTAAGGAAGAGTCAACGGTTGTGGGAGCAATTCCGAATGGCGAACCACTTCTTACTCGCTTATGAGCGAGTAGTGGAAGCGGAGTCGAGCCAAGTGTCGGACTCCAAACTTCGTCGTTTAAGAAAGAGTCAACGGTTGTGGGAGCAATTCCGAATGGCGAACTTCTTCTTACTCGCTTATAAGCGAGTAGTGGAAGTGGATTCGAGCCAAGTGTTGGACTCCAAACTCATCGATTAAGAAAAACTTTTGTAAGTAGAGTTGGACTACCCCAAAAATATAAAATTTACTCGAAAGATAGATAAGTTGAAAGGGGGGACATTTCTCTTTTATTGAAAATAACTGGGCGGCCGCTTCTAAGTTGCAGACCGCCTTTTACATTTCGATAAAAGGAAGATACAAGTAAGATTTTTGCAATCCTGGGGAAGTAGATTGGAGCGGCATTTAGACTACCTCTCGGTACTTCATCAGATGCTTGGCGTTCCAAGTCCTTGGCATCTTCCTGCCCCCCAGGTCTTCAAGTTGATACGTGCCCGGGCGTATAACTTTGGAGACCTTATATGGTCCTTCCCAATTGGGTGTCAGCTTGCCTTCTTGCTTGGATCTGAAATTGATAACTTTTTCAACACTAAGTCCCCTTCCTTTATGTTGGTCGGTCGTACCCTCTTATTGTAAGCTTGAGTGATCCTATGACGGTAGGTCTCTTGGCGGATTGCGACTCTCTCGCGGATATCGTCAATGAGGTCTAGGCAATTGCGAAGCTGGTTCGCATTCTGTGCCTCATTATAAGCTATGAGACGAGGCGAAGGTAGACCCACCTCCAAAGGGATAAGAGCTTCTGCTCCGTACGTGAGGTTGAAAGGGGATTCACCCGTCGGAGTTATTTTGGTGGTGTGATAGCACCAAAGTACATTGGAGAGTTGTTCGACCCATAGCCCCTTGGTGGACTTGTCGAGCCTCTTCTTAAAACCTGAGAGGATTTGACGGTTCGCGTTCTCCACTTGGTCGTTAGACTGGGGGTGTGCTACTAAAGAGAAATGCTGTTGAATTCCGAGATCGGTGCATAAGTTGTGAAAAGCAGCTTCTGTAAATTGGGTCCCGGTGGCGGTTACGAGGATGCGAGGTACCCTGAACTGACAGACAATGTTCTTCCAAAAAAACTTCTGGACCCTATTCTCGGTGATCGTTGAGAGAGTTTCGGCTTCTATCCATTTGGAGAAGTAGTCTATTGCTACCACCAAGAACTTCAGCTGGCCTGGTGCTGGAGGGAAAGGTCCGAGCAAATCCATCCCCCACATTGCGAAAGGGATTGGACTTTCCAGGGAGGCAAGTTGCGCTTAAGGCAGGTGACAGATTGGGGCAAACTTTTGACCGGAGTCGCATTGGCGGACATACTCCTCGGAGTCACTTACTAGTGTAGGCCAAAAGTACCCGTAGTTCAAAAGCTCCCGGGCAAGTGATCTTGCTCCCAAGTGTGCACCACATAGACCATCATGGGCTTCCCTTAAGGCATAAAGTGCCTCTTCCGGAGAGAGGCATCACAGATAGAGCTGCCCGTTGACCTGGGTGTAGGAGCGTTTGTACATGACCCCGTCCAGGAGTGTGTACCGCTCTGCTCGTGTCCTGATCCTCCTTGCTTCTTTCGGATCTTCAGGGAGGACACCGTCTCGGAGATACTCGAGCAGGGACTTCATCCAGTTTACCCCAAGTGTTAGGGGGTAGGCTTCCAATGGCTCCGAGCCATCCTCGTCGATACTGGGTTTGAGAAGAACTTCTATTAGGATAGTTCGTTCTAACCCTTGGAGGGACGAGGAGGTGAGCTCAGAGAGGGCGTCCGCTTGCGCATTTTCCTTTCGGGGAACCTGCTGGAGTTGACATCTCTGAAGAGAGTGAGAAGCTCCCTCACTTTTGCTAAGTATCTGGCCATTCGATCATCTCTCGCCTCGTATTTCCCGGACACTTGATTGACCACTAACTGAGAGTCGCTGAAGATCTTTTGTGAGCTAAGTCGAGTCCCGCAATTATGGCTTCATATTCTGCCTCATTGTTCGACGCCGAAAAATTGAGGCGAAGGGAATACTGGAGGACGAAGGCATCGGAACCAGTTAGGATGATGCCGGCCCTGCTTTTGTCGACGCAGGAGGACCTGTCCACATAGACGGACCAAACAGAGGGTTCGGCCAGCGACTCACATGAGTCGGGGATGGTGTTCTCCACGATGAACTCGGCCAGAGCTTGGGCTTTTATCACCGTCCTGGGCTGGTAGCTGACATCGTTCTGACTCAGCTCGATGGACCATTTCATGAGCCGTCCGGATGTTTCTGGCTTGTGGAGAACCTGCTTCAGCAGTTGGTCGGTAAGGACGATCACCGAGTGGGATTGGAAGTAGGGGCAAAGCTTACGGGCTGCCATGACCAAGGCAAGTGCCAACTTTTCCAGTTTTGGATAATGGAGTTCGGCATCGCGGAGCACCTTACTCACGTAATAGATAGGCTTTTGTGTCCTATCCTCTTCCCTCAAGGGACTGCACTAAGCATTTGGTCTGAGGCTGCAAGGTAGAGGTAAAGGACCTCTCCGGGTGCTGTCTTACTCCGGAGAGGGGGGTTGGATAAATACTCTTTGAGCTTGTCAAAGGATTCTTGCTACTGCGGCCCCCACTCAAAGCCTTTAGCCCTCCTGAGGGCTTTGAAGAAAGGGAGGCACTTCTCCCCGAACTTGGAGAGGAATCGCCCGATTGCGGCGAGGCACCCAGTAAGCCTTTGCACCTCTTTGATGTTGGAGGGGGGAGCCATCTTGAGAATGGCTTGGATTTTCTCGGGGTTGGCCTCTATGCCCTTTGGCTGACCATAAATCCGAGAAATTTGCCTGATGAGACACCAAACGCACACTTGTTTGGGTTTAATCTCATATTGTGCCTCCTGAGCACCTCAAAGGCTTCTTGAAGGTCGAGGGTGTGCTCCTGCCCTCGAGTGCTCTTGACCAACATGTCGTCGACGTAGACCTCCATGTTTCGGCCAATATGGTCTCGGAAGACCTTGTTCACCAGGCGCTAGTAGGTAGCCCCCACGTTTTTCAACCCGAAGGGCATGACATGGTAGCTGTAGAGGCATTGGTCCGTCACAAATGAGGTCTTCGGGATGTCCGGTAGGAACATCCTAATTTGTTTGTATCCTGAGAAGGCATCCATAAAACTGAGCAGCTCGTGCCCGGAAGTCGCATCGATGAGTGCGTTGATGCTGGGAAGAGGGAAGGGGTCCTTCGGGCACGCCTTGTTGAGATCTGTGAAGTCGATGCATATCCATCAACTTCCATTAGTCTTCTTGACCATTACCACATTGGAGCGCCACTCAGGGTAGTTAACCTCCTGGATAAAGCGGGCGTTGAGGAGTTTCTCAACTTCCTCCTTGATCGCCTGTTGCCTCTCGGAGGCAAACTTCCACCTCTTCTGCTGGACAGGCTTGACCCCAGAGGTGACGCTCAGATAGTGCATTGAGAGTTCTTCCGAGATCTCGAGCATGTCTGCTACGGTCCATGCGAAGAGGTTACGATTCTGCCATATACACCAGGAGATGTCCTGCTTTATGGAGGGGGAGTGAGTTTTGCTGACGCGGAATGTCTTAGTGGTGTCTTCCTCGAAGAAGGCTACTTCTTTCAACTCGTCGACGAGCTCGGAGATGGTTTGGCCTCCTTCCTAAGGAAGTTTGAGCACTTCCAAAGAAAGAACCGGACCCCCCACCGAGGTCATGTAACACTTCCGAGCTGCCTCTTGGCTTCCCTTCACTTCTCCCACTCTCGAGGGAGTGGGGAACTTCATATTCATGTGGTAGGCTGAAGGGATGGCTTGAAGTGCGGCCAAACCTGGTCTACCCAGAATAACATTATAGGCGGCCTTGACGTCGACCACCATGAAGTCCATTTGCTCCGTACGAGTTGTCGGGGCCCTTCCAGCCATCACATCGAGGGTTATAATTCCCTCGACCGTAATCGGGACCCCTGTGAACCCGTGGAGAGTGTATCCTGCGGGCTTGAGCCAGTCCTGGGACAGCGGGAGGCCTTTGAAGGCTTCCAAGAAAAGTATGTTAACGGAGCTTCCGTTATCTACTAAGACGCGACGAACTTTGAAGTTCGCCATGCGGAGGTTGATAACGAGGGCATCGCAGTGGGGAGTGCGGACGCTCTCCAGGTCCCCATTGGAGAACATCACTGGGACTTCGAGGCCCTTTGGGGGAGGATGGCTCTGCACGGAGTTAACCTCCCTTACGAAGGCTTTTCGGGAGGAGTTGGAATCTCCTCCCATTGGGCCCCTGTGAATCAAGTGCAAGATGCCCTCCACTTCGGCCTCCGGAGTCTTCGTGCACTGCTCGTTTCGCCTGTTAGCCTCCCGCGGCGGTGGGGGCAGATCGGCTCGGTCCCTCTTCACAAACCGGTTGAGTTGCCCTCTCTGGATGAGGGCCTCGATTTCATCCTTCAAGGCCCGACATTCATCTGTATCATGCCCATGGTCCCGATAGAAACGACACCACTTACTCCAGTCCCTCTTCTTTGCTGAGGTGTTCATCCTTGGGGGAGGCGGTAGGAGGCCATCGTTCCCTATCTCCATGAGGATGGCAGATACACTTGTGTTAAGCGGAGTGAATTTCTCAAACCGAGGAGGGGGACGCCGCAGACCCCCATTGTCCTTTTGGAGCTTCTTAGCTCCTTCTTCTTCTGCACCCTTCCGCTTGTTCCCGGAAGAGGAGGCCTCGAAGGTAGGCCGGTGGATGGCTTCTTCCGCTCAGATGTACTTCTCGCTCCGAAGCAGGAGCTCTGAGAAGTTTCGAGGGGGCTTCTTGTAGAAGGATGCCCTGAGGTCAACATTGAGGACGTTGGACGGGAAGGAGAGGGTGGCGACCGAGGGTTCCAAAGAAGCAATGGACCTAGCCTCGGCAGTGAATCATTTGACATAATCCCGTAGTGGTTCGCCCTTCTTTTGGCTGAGGAACAGTAGGGTGTTGCTCGTCTTCTCGGCATGCCGGCTGCTCACAAAATGTGCGAGGAAAAGACCTTCGAACTGATCGAAGGAGAAGATGGATGCCGGTGCCAGCCGTGAGTGCCATTCCCGAGCCGACCCCTTGAGTGTGGCCGGGAAGGTCTTGTAGAGAAGGGAGTCGGATGCATGGTGAATCATCATGAGAGTTTTGAAACTCTCGATGTGATCTGCAGGGTCCGACTCCCCGTTATAGGTCTCGAAGTGGGGAGGCTTGAAGTTGTCGGGAACTGGAGCCTCCATAATGGTACGGGAGAATGGGGACCTACTCAGACAAAGGTACCTTGCAAGTCGCCCCTCATCTCGGTCCAGCTGGCCGAGGCACCTCTCCATCTCGTGGATCCGGCGGTGGACCGACTCCTTCCTATGGTCCTGTCTGGCCGAACCCCGGGACTCGTTCTCATGTCGAGGAGGACTGGGGCTATGCCGGTGATAGCTCAGAGTAGGAGGGGGACTGACTGAGAGACGAGGGTGACTTGGGGTAGGTCGCGGACTGCGAGAGTGGCGATGATGATCGGGAGAGGGGCGGCGATGGCTCGCAGCCTGCCTAGGACTTCTGGAGCGGCGAGGATGGTGAGGAGCCGGTTGAGGACTATGGGATCGGCTAGGATGGCAAGGAGCCGGTCGAGGACTGCAGGAGCGGTGAGGATGGTGAGGAGCCGGTCAAGGACTGAGGGCCCTACGAGCATTGTTAGGGGCAGCATTGAGAGCCTGGAGGACCGCCTCCTGAAATTGCTGGAATTCTGCCCTTATGACGGGAGCCTCCTGCTCACGATGGTCCCGCGGTGCTCGGCGACCTGCCGGGTAATGGCTCCGTCTTGGGCGATGTTGGGGTGACTCTCTTCGCCTACGGGGAGAGTTGGACCCCCCTCAATTGGATCGGGGTGGTGAATGGTCCCTGGCCTGCTCGTGGCGAGGGTTTGACCCTTGGGCCCTGCCTCTCCTCCAGATGAGTACGGAGATCGGGTCCGTGCTCGGTCTGTCGATTGTTGATCACGTTCAGCAGGTCCTTTGGAGTGGGGGGAGTATAAGAGGCCATAGAGTCGGTGTCGGCATTGTGGATGGAGACCCGAACCTGATGGACAGGTTGCTTGTGACGACTCCGTTGGGAGGGTTCCCCCAGTGCAGCCTGGGGTCCCGAAGGCTGCTGGACGGACTGCGGAGCCCGAGGATCGAGCTGCTGGGTTGGTTGGTTGGGAGGAGGGAGATCCCCCTGAGTAGGAGGAGGAGGAGGGTGAGAGGAAGTTGTCCTTCGGTTGGAGTTCGTGGGTCTCTTCTTGGGAGGCATGGCTAGGAGTTAGGTGGGTTGAAGGAGGAAGAGGAGATTGCTTGTTGAGTGAAGGTTCCCACAGATGGTGCCAATCTGTTGCCGCTGAATTCGGGTGTGGGGGTAATAGATGAGATTTGTAGGTTCGTGAGGAACTCACAAAGATCGACCCCTTCTTCTTCCTTGTGAACTGGTTGGCTCCTTGGTGCTCCCTTGCGACATGCACAAACGTTCGAGACACCGGGATGGATCCCGGCGACGAACCCTCCGACGATCAAGTCAATACACAGAAAAAAGAGAGGGAAAACGCTCAAGTGTGCAAAGTGTGATCACCTTTTACAGTGGGAGGTTGGGGGGTTTTATAGTCGCCAATGGGATCTTCTTCAGGATCAGAGAGGATCCCTACTTTTCGGTGAGGCAGGATAAAGGTGGTTATAACCACCTCCTCCAAATCAGGGGGAGCCAGGATTTCCTCCAATCCTGTTGAACTGGCTCCTAACGGGTTGAGACCCATTCTCAACTGGTCAGGTCCGTTCATGGGTTAGCGGGTCCAGGAGGAGGGACCTGGTTCCCAATTCGGACCCGTCTGTAGGCGAGATTACCATCTTGCCCCTGGAACATTGAGATTCGCGACCGTTTGAATGGTTCCGATTTAACCCTATTTTTAGTCATATCACATACCATATAGGTAGTGTTAAAAAAATGGTGGAGAAGATAGTGGGTGTAGTGTTACTCTTGATGCAATTAATTGAGGCATGTGCCAAATGCCATAAAAGATTATCTATGATTGTCAGCAATTATTACATATTTTTTAATGCTTAATCTAATTATACATGTGATTATATTAGTATTTGATTGTGATTACTTAGATTGTTGCACACATGCAATGTACAAAAATATTAGGAAGGGAATGTTCATAACTATAAACTTCAACATAGCTTACCACTAAGTTGAATATGCAATGAGAGGTATTTGGTTAGAGATCATGCTACAAGATAGCCCTATGTAATCTATTCAACATAAAAAAGAAAACATTTTTTTTTGTTGAAAATAAGTGATGTGGTATAGATGATGTGGCCCAATCAGGGCCATCAAATCTTCTCAGATTTCGCCCATCCCAGATCATCAAGTCAACAAGTCCAACAGGCTTTTTCCAACTCAAGCCCACAGGCAAACGGGTCTGACCCGGCCCGTTAGGGTCCCAGACCCGTTTACCCTTGCCTATAAATATCAGACCCCCTCCTCACTTTCAAAGGTAATCAATCTTTCTCCATATGAACCCTAGCTACTGTTTCTTTCTCAGTGACTGACTAGATCGTCGGAGGGCCTGTCTCCGGGAACTCTCCCGGGGTCTATAAGCATTGTGCAGGTCAGAAAATCCAAGCTGAGCTCCCAACATCCGAGCTGAGCTACGAGCCTCAACCTATCTCAAGCTACTCCCGAGCCGGTCCTACAACTGGGGATCAGACTAACGTCAGTGTCGTGCCTTCCGCTTCACAAATTACAAGAACTCACACCTGTTTCCCCCACACCCAAAAGAAAACAAGCAGCATCAGGTTAGTGCTGTCTCTGTAACGTCCCGAATCCCAAATACAACTGAATTCGAGAGCTCTACAGGATCTTTCCACTTCATTTAGTATAATTTTACAAGGAAATTTGAACTTTTCACTTTACATCAGAGTTACATAAAAATATTACACTTTACATTGCACAGCGGAAGTAAAATTTACAACAATTAAATAAATGTACAACAACATTGTATAATCTTTAAGCATCTGTTCCTCTTTAATCTTTATCATATCATTTACCTCCATATAATACTGTGGGTACGTTAGTTTATTCAACCGACGAACATTATACACGGCCATCCTCTCTATGCCGGAAATAGTATAACTTATTTTCCATATTTAACAAACACAAACTTGTCACATATCAAACACAAGGGACTACCCTATTGATGTCGTGTTGTGATTGTGCACTTAGTCCTTAATGCAGTTATTTATATTATATGACACTAATGTGCACTTGTTCGGATTCTATGCATCCCATACTACATAGGTCTGAGGGCAAGTCTCTTATTCGTTCTTCATCTTTGTAGGGTTCAATCCCTCGTCATGTCTTAATCTACTACTGTAACTATGGCGAGTATCTTAGATGATCTATGAGTACAAGCACGTGTACAGAAAACCTGGAGGGGAACCCTATGCCATGTCTTGACTCGTCAAGCATGCATTCTGTGGCAATTCAGCCTCCTTCATGGCACACGATCCTCTTGCAGTCACCAAACATCCCACAAGCGTTGCTAGAGTCCGATCATTACTGAGTTGTGCCCACGCCATGTCTTGACTCATTAAGCATGCATTCTGTGGCTCACACACCCACACCGTAAACTCTAACTCTCATACTCGTGTTTTTCTCTCACTTTCATCACGTCTTCACTATACACTAATCCTTAGTTTTTATTAGAATCATGAACAAAATCAAATCTCTAGAGTTAGCCTCTCCACTAAACCGGACTTATTCATTCATTCAAACATGACCAACCTTGGTCTTTCATTTCAAATTTCATTTCATTTCTTTCCAAATGCCGGGGGAGACTTAGCTACTCTTTTGTTTCAATTCCAATTCACAATTTCCAATTTGAGCATTTCCAACTCATAAATTCGTTTTCATAATCATACAGATTTCTTTTTCAATAGTATGATCTCTAAATTGTTCAATAGTCCATAATCATACATGGAATTTTATACTTCATCAAATATCAATTTCACATTGAAATCACATCACTAAATGAATATTCACATTTCATATTTTTCACCCTATTCTCCAATGAGAATAATTCACATCCATCACACAATATAATTTCTTTCTTTGCTATATTAATTTTCTAATCCTTCATTTCAAGTTCTTTTTGCAAGATATAATTTCACAAAAAAATATCAATGTGGAACCATAGTTCTATTTACACATTTATTCTCAAATCATATTTTATTTTATGTAAATAATTCCCAAATTATTTTTCATAAGTCCCATATATTTTTAGAAGAATAAACATATTTTTTCCATAATTTTTCAATCATCCAAACATTCAAAAAAATATTTTTTCCAAACTTGCCAAAGCCGAGATTCGAACCCAGAACCACAGGGAAACCAACCGAAGGCACAACCACTAGGCCGAACGCTATTTGCCTTAGAATGAGGGGCTGAGAGCATTAAATGTTCTCGGCCGCTGATATCCTTTATTTTAAAAATTCATGAAACAAAAGTGTGTTGCCCAGGGGATTCGAACCAGCGACCTCAGACCGAAAGCCCACTGTAGCGATTAAAGCCATCCCGACCACTTGAGCTACGTGCTCAGGTTATCAATGATGCAACTCAAAATTTATTTAAACCAATTCTCTCTGTTATTAAAACGTTTCGATGTTCAACTAGTCCTCATTTCACTTCGATTTGAAAAAAAATTACTATAAAATTCCAGATTGATTCTTCCTCACATAATTTACATACCAGTATGAAAAAAAATAATTTTTTTAACAATTAAAACATATTTTTCATACAATTAATTCGGATTCTACATTATAACTACCACATTTCTTCTTTCGACATTTCTTAACAATTAACATCTCAAATCTCTTTACTAGCAATTCTTCATATTAATTTAGGTTTTTAATCGTTTACCAAACGTACAAATCTATATTTTAATTCATTCATTTCAATAAAACACAAAGATTCATTTAACACATAAAGTAGCATTGTTAATCTACTAACTTTTGTGTACATAATTTGTGATGTAGATAATGAAACTTTCTTCAATAATTTATGGCTATAATCAATTCACACACAATTTTGCCTTTACTAATAGAACCACATACAATTGCACATCCTTATATCAATCAATCAATAAGTAATTTTCCAATTAAATGTGTACTCTTATTAATCTTTTTCATGCTTCATTCATTCAATTTAATCTAGCATGCATTCCTAATTAGAAACATGGAAAATTTACCCACCTTAAATGGAGAGAAATATACAACTAGCAACCTCCTAAACGAATGTCCTTGCAAACGAACGATCCTCCTCCTTGGACACGCGCGCACAAGCCAACCCGAGCACACCAAACCGAGAGCACTCCCTTTGATAGCCGGCCTCTCCTTCTTCTTGTTGATGCAAGCACAATCCCACACAATCTCTCAATCTTTTACTCACTAAATAGATAATGTATTTTAACTATAGGTTTGGAAGAATTAATTTGCACAAGAATACTAGCCAAAGAGGGGGGGGGGGGGATATTTATACTAAAAATCTAGGGAAATGGATGGCTAAGATTGAAGTAGGAGTTAGGAACAAATGGCTTAGATTTAAGGAGGAGTTACACTAACTACCCATGATCAAATAACCATCACCCCATGAATCCACTCAAAAATTTGATTTCCCTCCAAACTTCACAACCGGTCATGCTAGTGATGCTTTGCACGTGTACGTGCAATGCACGTGCATGCAACTTGGTCTCCAAAAAAATTTGTACATTACATTTTATATAAAAATAAACTTTAAATTGTATTCTACATTACAAGTTGTATTTAAAAATAAATTAACTCATGGGCTTTAGTTTATGGGCCAAAAATAATAATTTTAAAATAAAATAAATGAATTAAATTTTGGGCTTTAAGAAAAAGGATTTTTGTTTAATTGAAAGAAGGCTTTTATATAGAAATAATTAAAAGCACATATTTAAATATCTATACTCATCATGATGAAAATAATTACAAAAATTATTGCACGTGCACACTACGTGCAAAATAAAATAATTTTTCATTAAATGAAAAATCGGGGCATTACAACACTCCCTCCTTAGAATAGTTCCGTCCCCGGAACTACAGTCAAGAGCGAGAAAACAAACACTAACAACAAGCACAAGAAAAATACAAAATACAAATCAAGCAAAAAGCTCAGGATAGTCCTTCAACATCCTCTCCTCAGACTCCCAAGTAGCCTCTTCAACCAAATGGTTCCTCCAGACTACCTTGACCATCGGTATCGTCTTATTCCTCAAGACTTTCTCTCGACGATCAACAATCTCGACAGGAGACTCGATGTAATTCAGATCCAACTGCAAACCTTCCGGCACTTCAGGAAAATGATGACTCGGATCTGGAATATACCCTCTCAGCATAGACACATGAAAGACATTGTGCACCTGAGATAACTCTTCCTGTAATTCAAGCTGGTAAGCAGTTTTTTCCGATCCTTTTCAATATCTTGTACGGGCCTATAAACCTCGGGGCTAACTTCCCGCCTTTGCCAAATCGAACCACACCTTTACTGGGCGATACTTTCAGAAAGACGAAGTCACCAACCTCAAACTCAAGGTCCCTTCTCCGGTTGTCTGCATAGCTTTTCTGCTTGCTCTGAGCTTCTACCAACCTTTTCCTGATCAGAACAATCTTCTCAGAGGTTTGCTGTACAAGCTCAGGACCAAACAACTGACGCTCCCCAACCTCAAACCAACAAACAGGCGTTCTGCACTTGCTGCCATACAAAGCTTCGTACGGCGCCATCCCGATGCTAGTCTGAAAACTGTTGTTGTAGGCAAACTCTACCAAAGGTAAATGCCTTTCCCAACTGCCTCCAAAGTCTAGTATACAACACCGAAGTATATCCTCAAGAATACGGTTGACTCTCTCGGTCTGCCCATCGGTTTGCGGATGAAAAGCAGTGCTGAAATCTGTCTTGGTACCCAAAGCTGTCTGAAGACTCCTCCAGAAATGCAAAGTAAACCGCACATCTCGATTAGACACAATAGTCGACGGAACACCATGAAGCCGGACAATCTCGCCAACATACAACTCAGCTAACTTGTCCATCGAAGCAGTGAGTTTCATCGCCAAAAAGTGAGCGGACTTGGTTAGTTGATCGACTATAACCCAAATCACATCATTGCCTTTAGGACTCTTAGGTAATCCCGTGATGAAATCCATACTGATGTTATCCCACTTCCATTCCGGAATAGGTAACGACTGTAATAGACCTCCGGGTCTCTGATTTTCGGCTTTGACTTGCTGACAAACCTCACACTTCGCCACAAATTCAGCCACATTCCGCTTCAAACCTGACCACCAGAAATGCTATTTGATATCCTTGTACATCTTAGTACTTCCAGGATGTACCGACAAAAGAGTAGCATGCGCCTCCTGAAGAATACTCTCTTTCAGGTCCGCCTAATTTGGAACACATAGTCTATTTCCGAACCACAACACTCCATCCCTGATTTGAAATCCGGACAACCTGCCAGCACTAACCTGCTCCTTCATCTCCAAAATATCAGCATCAACCTCCTGACTTGCAATGATCCTTCCATTCAGTGTAGGCTGAAGCCTCAACTGAGCTAAAGATGCTCCCAACCTTGCAAGACAACCTCAATACCTGCTCGATCCAATTCCTCAATCAGATGCTTCTGAGTTGTAATCAAACTGGATAAACTGCTCTTGCGACTAAGTGCATCAACAACAACATTAGCTTTCCCAGGATGATATTTGATCTCAGGTCGCATATCCTCAAGCACTTCCAACCATCTCCGCTGCCTCAAATTCAGATCCTTCTGCTGATACATGTACTTCAAACTCTTGTGGTCCGTGTACATGTTCAATTTCTCACCGTACACGTAGTGCCTCCATTGCTTCAGGGCAAAGATAATCACAGCCAACTCCAGATCATGAGTCGAGTAATTCTTCTCATGCGGTCGTAGTTGCCTAGACCCATAAGCGATTACTCTTCCCTCTTGCAATAAGACACAACCAAGCCCACGATGTGAAGCATCGCTGTAAACATCATACTCAACACCTGCTCTAGGCAAAGCCAAAATAGGTACAATAGTCAGTTTCTCTTTCAACTCCTGAAAGCTCGCCTCACATTGCTCAGTCCACTTGAAGTTCACATTCTTCTTGGTCAGTCCAGTAAGTGGCACGGCTATCTGAGCATAACCTTGAATGAATCTCCTGTAGTATCCAGTCATTCCAAGAAAACTTCTGACTTCCTTCACTGTAGTAGGCCTAGCTCAATCTCTCACTGCCTCTATCTTCTGAGGGTCAGTTGCCACTCCCTCCTTAGAAAGGATGTGACCTAGGAATGCCACTTCAGATTTCCAGAAATCACACTTGGATGACTTGGCATACAACTCCTGCTCTTCCAGCTTCTTCAAAACTGCTGCCAGATGCTCGGTGTGCTCCTCCTCTGACTTGGAGTACACGAGGATATCATCGATAAACACCACGACGAAAGAATCAATGAATGGCCTCAGAACTCTGTTCATTAAATCCATGAAGATTTCGGGTGCATTCGTCACTCCAAATGGCACAACTAAGAATTCGTAATGCCCATGTCGAGTTCTAAATGCAGTTTTATGCACATCTTCAGCTTTCACTCGAACTTGGTGATAACCTGATCGAAGATCTATTTTGGAGAAAACAGCTGCTCCTTGTAGACGATCGAACAAGTCATCAATTCGAGGAATAGGATACTTATTCTGAACAGTGACCTTATTCAGCTCTCGGTAATCGATGCACATCTTCATCGATCCATCCTTCTTCTTTACCAAAAGTACTGGTGCTCCCCAAGGTGACGCACTAGGTTGAATAAAGCCTTTCTCCAACAGTTCCTCAATCTGCTGTTTCACCTCATCCTGTTCCACTGGAGCCATCCTATACGGTTCCTTAGAAATGGGTGCACTTCCCGGTTGAACAGTGATGCTGAACTCTACATCACGATGTGGGGATAACCCAGGAAAATCATCTAAGAACACTGTCGGATAGTCCCGAACCACAGGAATCCCTTGCACTTCCACAGGAATTTCTTCCTTACGGATAGCTGCCACCAGCCTAGAACACTTCTTCTTCCCTTGGAAAATGACTTCAGGTCCACCTGGAGCCTTCACTGTTACCGTCTTGGTCTTGCACTCGATGCTTGCACTGTACACCGACATCCAATCAATGCCAATGATAACATCGACTCCCAAGATAGTCAGCTCGATCAGATCAATCCCAAAGATTCTATCTCCAATCACAATCTCACAATCAGCATAATACCGATCAGTGGTTAATGTTTCCCCTGATGGAGTAGCTACTGCCAAGATCTTGCCTGAAAAAATCTTCGGTTCAACTCCCAACACTTTAACAAATTTAGGAGACACAAAAGTATGAGAGGATCTAGTATCGAACAACACAACAACTTTCATTCCATTAAGATAAAGTTCTCCTGTTACATAATACACACTCATTACGTAACAGTTCACTTAATAAGCGGGAAAAAGAAATGACTAAAACCTCTAAACATCTGCCCTCGTACCAGTGATGACATGATCTACTTCATCAGCATCAGCTTCTGTCAAGGCAAATACTCGCCCTGGTTGGTACGGTCTCTTCCCAGTTTGCTGCGTTGGTACATTGCGATTACCATTCCGTGGTTTGAGATATTGAGATTAGTAATGTCCCATCTTACCACAGTTGAAGCAAGTTACCGCAGGAGGTCTTACCACATTGTTCCCAGGTCCTCCAGCCACACTAATAGCGTTCGCCCCTGTCGGTTTGAACCTTTGTGCAGATGGTTGTCCCTTGAAACTCCCAGAATTGGCGGGCCTCTTTCCAGACTGCCAGTTGTTCCTTCGGTTCTGAACAACATGAAACTGCTCCATGTCGGCTTCCGTGGCTGCTGCACGCTTGACCAACTTGTCGAATCTTCTGATACCAAGAGGTATCATCCGGGACCTCAAGCTCGGCCTCAATCCATGCTCGAACTTACAAGCCTTCTTCGCTTCATCCATCACTAATTCAGGAGCATACCTAGAGAGCTGAGTAAATTTGGTCTCGTACTCTCTCACTGACATGCTACCTTGCTGTAGCGATAGAAACTCCATAGCCTTCTTCTCTTGGACGTCGGAGGGGAAATAGTGACTGCGGAATTCTTCCAGAAATTTCTCCCAGCCAAGAACTATGCCACCCATTGTCCTCTTCATCGACTGCCACCACACAGCCGCATCCTTCTCAAGTTGCAGAGTCGCCAACTTCACCTTGCTGCCTTCAGGGATCTCCAGTACTTCAAAGACTGTCTCCACTTGACGAATCCAGTTGTCAGCCGCATCAGGGTCTGACTTCCCCTCGAATACAGGTGGTTTCATTCGTTTGAACGATTCCACGAGTTTAATCGCTTCGGGCACCGAATTTGCAGGTACCCTTCCTTGGTTCTGATTCATAGCCACGGCGTTGAGCGTCTGATAGACCCTCGCAAGTTCCGTTTTCAGATCCAGACCTTCACCATTTCTAGCTCATCTTCTAGACATATTCTGATGCAAAAGATCCATTAAATTCGAAGTATAAGACATGAATTTTAAATCAACTTGCATTTCATTGAATTCCAAACTTTATACATTCGAATTGAAAAACATTTCTTGACATCAGAATGAAAATAGCAGAAGCTACAACCGTCTAACTCCTACGGTTCCTCTTCGCTTCTCGAAGTTCTCCCCGTAGTTCATCAACTTCTTCCTTTAGTACATCGGTCAGATTCTTCCTCTTCTCGAGTTCCCATACCCGATGACTGAGAACAGAAAAGTCGTCCTTGTGCTTTGCTAGCTGAGCCTCCAATAATTCGACTCTCTCTCGCAGTGTTTCTACCTGCCTCTAAAGAGATATCACAAGACTTTTGGAACTGGTTCTTCTTCTTCATCAGAAGAGTCATCAGATGAATCTGGAGGTAGGGTGATCTCTCGGGATTCAGGCCATTCTTCTCCGTCAGAATCTGCTTGCCCTGGGTAGTACTCTTCCTCGGAATCTGCTTGTCCAGGATGGTACTCTTCCTCGATGATATGCCAGTCGTCGTCTCCCGTAGGGTCGAAGTGATCAGCCATCTTAGAAGTAGAGAGGAAGAAGCATCAGTCATAGAGCAACACAAATGTAAGTCACTTACATTTAAATCTCTAGACTCAAACACACACTCTAATATCCACTTCTAGGGTGTCGTTCCTTATAAATTTGTACAAGTGTGAAGCGTGGCTCTGATACCACTCTGTAACGCCCCGAATCCCAAATACAACTGAATTCGAGAGTTCTACAGGATCTTTCCACTTCATTTAGTACAATTTTACAAGGAAATTTGAACTTTTCACTTTACATCAGAGTTACATAAAAATATTATACTTTACATTGCACAACGGAAGTAAAATTTACAACAATTAAATAAATGTACTACAACATTGTATAATCTTTAAGCATCTGTTCCTCTTTAATCTTTATCATGTCATTTACCTGCATATAAGACTGTGGGTACGTCAGTTTATTCAACCGACGAACATTATACACGGCCATCCTCTCTATGCCGGAAATAGTATAACTTATTTTCCATATTTAACAAACACAACCTTGTCACATATCAAACACAAGGGACTACCCTATTGATGTCGTGTTGTGATTGTGCACTTAGTCCTTAATGCAGTTATTTATATTATATGACACTAATGTGCACTTGTTCGGATTCTATGCATCCCATACTACATAGGTCCGAGGGCAAGCCTCTTATTCGTTCTTCATCTTTGTAGGGTTCAATCCCTCGTCATGTCTTAATCTACTACTGTAACTATGGCGAGTATCTTAGATGATCTATGAGTACAAGCACGTGTACAGAAAACCTGGAGGGGAACCCTATGCCATGTCTTGACTCGTCAAGCATGCATTCTGTGGCAATTCAGCCTCCTTCATGGCACACGATCCTCTTGCAGTCACCAAACATCCCACAAGCGTTGCTAGAGTCCGATCATTACTGAGTTGTGCCCACGCCATGTCTTGACTCATTAAGCATGCATTCTGTGGCTCACACACCCACACCGTAAACTCTAACTCTCATACTCGTGTTTTTCTCTCACTTTCATCATGTCTTCACTATACACTAATCCTTAGTTTTTATTAGAATCATGAACAAAATCAAATCTCTAGAGTTAGCCTCTCCACTAAACCGGACTTATTCATTCATTCAAACATGACCAACCTTGGTCTTTCATTTCAAATTTCATTTCATTTCTTTCCAAATGCCGGGGGAGACTTAGCTACTCTTTTGTTTCAATTCCAATTCACAATTTCCAATTTGAGCATTTCCAACTCATAAATTCGTTTTCATAATCATACAGATTTCTTTTTCAATAGTATGATCTCTAAATTGTTCAATAGTTTATAATCATACATGGAATTTTATACTTCATCAAATATCAATTTCACATTGAAATCACATCACTAAATGAATATTCACATTTCATATTTTTCACCCTATTCTCCAATGAGAATAATTCACATCCATCACACAATATAATTTCTTTCTTTGCTATATTAATTTTCTAATCCTTCATTTCAAGTTCTTTTTGCAAGATATAATTTCACAAAAAAAAATATCAATGTGGAACCATAGTTCTATTTACACATTTATTCTCAAATCATATTTTATTTTATGTAAATAATTCCCAAATTATTTTTCATAAGTCCCATATATTTTTAGAAGAATAAACATATTTTTTCCATAATTTTTCAATCATCCAAACATTCAAAAAAATATTTTTTCCAAACTTGGCAAAGCCGAGATTCGAACCCAGAACCACAGGGAAACCAACCGAAGGCACAACCACTAGGCCGAACGCTATTTGCGTTAGAATGAGGGGCTGAGAGCATTAAATGTTCTCGGCCGCTGATATCCTTTATTTTAAAAATTCATGAAACAAAAGTGTGTTGCCCAGGGGATTCGAACCAGCGACCTCAGACCGAAAGCCCATTGTAGCGATTAAAGCCATCCCGACCACTTGAGCTACGTGCTCAGGTTGTCAATGATGCAACTCAAAATTTATTTAAACCAATTCTCTCTGTTATTAAAACGTTTCGATGTTCAACTAGTCATCATTTCACTTCGATTTTAAAAAAAATTACTGTAAAATTCCAGATTGATTCTTCCGCACATAATTTACATACCAGTATGAAAAAAAATAATTTTTTTTAACAATTAAAACATATTTTTCATACAATTAATTCGGATTCTACATTATAACTACCACATTTCTTCTTTCGACATTTCTTAACAATTAACATCTCAAATCTCTTTACTAGCAATTCTTCATATTAATTTCTGTTTTTAATCGTTTACCAAACATACAAATCTATATTTTAATTCATTCATTTCAATAAAACACAAAGATTCATTTAACACATAAAGTAGCATTGTTAATCTACTAACTTTTGTGTACATAATTTGTGATGTAGATAATGAAACTTTCTTCAATAATTTATGGCTATAATCAATTCACACACAATTTTGCCTTTACTAATAGAACCACATACAATTGCACATCCTTATATCAATCAATCAATAAGTCATTTTCCAATTAAATGTGTACTCTTATTAATCTTTTTCATACTTCATTCATTCAATTTAATCTAGCATGCATTCCTAATTAGAAACATGGAAAATTTACCCACCTTAAATGGAGAGAAATATACAACTAGCAACCTCCTAAACGAATGTCCTTGCAAACGAACGATCCTCCTCCTTGGACACGCGCGCACAAGCCAACCCGAGCACACCAAACCGAGAGCACTCCCTTTGATAGCCGGCCTCTCCTTCTTCTTGTTGATGCAAGCACAATCCCACACAATCTCTCAATCTTTTACTCACTAAATAGATAATGTATTTTAACTATAGGTTTGGAAGAATTAATTTGCACAAGAATACTAGCCAAGGGGGGGGGGGGGGTATTTATACTAAAAATCTAGAAAAATGGATGGCTAAGATTGAAGTAGGAGTTAGGAACAAATGGCTTAGATTTAAGGAGGAGTTACTCTAACTACCCATGATCAAATAACCATCACCCCATGACTCCACTCAAAAATTTGATTTCCCTCCAAACTTCACAACTGGCCATGCTAGTGATGCTTTGCACGTGTACGTGCAATGCACGTGCATGCAACTTGTTCTCCAAAAAAATTTGTACATTACATTTTATATAAAAATAAACTTTAAATTGTATTCTACATTACAAGTTGTATTTAAAAATAAATTAACTCATGGGCTTTAGTTTATGGGCCAAAAATATTAGTTTTAAAATAAAATAAATGAATTAAATTTTGGGCTTTAAGAAAAAGGCTTTTTGTTTAATTGAACGACGGCTTTTATATAGAAATAATTAAAAGCACATATTTAAATATCTATACCCATCATGATGAAAATAATTACAAAAATTATTGCACGTGCACTCTACGTGCAAAATAAAATAATTTTTTATTAAATGAAAAATCGGGGCATTACATGTCTGTGGGAAATGCGCAACACCTACATAGGTCCGACCCTGTCTGAGGACATCACCTCGAACCCAGGCTCTTTGATGGATCTCAAAGCCAGAAGGGTCGTCACTTCTGGACGTCGTCCAGACCCTCCTCCCCTTCAAAGCCACATGGACGCCTAGGGATCTAACCAACTGCGAGCCAATGGCACCGCCGGACCCGGACCAGGCAATTCACATTTTGTTGCAACTGATCTGCGGCGCATCATCCAGAACCGTGAGGCTAGCCGAACAAGGGGAGGGGCCGCTTCCAACTCGGTCCCGAACCATGGCAGGCAGCCTACCCTAGAACGGGTACCAGGGCACAGCCGCTCACCCCGAGGACCTCCACCATCGCGTGGCCCTGTGGAGCAGGTCACGGTCAGGAGGACCAGGTTCCAAAATTTTAGGAACGAGGTCCTCCAAGCCATCCGAGGCAGGACCCAGGGTCGAGGCACATGATAACTCATACCCTCAGTCAGAAGCCTGGGGTAGCGAATCCCACGGATCGACCTGCCCACTAGAACAGGAGGACGCCGTCCTTTAATGCCTCTGGGAAATGGAGAACTGCCTCGCCTACCTCGACGAGGGCGGGCTGATGCCAGGACCAGGGTATAGGCCAAACCGATTCCCATTCTCCACCCAGATCTTAGAAGCCGAGATCCCCATAAATTTCAGGCCTCCCCAGTTCGAGACCTACAATGCCGAGAGTGATCCGGCTGATCACATGGAAGGGTTCAAAACCTTCATGATGATTCACAGCACATCGGATCCTCTCCTATGTCGCACCTTTTCGACCACCCTGCACGGCCCGGCTCGGAAATGGTTCTCAAAGCTTACCCCCGGCTTGGTCTTCTCATTCGACCAACTGGAAACAAACTTCCTGGCCCATTTCGTAACCAGTCGAAATGTCGAGAAGTCCAGCACTTCCCTCCTGGACCTGAAGCGGAAGGGGAGTGAGTCCCTCCGGGACTTTGTTTGAAGATTCACTAACAAAGCCCGAGCTATATCCTCTCTTGATGCCGAGATTGCCTCGACCGCCTTCAAACACAATGTTCGACATCCTCAGCTCAAAGCTTCCCTGGCAAAGAGACCCCTAGATGACTTTCCCAACCTCTTGTATCGGGTCGAGAAATACATCCAAGCCGAGGAGGCTCTCCATCCCGAGGGAGAAAAGGAATTGCCCACAAAGGGAAAGATGGCCGAAGGCTCTGAGCCCCCGAAGAAAGCCCTGAAGGACGCTACCGGTCCGAAGAAACCACCTCCAGTGCCATGGTTTGAGCGGTTCACTTCCCTCACGGCAAACCACGAAGTCCATTGCACCCTTGTCGACAATGGTAGCCCGGTCAATGTAAGCTTCAAAGGTGGCCAAGAACATGGAACGCCGAACAACTAATCAAGTTCCATGAAGCACCCTAGGGGTGTACTTGTAAAATTTTTGTGAACCATTGTAGTAAGCGCTAGCCTTCGGCAGCCAAACAACTCAACCAACTAGTAAACTTTTGAATTGTGTGAATACTGTGTTCAATGTGTACTGAGCCACGCTTGGCGCTTGGCACGGGCAGCGAGCAAGCTGCTCCATCAATGGGAGACTTCTTAGCCTCTCATGCCCTTTGCCTGTTGACTCGGACTTCGCACTATGGGAGACTTCTCAGCCTCTAAAACCCTTTTTGCTCGGCCCAGACTTCTCACTACGGGAGACTTTTCAGCCTCTCAAGCCCTTGCCACTCGGTTTGGACATCTTACAACTGGAGAATTCTCAGCCTCTCAAGTCCTTGCCGCTCGGCTCAGACTTTTCACTACGAGAGACTTTTCAGCCTCTCAAGCCCTTGCCGCTTGGCTCAGACTTTTCATTATGGGAGACTTCGCAGCCTCTCAAGTCCTTGCCATTCGGCTCGGACTTCTAATTACGGGAGACTTCTTAGCCTCTCAAGCCCTTGCCTATCTGCTCGGACTTCTCACTATGGGAGACTTCTCAACCTCTCAAGCCCTTGCCGCTTGGCTCAGACTTTTTACTGCGGGAGACTTCTCAGCCTTCAAGTCTTTGCCACTCAGCTCGAACTTCTCAGTACGGGAGACTTCTCAAACTCTCAAGTCCTTGCCACTCGACTCGGACTTCTTACTACGAGAGACTTTTTAGCCTCGCAAACCCATGCCACTCAGCTCGGATTTCTCATTACAAAAAACTTCTCAGCTGTTGCTGCTATTTTTGGTGTAGGAGCAAACAAATAGAATTTGTGAGTTTGTAGGAAATCGAATGAGTCAAACCTAAATTCCTTCACCGGCGTTTGACTGGTTTCCTACCGCTGTCGTGACTTGCAAAAAGTGCGAGACACCGGGGTTGATCCCGGTGACGCACCCTCCGACGCTCTTGTCAGTAACCTGAGTGATTATGAAAAAGCTTTTGGTATAGAAAAAATGATTACCTTGCAATGGTGGGGGGAGAGGGTTTATATGGTCGCCTTAGGAATCAGTTTCGAGATGAGGATGAATCTCTACTTCCCGGTGATAGGATAGAGTCAGGTTATGCCATCCATGAGAAGGGATTGGGACTGGACTCTTCTCTTATCAGAGAGATAGAGTTTTCAGATCCTTCCTTGTGTGTGGATGGTTTGAATCAGTTACCTCCTAGAATAAGGGAATTTCAACTGGATTCGACGAATCTGGACTCCTTTGTGGTAGGGCTGTTGTAACAACCCCTATTGCTGGCTGGATCAGTTTTTCGGGCTTGAGAACGACCCATCTTATCTTATTGGGCCCTGCCGAAATTACCGTTTTACCCCTCGGAGCTTTAAGATCCGTGCCCGATTTGAACGGTCCCCATTTAACTCTATTTTTACCCATATCGCGAGCCCCCCACTCCTGAAGACTGAGTTTTAAAACCTTTGAGGAGTAGTTCGCCCGTTTCAATGGTTTATAGAGTTTATTGGAGTTCTCAGGAGAGTTTGGATCTTGCTCGGTGTGTAACAGTGTTATTCTGAGCTTGTAAAAATGTCCAAAATTATTTTTAGAAATTTTTGGATTTTTGGTGATTTTTCCAGATTTTTCTAAATTTTTGAAAATTTCAAAATAATTTTTCTAAAGTAATAATTATTTTTCAGAATTTAAAAATAATAATATGAATTTTTAATTATTTTTTTCAGAATTAAAAAATATTTTCCACATTTTTTAATTAATTAATTCAAATTTAATATCATTTTCAGGAATTTTAAAATAAATTTTCTAAACTAATAATTATTTTTCAGAATTTAAAAATAGTATTCTGAATTTTTAATTATATTCCAGAATTTTAAAATAATTTTTCCGAATTTAATATTATTTTTCAGATTTTTTAATTATTTTTCTGGAATTTATTACTAACAAAATAAATTTTAAATAATATATAATACCTAAATTAATCTCGGTCGTTGATTGGGAGAAGCACGCTTTTTGGAGAGATCCATGGGTCTCAAAAAGCCAAAGCAACCATTATACTCGGTTTTCGGTATACCCGGTTCGAAACCGGGTAGCCCACTCCTTTTTTTTGATCTGGATCGTCCATCTTGATGGGCACGCATTTTAAAGCAATCAGACGGCCGAAAAGAGCTTGAAGCAGTCTCTCTCCCCATTTCACGTAGTACCCGGTTTGCAAGGGGTAGGTGGAGCGAGACCCAACGCCACGTGGCGACGCGTGAATGGAGGGTCAACGCTGACGGGGCGTGCATCACGTGGGAGGCGAAACAAAGGCGGGTTCTGTGCAGGTAGGGTCCATTGCCATGCGGGCGCTCGGCACGTGGGCGAGCAGGTGACAGCTGTGGGCGTGGGACCCTCCCCCTTTTCTCCCTGGTGCTGGTGCTGACTGCAGTGGGACCTGCGCTGCAGTCACAGGCCCACGTGGTGCTGGCTGCAGTGCGTGGGGCCCACCTACGTCTCGTCTGGGGTGTGTGAACACGCGCGATGCTCTTGATTTTTTTTTCCTCTCTCTTTTTTTCTTCTTCTCCCACTTCGTTCTCCGTCTTCTTCTTCGCCTCTCGACCTCTTCCTTTGACACCTCCCTAACTGCGAGAGGAGCTTAATGTTGATGGAGGTGCTCGATGCTGAAGTGGGGCTCCGCATGGGCGATGAGGATAGGAGCTCAATGAAGCTCGACGAGGAGTTCGGCGAGTGTTATGGTGAGGTCGGCGACGAGCTGGCGATGAGGGGGAGTTGGCGAGGAGCTCAGCATCGGGGTGAGCTCGCGAAGGAGGAGCTTTGGAGCTTGATGGGAGCTCTGTAGAGTTAGTGGAGGCTCGGTGAACTAAGCTCGACAGTGGAGCTTGGCGTTCGGCGAGGGCAGCGGAGCCAGAACTCGGCACTGGGACTCGACGGAGGGGGCTCGACGGAGTGTGGAGCATGCAAGGTCGAGCTTTGGTGATGGGTTTGGAGAACAGTGGGTTAGATATGGAGCTGCTCTTGGAGGGAGAGCTCGACGCTTCGATTTTGCGAAGGGGAGTTCGACGAGGGAGTGGAACTCAACGATGGAGATGTTGGAGCTCGACATAGTGGAGGAGGAGAGGAGCTTGAAGCTTGGTGATGGAGCTTTGAGAGTAGCGCTTGGTGGTAGCTCGAGCTCGGTGAGGTTGACAATAGTGGAGCTAGCCAATGGAGGAGGATCTCGGTGATGGAGCTCTTCGGCGAGGAGCTCGAGGAGCTCTGCACGGAGGGGCGAGGAGTTCGGCACTGGAGGTGACTTGTCGAAGCTATGGTGGAGCCGGAACTCGACACAGGGGCTTCGACGGAGAGAGGAGCTTGGAAGGAGATGGGGTCAAGCTCAGTGATGCGCAGCTCGTCGAGGAGGAGAGATGCAGTGTTGGGCTAGGAGCTTTGGCAAAGAGTTCGGTGAACGGGCGAGCTTGGAGGTCGGAGCTCGACGGCGGAGAGGTGCTCGGCAAACGGGACTAAGAGCTCGACGTATGGCGGTAAAGGAATGGAGGGAAGCTCTGGAGCTTGGCCATGGGGTTTGTCGAAAGTGAGTTCAACAATGGCGGTGTATGGCGACGAGGTCGAGCTTGGAGTTGGTTCGCTTTTGATGGGTTAAGAAGATGAGCTAGGATGATTCTCGTTAGACCCATGGAAAGATCCGTTCTTGGAGGCAGGTGCGAGAAGCAACTCTAGGGGAGAGTTTTGGCTCCGAACTTACCGAGGAGAAGGCCGCTTGGGCGGCGAGCGGAGCGGAGAGCATCACTAGGCTCTAGGAGAGAGCCATTCGGGAGACAAGTTTGAGGAGCAACTCTAGGGGAGAGTTTTGGCTCCGAACTTGCTGAGGAGAAGGCCGCTCGGGAGGCGAGCGGAGCGAAGAGCTTCACCAGGCTCTAGGATACATTTGGGCATCGAGTTTATCATTTGAGTCTGACATGTTTGTAGAAGCTACCTGAAGAGGGGGTTGGTGCCGACCTATCGTTTGGACCCGGTAGGCTTGTAGAAGCAACTTTCGGATGGAGTTGGCCTCCAAACTTGCTGTTTGAGCCCAACACGCTTGTAGAGGCAACTCGATGAGTGAGTTGGGTACCATATCAGATTCTTGAAGGTGAACTAGTTGCGGGAGATCCCATAGGACGAGTTGGGCCCCAACACCTTTACATGGAGTGAAGGAGTTGCTGGTTTGGCTCGGGAGAGGAACTGAGCATAGAGCTCACTGATGAGGATTGTCGAGCCGCACGAGCAGCTACAAAGGTGAGTCAGGCCTTGGGGATAGCCCTGGAAAAGAGCCAGTGTTTGAACCTGCTTGTTGGAATCAACCAGTTTCGGGAGTAGTTCGAATGGTCATGTCGAGCCCTGAACCCACATTCTTGCAAGGTGTGAGGGCAATTTCGAGCCATGATTGTGAACTTCGAACCAGTTTTTTTAAAAAGATTTATCAACGGTTGTGGGAGCAATTTCGAATGGTGAGCTGCCTCGCACTTGCTTGTTTGCGAGCGGCTAAGGCAACATCGAACCAAGTGCTGGACTCCGAATTTGTCATTGGGATGTTTCAACTAGTTGCAGTAGCAATTCTAAATGGTGAGCTGCTCTGTAACTGCTTGTTCGCAAGTGACTACAGCATCGTCGAACCAAGCATTGGACTCCGAACTTGTTTGTTAAAAGAGTTGACGAGTTGTAGGAGCAATTCCGAATGGTGAGCTGCCCCACACTTGCTTGTTTACAAGCGGCTAAGGCAACGTCGAACTAAGTGTTGGACTCTGAACTCATCTTTTGAGCTTGGTAAGTTGTGGGAGCAACCCCGTAGGACAAGCTGGATTCCGAACTTACCATTTAGTGAGTCGTAGAAGTGACTCGGAGAAGTAGAAATGAAGCAAGTGCAATAATAGACAAAAGCTTATATTTTACTGAAATAAACTAAATGGCCGCTTCGATGGGGCAAACCATTATTACATGCTTTTGGCCGGGTTACGAGCATCGGCCTTATTGAAAATTGAACAGCTTCTTCTGTGGTAGGGTGAAGGCCTCTTGGGAGGAGTTTGGTTCTCCCCCCATTGGACCTCCATGGATAAGGTAGAGGGCAGCCCCAGGCTCAGAGTCTTGGAACTCGGCGGGCCTCTCTGTTCGTTTGTGGGCTTGTCAGGGTGGGAGTTCGGCCCCATCTTTTTGGACGAACTTGGTCTGGTGTCCCCGCTGTATGAGTTCTTCGATCTCCTCCTTGAGAGCCCGACAATCATCCGTGTCGTGGTCGTGGTCCCTATGAAAGCGGCACCACTTATCCCTGTTCATCTTCTTGCCAGGGGTATTCATTCTAGGGGGAGCGCGGAGTAGCCCTTCCTTGTCCACCTCCATGAGAACTTCTGATATATTAGCAATGAGAGGGGTGAATTTCTCAAAACGAGGAGCTGGACGGCGTTGGCCATTGCCGTCCCTCTGGGATATTTGGGACCCTTCTTCGCTCGTATTCTTCCGTTTGTTCCCGGAAGATGATTCCTCATGAGTAGGGGGGTTGAGAGCCTCTTCCACTCGAATGTACTTCTCACTCCTAAGAAGGAGTTCTGAGAAGTTTCGAGGAGGCTTCTTGGCAAGGGACGCCTTGAGGTCGGCATTAGTGACGTTGCGCTCGAATGCAGCAGAGGCTACTGATTGGTTGAGGGAGGGAATGGACCGGGCTTCGGTGGTGAAGCGCTGAACGTAATCTTTTATGCATTCACCATTTCTTTGGTTGAGGGTCACCAGAGATACACTTGTTTTCTCGGTCCGGCGGCTACTCACGAAATGAGTAAGGAAGAGCTCTTCGAACTGATCGAAGGAGAAGATGGAGGCCGGGGCAAGCCGTGAGTACCATTCTCTCGCAGGTCCCTTCAGTGTGGCTGGGAAGGTCTTGCAAAGGAGGGCATCTGAAGCATAGTGGATCATCATGAGAGTTTTGAAACTCTCTATGTGATCCGCGGGGTCCGACTCCCCGGTATACGACTCGAAGTGAGGCAGCTTAATGTTTTCTGGGACGGGGGCTTCCATGATGGAGCGAGAGAATGGAGGCCTGCTCGGGCGGAGGTTTCTCGCACATTGCTCTTCTTCCCTGTCAAGTCGGCCGAGGCGCCTCACCATCTTGTGGAGACGGCGGTAGACCAAGTCTTCTCTTCGATCATATCTTGTTGAGTCCCGGGACTCATCTTCGTACGAGGGTGGACGGGGGCTGCGGCGATGGTAGCTTGGAGATGGACAAGGACTGGGAGTGTGAAGACGGTGGTTTGGAGCCCCCCGAGGACTAGGGGATCGACGGCGGTGGCTCCTAGCTGGCTCAGGAGTAGGTGGCATCTGATCGTTATTTGGGGCGGCATTGAGGGCCCGTAAGACTGCCGCTTGAAAATCTTGGAGCTCCGTCCTTGTGACTGGTGCCTCTCTAGCTTGGCCGTCCCTATGTGTGGCTCGGCTTACTGGAGAATAAGTTCTCTGCCGATGACGTTGAGGGGACTCTCTTCGCCTCTTCGGGGGAGGGGATCTTCTGGTCCTCAGTCGACGGTGGGTCCGGACTCTTGAGACCCTTGGGTGCTCAGGTTGATGGACTCCCCTAAGGGCTCGCCATCCATTCAGGCGAGTTCGGAGGTCGACCCCCTTTTGGCGGTCGGTAATCACTTGACAGAGATCCTGCTCGAGATGGCTTTGAGAAGCCATATAGTCAACCACGGGATTGTGGACCACGACATGGTCCTGAGGAGGAAGTTGTTTTGGACGACGCCTATGAGAGCCCCCCCGGGCAGCCCCCCGAGACCCTGGAGGGGCCTGTTAAGGAGGAGCACCTTAAGCTGGAGGTTGTCTAGGATGCAGTGGATGGACAGGTTGAGGATGAGGTACCCCTTGTTACTGGACCAGTTGGACGGGCTGAAGGGGATCCTCCGGTGGCGGAGGAGGAAGAGGAGCGGGAGTGGCCCGACGGCTATAGACCACTAACTTTCCTTTCCTTGGAGACATGGCTCGGGAATGTCTTCACTGGCGGAAGAGGTTGGGTTGCTATTTGAGGTTTTCCACAGATGGTGCCAATCTGTTGCTGCTATTTTCGGTGTGGGAGCAAACATATAGAATTTGTGAGTTCGTAGGAAATCGAATGAGTCAAACCTGAATACCTTCACCAGCGTTTGATTGGTTTCCCGCCGCTACCGTGACCTGCAAAAAATGCGAGACACTGGGGTTGATCCCTGCGATGCACCCTTCGACGCTCTTGTCAGTAACCTGAGTGATTATGAAAGAGCTTTTGGTATAGAAAAATTGATTACCTTGCAACGGTGGGAGGAGAGGGTTTATATGGTCGCCTTAGGAATCAGTTTCGAGATGAGGATGAATCTCTACTTCTCGGTGATAGGATAGAGTCAGTTATGCCATCCATGTGAAGGGATTGGGACTGGACTCTTCTATTATCAGAGAGATTGAGTTTTCAGATCCTCCCTTATGTATGGATAGATAGAATTAGTTACCCCCAGAATAAGGGGATTTCAGCTGGGTTCGACGAATCTGGACTCCTTTGTGGTAGGGCTGTTGTAACAACCCCTATTGCAGGCTGGATCAGTTTGCCGGGCTTGAGAATGGCCCAGCTTATCTTGTTGGGCCTGTGTCTGCTAAAATTATCGTTTTATCCCTGGGAGCTTTAAGATCCATGCCCGATTTGAACGGTCCTGATTTAGCTCTATTTTTACCCATATCATCAGCCTCTCAAGTCCTTGCCGCTCGGCTCAGACTTTTCACTACGGGAGACTTCTCAGCCTCTCAAGTCCTTGCCTATTGGCTCGGACTTCTCACTACGGGAGACTTTTCAGCCTCTCATGTCCTTACCACTCGGCTCGACTTCTCATTACAGGAGACTTATCAGCCTCTCATGTGCTTGCCGCTCGGCTCGGACTTCTCACTACGGGAGACTTTTCAGCCTCTCAAGCCCTTGCCGCTCGGCTCGGACTTCTCGACTTCTCAGCCTCTCAAGTCCTTGCCACTCAGCTCAGACTTCTCATTATGGGAGACTTCTTAGCCTTTCAAGTCCTTGCCGCTCGGCTCGGACTTCTCATTACGGGAGACTTCTCAGCCTCTCAAGTCCTTGCCACTCGGCTCAGATTTCTCATTATGAGAGACTTCTCAGCCTCTCAAGTCCTTACCGCTCGGCTCAGACTTCTCACTACTGGAGACTTTTCAGCCTCTCAAGCCCTTACCGCTCGGATCAGACTTCTCATTACGGGAGACTTCTCAGCCTCTCAAGTCCTTGCCACTCGGCTCAGACTTCTCATTACGAGAGACTTTTCAACCTCTTAAGTCCTTACCACTCGGGTCGGACTTCTCATTATGGGAGGCTTCTCAGCCTCTCAAGTCCTTGCCGCTCGGCTCAAACTTCTCATTATAGGAGACTTCTCAGCCTCTCAAGCCCTTGCCTATTGGCTCAGACTTCTCATTACTTGAGACTTCTCAGCCTCTCAAGCCTTTGCCTATTGGCTCAGAATTCTCATTACAGAAGACTTCTCTCAAATGTGCGGGGCTCGATGCTCGGCACGTGCACCGAGCAAGCTGCTCCATTATTTCTCAAAGTGTACCAGGCTCGACGCTAGGCATGGGCAACAAGCAAGCTACTTTATTTTCTCTCAAATTACGCCAGGCTCGACGCTCGGCATGTATCTCGAGGAAGGCACAAGCTTTCTCACAAGCTTGGACGCCCGACGCTCGGCTCATACCACGAGCAAGGCACCATATTAATCACAAGACAGAAAAACAACCAAAACAAGACAATCGTCTTCTCATTTTATTTCATCAAAGGAAATTGCATCGTTACAAAGAGAAACAAAAATACATTGGTACCTATCCTAGGGCTCCTGTGTCGGAACCACAGGGTCAAAGCAGACGAGCTCTAGGCCGGCCGGCCGAGTCAGCTCCTTCGTCGGGTCTCTCGGTCTCGCCAAAATGGACACGCTGGCAATGGAGCTCTACGAATCACAAGGCATCGCCAGACCAATCCTTGGGGTCGGCAACGAAGCACCATAAGGAGGACAAGGGCTAGTGAACGAAACGGATCGGGACTCGAACATCATGAGCTCTTGTATCGCCGAATCTCCAATTCCTTCTCTACAATAACCTCGTGGAGGAAAGACTCGGACGAGGGCCGTTGGGCGGAGGTACTAGCCATCGAAAACGGAGCTCCAGTGGGGTTCAGGTCACTATCGGATAATAGCTTCTTGAACCTCGCTAGCTCCACGCTGAGCCCCTTGGACTTGTCCATAAAATACTTGACAGCAGCCTCACGATCACGAGCCTCCTTAAGGTATCGAGTCAAAGCAAACTCCATAGCCGAGATCTTACCTTTCAGTCGGCTCACCTCCGAGCCACCAAGGTACCCCGCCGGGGTCACTGTCATATGCCAAAGGACAGAGAAATATCACTTCGAGCCAAAAACACTTGGCTAAAAAATCAAGCCAGAAATTCATCCAAGTCAAGAGGTTTGGCCAAAAACTCTTTTCATTGCTCAAAAATGTAATTTTACAAAAAGTGCGTTGGTGAGTCCGCTTTCGGCTATTACAACAAAATGCAAACAAAAAACGAAACAAGGAAAAGAAACAACGATGACTACTGCTGGCCCACCTCTTCCTCGGCCTACTTTTTGGAGGGAAGCTCGTCGTCCGCGGCATCGTCACCACCCCCGGGGGTCAGTGGGAGCTCAAGCACGACCAAGTCATAGTGAAAGCTGCTCAGGTCCAGCTCCGGATGAGTGCTTGACATGCCGGATCGCTCGGGCATAGACCACATTCTGGGCCTCGATCACTTTGTCCATCCCGGCCGTCCTCATCTCCTCCACGCGCGCGTCAGCTTCCTTCCTCAGGTTGGCCATCCTTCTCATATAGGCATCCTCCTTGTTTGCCAACTTCGCTCGAAGAGCCTGGATCTGGCCCTCGAGGTCCGTCTTCTCCAACTTGAGCTCTTTCGCTTCCTGCTCCTAGCGCTGGGTATTCCTCTTCTCGTTCACCACCTCGTGCAGCTTCATCAGCTGAGCGCCATCAACGTAGGCCTGCAACCGAGGGAGATAGACTTAGGAAATGGGCCAAAAGTATGAACGCAACCAATTACCACATTACCTGCAAGATAACCAGAGCCCATATCATGTACGAGGACTCGACGGTGTCACACTCCCGGGCCTTCTGGTCTCGGGGCAGAGCGATCTTCTAAACCATCTCAATGGCCACCGGCCCATCCGAGATAATATCACCGATCTTAACAGCCAGTCCATCGCCCAGGGCTACAGTCCTGCCTCGCCAACGATCTGGTCGGCCGTTAGAGCGACTGGAGGGAGTCCAGCCTTCACTGCCGAGATAACCTTCTGGCCGCTGGTGTTGGTGCCCGATTTCGAGCTCTTGTGTTTCTTCGGCGCCGGGAGAGGGGTCTCCTCCGCAACCCCCTCAGGAGAGGCTCTCCCATGCTTCTTGTGACGGGGTCAGTCGGCCTTCTCGACCGCTAGTTTGTAATCCCTGTTTTTCGTTTTTCGTATTCTTGGTGTATTTTTTTTCTTTCTTGAGTATTTATACTCTTCTTGTATTTTGGACCGTATATTAGAGTTGTTTTCAATACATATTCATTTTGTTCATTTTTGATCTTCTTGTGATTGATTTTTCCGTCCCTTGATTTGTTCTTGATTGTTATTATTGTTTCGCTCTTTATTTGGATCTTGTTCTCGTTGTTCGTGTTTGGGTGCTCGTGGTAATTTGGTTGCTAATCCTATTGCTATTCATATTGCTTTTCATCCCTAATTAACTACCAAAGCCAAATTAGCCTACAAATCCTATACAACTCCTAATTAGACCCACTCCTATTCAAACTCCTATTATACCCAATACCCAATATCTCCAAACCCTAATATCAAACCCTATAAAAACCTAACTCTCTCTTTCTCCCCTACCGAAAACCCTTGCCCCCTCTCTACCCCTTGCAACCCTACTTCACCGAAACACCCTTGCAACCCTACCTCACCGAAACCCCCACTTCATCTCCCTCCTCAAACTCGACTGCCATTACCATCCCCTTCCGAAACCCATTACCGACTGCACACCCATCCCTTTGCAGATCACCCATCGCGACCCCAAGCCGAGCTCTCCACCTCGTCCCATCCCTCCCTCTCTCGGCCTCTGTTCGGCGTGCCCTGCAACAGCAGCAGCGATGCCAGCCGAAGCCAGTGCCGCCGCCGCCCGTTGTTCCCCTCCCGGCCTTCCTCGTCGACTGCAGCAGCGGCAGCCATTGTTTGGCCACCGTTGTCCCGCCGTGGTGTTCGCTCTCTCTCTTGGTTGGTTTGCACGTGCACAAAGTTTGCACATGTGGTTGTTCGGTTCATGGTTTTTGTTCGTGGGTTTTGTTCGTTCACGGGATCCGTTTCCATTATTCTTGGTGTTCGTTTCATCTTCGGTTAAGGCAAGTAACTTGTACTCAATTTTTTTGTATGATACAAGTCATAAATTCCGCTTGTAGTGTAGTTGGGTTCTAGAGACAACTCGTGTGTGATGTATGTTGATGAGTATTGTCTCTATAGTGCTATTTGACCATAGTTGCCTCACGACACAAATTTTACATGAAACAACTTTAGTTTTGACCGTTCTTGATGTGATTATATTTGTGAGATAATTATGAGAATTTTTGTGTTTGTTTGGATCCATGTGATATACTTGTTGTGGACATGCTATATACCCTATTTCATATTATTTGGACACTTAGTAGACTCTAAAACAAGTTTGGTTGTGTTTGGAACGAGTTTTGTATGTTGTATGTTGATTTGTTGTTAAGAGGAAAATCTGTATTTTGTCAGTGATCAGTTTTGATTGGTATTTTAGACCATATTAAGGCCAGTATCTTAACTTCAGTATTAAACATGATTTTTAGAGAAATTTGTCTTCTTTCCAAATTTTCTAACCTTGATCGATTTCAATTTCGTATGTGTGAGATATGATTGTTTTACTACAGAGGTGTATTTTATTTCCATATTTCGTTTCTTGATGATTTCGATGACTAAACTATTTTGATACTAGTGCTAAGCATATTTTTTTGATCTGAAATTTTGTACAGTATTTCTATACCTATTTAGGGATTACCCAGAATTTTGGTGGATTTTATTGATGAGTTTTATATACCGTTTCATGCTTGTTTATAAAAACTATACTTGCTGGATTTTGCTCGCTGTTCTGAAAAAATTTGTATTTTCACCCTAATTCCTTTTCTTGTATGAAAAATACTTATGAAATATGAAAGTTAGCTTATTTTGTCTATTTTCATCTCCCTTTGACGGATCTGGATTTCATTTCACGGTTTGCGAGATATTACAGTTTTTGTACAACAGTGTTGGGAATTCCAGATTTGCCAAACTATCGTTTCTTGATATTTTCTGATTTTTGTTGACTAAACTAATATTACTAAAAAATTGTGAAACTTTATATTATGATACTAGAAATATAGGGGAATACCCCAGATTTTTCTTGAATTTATTTGAGGTGTTTTGAAGCTGTTTTCCTGACTTTGAATTTGATTTACTGATTCATGGCTGAACGTATTTCCTGGTTTCAAATCAGTTTTGAGTTATATTTTTACAAAACAATATATGACTTATATGTATCTACTAGATTCATTTGGAAGTCTATTTTCCTGATTCTTTGACGGATCTAGGTTTTGATATTTGTGGTAGCGGGAATCGCTGTTTTAGTACTGTACTATCGTGCTGTCCTGAATTAGGAAGTACTCTATTTTGTTCTGTTATGTGACTATCTTACAATCTGTACATGCTTATCTGTTATTCTGAACTTGTGGGTCGTTATATCATGCTAGATTTACTATGTTTCGTGTACATACACATCTGTCTGATAATAATTATAAAATGATCAAGCCGGGGTTTATGGGAAAGATCTAGTAGTGGGAAAGCATAGAAATGTGTACTTAGAAGGGGGCCCATGTTTTCCATATGATTATCTGTGATCTGTTATTCTGTACCCTGTCTACATTACTTGCTATAGGAAGGTGTAGGGAAGAAGAGAACCACTAGGTTCTATCTGTCTGTCTGGATCTATTATCTGATATCTGTCTGTCTGAACCCTGAGTACACGACCCTATATGATCCCCTACGAAATCTACAAACACAACTGTTTTGAATGTAGCAACCATGTGATAAAAGGATGGCACATGAAGTGCTACCTAGTTAGTAATTAATACAAGACTTATAAAAATCTGTAATCTGCATCTGTATCTGAATCTGTTATCTGTATCTGTATCTGTATCTGATATCTGAATCTGTTATCTGAATCTGCTATCTAATTAACTGATCATCTGATTATCTATTATCTGTCTGACACTATCACTTGACACCATTATTTAACACTATCTGTATATCTGTCTGCATGCTATTTGACTTTTGACACTTGACACATGTTGGTATACCATGCTAGTTGATTCTGCTATACCATGCTATATCTGTTTCTGCTATTATTTAGATTTGTTAGTTTTCCTTGTACTTGTATCCTGCATTACAAGCGGCCCGTAACTTGCATTGACGGGTACTTATTTTCTTTTTCCTTCTCCTGCAATTTATTGATGGCAGATCAGGAGGGTCGTTTGCCCGATGGTATTGGAGAAATGAAATATTAGTTCGGATCTGTTTATTTGAGACTATTATATTATTGGTTTTCAATTAATTTCTGTTTGCACTTTGTTTTGTTTTAAGATATATATGTCTGTGTGAGGATGATTCTTTTGGCTTCTGACTCTGATTATTCTGAGATTTGTTGTAAATATTCTGAACAGCTTATGGATGATGCAAATCATTCTCTGGGTTGAGTCACGTATCCGTATTTCGTATTCTTTTTGGAAAGCGGGGCGTGACATTGTTTCTTCAGCAGAGCCCTCCTCGCCGCAATCACATCATCATCCATGTCTACAGAAAAGAAAACCACGTAAGACGAGCGAAAATACTTGAAAGAAAACTAGATTTTTAACATACTGATAGGAGTGGGGCTCAGTCCTATTCGAGCCAAGTGCCTCTCTGTCACGTTCGGCCAACCAATGCTATTGCCCGAACATATCTTCTCAACATCCGCCCATTCCTCGGCCGTCAAAGTCCGACTTACGAGGACCCTTCAGATTGAGCTTGTAGAACTTCCAAGCTGTGGGTATCACCCATGGGGTCAGGTTCCGAACGATAAAATACTTCTCTTTCCACCCTTTGATGGAGTCTGGGTTCCCGTGCATGACCCCTCTCTTTCGTCTCGGTAAAATATAGTAGATCCCTTCATATTCGCCGGACGAGCTGAGGCCGATGATCGCTCAAAAGTACTTCAGTATCGGGCGGATCCCCCGCTCAACACAGAGCAACAAGAAGCACACTATTTGCTTACAGGAATTGGGCCCATACTGCATAGGGCTAAGGGACGCCCAGTTCACAACCTCCGTAATGAAGGGGTGGAGCGGCAGCTGCAAGCCAGAGCAGAAGGCATCAACAGGGAACATGTAGAAGTGGGGTGCCAGTCTGTCCGTAGGACGGATTCCGGGGTTGGCAATCAGCAGCTCATACTCCTCACCGATGAAGTAATTCGCACGGATGATGGGGAGGTCATTCGCTTTACGGCACCCTATCCATAGAGATTTTCTTCCTACCGGGTGAGGAAGCCTCCACATCCTCGTCAACTCCTCCCCTGTACCGGAGCAACTCCTTGACATCGTCTGGATACATTCGGGCAACTCCTTGACATCGTCCGGATACATTCGGATAGAACGCGGTTGGACCTCAAACGGGACCTCAAGGTTAACCGAAGGAGCCTCATCGTCCGGGCTATCCAGATGAACCCACTTCGTCTTCTTACGTCGAACTCGAGGACCCTTCGGGGGGATGGCATAGTCAAAGGGCCCAATTCGTCATCCTCGAACGAGTTATTATCCCTTCCAAGTTCACCCTTTTCGGCCATTGTGCGCGCTCTTCCTCATTCACTTCCACTTCTTCTTCTCCCCCCTCATCGGCCACCGCGATCTGTTCTCCGCCCTCCTCAACAACCTCGACCTCCTCCTCACCTTCGACCAAGGGTGCATCCCGTTCTGAGTCACTCGACTGTACCACAAAGGGCACTATACTACGTAAAGGCGCGACATTGTAGACCTTTGTCTCTCACTCCCATGATGTTGAGTCGGAGGCACGGGGACCCTCGTCCTGATCCGAGGTAGTGGTGACGAACCAGACTGAGCTTACGACACAATCCAAAATAAAATTAACTAACCTGTTCGAAGAACAGTGAGGGGTACCGGAAAACTCGCTGCCGGTGACTGAATTGTGCTAGAAAGGACGATTTTGGAAACTTGAGAGAAGAAAGCAAATGCGAGAAATAAGGGAGGGGTAGAGGATATATAGCATGAAAGGCAACACCTCGAATTCCGCGAAAAGCATGATATCATCATTTCCACGTGTCACCACCCTATTGGACCATAGACCGTCCGAATTCCTGTGGCCTTCACACTCGAAGCTCGGCTAACACCTAGGACACACCAACGGCGAACCACACTTATGGCTGAGGGATCGCCTCATAAAGGCCAAGTATGGGGACTCGACGCTCGGCAAGTACTGCAAGCACCCAGCTAGCTTTTTCCAACAAAGCTACCACTCAAGTCTGGGGGGCTTGGCGCTCAGCAAGTACTGCGAGCACCCACTTAGCTTTTTCCAACAAAGCTACCACTCAAGTCTGGGGGGCTTAGCCCTCGACAAGTACTGCGAGCACCCACCTAGCTTTTCCAACAAAGCTACCTCTCAAACCTGAGGGGCTCGACGCTCGGCAAGTACTGCGAGCACCCACCTAGCTTTTCCAACAAAGCTACCTCTCAAGTCGGGGGGGGGGGGTCGGCTCTTGGCAAGTACTGCGAGCACCCACCTAGCGTTTTCCAACAAAGCTACCTCTCAAGTCTGGAGGGCTCGGCGCTCGGCAAGTACTGCGAGCATCCACCTAGCTTTTCCAATAAAGCACCTCTCAATTCTGGGGGGGATCGGCGTTCGGCAAGTACTGCGAGCACCCACCTAGATCTTTCCAACAAAGCAATCTCTCATGTCTGGGGGGCTCGGCTCTCGGCAAGTACTGCGAGCACCTACCTAGCTTTTTCCAACAAAGCTACCTCCCAAGGCTCGGCGCTCGGCAGTTACTTCAAGCACCCACCTAACTTTTTCCAACAAAGCTACATCTCAAGTGTGGGAGGCTCGGCGCTAGGCAAGTACTGCGAGCACCCACCTAGCTTTTTCCAACAAAGCTACCTCTCAAGTATGGGGGGCTCGACGCTCGTCAATTACTGTGAGCACCCACCTAGATTTTTTCCAATAAAGCTACCTCTCAAGGCACGACGCTCGGCAAGTACTGCGAGCACCCACGTAGCTTTTTCCAACAAAGCTACCTTTCAAGGCTCGGCACTCGGCAGTGACTTCGAGCACCCACCTAGCTTTTTCCAACAAAGCTACCTCTCAAGTCTGAGGGGCTCGGCGCTCGGCAAGTACTGCGAGCACCCACCTAGCATTTTCTAACAAAGCTACCTCTTAAGGTTCGGTGCTCGATAGTGACTTCGAGCACCCACCTTACTTTTTCCAACAAAGCTACCTCCCAAGGTTCGGTGCTCGGCAGTGACTTCGATTAACCACCTAGCTTTTTCTAACAAAGCTACCTCTCAAGTCTGGGGGGCTCGGCGCTCGGCAAGTACTGCGAGCACCCACCTAGCTTTTTACAACAAAGCTACCTCTCAAGGCTCGGCGCTCGGCAGTGACTTCGAGCACCCACCTAGCTTTTTCCAACAAAGCTACCTCTCAAGTCTGGGTGGCTCGACGCTCGGCAAGTACTGCGAGCACCCACCTAATTTTTTCCAACAAAGCTGCCTAACAAAGGCCAAGTGGGTGGCTCGACGCTTGGAAAATACTGCGAGCACCCACCTAGCTTTTTCCAACAAAGCTGCCCCTCGAGGCTTCAGGACTCGATGCTCGGCAAGTATTGCGAGCACCCACCTAGCTTTTTCCAACAAAGCTGCTTAACAAAGGCCATGTCTGGTTGGCTCGGCGCTCGGCAAGTACTGCGAGCATCCACCTAGCTTTTTCCAACAAAGTTTCCCCTCGAGGCTTCCGGGCTCGATGCTCGGCAAGTACTGCGGACACCCACCTAGCTTTTTCCAACAAAGTTGCCTAACAAAGGCCAAGTCTGGGTGGCTCGATGCTTGGCGAGTACTGCGAGCACCCACCTAGCTTTTTCCAACAAAGATGCCCCTTGAGGCTCGGAGCTCGGCAATAACTTCGAGCACCCACTCAGCTTCTCACTGAAGTAGCCTCACTCGAAGCTCTTCGAGTCGACCCCTTAAGCTCGGAGCTCGGCAGTGACTTCGAGCACCCATTCAGCTTCTCACTAGAGTGGCCTCACTCGAAGCTCTCCGAGCTAACCTTATAAGCTCGGAGCTCGGCAGTGACTTCAAGCACCTACTCAGCTTCTCACTGAAGTTGCCTCACTCGAAAATCTTCGAGCCGACCCTCTAAGCTCGGGGCTCGGCAGTGACTTCGAACACCTACTCAGCTTCCCACTGAAGCTACCTCACTTGAAGCTCTCCGAGCCTGACCCTCCAAGTCCGGAGCTCGGCAGTGACCTCGAGCACCCACTCAGCTTCTCACTGAAGTTGCCTCACTCGAAGCTCTCCGAGCTGACCCTCCAAGCTCGGAGCTCGACAGTGACCTCGAGCGCCTACTCAACTTCTCACTGGAGTTGCCTCACTCGAAGCTCTCCGAGCTGACCCTCCAAGCTCGGAACTCGACAGTGACTTCGAACACCCACTCAGCTTCTCACTAGAGCTGCCTCACTCGAAGCTCTCCGAGCTGACCCTCCAAGCTCGGAGCTCGGTAGTGACCTCGAGCACCCACTCAGCTTCTCACTGAAGTTGCCTCACTCGAAGCTCTCCGAGCCGACCCTCCAAGATCGGAGCTCGGCAGTGACTTTGAATACCCACTCACCTTGTCATGCCCCGCTTCCCAAAAAGAATACAAAATACGAATACGCAACTCAACCCAGCGAATGATTTGCATTATCTATAAGCTGTTCAAAATCTTACAAAAAATCTCAGAATAATCAGAGTTGGAAGCCAAAAGAATCATTCTCACACAGACATATTTATCTCAAAACAAAACAAAGTGCCAACAGAAATTAATTGAAAACCAATAATATAATAGTCTCAAATAAAATGATCTGAACAAGTTAATATCCTGGGTCACATTGCCCAAATACAAATAAAATCCAAGTACTCAAATACATTGTTAAAAAACAACGAATAATAATAACAGCAAAAGAAGTTTAACACTAATATTTCATTTCTCTAATACCATCGGGCAAACGACCACCTGATCTGCAATCAATAAATTGCAGGAGAAGGAAAAAGAAAACAAGTACCCGTCAATGCAAGTTACGGGCCGCTTGTAATGCAGGATACAAGTACGTAGAAAACTAACAAATCTAAATAATAGAAGAAACAGATATAGCATGGTATAGCAGAATCAACTAGCATGGTATACTAACATGTGTCGAGTGTCAAAAGTCAAATAGTATGCAGAAAGATATACAGATAGTATCAAATAATGGTGTCAAGTGATAGTAAGAGACAGATAACAGATAATCAGATAACCAGATAACCAGATAGCAGATACAGATAACAGATTTAGATTCAGATTCAGATGCAGATTCTTATAAGTCTTGTATTAATTACTAACTAGGTAGCACTTCATGTACCATCTTTTTATCACATGGTTGCTACATTCAAAACAGTTATGTTTGTAGATTTCGTAGGGGATCATATAGGGCCGTGTACTCAGGGTTCAGACAGACAGATTTCAGATAACAGATCCAGATAGACAGATAGAACCTAATGGTTCTCTTCTTCCTACACCTTCCTATAGGAAGTAATGTAGACAGGGTACAGAATAACAGAAAACAGATAATCATATGGAAAACACGGGCCCCCTTCTAAGTACACATTTCTATGCTTTCCCACTACTAGATCTTTCCCATAAACCCCGGCTTGATCATTTTATAATTATTATCAGACAGATGTGTATGTGCATGAAACAGAGTAAATCTAGCATGATATAACGACCCACAAGTTCAGAATAACAGATAAGCATGTATAGATGGTAAATAGTCACATAAAACAACAAAATAGAATACTTCATAATTCAGAACAGCATGACACTACAGTACTAAAACAGTAATTCCCGCTACCACAAATATCGAAACTTAGATCCGTTAGAGAATCTGGAAAGTAGAATCCCAACCGAATCCAGCGGATACATATAAGTTATATAGTGTTTTAGAAAAACATAACTCAAAACTATTTTGAAACCAGGAAATACGTTCAGCCAGAAATCAGTAAATCGAACTCACAGTCAGGAAAACAGTATCAAAACACCTCAAATAAATCCAAGAAGAATCTGGGGTATTCCCTTATATGTCTAGTATCAGAATATAAAGTTTCATAATTTTCCAGTAAGATTAGTTTATCCAACAAAAATCAGAAAATATCAAGAAACGATAGTTTGGCAAATATGGAATTCCCAACACCGCTGCACGAAAACTGTAATATCTCGCAAACAGTGAAACGAAATCCAAATCCGCCAAAGGGAGATGAAAGTAGACAGAATAGGCTAACTTTCATATTCACAAAGCTTTTCCAAACAGTAAAAGGACTTAAGGTAAAAATATAAATCTTTTCAGAACAGTGAGCAAAATCCAACAAGTATAGTCTTTATAAATAAGCATGAAATGCTATATAAAACTCATCAATAAAATCCACCAACGTTCTGAGTAATCCCTAAATAGGTATAGAGATATTGTGCAAAATTTCGGATAAAAATAATATACTTAGCACTAGTATCAAAATAGTTTAGTCATCGAAATCATCAAGAAACGAAATCTGTAGTAAAATAGACATAATTCGCAAACCAAGAATCGAAACTGAGTTCCGTTGAAAGGGTTGGAAAATAGACAGAATCCTCTACAGTACATGTTCACAAAACATTTTCAAATACTGACCTTAATATGATTTAAATTACCAATCAAAACTGATCGCTGACAAAGTACAGATTTTCCTCTTAACAACAAATCAACATACAACATACGAAACTCGTTCCAAACACAACTAAACATGTTATAGGGTCTACCAAGTGTCCAAACATCATGAAATAGGGTATATAGCATGTCCATAACAAATATATCACATGGATCCGAACAAACACACGATTCTCATAATTATCTAACCAATATAATCACATCAAGAACGGTCAAAACCTAAGTTATTTCATATCAAATTTGTGTCATAAGGCAACTATGGTCAAATAGCACTATAGAGACAATACTCATCAAAATACATCACACACGAGTTGTCTCTAGATACCAACTACACTACAAGCAAAATTTATGACTTCTATCATACAAAGAAATTGAGTACAAGTTACTTGCCTTAACCAAAGACGAAACGAACACCAAGAATAACGGGAATGGATCCCAGCAACGAACAAAACCCACGAACAAAGATCACGAACCAAAGCGATCCACAACCACTTGTGCAACCAACGTGCACTTGTGAAACCAAGAGAGAGAGAGACAGCCGGGAGGGGGGGCAGCGGTGCTGGCGCTGGCACTGGCTGCTAGCGCTGCTGCTCCTGTTGCTGCTGTCGATGCCGGCGGACGGGGAGAGACGGAGAGAGATGGAGATGGAGAGATGGTGGTGCTCGGGAGTAGGGGCTGGCAGCTAGGGTGTTGGTCGGGTTGGGGTGTGCAGGTGGGAGTAGGGGAAGTCGGAGGGAGGTGCTAGTTGGGAGTAGGGGAAGTCGGCAAGGGGGTCGGGTTGTTAACGGTGCAAACATAGAGAGAGGGAGAGGTCGGTAGTAATTAGGGTTAGGGTTTTGTTAGGGGAGTTATATAGGGTTTAGTTTAGGGTTGTGGGTATTTGGGTTAATGGGTGTAGTTGGGTTTATTAGGAGTAGTAGAAGGAGATTTGGTTTAATAAGATTTAAAATAGGGTTGTAGGCTAATTTGGCTTTGGTAGTTAATTAGGGATCAAAAGCAATATGAATAGCAATAGGATTAGCAACCAAAACACCACGAGCACCCAAGAACAAAATAAAATAACAAAAACCAAATAAAGAGCGAAACAATAATAACGATCAAGAACAAATCAAGAGACAGAAAAATAAATCACAAGAAGATCAAAATGAACAAAATGAATATATATTGAAAACAACTTCAATATACGTCCAAAATACAAGAAGAGTATAAATACTCAAGAAAGAAGAAAAAAATACACTACGAAAAACGAAAAACAGGGGTTACAATCCTACCCACCTAACAAAAAGAATTTCGTCCTCGAAATTCAAAAAGAAGATACATAGGGTAACCCCGAGAGAAAAAGAAAAGAGAGAAAACAAAGCAAAACAAAATAAAACAGCCACTACTCAAACAAATGAGGAAACTTATGCTGAATCTCCTCCTCCAGCTCCCAAGTGGACTCACTAGGTGAGTGAGGATTCCAAGCAACACGAACCAGCTTGATGACCTTGTTCTTAAGCACTTTCTCCCGCCAATCCACAATAGCAACTGACGGAATCTCACAAGTCAAATTCGGCCCCACGGTCAACTTAGAGTAGTCAATCCCGTGACTCTCATTGCGGATATATCTCCTGAGTTGTGAGACATGGAAAACATCGTGCACTGCTGATAATGCTGGCGGCAAAGCGAGACGATAGGCCACCATGCCTACTCGCTCCAAAATCTCAAACAGTCCAATAAACCTACGGCTAAGCTTGCCCCCACCACCGAACCGAATGACACCGTACCACGGCGATACCTTAAGGAAAACATGGTCACCAACAACAAAATCCAAAGCCCTCCGATGGACATCAGCCCACCGCCTCCGCCTATCCTGAGCTGCCTGAAGATGCTTTCTGATCTGAGCCACAGCATCAACTGTCCTGGTGATCAACTCCGGACCCAACAACTTTCTCTCACCAATATCATCCCAGCACACTGGTGATCTGCACTTACGCCTATAAAGTGCCTCGAACGGAGCAACTTTTAGACTGGACTGAAAGCTGTTACTGTACGAGAACTCTACGAGATGGAAATGGTCCTCTCAAGATCCACCGAACTACAACATATAAGACCGCAACATGTCATCAAGGATCTGAATAGTCCGCTCTGACTGTCCATCAGTATGGGGATGAAAAGTTGTTCTATACTTCAACTTACTTCCCAAACTAGCCTGAAGACTCTCCCAGAACTGAGATCTGAATCTCGTATTCCTGTCGGATACAATACTGACCGGAACCCCATGAAGCCTGAAAATCTCTTGCATGTACCGCTCAACAAGGCTCTCAGTAGACTGACCGACACAAAAGGGAATGAAGTGAGCACTCTTCGTCAAACGGTCGACAATCACCCAAACAACATTGTGACCCTTAGGAATCCTCGGCAAAGCGGTCACAAAATCCATGGTGATATGTTCCCACTTCCACTCCAGAATAGAAAACGGTTGAAGAAGTCCAGCGGTTCTCTGATGCTCTGCCTTAACCTGCTGACAGATCAAACACTGAGCAACAAACCGAGCTACACCCCTTTTCATACCATGCCACCAGAAATGAAGCTTCAAATCTCGATACATCTTAGTACCGCCAGGATGGATAGAATACGAAGACTGATATGAGCTTTCTCAAGCAACCTCTGACGAACTTCATCCTTAAGGACACACAACCGGGAACCAAAATGAAGCAAACCATCGGCATGAATAACCATGTCTGTTCTGGACCCAGACTCAACCTCAGCTCGAAAACCCTGCAACTGCGAATCACCAGCCTGAGCCTCTTTGATCTGATCAACAAGAGAAGACTGAAGCTGGAGCACAAGACAACACCGACCAGAACTCGGCAACAAAACCTCCAAATCCAACCTCCATATTTACTCAATGAGATCACCCTGCTGACTAAGAAACATAATTTCCGGTCTCCTGCTCAAAGCATCCGGCACCAAGTTTACCTTACCAGGATGGTATTGCAAACTGATGTCATAATCGGCCATAAGATCCAACCATTGCCTTTGCCTCATGTTTAATTCCTTATGGGTGAAAACATACTTGAGACTTTTGTGGTCTATAAAGATCTCCACTCGGTCTCCAGGTAAATAATGTCTATACAACTTCAAAGGGTAGATCACTGCCACTAACTCCAAGTCATGAGTAGGATAATTCTTTTTATGCAGCCTCAACTGCCTCAATGCATACGCAACGACTCGGCCCTTCTGCAAAAGAATTACCCCAAGACCCTTACCTGAAGCATCACAGTGAATTACAAATCCGCCTGAACCATCTGGAATAGTCAATACAGGCGCCGACGTCAATCTGTTCTTCAACTCAACAAAAACCTCATTGCACTCATCATACCAACAAAACTTCTGATCCTTTCCTGTCAGTTTAGTTAATGCCCCTACAATCTTCGAAAAATCTTGGATGAATTTTTGATAATAGCCAGTGAGACCAAGAAAACTCCACACTTCGGAAACCGACTTAGGAATAGGCCAATCCTTCACAGCAACAATCATAGAAGGATCTACAGAAACACCGTCGCCAGAAATGATGTGCCCCAAGTAAGAAACCCTGTCGAGCCAAAACTCAAACTTGCTGAGTTTCCCATAGAGCTGATTCTCTCTCAAAGTCTGCAGAACCACTCTAAGATGCTCAGCACGATCTTCACGATTCCGATAATACACCAAAATATCATCAATGAAGACCACCACAAATCTATCCAAAAACTGAGAGAAAATCCGGTTCATAAGACTCATGAATACAGCTGGCGCATTAGTGACTCCGAACGGCATCACAAGATACTTATAGTGCCCGTATCTAGTCCTGAATGCAGTCTTCTGTATATCTGCAGCCTTCACCTTGGCTTGGCGATATCCCGAACGAAGATCCAACTTTGAGATAACAGCAGCCCCACATAACTGGTCAAACAAATCATCGATCCTGGGCAATGGATACCGGTTCTTCACAGTAACACTGTTCAGTTCCCAATAATCAATGCACAGACAACGACTACCATCATTCTTGTTGACAAAAAGGACCGGAGCATCCCAAGGCGAAACACTTGGTCTGATGAAACCTAAATCAAGCAACTCCTGAATCTGCACCTTAAGCTCTGCTAGCTCAACCGGTGCCATGCTGTAGGGATTCTTCGATATCGGCGTAGTTCTAGACTGAACATCAATACCGAACTCCACATCCTTATCAGGGGGTAAGCGAGGCAACTCATCTGGAAAAACATCTAAGAAATCCCGAACTACTAGAGGCACAGCCTCACAGCCTGAGTGCAATTCCATCGCACGATCCACCTGTACCACTGCAGTCTTTGCTCGGCCAAGGGAAGACTCCCCGGCATGGAACTCAAATTCTGCTCGATCTGAAATTCTGAAAACAACTTTCTTGGCACGACAATCAATAATGGCATGGGCTTCACCCAACCAATCCATACCCAGAATGATGTCGAATCCTGAATTTCCAATTATAATTAGGTTGGCTTTGAAATCTGCATCCCCAATAACAACGGGACATTTCCTGCACTCACAAGAACAAATGACAATACCACCACCTGTCAAAATGTTCCAAACCTCAGACATGTTGCTGCAATCCAACTGATGGTGAGCCACAAATCGAGAGGAGACAAAAGAATGGGTTGCCCTAGAATAAAAAAGAACATGGGCAGGAAAAGTGCAAACAAGGACGAAACCTAAGGAAACAAAGACAAGGGAAAAAGAAAAGCAGGCAATCAAGGGTGAGGGAAAACAACAATGCAGAAGATAACAGAAAGAAATAAAGCAAGACCAAAAGAAAACAAAGAAAGGAATAAAAAAGGAACGCAACAAAATGACAAAAGCAAAATATACCTGCCACAACTCCTTCAGCTGTCTCAGCATCCACAGCAGTCAAGTTGGAAGCCTGATCTCTCCTCGGAACAACGACCCTCTGACCAGCAATCTGTCGTTGAGGAGGAAGCGGTGGCCTAACTGGACCACGAACTGGAGCTGCCTGCTGGATAGCACCCCTGGCTGGAAGTGCCCCAAGCTGCTGCGGGCAATCCGGCACAGAATGATCAGTAGCACCACACCTAAAGCATCGGCGACAGGCACGAAAACAGTTTTTACGCTCATGCTCAGAGATCTGGAAAAGTCTTGGTTGACCACTTGCTGCGTTTGGTCCTCCATAATTGGCTCGAAATCATCTTCCTTTTCACCCACAATTTGTTCGACAGTTTGGGTTTGTGGCTGCTCAATTGTTTCTCCCACTTTTTAGTGTTATTGCTTTGACATGCTCCATGGGGTTGGTTACGATGTTACTGGGTAAGGTTCCTGAAGTTATTTCCGTAATAATATTTGAAATCTGACCAATTTGAGCTTCAATGTTGGATTGAAGCCGTATTATTTTGTATTGCCAAATCTGTCTTCTACATGTATTGCAAAACAGCTCTTCAAGTGTTGGTTTCTTTTCTTGATGCTGAATTCTGAGGTGGTCTAATTGCTCCTTGGTTGTTATTCCATGAAATTAGGCTGGTTCCTCCATCCTGGATTATACGTGTTTGGGATTGTTTTGATGTTGGAAATTAGACACGTACTTTGCTTGATTGAAATTTGATTGAGCAAAAGGATTTCCCACTTGGTAATCTGTACTTGAGTAATTTCCTGCACAAAAATCACAAATCATATTAGGTTGAATAGCATTAACATTCATATTACCTATTTGTTTAGATAAAATATCAAATTTTGCACTTAAAGTAGTAATGGATCAAGTTCAAAAACTCCAACCACTTTTCTTGGCATTGTTCTCTCTGAAGACCATTGGTAATTATTAAATGCCATCTCCTGATATGGCTAAAAATAGGATTAAATCGAACCGTTCAAACCGGGCACGAATCTTAAAGCTTTTAGGGGTAAAACGGTAATTTCCACAACAAACGGGTCCAAAATAGGAACTAGGTCTTTCTTCAAAGCCGAGTAACCCAAGAACGGATCTGTCCTATTAGGTGTGGGTAGCAACCCGTTACAAACCAGCCCAAATTCTTAAAGAGTAATTCAAATTCATAATTATCCCTAAGAGGAGGTTTAAACCGCCTTATCATGAAACGAATTTAAACACTACATGTTATCCAAAAATGCCGGGATATAGAGATAATTGATTATCTCTAAACTGTCTTTTAAGGCGACTATAAATTCCCTTCTCCCGCCATCATAAAAAAGGTAATTAATATTTTTTCCACATAAACACTCTTTCATAATCTTCCTGATTACTGACTTGAGCGTCGGAGGGTTCGTCGCCGGGATCCATCCCGGTGTATCGAACTTTTTTGCAGGTCAACGGCAGCAAACGCTGCTGAAAGTTAACAGGTTAGCCTTATTTGTTTCCAAAAGAATCCACAACTACATCTGTTTGCTCCCACATCAAAATCAGTAGTAACAAATTGGCACCGTCTATGGGAAACGAAAAGCAATCCAACCTTACTACCCCGTTGAAGTTGTTTCCTAAGATATGCCTCCGAAGAAGGGGAAGGCAGTGGTCTTCAGCCACAGAGCCACTCCCGTTCCTTCTCCTCCTCCCTTCGATGGTGTTCTTCCTCAACCCGTCCAGCAAGTTCAGCAACTGCAGCCTGGGTAGCCTCTCCCTCAACCCATCCAGCAACTGCAGCCTGGACAGCCTTTTCCTAAACAAAATCTCCCCCAGCAGGTCCCCAAGGGCCTTAAAGGGCTGCCCCGGGGGGCTCCCGTCGAGGTCGTCAAAGGAAACTTCCTTTTCACGACTATGTCTAGGTCCATAACCCTTCATCCGACTCCATGGCTTCTCACAGCCCTCCAATGCCGAAGGACCTCCGACACGTTTTTGTCAATCAGCAACAGGGGATAGACCTTCAGACTTGCTTGAACGGGAGGCAGACCCATGACGGAATCCCTCGCCATGAACCTCATAGGGGTCCTGCGATCCGTTCCTCTAGAGCCCAGTCCCCCGTAGGCCTGACCACAGGAGATCGAACTCTCCCAGGGGGCGGAGGGAGTCTCCCCCGCACCATCAGATGAGGAGCCGCACCCCTACCGGTCGATCCATCCCAAGGGATCACTGAGATCGGGAGGCACCTATCACGAGGGCAGAGTTTCAGGATTTCCAAGAAGCTATTCTGCGGGCCCTCAATGTTGTTCCTGATCGAGATCAACAGGCGCCTAGCCTTCAACCTGCCCAAGCCATCGCCATCGCACTCCTGTTGGATCCTGTAGGCAAGGCAAGAAACACTAGAAGGGGGGTGAATAGTGTTGTATAAAAAATAATTGCGGAATTGAAAGTTATCTTCTGTCCAGTCGACTGTAAAAGAGATATCAGTCGACTGAGACGTCCGAGTAGAAGAGTATTTTTTAGACTAGTCTGATAAGTCGACTTAAATAGGAGAGACAGTCGACTTGCTAGAAGAGTTTTTAAGACGATTGTTATATCAGTCTGATCAGTCGACTTAAGATGGAGATACAGTCGACTTACCAGAAAGATTTCGAGTAAACTGAAATGCAAGTAATGAAAAGAGTTCAAAGAGATACAACCACAGAGATACCAATCACAGAGTACACACGATGTATCCTAGTTCGGTCCTCCCGACCTATATCCAGTCCCCAAGCAACCCACTTGAAATTTTCCACTATTCTTGAAAATGTACAAGAATACCCTACGCCGTTAGAGAACAACCTTGTCCAACCCGTAGTCCTCTCTCACCACTAGAGAGAGCAAACCCACTCTTCCACCAAGAGTGAAAAACTGACTCTACACCCTAGAGTCATACTCTCCAACCGAGAGGAACCACTCTTACAACCGAGAGTAAAAGAAAACAATAAAGATGTTTACAATCAACCTATAGCCTTGTAGTGTTTGTGATTTTGCAAGTGGATATTCGGTCGACTTCTGAATTCAGTCCAAAACGAATTCGATGTTATGCTGGACTGAAATCAGAGAACCAAGACTTAGAGATTAGAGTGCTTTGTATGAAAAACTTTTTCTCTTGAAAGCAAAAATACTTACAACTTTTCTAAAAAATTCTTGGAACCTTTCCATGGTGATTCTAAGGCTCTATTTATAGAGTTGAATCCCTGGACGTTGTAGAAACAGTTCTTACAACTGTTTAACAATGGATATAACTTTTTAAATTCGAAAATACAAGTTTTGAAATCAGTAAACTGTCGAAATGACTTGAATAGTCGACTGGGTTTCCGTTATGAGTCGACTGACCAGAGTTTGAAGAAGATTATACAGTTTTGTACAGATTCAGTCGACTGGTCCTTAACGGCAGTCGACTGGTACTCAACAGCTGATCTAGTTCAAGCTGTTTCGACCTTTAGATTTTGTAAAACACACAGTTATAAAATTATGTGTGAGTGTGTGTGTGTGACAAGGCTGTACATCAATCTAAGACTCAATAAAGAGAAAAAATTACATTTGTTTTTACAAGACACAAAATATAAGACATTTAAGCTTTGGTCTTGACTTGAGTCTTGAGTGAAGCTTTAGCCATTGTCTTTGTATGAAGCTTTGCTTGATCATTCTTCAACTTTAGAACATTGTGACTTGCTTGATCAATTTGCTTTGAGACCTTTGTATATCATAAATGATAAATTTTGATACAACCTGTAATGTATGAGAAATAGCACAACAAACTTTGCATTGTGTTGTAATCATCAAAATCAAGAATCAACATTCTCCCCCTTTTTGATGATGACAACACAATAGCTTACAATAATGGAAATAGATATTACACATGCTCCCTCTATCAAATGTACAATATGCACAAAGATATTCTACTCAACATGCATAGGTGTAAAAAACATGCACAAAGATATGCTACACAACATGCATAGGTTTAAAAAACATGCACAAAGACATGCTACTCAAAACAAAACAACACATAACTAAGCACCACATACTAGCTCTTTTTCTCCCCCTTTGTCATCAACAAAAACAAAAAATAAATAGGAGGGAAAAAATATAGCAATGCAAGAGAACAAAAGATAACAAACAAAGCCAAGTTTTAGACATAGAATAAAACTAAACAAAGTTTACACATGGAAACTTAAAAGACAAAGTTCAAAAGATTACATAAAAGTAGAAAATACATTAAAATAGAAAAAGCAGCTCATCAATCTTCTTCATCTTCATCTTGGCCATCATGAGAGGGAGGAGGAAACTGAGTGGTGAACAGGTGGGTAAGATGAGAAACATTCGTCTCAATAATATCTTGACGATTCATGAGGTAATTGACAGCATGATAAATACTGCGAGGATCATCATAATCTGCTCTAGGACAAGAGGAACTAGAGGCTGAAGACGGACGGGCTGAAGAAGCTAAAGGGATAGGAGGGGATTGGTTTTTAGGGTTTTTACAAAGAATGGACGGTTGGAATCAAAGAGAGGGATAGCAACGACTCAGATATGGTCAAAGAACAGTAAAAAAGTGAACAGTCGCCTCAAAAGATGTGCCAAAATTCGAATTTGAAGAAAACTGATTTGCGACAATCGACTGGTCTTAGAGGGCAGTCGACTTAGTCGAGAGCAAAATAAAGGAACGAACATAGCACTAATACAACTGGTCAGTCGACTGGGTACTGTGCACAGTCGACTTTCCAGAGCATAAAACTCAGACAAAAACTTAGAAAAATAAAGATACTTGGCAGTCGATTGAAAAGTACTTGTAAGTCGACTTACCAGAGAAAAATTCAAGAAACATCAGATGATGGGAATTGTTTATGTTTGAAACCTGGTGGTTGCTTAACATAAACATATTCCTTTATAAAGCCATTAAGAAAAGCACTTTTAACATCCATTTGAAAAAGTGTAAAATTCATAAAACAAGCAAAAGATAATAAGATACGAATTGATTCTAATCTAGCAATAGGAGCATATGTTTCATCAAAATCTATGCCTTCTTCTTGATTATACCCTTGAGCAACTAGTCTAGCTCTGTTCCTAACAACTTATCCTGATTCATCTAACTTATTCTTGAATACCCATTTGGTACCAATTATTGTATGATCAGGAGGTCGTGGAACTAAATCCCATACATCATTCCTTATAAATTGGTTTAACTCATCTTTCATGGCATTCATCCAAAACTCATTCTCACAAGCTTCTTGTATATTCTTCGGCTCAAAATCCGACAAGAAAGCTGTGTGAGAAAACATGTTAACATGTGATATTGTCTGAATACCATGTGAAATGTCACCAATTATTAAGTCATGAGGATGATCTTTAACTTCAACAAAAGATTTGGGTAAAGTTGGAGACATCACAACAGGATCAGTCGACTTGACCAGTTCATCAATCGACTTATTTACAACAGTCGACTTGACTTCCTTATCAGTCGACTTATCCGCAAGGCTAGTTTGCTCTAAAGACGTAATTACTTTATTTAAAGGTGATGAATCAGTTTCATCATCTTCAATTAAAGTCGATGAAGACAGAGATTCATCAAACGCAACATGCATGGATTCTTCAATAGTCAACGTTGACTTGTTGAAGATCCTATATGCTTTATTCTTATTTGAGTATCCTATAAAGATACCCTCATTAGATCTAGGATCAAACTTATCTAAGTTATCTTTAGTGTTCAGAATAAAACACTTACATCCAAATATTATGAAGTAAGAGACCTTAGGAATTCTATCAAAAAATAGCTCATAACATGTTTTTTTTAGCTTAGGCCTAATCAAAATTCTATTTAAAATATAACAAGCTGTAGCAACGATTTCAGCCCAAAAATACTTAGGTAAATTGCTTTCAACAAGTATGGTATGTGCACATTCTTGCAAAGTCCTATTCTTCCTTTCAACCACTCCATTTTGTGGTGAAGCTCTAGAAAATGCAAACGAATGAGTTATACCATTCTTGTTGCAATATTCTGCAAACGTTTTATTTTCAAATTCTCCACCATGATCACTTCTAATAGTGACTATGGTTAGAGACTTTTGATTTTGAATCCGTTTACAAAAATTAGCAAATTCTACAAAAGCATCATTTTTATGTTTTAAAAAGAAGGTCCAAGTGAATCGTGAAAAATCGTCTACTAAAACAAATACATACCTACTTTTATTTAAAGAAGCAACTCTAGTAGGGCCAAATAAATCCATGTGGATTAATTCGAGCGGCCTACTAGTAGAAATTACTTCTGTTGTTTTAAAAGTAGATTTAATTTGTTTACCTAGTTGACACGATGCATCACATAACTTATCCTTTTTAAAGGATAGTCTTGGTAGCCCTTTAACTAGGTTGTACTTAGACAATTTAGAGAGATTTTTCATATTCACATGGCCAAAATGCTTATGCCATAGCCAAGAATCATTATTAGAAGCTACTAAGCAAAAATCATTCAAAAAATCATATGCCTTTAAACAAAGTTCATAAATGTTATTTTTCCTAAATCATTGAAAAATTATATTTTGTATGGTAGAATCATAAATTAAGCATGTATCTTTTTCAAACATGATTTTATAACCCTTATCACATAGTTGGCTAATACTCAACAAGTTATGCTTAAGTCCACTAATTAATAAAACATCTTCTATAGAAGGATTAGTGTACTTACCGACCATACCAATTCCAATGACCTTTTCTTTGTTGTTGTCACCAAAAGTGACTGTTCCTCCATCAAAGTCTTGAATGGAAGATAGGAGGTTGGCATGACCAGTCATGTGCTTCGAGCATTCGCTGTCAAGTATCCAACGATTTCTCTTAGGTACCTATAAAATATTCAATGTGAATATGGTACCCTTTTCATTGGGTCCAAAAAGGATTAGTTTTTGGAAAACCAAACCCAAGAAGAGTTTGATTTTCCACCATATGCAGAAATTTAATTAGCAGAATTACATACAGTATGAATATATGAATTAATATAGGCAATTCTATCTTTCGGACTCAGGTTGACCGGAATCCATACATTTTTGCTCTGTCCAGTCGAATTTATTATACCTTTCAGTCGACTGTGACTGATATGCAGTCGACTGTGAGGTAGTATAGGTCGACTTATCTGAGGTGTTTGTCTCGTTGAATGAGACTCAGTACCTCTGGACAGGCGACTGATTGGTGGGTTCAGTCGATTGGTCTGAACTATAGATTTGCCTTTATCATGAAAACTTACAGTTTTAGGCTTTTCAAAAAACTCATAAAGTTTATGCTTAATACTGGAAATAGATACAGGTTTATTTACACTAGTGTTCTTGGAAGCATGAAGTTTTTCAACAGATTTTTGAAAACCAAGTCCAAACCTTTTATTGGATTGAACTTGATTTTGTAGAACATCATTTAAATTCTCCTTTCCTTTATTAAATTTAGATATGTTCTTGGATATCTCTTCATAATCTTTCTTTAGAGATACAAGATCTATATCTAACTTAGAAAGACGAGAATTTAAAGATTTCACTTCTTTATCAAGGTTAAAATTCTCTTGAGAAAGTGTTTGATTAACTTTCTCCAAGTTCTTAGCTCTAATTTTTTTTCTTTTTAAGTTCTTGAAAAATCTCGTAGAAAGCATCAAGTAAATCATTAGAGTCATAGTCATTACTTACTTGATTTTGAGACGCCATAAAACACACATTAGCAACCTCGTTTATCTCTTCATTTTCTTCTTCCGATGAAGAGTCGCTATCATTCCAAGTTGCCTGGTACGAATTTTTGTTCTTCATGGACTTGTTCTTTGTGTACTTGTCCTTCTTGAAGTTGGACGCCTTTCCCTTAGATTTCGCGTTCTCTAGTGGGCAATCCTTCTTCATATGACCTGTTTAGTTACACTTTCTCGTGAACATGGCAAGCTCTTCCTCATCTTCTTCGTCATCCTCGGAGTCCGAAATGGCCTTGAATGCTAGTGTCTTCTTCTTGGATTGCTGAGGTTCTTGATCCTTCTTGTGCTCTTCAATTGTACCTCATACGCCATAAGATTTCCCACAAGATTCTCAAGAGAAAGTTGTGTTAAATTGTTGGCCTCTTCTATGGCGGTGGTCTTATTCTCCCATTCGGGGGTTAGTGCACGAAAGTACCTTCCTCACCATCTCAGCTTGAGTGTACGTCTTTCCAAGTGCCACAAGTGAATTGGTAATGTCAGTGAACCTTGTAATCATCTCAGACACATTCTCATTCTCCTTCATGCAGAACATTTCAAACCTATGAACAAGAACAGATATTTTAGATTCTTTTACTTTATTTTTTCCTTCATGAGTTACCTCGAGTGTGTGCCAAATTTGATGTGCGGTTGTTGCATTGGACACACGGTTGAACTCCTTCTTTGTAAGGGCACAAAATAGCGCGTTCATCGCCTTTGCATTGTTCATCGTTTGGTTCTTCATGTCATCGTTCCATTGCTCATATGGAATGGTAGGAGCGGTGTACTCGGTCTCTGTCATGTTCCATATTTCATAGTTGATGGACTGAAGGTTGATCTTCATTCTACACTTCCAATAGTTGTAATTGGTTCCATCGAAGAGGGATAGCCTTTGTGTAGATTGGCTTTCATGGTATTGATTTGCATTAGAAGTAGTTGCGATTGCACTCAACCAGGCTCTGATACCAAGTTTTGGATCCTGTAGGCAAGGCAAGAAACACTAGAGGGGGGGGGGGGGGTGAATAGTGTTGTATAAAAAATAATTGCGGAATTGAAAGTTATATTCTGTCTAGTCGACTGTAAAAGTGATATCAGTCGACTGGGGCGTTAGAGTAGAAGATTATTTTTGAGACTAGTCTGATAAGTCGACTTAAATAGGAGAGACAGTCGACTTGCCAGAAGAGTTTTTAAGATGATTGTTATATCAGTCTGATCAGTCGACTTAGGATGGAGATCCAGTCGACTTACCAGAAAGATTTCGAGTAAACTGAAATGCAAGTAATAAAAAGAGTTCAAAGAGATACAACCACAGAGATATCAATCACAGAGTACACATGATGTATCCTGGTTCGGTCCTCCCGACCTACATCCAATCCCCAAGCAACCCACTTGAGATTCTCCACTATTCATTAAAATGTACAAGAATACCCTACGGTGTTAGACAACAACCTTGTCCAACCCGTAGTCCTCTCTCACCACTAGAGAGTGAAAATCCACTCTTCCACCAAGAGTGAAAAACTAACTCTACACCCTAGAGTCCTACTCTCCAACCGAGAGGAACCACTCTCACAACCGAGGGTAAAAGAAAACAATAAAGATGTTTACAATCAACCTATAGCCTTGTAGTGTTTGTGATTTTGCAAGTGGCTATACAGTCAACTTCTAAATTCAGTCCAAAATGAATTCGATGTTATGCTAGGACTGAAATCAGAGAACCAAGACTTAGAGATTAGAGTGCTTTGTATGAAACTTTTTTTCACTTGAAAGCAAAAATACTTAAACTTTTCTAAAAAATTATTGGAACCTTTCCATGGTGATTCTAAGGCTCTATTTATAGAGTAGAATCCCTGGACGTTGTAGAAACAGTTCCTACAACTGTTTAACAACGGATATAATTTTTTAAATTCGAAAATACAAGTTTTGAAATCAGTAAACTATCGAAATGACTTGAACAGTCGACTGGGTTTCCGTTATGAGTCGACTGGCCAGAGTTTGAAGAAGATTCGACAGTTTTGTACAGATTCAGTCGACTGGTCCTTAACAGGCAGTCGACTGGTACTAACAGCTAATCTAGTTCAAGCTGTTTAGACCTTTAGATTTTGTTAAACACACAGTTATAAAATTATGTGTGAGTATGTGTGTGTGACAAGGCTATACATCAATCTAAGAATCAACAAAGAGAAAAAGTTACATTTGTTTTTACAAGACACAAAATATAAGACATTTAAGCTTTGGTCTTGACTTGAGTCTTGAGTGAAGCTTTAGCCATTGTCTTTGTATGAAGCTTTGCTTGATCATTCTTCAGCTTTAGAACATTGTGACTTGCCTGATCAATTTGCTTTGAGGCCTTTGTGTATCATACATGATAAACTTTGATACAACCTGCAATATATGAGAAATAGCACAACAAACTTTGTATTGTGTTGTAATCATCAAAATCAAGAATCAACATTCTCCCCCTTTTTGATGATAACAACACAATAGCTTACAATAATGGAAATATATATTACACATGCTCCCCCTATCAAATGTACAACATGCACAAAGATATGCTACTCAACATGCACAGGTGTAAAAGACATGCACAAAGATATGCTCCAGGGTCTCAAGTTATTTAGGGATCGACTCAAGCCCGCCGGCTACACTCTCCACGGGTTCTCCGGGGTGCCAGTGACGATCGAGAGAGTTATAACTCTCGACGTAACCACTGGCAAAACCCCGACCACTCGAACTGAACCAATGGATTTCATGGTGGTAGATGTGAAGGCCGCTTACAACGTCATTCTGGGCCGACCCAGCCTAGCTGCCCTTCAGGCTGTACCCTCATCCTACCATATAAAGATGAAATTCCCAACCACAACAGGGGTGGGAGAAGTCAGAGGGAACCAGGAGACAGCTCGCAAATGTTACATGACTTCGGTAAGAGGGCTGATCCTCTTCCCTGAAGCCCTCGAGCCCCCTCAAGGAAGTAGCAAAGCTTTCTCAGAGCCGGTCGGTGAGTTGGAAGAATAACCTTCTCAGAAGGAGATCCGACCAGGACATTCCAAATTAGAAAGGTCATTTTCCCTCCCGTCAAAACCGATATTATCCGATGTATAAGGAAAAATCGCGACCTATTCGCCTGGACCGCGATCGACATGCCTGGAATCTTCAAAGAACTTCTCATGCATCACCTTAGCGTTGCTTACGGGGCTAAAACCGTCTAGAAAAAGCAACGTAAGTTCGTGCCAGAACGCCAGCAGGCAATCAAAGAAGAAGTAGAGAAACTCTTGAATGCTCGGTTCATACAGGAGGTCAACTATTCCGAATGGTTGTCCAACGTTGTGATGGTCAAAAAGGCCAATGGGAGCTGGAGAATTTGCATTGATTTCACAGATCTGAACAAAGCTTGTCCGAAAGATCCGTTCCCGCTCCTGAGCATTGATGCGCTGATTTGTGCAACCTCCGACTACGAACTCTTGAGTTTCATGGATGCCTTTTCCGGGTACAACCAGATCAGGATGTTCCCTCTCGATATTCCGAAGACTTCGTTCGTAACCGACCAAGGTCTATACTGCTACCGGTTCATGCCCTTCTGGCTAAAGAACGCCGGTGCAACTTATCAGTGCCTTGTCAACAAGGTCTTCAGAGAACAGATCGGCCGGAACATGGAGGTTTATGTAGAAGATATGTTGGTAAAAAGCATCAGCAAATTGAATCATGTCTCTGATCTTCAGGAGGCCTTCGATTTGTTGCGGAGACATACTATGAGACTAAACCCGAACAAGTGTGTCTTCGGTGTCTCATTCGGCAAATTTCTTGGATTCATGGTTAGCCAAAGAGGCATAAAAGCCAACCCGAAATAGATTCAGGCCATACTGAACATGGCTCCCCCTTCTAGTGTCGAAGACGTACAAAGACTCACAGGACGCCTCGCGGCCATAGGGTGTTTTCTCTCCAAGTTAGGAGAAAAATGTCTCCCATTCTTCAAGGCCCTTAGAGGGGCAAAAGGTAATGAGTCGGGGCGACAGCAGCAGGAGTCTTTCGATCAACTCAAAGCCTATCTAGTCAACCCCCCATTCTTGAGCAAGCCAAAGCCCGGGGAAGTCCTCTACATATACCTCGCCACCTCAGAACAGACTCTCAGCGACGTCCTGGTAAGTGAAGAAGATAAGACGCAAAAGCCAATCTAGTATGTGAGTAAGGTCCTCAGAGACGCCGAACTCTGTTATCCAAAGGTAGAAAAGATGGCCTTTGTGTTAGTCATGCAGCCCAAAAGCGCCGCCTCTACTTCCAGTTCCACTCAGTGGTCATTCTTACTGACCAGCCACTCAAGCAAGTTTTCCACAGGCCCGAAACTTTGGGGCACCTTATGAAGTGGCCTATAGAGCTAAGCCAACATGATATCAACTATCAGCCCCGAACCGCTATCAAGGCACAAGCCCTAGTAGAATTTATAGTAGAGAGCACTATCCCTGACCCTAGCAAGGCAATAGAGGAAGCCCCATTCTGGATAGTGTATGTTGATGGATCCTCATGTGCTGACGAGAGTGGGGCTGGGGTCATCTTGACCGGTCCCGATGACTTCGTTCTTCAGTACTCACTCTACATTAATTTTTGGGCATCAAACAACGAGGCTGAATTTGAGGCTCTCATAGCCGGTCTGTGTATGGCACGTAAGGCCGGGGCCCAGCACGTCAAAATATTCAGTGACTCACAGCTAATAGTGAACCAGGTATCGGGAGACTATGAGGTAAGAGATGATCGCATGGTTAAATATTTGGCCAAGGTCATAGAGCTGCTGGCCACTTTCAAAGATGCACAACTCTAACGAATCCCCCGAGAGGAGAATGCAAAGGCAAATGCCATCTCAAAGCTGGCCTCCTCTTCCCTCCAGGGGCTAGAACAAACCATCTTGATAGAAGTCCTTTTGAAACCTAGAATCGAGGAGGAATGTCCCAAAACGATGGAGACTCTACCCCTAGCAATCAGAGAGAATTGGATGAGGCCCCTTCTCGAGTTTCTCAAAGACGAAATCCTCCATCCAGACCCTAAAAAGGCTAGAAGATTCAGAACCAGAGCCGAGCGATACACGCTCATCGAAGGGATCATTTACAAGTGCTCTTACACTCAAGTGGACGACAGACCCTACTTGAGCTGCCTCTCTCCCAAGGAGGCCCAGTATGCTCTAAAGAAGACCCATGAAGGGATGTGCAGGTGCTCATTTGGGAGAAAGGTCCCTCAGCAAACAAAATCTTAAATTATGGATATTTCTGGCCCACACTCCTTAGCACGCTAAATAGCACGTTCGCCAATGCGCCCCGTGCCAAAAATTCTCAACAATTCGGTGCTTACCACAAGCCCAGCTCTCCTCCTTATCCAGTCCAACCCCTTTTGCAATGTGGGGGATGGAATTGCTCGGGCCATTCCCTCCAGCACCGGGCCAGCTAAAATTCCTTGTCGTTGCAATCGACTACTTCTCCAAATGAATCGAAGCCGAGCCGCTAGCGACTATCACGGAGAATAGAGTCCAGTGGTTCTTTTGGAAGAACATCGTCTGCAAGTTTGGTGTACCTCGAATCTTAGTAACGGACAATGAGACCCAATTCACGGGGGTAGCCTTTCACAATTTTTGTACGGACCTCGGTATTCAGCAATGATTCTCCTCAACATCCCACCCACAATCCAACAGTCAAGCAGAGAATGCCAATCAGCAAATTTTCTCCAGCCTAAAGAAGAGACTGGACAAGTCTGCCAAGGGATTATGGGTCGAGCAACTCCCCAATGTGCTCTGGAGCTACCGCACTACTAAGAGGACCCCCATAGGAGAATCTCCCTTCAACCATACTTACGGCTCCGAAGCCATCATCCCACTGGAAGTTGGCTTACCTTCTCCCCGCTTGATTGCATTCAATGAAGAGCAAAATTCAAACCAGCTTCGGGGCAACTTAGACCTCATTGATGAGATGCGAGAAAGGTCCTCAATCCGCTAGGAGATTTATCGACGTAGGATCGAGCAGTCCTACAACAAGAGAGTCTACCCCACTGATCTCAAAGAAGGAGATTTGGTTATTAGAAAACTATGAATTTCTTTCCGGAGCAAGAAAGGAAAACTATCTCCTAATTAGGAAGGACCGTATAGGATCTCCAAAATTGTTTGCCCTGACGCTTATCAACTTGAAGATCTCGGGGGCAAGAGAATACCAAGAACATGGAATGCAGAATACTTGTTGAAGTACCAATAGGGTGTTTAAACACCGCTCCAAGTAACTTGTAATCCTAGAGCATTTCTATGTTTGTTTTTCTTCTTATTTAGTTGATTTTTTCAAATGTAATAATGGCTTGCAACTTAGAAGTATCCACTCAGTCCTCTTTAATAAAAGCAGTTTATTTCTTAGAAAACCTATTGTCTAAATGTTTTGTTTGTCTCGTCCCGAAGCGTACACTCTAAATGTGAAACTCTCTTAACGACATGTTCGGAGTCCAACACTTGGTTCGATGCTACTTTAGCTACTTGCGAACAAGAAAGTACGAAGTAGTTCACCATTCGGAATTTCTCCCACAACTGTCGAAACTCTCTTAATGACAAGTTCGGAGTCCAACACTTGGTTCGATGCTACTCTAGCTACTTGCGGACAAGCAAGTGCGAAGTAGCTTACCATTCGGAATTGCTCCCACAACTATTGAAACTCTCTTAACGACAAGTTCGGAGTCCAACACTTCGTTCGATGCTACTCTAGATACTTGTGAACAAGCAAGTGCGAACGAGCTCACCATTCGGAATTGCTCCCACAACTATTGAAACTCTCTTAACGACAAGTTCGGAGTGCAACACTTGGTTCTATGCTACTCTAGCTACTTGCGAAATTGCAAGTGCGAAGTAACTCACCATTCAGAATTGCTCCCACAACTGTTGAAACTCGCTTAACTACAAGTTCGGAGTCCAACACTTGGTTCGATGCTATTTTAGCTACTTGCGAACAAGCAAGTGCGAAGTAGCTCACCATTCAGAATTGCTCCCACAACTGTTGAAACTCCTTTGAACACAATGTTATTAAGAGAAAGAAACTCATTACAAAATCGAATGACGCAAACAACTAAAACATTGCTCAAATACTACAAATAATTCTATTAAAAGTCGAGATACAAGTCTTATTCAAAGACTATAGTACAAACATTTTGTTCCACCAAAAATGGAGATACACGTCCTATTCAAGACTACAGACTCCTACAAAACAACAAGTCATGCTCTAACTCCTCCTAGGAAGTGGTACATTTCTATTAAGAGATACCCGGGGACGACGAGCACCGTGCCCCTCCCTCGTGGCCTCCGAGGGGATCTCCAAGCCTGTGAGCCGAGTCGTTCCATCAGGACCCACAGACCTAGCTGTCTCCCCAACAGATGCTCTGCTCGACAAGCCGACCACTCCGCTTTGAGCATCCCCAGGGTTCCGTGGAGCACTAGGCATGCAAAGGGCCAACTCATGAAATAGCCTCCCCAGAGCATACTCCCCACGCGGGCAAGAGGTACTCTTAACGTTGCTCCCTTCGAAGAGTCGCTTTAAGCGAAGATTTTCTGCTTCCAATTCGACAAGTCGCTCTTTGAGGGATTCGTTTGTTACTCTGAACTTCAAACGGGGTATCCCACTCGTGCCCCCCCTCGTGAGAATTTGGAGATGGTCCTCCGCAAATGAGCTACCTCTAAACTTTTATCAAGCACGATGTTCTTCAGCTCATCTCTCCGACGTCGCCTCGAATAAAGAGTTCTTCAACTCGTCTCTCTCAGTCATCACCGCGAATAAGGAGTGCCGAAGAAACTTTAGCCTTGAAGCTTTTCCTGCAGCCATCGAGGGGCCGACCTCTCCGCCTTCGGGGGGTACTTCTCGGAGAATCTCCTCGAGACACCTCGTCTCGATATTTCGGCAAGCTAAGGCCAATCTTAATTGGCAGAGCTCCAACTTTGTCTTTGAGAGCTTCTCCTAAGATTCAGCAAGTCCCAACTTAGTGACACAGAGCTGGGCACGAAGACGAGACAGTTCGTTACCCTGGGAAAGTCAACCAAAGAAGAAGTGTAAATCACTATGTCTAAAAGAACTACACGATGGCTCTACAGCTAAATAAGGATGCTACAAGGCGATTCTAAGCAGGCCTACAAGTAGTCCAAAGTCACACAACACTTATTCAAAAAGTAACATTTTATTAACTCTAACGAATGTATAAGAAGCGGTGGCCAGTCCGCTATTAGGCTTCAATACAAAACACCTAAGATTAGAAAGGAAATGAAAGTACAACTAAGTCAGAGGTCGACCTCTTTCGAATGATCCCCGATCGTGGAGGGTGCTTCAATAACAATCGCTAGAGGCATAACCCCTGAAGCTGTGTCTGCCTCTATCTCTTTGGCCACGACCTCAACCTCCTTCCCCTCCTATTCCTCTTTGCCTTCCTCCGAGACGTCATCAAAATTGGGGACAGGGTCAGGGAACAGATGCCATCCGGCGCAGTATACATCTGGGAACTTCTCCCGAACTTGGTCAATAGCGCGGGGATATGCCTTCGCCATGTTCACATAGAGGTACCCTTTGGCCTTCTCCGTCGCTTGGACTTCGGCCTCCTTTGTCGCCGCTATCTTTGCAGAAGCAATAGCATCCTCCTTGTCCTTTGTGGCGAGCTCTTGCTCCTTCAATAGCCGAGCGTTGTCTGCCTCCAACTTAGCAACAACCGCCTCGAGGTGCTCCACCCTGAAGGCCTTTAGCTCGACTTGAACCCTCGATTGATCGAGGTCCTTGGCGATCTTAGCTCTGTCGGACCGTGCCTTCTCAGTCTCAAGCTTCAACTCCTCCAGTTCTTTCATCTTCTCCATCAGATGCCCGAAGTGGCAAGTGATCTACATAAAAGGTGGAACTCAATCATGTTGAGCTAAAAAAGAAAGCCAAGACTTGGAAAAAATAAAGGGTTTCGGGATGACACGAAACTAACCGACATAGCATCTTGAGCAATTTTGAGAGCGTCATCGCCAACCGTCCCCACCTCCAAGGCGGCCTTGTCCTTCAGCGTAGCAAGATGGTGAACTGCCTACATACAGGAGGACAAATTGCCGAGGAATTCGTTGACCTTCCTGACCTACCAGTCGGGGACGAATATCTTCTTACGCTCCTTGGTCAGGAACTCCTCGGCTTTGGCATTTAGAGGAGGCACCTCCACGCCCAAGGCAGCCGATATAGGGAAGGCCCCCGTATCCACAGAGACCGAGGGCATCACGGAAGCCTCTAGTTGCTAGACCACTGCAACTGCTTTTGAAGACTGCTCCACAGCGGCGACAAAAGACTTCTGCTTCGGCGAAGAAACCTTGCTGGCCACTCTCTTCCTTTTCTTAGGGGCCTTGCTACCTAAAATGCCACGCCCTGCTAGCATCTCGTGGAAGTCCATCGATTATGCAACGGTGGAAATTGTCGAGGTTAAGGGCAAATAAAATTCGACAGTTAAAAAAAAAGAGTTACGCCGTGCTAAAATGATAAAAAGCGTACTGGGGTTTATAAGGCTGAGACCCCCCCCTGAAAAGCGCCTCCTCAGTCAAGTCCTTCCAATCAAACTTTGGTCGGTCAAGGAGCGTCTGGACCATCTCATCCTCCTCGGGGTTAAGAACTGGACTCTCCTTCACCCTCTTCAAAATTTCCTCGACCCAAGCAGTCGGGATGACCCAAGGTTCTTGACTTCGGATAAGAAAGTAATTATCCCTCCAATTTTTGATCGAGTCGGGATAGCTGATGAGCTTTGCACCAGGTCTCGAAGACAAGTAGAATCTAATCTCCGACTTGTGTTGCTAGTGTACCCGGTATACCGTTCGTAGCACACTAAATCGAGGCTCAAAACCCGCGGCTTGGCAATGAAGGATGAACCCGTTGATTAGCCTCCACATGTTCGACATATACTGAACCGGGCTGATCTGGTACCATCGTAGGACTTCGACGATAAAGGGATGAAGAGGTAATCGAACATTGGCTAAGAAGGCATCGACGGGCCAAAAACACTTGTCTACTGGCATCGGCGAGTTGGCCCTCACGCCGGGTCCTGGCAACATCAAGTCAAATTCACTCGGGATCTAAAAGCACTCTCGGATCAATGTTAGGTTTACTTCGGAGAGAATAGAGATGGTTTCGTCGGCCTCCGAAGCCTCTCGAGCCGCGTTCTCCTCAAAGATCCGTCCCAGACCGTACACGATACGTTCTGCCATGTCATCCGGAAGATCCCGAACTCTATGGAGCCCAGTCAGGGGCCCGGGCAACCTGCTGAACTCTCCCATTCTTCGCTCCATCTCGACAATAGTCTCCACTACCGACGAAGAAGACCCTACCACGGCCTTACCCTTGTCGATTGCAGGAACTTGACTAGAAGTCGACTCAAGGTCAACGATGGGGGAGGTCTCCTGCCTCAAAGGAAAGATAGACATTCTCTAAAAGTAAGCTAAGTTATCTAAAATTACCTTGATTTGATGACAACGTCCGGAAAAGATTACCAGAGACAGAAAATTCCTCCGGAAGCTCCCATTAGACAGTAAAAAATTGCTGAGTAAAAATTTGGAGAGTGAGCAAATGAGGGGTGGGGGTGTAGATTTATAGGGAGATAAGTCGTTGGCAAATTCACCAAGGTTAAAAGGACCCCATAAGTGCAAAGGCCAGGCCCATTTACCGCAAGACGACAAGAAAAGCAGGGCAAACCAAAACAGATTTACTGGTCAACGTCAACGGTCAACGACGCCACATGTCGCCCTCTCGAAGTCTTCCTAGACTTCGGCAACATGTGCCAAGAATTCTTGCCACCGATGTCAAAATGCAAGAAATGGCATTGACTGGTCAACAGTCAACGACTCCACGTGTCGCTTCCTCGAAGTCCTCCTAGACTTCGGCAACATTTGCCAGGCATTCTTGCCACCGACATCAAAATACGAGAAATGGCGTTGACTGATCAATGGTCAATGGTCAACAACGCCACGTGTCGCCCTTTCGAAGTCCTCATAGACTTCGGCAACATGTACCGAGCATTCTTGTCACCGACGTCAAAATGCGAGAAATGGCATTGACTGGTCAACGGTCAACGATGCCACGTGTCGCTTCCTCGAAGTCCTCCTAGACTTCGGCAATATGTGCCGAGCATTCTTGCCACCAACATCAAAATGTGAGAAATGGCGTTGACTGGTCAATGGTCAACGGTCAACGATGCCATGTGTCGCCCTCTCGAAGTCCTCCTAGACTTCGGCAACATGTGCCGAGCATTCTTGCCACCAACGTCAAAATGCGAGAAATGCGACACCACGTGTTGCCCTCTCAAAGTCCTCATAGACTTCGACAATATGTGCCGAGCATTCTTGCCACCGACATCAAAATGCGAGAAATGGTGTTGACTGGTTAATGGTCAACGACGCCACGTGTCGTTTCCTTGAAGTTCTCATAGACTTCGGCAACATGTGCCGAGCATTCTTGCCACTGACATCAAAATGCAAGAAATGGCGTTGACTGGTCAACGATCAGCGGTCAACGACGCCACGTGTTGCTTCCTCGAAGTCTTCCTAGACTTGGGCAACATGTGCCGAGCATTCTTATCATCGACGTCAAAATGCGAGAAATGGCATTGGCTGGTCAACGGTCAACGGTCAATGATACCCTCTAGACTTTGGCAACATATGCCGAGCATTCTTGCCACCGACGTCAAAATGCGAGAAATGGTGTTGACTGGTTTGGAGGCTTCGGCTGAGATTAGGGCCTTCCCCTTAGCAGTGGCCTTGGGTTTGGAGGCCCCGCCGTTGATGGCCAAGGCCGAGGTGTTCCTGACCGAGGAGCACAAGAAGATTTTTGTCCCGGACTGGCAAGTTCGCAAGCTCGACGGGCTTCTTAGTGACTTGTCGTCCTGCATGCAAGCCGTTTGGCACCTCACTACGCCGAAGGACAAGGCTGCTAAGGACACCGGCGGCGTTGGTGATGATGCGCTCGAGATCGCACGAGCAGTGGTGTCGGTAAGTCTAGTATTGACTTGCGGTTTTCACCTTTTATAAACTACTCTTTCCAAGTTTGTCATGGTGCTCCGTCTTTCTTTTCAAAGATAACTTGCCACTTCGGTCATCTGATGGAGAAGATGACCGAACTGGAGAAAGATCTGATGCAGGAGACCGACCGTGCTCGGGCATAAAAGGCTCAGATTGCCAAGGACCTCGAGCAGTTGAGGGTTGAAACCGAGGCAAAGTCTTCAAGGTTGGAGCATCTTGAGAATGCTATGGCAAATCTTAAAGGAGGCCTACCCGGAGGTAGACTGTGTCGGATGGCACATGTTCCCCGACCCTGTCCCTGGGTTCGACGACGCCTCCGAGGAGGATGAAGAAGATGACGAGGTTGAGGTGGTCGATATAGGGGTCAACGAGGCAGAGGTAAAGGCTGATGCGGAGGCCATGCCCCTAGCGATCGTCGTGGCCACACAAGGGTCGGAGCCCTCAGCGACCGGGGATCACTCTAAAGAGGTTTGCCCTAGACCTAGTTGTACTTCATACTTCTGTTTTGAATGTTATGAACTTTAGCCTAATTGCGGACTGACCACCGCTTCTTGTACTCGTTGATTTTTAATGAAAAGCTTTTCTTCTCCGCCCCCTTTTTTTTGACAAGTGTTATGAGGCTTCAAAACTTTTGTGGGTTTGTTCTACTTCCGAGCTGTCTCAGTAGCTTTGTTTAGGCGCAATATTGTCATGTTGGTTCTTCGAACTTAAAAATTCACGCTCCTTTTTTTGTTCGACTTCTTAGGTTGGTGAAGCGCTATGTCTTTGTTCTGAGCTGGGCATCGTCAAGTTGGGGCTAGCTCAGTCTCAAGAGTTACTCTATAGAGTAGAATGGGAGGTGGGTCATTTGAGATTGACCCTAGCTCGTCGAGACATTGAGCTGAGGCATCTTGAGGAGAGAACTCGTGAAGCGGCACCCGAAGGCGAGGAGTCCTGCCCCTCAATGACTGTCAGCCAAGACTTGAGACTCAAATTTCTTCGTCACTTTTTGTTCGAGGTGATATCCGAGCGAAAGGAAATGAAGAACGTGGTGCTCGAGAAGAGTCTGGAGGCGGCACACCTTCGGAGGACTATCTCCGAGGCTTCTCATGGGAGCTATTCGAGTCGAATGCCTCTCCTAAAGATCAAAGTGACAGACGACTCACTGAAGGAGCAGATTGTGGAGCTAGAGGCGGAGAACCTTCGTATGCGATGGCTTTCTGAGGGGAGTAACGTTAGAAGCACTTTTGCCCTCCGGGTGAGTATGCCTAAGGAAGGTCATTCCACGAGTTATCGCTTTGTTCGCCCCCGTCTTGAGACACCCTGGGGATGCGCAAAGCGAAGTGGTCGGCTCCTAGGTGCTGACGACGCTACTCGGCTCGCCGGCTTGGAGAATTCTATGGAAATGAGGTGACAGCAACACAACACTCGCCGACCCTGCTTATCGCTTAATAGAAGCATCCCGTTCCCTTGGAGGGGCTAGGGCGGAATTTTGTAATCTTGTAGTTTTCATTTCATATGAGTCTTGCATCTCAAATCTTGATGAAATAATGAGTTTTTGGTCTGGAATTAGACTTGTACCTCAAATTTTGATGAAATAATAGACCCCATTTCTCGAGCTTCTTATGAGAATTTGTGTTTTGCTAATGTTTGCAAGAGTATCGCTAATGTTCGCAGGAGTATCAACAATTGTGGGAGCAATTCCGAATGGTGAGCTACTTTGTACTCGCTCGTTCGCAAGTTGCTAAAGCAGAATCGAACCAAGTGTTGGACTCCGAACTTGTCATTAAGAGAGTTTCAACAGTTGTAAGAGCAATTCCGAATGGTGAGCTACTTAGTACTCGCTCGTTTGCAAGTAGCTAAAGCAGCATCAAACCAAGTGTTGGACTCCAAACTTGTTGTTAAGAGAGTATCAATAGTTCTGGGAGCAATTCTGAATGGTGAGCTACTTAGTACTCGCTAGTTCGTAAGTAGCTAAAGCGGTATCGAACCAAGTGTTGGACTCCGAACTTGTCGTTAAGAGAGTTTCAATAGTTGTAGGAGCAATTCTGAATGGTGAGCTACTTAGTACTCACTCGTTCGTAAGTAGCTAAAGAGGCATCGAACTAAGTGTTGGAATCCGAACTTGTTGTTAAGAGAGTATCAACAGTTGTGAGAGCAATTCCGAATGGTGAGCTACTTAGTACTCGCTCGTTCGCAAGTAGCTAAAGCGGCAACGAACCAAGTGTTGGACTCCGAACTTGTCATTAAGAGAGTTTCAACAGTTGCAGGAGCAATTCCGAATGGTGAGATACTTATTACTTGCTCGTTCGCAAGTAGCTAAAGTGGCATCGAACCAAGTGTTGTTCTCCAAACTTGTTGTTTAATGAGTTTTTTTTAAAGCCCCTAAGGTAGGACAACCGGACAACCAGAATACTTAGAGTAGAGAATTCCCACGGGGTAGATCACTTTTATTGAAAACAAGTAGGTGGCTACTTCTAAGTTGCGAGCCATTATTACACTTAATAAAGAAAAGAAACAAGCTTCAAAATGTTTTAAGAAGAACGCTCTAGGAGAAGTTGCTTGGAGCGGTGTTCAATCACCCTCTTGGTACTTCAACCAGTGCTCTGCGTTCTATGTCCTCGGCACTCTCTTGCCCCCAGATCTTCAAGTTGATAAGCGCCTGGGCGGACAACTTTGGAGATCCTATATGGTCCTTCCCAATTGGGTGCCAACTTGCCCTTATTGTCGGGGAAAGAAACTAATAGCTTTCTGAGCACTAGATCTCCTTCTTTGAGATTAACAGGGCAGACTCTTTTGTTGTAGGATTGCTCGATCCTACACCGATAGATTTCTTACTGGATGGAGGATCTCTCACGGATCTCATCGATGAGGTCCAAGTTACCGCGAAGCTCGTTTGCATTTTGCTCTTCGTTGTAGGCTATTAAGCGGGGAGAAGGTAGACCCACCTCTAGAGGGATAACGGCTTCGGAGCCGTAAGTGAGGTTGAAGGGAGATTCTCCCGTGGGGGTCCTCTTCGTAGTGTGATAGCTCCAGAGCACATTGAGGAGCTGCTCTACCCATAACCCCTTAACCGACCTGCTCAGTCTCTTTTTCAGGCCGAAGAGAATTTGCCGATTGGCGTTCTCTGCCTGACCATTGGACTGTGGGTGGGAGACTGAGGAGAATCATTGCTGAATGCCCAGATCTATGCAAAAAGTGCGGAAGGCTGTCCCCGTGAACTGGGTCCCATTGTCTGTTACCAAGATTCGAGGAACTCCAAATCTGTAGACAACATTTTTTCCAAAAGAAACACAGCACTATATTCTCCGTGATTGTCGCTAGGGGCTCTGCCTCGATCCATTTTGAGAAATAGTCGATTGCCACAACCAGGAACTTCAGCTGGCCCGGTGCTGGAGGAAATGGCCCGAGCAGGTCCATTCCCCACATTGCAAAAGGGGTTGGACTGGATAGAGAGGAGAGCTGAGCTTGCAGTAGGTGGCGGATTGTTGAGAATTTTTGGCAACGGCCACATTGTCGAACGTGTTATTAGGCATCGCAAAGGAGAATAGGCTAGAAGTATCCATAGTTCAAGATTTTGCGGGCGAGGGACCTTGCTCCTCAGTGAGCGCCACACATCGTTTCATGTACTTCTTTCAAAGCATACTGGGCTTTGTCGGGGGAGAGACATCTCAAGTAGGGTCTACCGTCTACTTGGGTGTAGGAGCGTTTGTACAAGACTCCTTCGATGAGTGTGTACAGCTCAGCTTTGGTTCGGATCTTTGGACCTCTTTAGGGTATAAGGGAAGGAACCCATCTCTGAGGAACTCGAGTAGAGGCCTCATCCAATTCTGCTCGAGTTGTAAGGGCAGCATCTCCATTGGCTCGGGGCCTTCTTCCTCGATGCTGGGCCTTAGTAGAACTCATATTAAGAAAGTTTGTTCGGACCCTTGGAGGGAAGAGGAAGCTAGCTTTGAGAGGGCGTTCGCCTGCGCATTCTCTTCTTAGGTAATTCGCTGGAGCTGTGCATCCTCGAAAGAGACCATCAGTTCCTTGACTTTTGCTAAATACTTGGCCATGCGACTATCTCGCGCTTCGTATTCCCCTAATACCTGGTTCACCACCAGCTGCGAGTCGCTAAATATCTTGACACGTTTGGCCCCGGCCTTCGAGCCATGCACAGGCCGGCTATAAGGGCTTCATACTCAGCCTCGTTGTTGGACGCTCAAAAGTTAATACAGAGCGAGTATTTGAGGATGAAATCATCTGGACCAGCCAGTATGACTCCTGCTCCACTCCCATCGGCGCACGAGGAGCCATTAACATGCACTGTCCAGAACGGGGTTCCTCTATTGCTTTGCTGGCATCGGAAATTGTGCTCTTTACTATGAACTCTGCTAGGGCTTGAGCCTTGATAGCGATTCGAGGCTGGTAGCTAATATCATGCTGGCTCAGCTTGATGGACCACTTCAAGAGGTGCCCCGAGGTCTCGGGCTTATGGAGGACTTGTTTGAGCGGCTGGTCGGTAAGAACGACCACCGAGTGAGACTGGAAGTAGGAGCGGAGCTTTCGGGCCACCACGACTAAGGCATAGGAAATCTTCTCAAGCTTCAGATAACGAAGTTCAGCATCCCTGAGGACTTTACTCACATAATAGATATGCCTTTGCGTCTTTTCTTCTTCTCGTACTAAAATAGCGCTGAGGGCCTGCTCCGAAGCGGCGAGGTATAAGTAGAGGACTTCCCCGGGTTTTGGCTTGCTCAAGAGTGGGGGGTTGACTAAGTAGGCATTGAGCTGGTCAAAGGACTCTTGTTGCGGTTGCCCCCACTCAAAGCCTTTAGCTCCTCTGAGGGCCTTGAAGAACGGGAGGCATTTTTCTCCAGATTTGGAGAGAAAATGCCCTATTGCCGTGAGACGCCCGGTGAGTTTCTGCACATCTTTAACACTGGAGGGGGAAGCCATGTTGAGTATGGCCTGACTCTTCTCAGGGGTTGACCACTATGCCCCTTCGGCTGACCATGAACCCAGGAATTTGCTGGACGAGATGCCAAACGCACACTTGTTCGGGTTCAGTCTCATATCGTGTCTCCTCAAAACGTCAAAAGCTTCCCGGAGATCAGAGACATGATCCGACCTATAGATGCTCTTCACCAACATGTCGTCTACATAGACTTTCATGTTCTGCCCAATCTGTTCATTGAAGACCTTGTTAACAAGGCATTGATAGGTGGCACTGGCATTCTTAAGCCCGAAGGGCAGGACCCGGTAGCATTATAGGCCCTGGTCGGTAACGAAAGAGGTCTTCGAAATGTCAGGAGAGAACATTCTTATCTGATTGTACCCATAGAACGCATCCATGAAGCTTAAGAGTTCGTGGCCCGAGGTTGCATCAATCAGGGCGTCAATGCTTGGGAGCGGGTTGGGGCAGGCTTTGTTTAGATCCGTGAAGTTAATGCAGATCCTCCAGCTTTCGTTGGCTTTCTTGACCATCACGACACTAGACAACCATTCCAGATAGTTGACCTCCTATATGAACCGAGCCCTAAGGAGTTTCTCAACTTCCTTCCTGATAGCCTGTTGGCGCTCGGGGGCGAACTTGCGTCGCTTTTGCTGAACAGGTTCGGACCCCGAAGCGACACTAAGGCGATGCATGAGGAGCTCCTCGGAGATTCTCGGTATGTCAGTTGCAGTCCAGGCGAAGAGGTCTCGATTTCCATTTATACACTGGATAATGTCGGAGCGAACGGGAGGGGGGAGGACTTTGCTAATCTGGAATTTCCGGGTTGGATCTCCTTCTGAGAAGGTCACTGTAACACCCCAATTTCCATACACTGGAAAACCGTGACATATGCCAGAATCTTTTCCTTCAATTAGCCACAATACACAGAAAAATAGGAAAATTTAAAAGTTTTTATTCAGCACAAATATATTACAAGTCCGAATGTTATAAAACTGCAATATATTACATCAGTGTTACAATAATGCCATACAAGCTCAAGTGTTACAAACTTTCAATGAAAATTACATTAGAGTACAATGCATAATATACAACACTTGGTACTTTCACTTGGATGCTCCTTAACATAAACAAATTACAACATATATTACAATTGCAATGAATCAACACTTTGCTCCTCCTGAATCCTGTACATATAGCTCTACAATTCAGTACCTATTAAAGTGGGGATGTCAGTACATATACTGACGCTTTAAGGCTGATGACTAGCAGCGATGAAAAGAGAAACGTGTATATATAATTGATGTGTCAGTGTATGCTATGACATAGACTCTAATGCAAGATTAACTAATGCAAGAATGCTCTTATTCTAATGCAAGTGAGACTCTGGAACAGTATGCAACCCATACTACATACACTCGGGAACAGTATGCAGCCCATACTACATACGCCCCATATCAAGCCGTTTCTTCATATATAGGGATTTGAACCCGCGTCATGAATTTTACTTTTGTACCCATCATATTCCTGACACATACTACATGACTGATGAGGTTACAGGTACGGTCTAGTTTCGCTACTGTAGTACAATAGTGGTGTTTCCATTTTCCACAGACCTCGCTCAAAAGCAAACACGAACCACAAGATACTAGACAACCTTTTTCCGTGCCCTCAACTCGTCATGAGTAGGCATAGAACATGACAGAATCGTAGGGTCTATTTCTCTAAGAAAATCTCCCGTTCTTATCATGGCAGTTCAGGAATTAACAATCGAGATACGGATCCCGTGTTCCCAACTCGTCATGAAAAAGCACCGCCCGTATCCCTTTGACAGGGGAATACATCCCAATAACACCACCTAGTGTCGGCCTATAGGACAAGTCGGATTATAAGGTATCACCCCTAACACCAACTCTCACCCTTCGGCAATTCATAGATAAAAATGGTTAAGTAACAGTTACTACCCTAACGATGTCACTAACCCTAACCAATCAAATGGGGCCGTACGAGCTACAAGGTACTTTCCACCTAGAGCCGTACTCTCACTTGCCATGAGACGACACCAAAAGATTCAAACAAGCGAGACATGTCACCGTGCTTCCAACTTATCATGAAAAAGCATCGCACGTGTCCCTCGTCAAGAGAGTGTAACAATTGTTGACACAATCTACCAAGACTCAACCTAGACTTCACAAGATCTCCTCGGATCCACTCATCGCCTATCTATTGGAGATAATTACTCCATACGAGCCCAATGAGCTACGCATGAATAAACAACTTCATACGAGCTAGGTGAGCTACGTATGAGACGAACCAATACTTATTACATGACTTATGAGCACAAGGAATACTTGTTACTCATAATCAAGTGCATGTTTCAAACTACAAATAATTCACGACAACTCTAGTTCATATGAACTAGAATTTCGTGTATAAGCTTACTAACAAAAAATTGATCTTTTATAATTAGAAGCAACAGAAGAATCTTCTAACAGCCTAATATAAACATATTGCCAATGAAAACCCAAAAGCACCATAAAAAGCCTTCTAACACACTAGAAGCAAACAGTGCTACGCTCATCGGAATTCGACAAAATTAGACTTTTTTAGAAAGGTGAGAACATCTCCTACATCTTCCTAGTTGAACACTTTCTCAGATTTCGTAAGGAATTCCAAATTCCAGCCCCTCGAATATACAAACGAGTTTACCAAACTGCAGAATTTCAACAAAAAGCTGAAACTTCTAAATCTTGTAACTTTTGCTCTGCTTATCGGAATTTAACCAAATTATACTTTCTGGAAAGGTGGGAACATATACTACAACTCTCCAGTTGATGACTTTTTCAGAATCCTTATGGAATTTAATCCACCGCCCTTGAACACACGCAAAAACAACAAAAGACAGCCTAAAGCTACAGCAAAGTTAAAACTTGCAAAGGTCGTAACTCCTACTCCGCTTATCAGAATCTAACCAAATAGGGAATTTTGGAAAGTTAAGAGACTCTACTAAAACTCTCTAGTTGAACACTTTTTCAGATTCAATCAATAAGAGATGCAAAAACTTCGAACAATCCAATCAGCGTGCTTTTAGCCAAAAGGCCAGCTGCTGAGATTTTGTAAAGCTCATAACTTTTGCCCTGCTTATCAGAATCTAACCAAATAGGACATTTTGGAAAGGTGAGATACTCTACTACAACTCTCTAGTTGAACACTTTCCAAAATTCAGTAAGTAAGAGGGTACAAAACATCAAGCAATCAAAACAACAAGTTCTCAGCCAAAACTGGCTGCTGTAAATTGTAAAAGCCATAACTCCTACCCTGCTTATCGGAATCTAACCAAATAGGATATTTTGAAAAGGTGAGAGACTCTACTACAACTCTCTAGTTGGACACTTTTTCAGATTCAATCAATAAGAGGTGCAAAAACTTTGAATAATCCAAACAGCGAGCTTTTAGCCAAAAGGTCAGCTGTTGAGATTTTGTAAAGCTCATAACTTTTACCCTACATATCAGAATCTAACCAATTAGGACATTTTGGAAAGGTGAGAGACTCTAATACAACTCTCTAGTTGGACACTTTTTTAGATTCAATCAATAAGAGGTGCAAAAACTTAGAACAATCGAAACAACGAGCTTTTAGCCAAAAGGCCAGCTACTGAGATTTTGTGAAGCTCATAACTTTTGCCCCGCTTATCTGAATGTAACCAAATAGGAAATTTTGTAAAGGTTAGAGACTCTACTACAACTCTCTAGTTGGACACTTTTTCAGATTCAATAAGTAAGAGGGTACAAAACATCAAGCAATCAAAACAGTGAGCTTTCAGCCAAAAGCTGACTGCTCTGTTTTGGAACAGTCGTAACTTTTGCAATACTTATCGGAATCTAACCAACTAAGGCATTTTGGAAAGGGGAGAACGTCTACTACAACTTCCTAGTTGATCACTTTTCCAAATTCCGCAAGGAACATCAAGATTTGGTCTGTTGAACACACAACAAAATCTAACCCAAAACAGCAAGTGGCTATTTTAGCATAAAAATCCGCTGTTTTGGGAAAACGGTTTGTTCGGCCTATCAAATTAACCCCAAAAGTTCTACAAAAAATTGAGTATGGTAACAACACATATGAGAACCTCTCCAATTAATTTGGAGTCTAAATTCCACCTTTAACATGGATTATTAATTCTAACCATAAAAGCCACAAGATTGAATCTTTAGGGCTTTATCTTGTGTTCTACCACTTCAATCTTGTTTACCATTTTATTCTAGTCCACAACCAATAATTTGCACATGATTTTAGTCTAATTTCTTCACATCCAAGCAAATAAAACAATAAATAACAAACAAATCATAAAAGTAGAGAAACCCCCACCCAAATCGATTGGAAGAACTTGCTAGTTTCCTTCTCCTCCTTGCTCCCTGTTCTTGATCCTTTTCAAGAACAACCCCAAGAGATGAAACCCATGAAACCCTAACCCCTCTTTTGATTTTGATCTCTCTTTTTTTTTTTCTCTTCTTCTCAATTCTTTTCCTAAATAAAACTAGTAAAAGAACTATAAGAGAAGAAGAGAAGGAGATGGAGGAAACACCAAGTAAAAAGAGCTCTTGCTCTTGGTAAAGGGTGGCCGGCCAATGGGGTATGGGGGGTTTCTTATAGGATGAGAGGAAGCGGTTTGTGGTTGAGAATTGAGTCCAAGTGTCATTCCATTTCATGGTTAAAACATTTGATGTTCAATTTGCAAATAAATATTGCAATCAAACCCTACTCATCCCTAACCCTTTATTTTGATCATGATTGATCAAGAATAAAAGATAATTTCTCCAAATCATATACTGCACGATTACGTACAAACGTACGAAATCGGTACAGTTCAAATACGTATATATATCTGTATATATAGATAATTTTTATTAGTTAAAACGAATCAATCCGTAAAAAAATAATTTAATTCCGAGAAAAATAAAATAAAATAATTGTATTACCGGCTCGGAAGATTCCAGTACTAATTTGATACAAAACAGATATATACAAACTAGTATATACGTATAGATAATGTTTATTAACAAAACCGAGTGATATCCACCAAAAATATTTCAATTCTGAAAATAAAAATAAAATAATAATAAAATAATAATTTTTAATATCTGCCCGGGATTTTCCAGTCATTTTCTCAAAAACACAATTTTCAAGATTTTGTACAAGTGCACAAAACTGATACAATACATATATATACTTACTAGTATATATATCTAGATAACTTTTATTAGAAAAACCAAGTAATTTTCAAAAAAATATTTTAATTTAAAAATAATAATTATTTAAATATAATATCTATCTGGGATATTGCAGCCACCTCTTCCAGCTCATCGACCGACTCCGATATGGGCGGGCTACTCCCTTGGGGGAGTTCAAGAGCTTCAAGGGAGAGGACCGGTCCTCCTACCGAGGTCATGTAGCATTTGCGAGCTGCCTCCTGGCTCCCTCTGACTTCTCCCACGCCCGCTGTGGTGGGGAATTTCATCTTCATGTGGTAGGCCGAGGGTATGGCATGGAGAGCAGCTAGGCCTGGTCGGCCCAGGATGACGTTGTAAGCGGCCTTCACATCTACCACCATGAAGTCCATCGGCTCGGTTTGGGTGGTTGGAGTTTTGCCACCGGTTACGTCGAGAGTTATGACACACTCGATCGTCACTGGCACCCCTGTGAACCCGTAGAGAGTGTAGCCGACGGGCTTGAGTCGATCCCTAAACAGGTTAAGACCCTAAAAGGCCTTGAGAAAGAGAATGTTGACCAAACTGCCGTTGTCGACTAGGATCCGTCGCACGTCAAAATTGTCCATGTGGAGGTTTATTACCAACGCGTCACAATGAAGCGTTTGGACGCCTTCCAGATCTCTATCTGAAAAAGTGATAGGAACCCCAAGGCCCTTAGGGGGAGGACGGTTCTGCACAGAATTCACTTCCCGAACGAAGGCTTTTTGGGAGGAGTTGGAATCTCCCCCATTGGGCCTCTGTAGATGAGATGCAGGACGACCTCTGGTTCGGAGTCCAGGGTCTCCGCATGCCGCTCGGGTTGCTTATTAGCTCCCCTTGGGCGCGGAGGAGGATCTGCCCTGTCCTTCCTCACGAACCTGGAGAGTTGCCCTATCTGAATAAGGACCTCGATCTCGTCTTTTAGGCCCGACAGTCATCTGTGTCGTAGCCGTGGTCCCTGTAGAAGTGGCACCACTTATCCCTGTTCCTCTTCTTACCCAGAGTGTTCATCTTTGGAGGTGGCGAGAGAAGACCCTCTTTCCCAACCTCCATCAGGATGGTTGAGACACTTGCATTGAGCGGAGTGAACTTCTCGAAGCGGGGAGGAGGGCAAAGCTGGCCTCCATTGTCTTTCTAGTGCTTCTTAGCTCCTTCTTCTTCAACGCCCTTCCGTTTGTTCCCGGAGGACGATCCCTCAAGAGCATGGTGGGAGAGGACTTCTTCCGCTCGGATGTATTTCTCACTCCTGAGCAGGAGTTCTGAGAAATCCCGTGGAGGCTTCTTGGCAAGGGATGCTCTGAGGCTGTCGTTAGCGACATTTGATTGGAAGGTGGCAGAGGCCACCGACTGGTCCAAGGATGCGATGGATCTGGCCGCCGTGGTGAAATGTTTGACATAGTCTCTTAGCTGCTTGCCCATCCTTTGATGAATCAATAGCAAAAAGGTGCTCATTTTTTCAGCTTGGCGGCTACTCACGAAGTGAGTCAAGAAGAGGCCTTCGAGCTGATCGAAGGAGAAGATGGAGGCCGGGGCTAGATGTGAGTACCATTCCCTTGCAGGCCCCTTCAGAGTGGCCAGAAAAGTTTTGCAGAGAAGCACGTCCGACGCCTGGTGTATCATCATGAGAGTTTTAAAACTCTCAATGTGGTCAGCGGGGCCGGACTCCCCTGCTGACCGTGGTTGGGGGCAACATTGAGGGCCCTCAGTACTGCCTCTTGAAATTGCTGGAACTCTACCCTCGTGACAGGGGTCTCCTGCTCTTAGTTGTCATGCCCCGCTACCGAAAAAGAGAATACGGAATACGGATATGTGACAAAAGCCCAACGAATGATTTTCATCATCCATAAGCTGTCAGGATCATTACAATATTTCACAAGAATATCAGTGTTGGAATCAAGAAAAGTCAACCAAGCATGCATATATGAATCAAAATACCAACAAGAATACTTGAAACCAAAATATTATAATTTCAAATAATCCAGATCTGAACAAGTCAATATCCTAGGTTATTTCATGTCATGTATGTCGTGAGGCAACTATGGTCGAATCAAAACAATAGAGACAATATATAATCGAGGATTCATACACGAATTGCCTCTAGAACCTAACTACACTACAGGGGGTATTTAGTACTTGTATTACACAAAGAAAAGAATACAAGTCACTTGCCTGAGAGACGACAACGAAAACGATGAAGCAAGAGCAAGAATAAAGAGAATGGATTTCCGGCAACGAACACAACACCACGAACGAATGATCGCGAGTAAGATCATGAACACAAGGAACAACCGATTGCGAACACTATGAAGACGATGATCACAAACACAATCGGACGGCTGAGATCGAAGATCAAGATCATGATGATCGGATCAGATCGGACGGTCAGATCAGGGGATCAGGATCACGGGTGATCGACAGCCAGGAATCAATCAATCAAGGGGACATGATCATGATGATCAGGATGATCAAGGAAGATCCGACGGCCCAAAATCAAAGTGATCAACCCAAACAAATAGTAACCACCAAAGGGGCTTCGGCTCTGGTTTGATGGCGGACAGCAACTAGATGGGGCGGACTGGTGGTGCGGCGAGGAGCGCCGAGGGGACAACGGCGGACAGGCAGTGCGACAGCGGGACGCGCTTACCGCTGGCTGCTGTTAGTCGTCGGAGGTGGAGAAGAGCGGCGGAGCATAGGGCAGCGGTGGAGGAGAGCAGGCACTGGTGCTGCAGTGGTGAAGAGATGAGGGCAGGGCAGAGCAGGGCGATGCTAGTGCTGGCACTGCAGGACATGTAGGATGACGCTGCTGATGTCAGAGGGAGCACAGGGCGGAGGGAACCTGGGGTGCTGCGCTGCTGCAGTGACGGGGAGAGGGAGGTGTACAGTGGATGATCGGTGAGGAAGGGAAGATGACAGGGCTGGTGCAGCGATGCTGCAGAGAAGAGGGGAAGGAGGCACGACTGGTTGTTATGGTCGCGACGGCGGGAGGCCGGAGAGGGCACAGGGAGAGGAGAGGGGGTTGGGTATAGGAGGAGGACGGGATGAGAAGGGGAAACGGCTAGGGTTAATGATAGGGGGTAGGTGAAAAGGTATATAATATAGGAGAGATGGTTAGGGTTTGGGTTTAAAATGGCTGATGGGTTAATCGGGTTTGGGTTGTTAAGTAGAATAGGTTACGGGTAGGGGTAAGATAACAGGTCTGGCTTTGGGTGTTAACGGGTATTAGGGTAATATAGGGTATTAAATGGGTTTTAAAATGGATTAGGGTTTTAAAAATTCAATAGGAAAATAAAATAACTGATAAATGGGTTTTAAAATGGATTAGGGTTTTAAAAATTCAATAGGAAAATAAATAACTGATAAAAAGATTGTTTATAATAAAAATATAATTTGTATTACAAAATAGAATTTATTTAAAATACTACAAATATAGTTAGTAAATAAAAGTGATTTTTTAATACCCAGTCAAAAATAAAAATAATAACCATAATACTAATAACAATAATAATAATAAGAAAATGATCAAAAAAATAAGAATGGTAATAATAATAACAGTAATAATAATAATAATAATAATAATAATAAGAGTAATAATAAAAAAAAAAAGAATTGTATTACAATATAAAAATCATAGAAAATATTTACAAATAAAATTATTGATCGAAAATAGATTTTAATAGGAGATCCAATAGTACAATTTGACAAAAGAAATTGAAAGCGGTAAAAATAATTGACGAAAATTTTAAATACAGAAGATACACGGAAAATACGTTTTAGGAAAAACAGGGGTTACATCGGTGGTCCCGAGGGGAGGGTCGGCCGACTGGAGAGCGGCTTCTCCTTTGACGATGCTGGGGTGACTCTCTTCGCCTCCTGGGAGAGTTGGTCCTTCTGCGATCTGGCCTGCGGGGGGACTGGGCTCTAGGGGACCTGATTGTTGGACCCCTTTGATGTTCTCGGCGGGGTATCCCGTCATGGGTCCGCCTTTCATCTAAGCGGATTCAGAGATCTACCCCATACTGTCTGTTGACGATGATGTTCCAAAGATCCTTCGGCTTAGGGGACTGTGCGAGGCCATGGAGTCGGACGAGGGGTTGTGTATCAACACATGGTCGCGATGAGGAGGTTTCCCTTGTCGACTTTGGCGGGAGGGTCCCGCGGTAGCCTCTTGTGGCCCTTGAGGAGGCTGCTGGGGCTGAGGTTGTTGAGGAAGGGGTCGTCCAGGCTGCGGTTGCTGGATAGGTTGAGGGAGAGGCTATCTAGGCTATTGGACTTGTTGAGTGGGTTGAGGGGGAACCTCCTGGACCGGAGGAGGAGAAGGAGCGGGAGTGGCCCTGCGGTTAGAAACTGTAATATCCCGGACGGATATTACCGTATATAAATTGATATTTTATTATTATTTTACTATTATTTTTTTTTAATTCCAAAATTAGAATATTTTGGTGATTTTCACCCGGTTTGCTCCTAGACATTATCGGTATCCAGATATCGGTCAGTATATATCCGTATTGTATCAAATTGATATCGTGATCTTCCGAACTAATAATAAAATTTATTTTATTATTATTTCCAAGATTTAACTATTTTTATACGGATTATGCAAAGATTTTCCGGTATACGGACATATACGCGCACGTACGAGTAGTATGTCGATTAGTGCATCATACAAATTGTGTGTTGTGCATTTTTGGACAACACTTGTTTTGTTATGACAAAACTTAATTAGATGGTTAGGGTTTGATTTAGAGACTAAACCTAGGGTTACAAAGACATAAGAGGATTAAGAACTCTTCTAGAAAACTCCTCCTCCATGTCAATTTTCCCCCACATAGCACCTCCCCCACTTTCCCCCTCCTCCTAGGCATGGCCGGCCTCCTTGTTTTGGGGTTATTTTGTGCCATATGGTGCACTTACCACCTCCCATCCTCTTCTATAAATACCCCTTCATTCTCCTCCTTCTCTCATTTTAGAAAACAAGAAAGAAAGAAAGAAAGAAAGAAAGAAAGAAAGAAAAGAAAGGAAAAGAAAGAGAGAACAAATAACTTGAGAGTTTTGTTTTGTAGGGTTCTTAGAAGAATTCTAACAAGCTTAGGGGAAGGAGAAGGTAGCTAGCAAGTTCTTCCACCAAAGTTAGATAAGGTGGGGGTTTCTTCACACTCTTTGTTTGTTTGTTTGTTTGTTTGTTTGTTGTTTGTTGTTGGACTTCTTCTTCTTCTACCTTCTTGTTTTGTTTTGTTTTTGGGTTGAGTGTGTGGTATGTTGTAGTAAGTAAAAGAGGAAAAAGAAGAGTAGTAGTAGTAAGTACTAAAGATCATAACTTTAGTATTGTAATCTTTTGTTTGTATGTTATTGGACTAAAGAAACTTACACATTGCATAATGTTGAACATACAACCATGAGTGGTTGTAGGACTTGATTCACATAAGCATATGAACTTCATTTTACAACCATTGTGGGTTGTAGGACTCTTTATGAAACTTGGACTAATAAGAACATAAGTTCTAATAAAAAGATATTTCCTTGTAAACACTAGTTGTAGAATTAATTAAAAAGATCTTTCTTTTATTTAATCACTAGTTGTAGCTTAATAAAAAGATCTTCTTTTTATTTAATCACTAGTTATAACTTAATAAAAAGATCTTCTCTTTTATTTAATCACTAGTTGTAGCTTAATAAAAAGATCTTCTTTTTATTTAATCACTAGTTATAACTTAATAAAAAGATCTTCTCTTTTATTTAATCACTAGTTGTAACTTAATAAAAAGATCTTTCTTTTTTATTTAACCACTAGTTGTAACTTAACAAAAAGATCTTTCTTTTATTTTAAATCACTAGTTGTAATTAATTAAAAAGATCTTTTCTTTAGTAAAGTAAAATAAAATAACCTTTTCTTTATCACTAGTAATAAATAAGGTTAGTAAGCAACTAAGTAGTAGTATGCTAAATAATAAGTAGTAGTATGTAATAAAATGAAGTAGTAGTAGTAATAGATAGTTGTATGTTGTGATTTTATTGTGAAAGTAGTAGTAGTAATAGATAGTTGTATGTTGTGATTTTATTGTGAAAGTAGTAGTAGTAATAGATAGTTGTATGTTGTGATTTTATTGTGAATGAAGTAGTAGTAATAGATAGTTGTATGTTGTGATTTTGTTGTGAATAAAGTAGTAGTAGTGGTAAAGTGTTGTAGGATTGCTTCTAAAAATATTTAGAAGCAATATTCATGCTTCTAATGTTGTAGCTTTGCTTCTAAAAATAATTAGAAGCCATATTTATGCTTCTAATGTTGTAGGACTACTTCTAAAAATATTTAGAAGCCATGTTCATGTTTCACATGTTGTAGGATCTTTTCTAAAAATGGTTAGAAGCCATTTTTGTGCTACTAATGTTGTAGGACCACTTCTAAAAATGTTAGAAGCCATATCCATGCTTAGTTAGTTGTAGGATTGCTTTGAAAAATATCCTACCATGTTTACCATGCTTAGTTAGTTGTAGCTTTGCTTCTAAAAATAATTGGAGGCCATATTCATGCTTAGTTAGTTGTAGCTTTGCTTCTAAAAATAATTAGAAGCCATATCCATGCTTAGTTAGTTGTAGGATTGCTTGAAAAATATCCTACCATGTTTACCATGCTTAGTTAGTTGTAGCTTTACTTCTAAAAATGTTAGAAGCCATATTCATGCTTAATTAGTTGTAGGATGTTTTCCCCATCATGCTTTATGTTTAGGAGGTTGTAGGACTTTTGCTAAAAAAATATCCTACCATGTTTACCATGCTTAGTTAGTTGTAGCTTTGCTTCTAAAAATAATTAGAAGCCATGTTCATGCTTAGTTAGTGTAGGACTTTGCTAAAAATATCCTACCATGATTCTATGCTTAATTAGTTGTAGGATATTTAATAAAATTATCCCATCATGCTTTATGTTTAGGATGTTGTAGGACTTCTCCTAAAAATATCCTACCATGCTTAACGTTTAGAATGTTGTAGGATTCTTTTCCTATCATGCTTGGTAATGTTGTAGGATTCTCTCCTTATCATGTTTAGTAACTCACTTATGCTAGAATTTTGTAGGATTCATTCCTAAAGTTTCTTATTATGTTTAGTGACTTAGTTATGCTTAGAATGTGTAGGATTCAATCCAAGAGTTTCCTACCATGTTTGGATAAATTTTATTGTGCCTAGAGTGTTGTAGGATCCATGATAAAATCATATACCATGCTAGTGTAATTGTTGGAAAGCGATATATCATGCTAGCTTAATTGTAAGTATTTTGCATATCATGCTAGTTTAGATTGTATGCAAATTGTATACCATGCTAGATAAATGGTAGAGAAGTGTATACTATGTTAGTGAATGACCATGATTCATGCTAAGTAAGTAGGGATCATGCAAATTATTGATCATATTAAGTTAAGGATACCCATACTATGATGTTCATGCTTAGAGTAAAGAAACTACCTATGGCTAGTTGTAGTGATTTATGTTGGATTCTATGCCACGCTAGAGTAATACATGATTAGAACATTGTAGGAGTAATGTTAGAATATCTACTATACCTTGGAATGATTGTATGTTATATTAGTTATCTATCCATGCTTGTGTTATGGTGATTAGTCAAGATAAGTAGTAAGCTTTCATGCTCGCTTGACTATAGTAGACTCTATGTCTAGGTCGTAGTGATTTTTATGCTTAAGCTCGATGAAAACACAAGCATTAATCATATTCATACTTAGGAGTGTGATGGTGAGTAGTTCTATTTTGTAATTGGATTACTTTAGGAAGATGCCTACGAGTGTATGTCATGCCTAAGACATTATAGGTCGAAGTAGTAAGATCGGGAAGACCACTAGCGATAGTTAATTCGATAAAGGCGGTTATGTCGCCTTCGGATTCTTCCTTAGTAGAATACCGATCTTAGACTACTAGTAGATCCCTTTGTTGCTTCTAATAGTAGAAGATTAAGTTTGTTAGTAAGCACGTTTGGTTGCTTCTAGGATTGATTACCTGTATGGTTGTTTGCACACGGTCGTGCTCATACGTGGCTCGACTGGCCCGTATGTAGCTGTGGGTCTCATACGTAGCTTAGTCGGCTCGTATGTAGGTTATTGTCTCGTACGCGGCCCGACCGGCCCGTGCGTAGCTGTTGGTCTCATACGCGGCTTATTTGGCTGGTATGTACGTGGTTATCTCCTACGAGGCCCGCCTGGCTCGTAGATAGTTATTGTTTCATACGTAGCTTAGTTGGCTCGTATGTGGTTATTACTCGTGTATAGCTTGTTAGCTAGTACACAGTTAGTTGTGCTATCTAGGGTGATGTTACCACCCTAAGGGCTATCGACCATCAAGACATATGTTTCTACCCTAAGGAACTGTGGAGGAGTCGCTCCTTGTGTACCGTCGAATCTTAACCAGGGTAGGTTGATCGAGGACCAGAGTATAGACAGAATCCAAGTCTAGGGTAGCGGCGTGCGTGTATATTCGCAACGGCCAAGTCTTGGATCGATGAGCCACGAACCGGGTCCTGAAGGATTCTGGTAAATCTAGGTTGAGCGGCCTAGTAGAGTTGTCTTGCGAAGCCTAATTTAAGGTCTAGCATGTTGTGTTATAATATCGTCATCCCTAGGATTGTTCGAGTCAGGGACATCACTAGGATAGTGACTTACAAGGATCAGTTTACTTAAACCCTTTTGCCGGGAGAGAGGGGTCAGTTGTAGGGGGCCCCTTACACTAACTCGTCCCTTGAGGCAGATCATAGGTGGTGTACTGGGTTGTACCTTCTCGTCAAAGGGATACGTACGGTGCCGTCTCACAAGTTGAGGACACGGGTTGCGTATCTCGCTCTGTTAATTCCTGAGGTACCGTGGCTAGGGGTGCCACAGGATGCATTGTGCAGTCCTGTGCTTGCGATACCCCAGAGGGTGCCACAGGGTAGGCTTTGCGCTACCCTACGCTTGCGAAACCCTATAGTGTGATTTTTGGAATGACGCCCGATACATTGGGTTCGTCTAATTTGAGTGAGGTCCGGTTAGCCGGGTCGCGGTGGCGAACATAGACACCACGGGCGAAATGCAACAGTGGCACATGACCACATCTGCAGCCTCGCGAGTCACGTGTAGTTGTCAGGAACAGGTTGTGTGCAATTAGAATTCATAACGCGGGTTCAAATCCCTATATATGGAGAAACGGCTTGAGATGGAGTCGCATGTAGTATGGGCTGCATGTTGCTTTCGGAGACTTGCTGATATTAGAATAGGAGCATCCTAGTTCCATTTAAATATCGCATTAGAGTCTAGTCATAGCACTCACGTACACTTAAACTACACCATTGCTATATTTTGTATATTGTTTGGAAGATTCGCTGCTATATGATCAGCCTTTAAGCGTCAGTGAATACTGACGTCCCCACTTCCATAGGTATTGGATCGCCGAAGTACAAAGGCGAGGTTCAGGAGGACTCAAGGCGAGGAAAGCAAGGAGTCAGTATTAAGTTTAGTTCCGCTGCAAAATATGTATTGATTCTGTATTAGTTAAGAAGTACTCTGATGTAAGATGTGAAGGTTGTAACACTTAGAAATGTAAAGGAAATATTGTAACTCTATTGTAAGGTATTACAGTTGTACAATATGCAGACTTGTAACACTTTGTGTATTGAATAAAAAGTTTTAAATTCTCCTGTTTTTCTGTGTATTGTGACTAATTGAAGAAAAGATCTTGGCTCGTGTCACGGTTTCCCAGTATCGGAAATCGGGGCGCTACAGAAACCGTCGTCTTTCCCTTCTTGGGAGGCATAGCTTGAAACTAGTTTGGCTGATTAGACAGGACTGGATCGCTGTTTCTGTTTCGCACAGACGGCGTGTAGCGCCCCGAATTTCCAATATAATATCCTAGAAATACGTGGCACAATTCCAGAATCAACTTCAATGTAATCATAAACATAGCAACCAAATACAGGGAAATTTAAAACTTTTTATTATATCAATTGTTTACAAAGCACAGCGGAAAATTAAACACCTTGAATTACAATTTCTTTCTTTTACAACACATTATTTTACAATTTATATAAGCCATATATCATTCTACCCCATGCAGCCAAATCCCAAGCTATAGGCACCTACCTGTAAAACATGAGGCCATAGATAACCTTAACCCCCAAAACTACAAGGGTCAGCCATAACAGTGTGAGTGACATAAAAATAAATGCAAAAGGCATAAACAACATGTATTAACAGCAAGAATAAATGAGATAAGAAATAACAATAAATAAACATGAAAACATCAAGGAATATGAGATAGTAAATAGTAGGGCATGAAAACATCAAGTGAAACTAGATAAGTGTTAAGTATAGGAAAATAGGAAACAACATGCATAAAACAAAGTCAAGAAAACATCAATGCTATATGCTGACTCTCTAATGCGTACTTGTCGGATTCTATGCATCCCACAATACATAGATCCGGTGCAAGCCCTTATAGTTCTCCTCTTTATAGGGTTAAATCCCTCTTCATGCAACTAATCCTACTACGGTGATGGAAATAAGATCCAGAATACTCTGCGAATAGGCATCATAGCCTTCGACGTGAAAACATCATGTAAGAATAGCTCAAAAACCGGAGAATCATCTCTCTGCTGTGTATCCCACGAATAGGCTTGCGAGGCCCTCGACGTGCAGATACACCAGGTACATCCCGTGAATTGGCCCGCCGACCCTCGACACGTGAATGCACCCTACATGCTCCGTGAATAGGCCTGCAGCCTCGACACGCGAACATAAAAATGTCCTCTCGAGACAGAACAACACACAAGTCCTGGAACGCATCCGTTGGACCAAAACTAAGAGCACATACTTATGTTTCCCAAGTTCTATCACATCTCCACTAGTGCCTATCCTTAAGTTGGTTATTATTAAAACACAAATTCCTCACCTCTAGAGTTAGTTTATCCTGCCTGACTTAATTTCACAACAACAACCCTAAGACCCAATTAGTCTAAATAAACAAAATCTCATCTGCCAGTTCAGAGGACTCCCACTCAACTCCTAGAGATTCACAACTCAACCATCAATACCAAAACTTTCAATAAAACTCACAAATCCATCATCAAAACGATTCTATGAAGAAAACTTTTTAAATCAACAAAATCCAAATCTATATAATGTACTCACAAAATTCCAGAATTTAAATAAAATATTAAATCCATTAAATAACATAAAACCATATTTTGAAGTCGTAGAATATCACAAAACATCAAATTCTTTAAAGAAAATATATATATATGTTTTACTATATGAAGTTATAGAAGTTCAAGTTAGAAGTCTAAAATACAACTCTTGTAAAGTACTGTAATCTGTAGCAAAACATCATTTAAAACAGTAGATTAGTAATCCATAATATCGAAGAAATAATTGCTAAAGGAAATATAAAAAAACTCAAGAAATCCATCAGCCAGAGCAATGACAGTCGACTATTGAACATAGTCAGTCGATTGTCCTGCGAAAATCTGAAAACTCAAGAAAACCCATCAGCAGTGACAGTGACAGTGACAGTCGAATGTCGAGAGTAACCAGTAGACTGTCCTGCAAAAATCCAAAAACTCAATGAAAACTCATTAGCCGGGACAATGACAGTCGACTGTAGAGAAAAACCAGTCGACTGTCTATCCCTACAAACTGCAGTTTTGAAAGTTGTGCATGTTTTACTGATACATTGATTTACTTTATAAAATCACAATTTACAAAAAACCAATTTCCTGAGATGATCAAATATAACTTGTGTAGCATATAGGAGTTTATAAAACAAATCAAAATCACATCAAAACCATAAAAGAGTAATTTCTCACAAAAAATATTTCAAAATCAGCAATAAGTATATAGGTATGTTCTAGTATCAGTTAAAGCCTCAAACCATCAAAATATAGTAGCATAATGTCTAGGTTTAGTCTCGGTGTTAAAACGAATCAAATCCCATCGAAATTGTCACAAAAAAATCACAATTTCAAGTTTTAGTCTGTGTATAGTCAGACCCGAAAGCATCAAACCCCCCTTTCCTTCGAAACCTGATCTTTTCAACTTCAAAACCCCTTTTGTAATTGATTCAACACACATACCACTACTTACAATAGTTTACCCATGAATACATGTAATAAAACAATCATTCATCTAGTTCTTTACTCATCAAAACCCCAAACAGTGTGTGTGTATGCATACTCAACATTTAAGAACTCATCCTTATTCAAATTTGGTGCATCTATCAAATAATCTCAATACAATCAATCAAAACAGCAAGTATGTGAAGGGAGTTAACCTACTCGTGATTTCTATTAGGTTCTTTAACAATCTCAAATCATCTATATAAAAGTTTAATCATCAAAGTCATAGTTTTCATGAAAAGATTCAATTTTAGTTCATCCACACATCAAGAATTCACATTATCATCACACAATCCCTAACATGCTTTCTAATAGGCGAATCATCACATACAACATCTATAGAACAAAAGAAACAAACATATGTCACTCACCTTATTGAAGAAATCAATCCGAATATAATAAACAAAATAAGAAAAAGCCCTTTTTTTTTGCAAAATCCCAGATCATCGCTTCGAAACTCCAAGAAAACCAATAGTAAAAATTTATTTTATTTGCAGAGGAGAGGGATGGCTGTAGGGGCTCTTTTATAGGCTAAAATCTGGAGTTTTTGGGGTTTTACAAGTTTATGGAAACATCCCTTAACAAATTATTACTTTACATATATAAACCTTTCTTGAATAAAGTAGTCAAATAATTTAAATAAATTAAAATAAAACCAAATATTTTTACCAATGAGTTATCCAACCATCAAGCATAACCAAGAAATTAAAAAATTCAGATTTGTACTCAAAGTGGTAATTTTGCACAAAAGTCCATCTTTTTGTGATATTTGCAAATACGTCATAAAATATTCGTAAAAATCCAGAAAATTCAGAAATAATATCTACAAATAAATATTAGATTTTCCAATTAAAAATTTCTGACTTTTACTTTCCAAGAAAATATTTGCACAAGATCCACTTAAATTCCATATTTGCAAAAATACCATATTTGTTTAAATCTTTACCAAATCAACTCTAAATAAAACTTAAATAGATATTTTTCAATGATGACCATGGAAAGCCCAAAAACCAGTAAGAAAGAATTTTCATTATTTGTTTGAGATCCAAACAGCTTTTTACATAAAAACCCATCTCTTTCGAAATATTTAGAAAAATAGTTTCTCTATTCAGAAAAATCCCAAAATTTAGGATATACTTAATTATAAATAGGAGAATGTATCAAGAAATTTAAAAGTGGATATTTGTACCTCAAAAAATATTTACACGTGTAAAATTGAGAAATTCATAAAATAGTCAAATAAATTCAAATAAATTTGAAAATCAAAATATCATAAATAAATGAGAAAAATCAATCATTAACCATAAAATTATAAGAACTCAAAATTTTCCGACTTTGCACGTGTGTTGCACGTGCAAAATTGCAATTTCAAGAAAATAGTCAAAATAGTCAGCTTTACCAATATAATATTATTTAGTAATGCAAAATAAATCATTTTATTTTGCAGGGTGTTATACGGCGCCAATCTGTTGCTGCAGATTTCGGGTGTGAGAGCAAATAATGAATTTGTGGGTTCTTTGAGGAAAACAATAGAGCGACCCTGTTGACCTTCACGTACGTGTTGACTTGTTCTTGCCGCTGCTGCGAACCTGTACAAAGTTCGATACACCGGGACAGATCCCGAAGACAAACCCTCCGACGCTCTTGTCAGTAATCTCATAGATTAAGAAAGAGAGCTTTAGGTAGAAAAAGGTTGATTACCTTGTTACGGTGGGGGGAGAGGGGTATTTATAGTCACCTTAGGGACCCGTTTGGAGATAAGGATAAATCTCTACTTCCTGGTGTTGATGGATAAGCTGGGGAGTTTAAACTCGTTTCCTGATAAGAAGTGGTTAAACTGCCTTTTAGGGATAATCACGAATTTGAATTACTCTGTATCCTTCTGAATTGGTTTGTAACGGGTTAGTACCCATATCCAATAGGACACATCCGTTTATGGGTTATTAGGCTTTGAAGAAGAGACCCAGTTCCCATTTCGGACCCGTTTGTAGGTGAAATTACCGTTTTACCACTGAGAGCTTTAAGATTCGTGCCCGATTTGAACGGTCCTGATTTAATCCTATTTTTAGTCATATCACTAGTCACAGGAACTAATAACACTACCCTTAATATGACTCGGGCATTTTATTGAACGCTTGGGATGCACACGTGCGATGCACGTAATATTCAAATTCCTACGGGATTTTTATCCCCATGCAATTACTAAAATCACTCCCAAATTATTCTAATAGTTCAACTAAAATTTCTACTACCATGAAGGAGATAATTTTCATATATTTACTTCATTTTTTATAAACCCAAAATCCAAATTTATAAGAAACTTACAAAATTTCCAATAATTTGTTAATTTCTTGTCTCTATAATATCCCACACCACATAATCTCCTTACTACAATATTTCTATTCCATACAAATTAAATTCACATAATTCTATACAATCATATAAAATAGGGTATACCTATCCGTAGTTGCTTCTCCAAATTGACCCTACCATGAGGAAGAGAACCCTTCAATAAGCACACCCCAAAATTTAATTGAAATTTTATGAAGAAACTCTCTGGGATTTGGCCTTGGAAATGGTCGGGAAAATGGGTTTCGGTCAGCGAAGTCGAAACTAGAAAAGGGGAAGAAGAAAGATGGAGGAAGGGTTTTTGGAAGAAAAAGATTAATAAGTATAATATTTATTAAAGGTATATTTACATACAATCCCCCATTCATCAAGATATTACAAATAACCCCAAACTCTACACTTTAAGAATACTAACAATACAAAATACATTAAAATATCTCATAATAATCCTCCAAAATTATAAAATAAAAATAAAATAAACAATATTTCTTCACATAAAATCTCAACTCATAACTTCAATATATATAATAAAACACAAAGAAAGCTATTAAGTGGCTCTCCTTCAATCCCCCCAAAATCAAAGGCCCAGATCTAACCTCACAAAACACATTTCCCCCCCAAAAGTTTCCCCCCAAAACTCAAATTCAAATCCCCCCAAAACAACTCCTTTATTTATTTAATTATCTATCTCTCTCTCTCTCTCTCTCTCTCTCTCTCTCTCTCTCTCTCTATATATATATATATATATATATATATATATATATATATATTCTTATGGAAATATGGACTTTTATTTACAACCAATTATTTTCATAATATACAAACTGAGCTACATAATTGTTGATTTACTGTTTACAAGGCTTTTCATATGCTCAATCGTTCTGAAGACGTGCTGTAGGCACATGCCCACGGGCAAATCTAGTATATCAATAATATCGATTCAACACAAATATCAATATTTAAAAATAAAATGAAATAAATTACACCTAAAATAATTCTCACCACTCCGGGGATATAAAAACGGGTATTTTCAGTATAAAAAGAATTCGTGGTGTTACATTCTACACACCTCAAAAGAAGCTCGTCCTCGAGTTACAAGGGTTAAGAAAACTGTTCAAACAATTCCGGATACTTTCTCCTCACCATCTCCCCAAAGTTCCAGATACAGTCATTAAAATTAACACTCCACTGAACTTTCAGCATCTAAGCAACTTGACGTCTTGATCGCCGCTGATCTGCACAACTCTCTTGTCGACTACACACCTCAAAAGAGGCTTGTCCATTCCCGCCTGATAACTAATATTCTTCTTCGTTCCAGGCCACCAAAATATTCTTGTCACGCCCCGCTTCCCAAAAAGAATATGGTATACGGATACACGACAAAAGCCCAGCGAATGATTTTCATCATCCTTAAGCTGTTCAAGAATCTTTGCAACACATCACAAAATAATCAGAGTTGGAAGCAAAAGGCACAACCAACATGCAATATTGAAACAAAACACCAACAGAAATTTACTTGAATCCAAATACAATATTCTCAAATAAATCAGAGTCTGGAGAAAACAAATATCCTGGCTCATATCGCCCAAATAAAAATAATATCCAAATAAACCAAATACACTTTATTCAAGTTCAAGCAACAATTAATAATAATAATAAAGCAGAAACTCCAGCACTAAAACATCATCTCACCAATACCTTCTGGCAGCTGACCATCCTGATATGCAATTACTAAATTTGCAGGAAAAGGGAAAAAGAATAAAACAAGTACCCGTCAATTGCAAGTCGCGGATCACAAATAATGTAGGATACAAGCACATTGGAAAACTAACTAGCAATATGGTAAACTAACAGGTACAGGTAACATATGTCAAATGTCAAGTAAATAGGTAAGCAGGTAAACATGTATCAAGTATCAGGTAATCAGGAAAACAAGTGAACATATAACAAGTAATCAGGTGACAGGATAATCAGGTAATCAGGTATACAGGTAACAGGTAATCATGTATCAGGTAGACAGGTATCAGGTTATATCATGTCAAATCTTGTTATTTGTACTGTCTAGGTTGCACTCCATGCGCCTTAACTTTTATCACATGGTTGCTACAACAAACAATTTCGCTTTAGATTTAATACTGGAGTCCATAGGGCAGTGTACTTAGGTACAGGAAACAGGAACAGGTATAACCTAGTGGTTCTCTTCCAAGTACACCTTCCTAAGGGAAGTATGCAGTCAGGTACAGAAAACAGGCATAACCTAGTGATTATCTTCCGAGAACATCTTCCTATAGGGAAGCATGTAAGCAGGTACAGGTAACAGGATCGTGAATCATGTAGTCATGAACACGTAACAGGCAGGCAGGACACAGGTCCTCTTCCAAGTACACGTTTCTATATTTTCCACTACTAGATCTTTCCCTTAAATCCCGGCTTGGTTACTTTTATTATGGTCATCAAATAGACATGAATGTGTACGAAATAGTGCCAAACTAACATGGTATAATCAGTATTAGGTTCAGGGAGACAAATATACAAGCATGGATGATATTCATTCACATAAACGAGCAAAACAGAGTATGTTCATAAACAGGACAGCATGACCAATTAGTACTAAAACAATGATTCTGGTCTCTACAGAAATACAAATATGGATCCGTCGAAGGATCAGGAAACTAGAAATCCACACAAATCCAACGAGTATAATTAAGTCATATAGTAATTCACAACATCTTAACTCAAAACAAGTTTGAAGATAGAAAACATGTTTAGTCAGAAATCAGGAAAACGAATTCTCAGTTAGAAAAACAGCATCAAAACTCATCAAATAAATTCAAGAAAAATCTGGGGTATTCCCCTATATGTTTAGAATCAAAATATAAAGTTTCATAATATTCCAGTAAGAATAGATCAGTAATCAAAAATACAAAAGCATCAAGAAAATATAGTTTAACGAATCTGGAAATCTCAACACTGCTGTACGAAAACTAAGATACCTGGCAACCAGTGAATCGAAATCCAATTCCGCCAAAGGGACATGAAAATAGATAGAATTTACTAACTTTCATATTTCACAAAGAATTTTCATACATTATAAGGAATCATAGTGAAAATAGAGTTCTTTACTGAAATGTAAGCAAAATACAGCATGAGTAAATTTTAGAAAAGAGCATGAAACACCACATAAAACTTATCAATAAAATTCATAAAAATTCTGGGTAGTCCCCAACTTCATAAAGAAACACAGACCAAAATATTAGATCAAGGTAATATGTATAGAATAGTTCTTGAAAATAGTTTCTTAACAAAATCTACCAAAAACTGAATCTGGAATAGATCGACACCTCTGTACCAAAACCGTCATAACTCAGTCATACGAAATCCAAATCAAGCAAAACCAGTGGGGTTTGGAAATAGACAAAATTATCTAGAATTCATCTTTTATTTTGGAATAAAAATTCTGACTGTAGCATAGACGAAAACAGCAATCAAAACAGAACACCCAGTAAATACATATTTCACACTTCTAATCAAGAACATCATAACTTCAAGAATATTGATCTAAACACATCCAAACTTGAAATACAACCTACCAAGCATCTAAACATCATGATTTAGGGTTACTAACAAGTCTTCACCTATTATTTCATATGGGTCTTAGTCCAAACATCAATTCACACAAATAATCACATATATGACTAGAAATCAAAATTTGGGCAAATCCAAGGTCATCACCTATCAAGATTGGTGTCATAAGTCATCTATGGCCAAATTAACACAATAGAGACAAAACCCATCAAGAAAAACACAATCTTTGGTTGTCTCTAGACCCAACTACACTATATGTGAACTTTTTGACTTGTATCAAACTAATGAATTGTAGTACAAGTTACTTGCCTTATTATGGAGATGAACACGATGAAAATAGTCCTAGAAGCAAAACCCATGAAAAAAATCCTCACCAAGAATGAATCCAAGCAACAACGAACAAAAACTCCCACGAATGATCTCCTTGAAGCAACGATCAAAGTGGCCAATACCCACTTTGAGAAACACCACGAAAAGAGAGTATGGGGGTCAAAGATGCAACTTTGATGTTGGTGGTGGTGTTCTTGGTGGTCAGAAAGCACAAGGAAGGGTTGTAGGGTGGTGGGATGTGGTGGTCGGATGGGGGGAGTAGTGGTGGCCGGGATTGGGACTAGGGGTGTCGGGTTTGAGGGGATGAAGGTGTCGGGTTTGAGGGGATGAAACAGCCGGGAGTACACAAGAACAAGGGGGGCGGGATTAAGAGGTGAGGGAGAGATTAGGGTTAGGGTTTTGAATTAGGGGTTTGTGGGTATTAGTATGTAGTAATAGGTATACAAATGGATAATGGATATTGGGTAAATAACAAATGGGGATACAATTTAGAGTGAAATCTATGGCTCTAGAAAAATCTTATTAGGAGTCAAAAATCATAGGTTTGGGAAACACCACCAAAATTCCATCACAATCACCAAAAAATGTAAAATAAAGAGGACGAGGCCAAGAAATGAGAAAAAGAATCAAAACGACGGATAACGAACAAAAGCGACGATCAACAACACAAGGAGCTCAAAATGAAATAAAACGAATATATATTGAAAACAAATCCAATATACGGTTCCGAAAAGTACAAGAGAGATAAAAATACACAAAGATGAAAAATACACTCCAAAATACATAAAATGAAAAACAGGGGTTACAATTCTTTTACAATCTTGATACATCTTCATGCCACCGAGATAAACAATATATTGAGTATAATGAGCAACTCCGTCACCCGCTACCATAAACCATCCACATCAGGAATACCAAGTCGATGATGATAACGAGGGCTTCCCTCACTGCCTACTGAATAATCTGTAGGACATTCATTAATCCCATCTAGAATTAGATCATGCATCCTCTATAACAAGCAAAAATTTTGAATCCAAGTTCGACTGATCAGCTGTCGAATAGATGGCTGTACTGATAAACTGCCCACATATAAGGTCATGCCACCCTTTGTTACTGAAGTAAAATCAAATTGACCAAATAATTTTAATACTGTCCACTCCTGGGACACAATAAAAGCCAAATCCTTCTTCTACTTAAGACATCTGTCACCATATTTGCTTTCCCAGTGGTATTTTATTTCCACATCAAAGCTACTAAGAAATTCGAGCCACCTTTGTTGCCTCTTGCTAGGCTCCTTCAAACTCTTCTTACCTGTCAAAAGCCGAATCTGCTCCCCAACAAAGAAGGTCTCCGCAACTCCATTGCAGACACTACTGCCACCAATTCCAAAGCTGAGTAGGATAACCCACTCCATATGACCACAACAGCCTAGATATATAATTAACAAACCTGCCTTTCTGCATCAAACTGCATCTAAACCTGTAACACATGCATCAATATATACTTGGAGAGGCACTTCCTTCTCGAGGGTAATCAAAACAGAAGTTGCCGTCAATCATTCCTTTAACACTAAAAATTTCTTTTCACATTGCAAAGGCCATACAAATGGCACATTCTACCTGGTAAGTTATGTCATCGATGCAGGAATAATAGAAAATTGAGAAATGAACATCCGGTAATAGCTAGCCAAATCCAAGAAACTCTAAATCTCTGCCACGTTCGAAGGTTGTTCCCTATATTTTCACTGTTGTAATTTTCTCCGGATCTACAGATATGCCTTGAATAGACACAATGTGCCCCAAAATTCACACTTCTCATTCCCAAAAAATGACAATTTGCAGACTTATCATACCACTTCTGGTCCCAACGTGTCTATTAATGCTCCTCCATACTGCGAAAATACATCAAATTATCACCTACAAATACAATCACAACCTGTCGATATAAGGATGAAAGGTCCGATTCATCAAATTCATGAAAACTACAAGGGCATTCGCCAACCCAAAAGGCATCACCGAGAACTCATACAATACATACTGAGTATGAAAAGCAGTCCCTGGGATACTTCCCTCTTCAATGATCATCCGACGGTACTTGGTCTGCAACTCTAGCTGTGAAAACACTGTAACTCCCCGCAACCGATCAAGCAACTCATCTAGTCTTGGTAATAGATACCTATTCTTAATAGTCACCTTATTCAACTCCCGATACTCAATACACAATCTCAAGAAACCATCCTCCAATATATATCCAAAAATTTACAAACCACATCCTCAATCTTCACCTTGGGTATTTCCTCCGAACCCAATGGACATACTTACATCTTCCAAGGGATTACATTCATTTAGAAACTGGGTTTCATCGGGCTTTCTCACCCGAATCCTCTTTGCATCATACTCCAACCATACTCCAACCATGCATAAGGCCTTCACAACCAACCTATCTCCCAGTATAGAATAATAACCACAACCACACATCACCCCACAGTCTATAGGACATACACCTATAGGACATACACAGGATCCCAAGGAAATAGCAGCACTCGGCACACAGCAAGCAATATAATAGAACTCTCTAATGGTGTACAATTTCTCACCGGCGCTTCTAAAGAGGACAATAAAAAAAATGCCATAGTGCAGAACATATACATGGACTATAAAAGATAACACTGACCTAAAGTTAGATAAAAATAGTAGGGATCACATCACTCAATAACAAAATCCATACTTAGCAAAACACTCTCAAAGCATAAAACAGACTTCATACAAACTTCACATTCTCTACTTAGCGAAATGGAACCCATACACACAAGACAAGATCACTAAAATTGGCATGACATTCCTAGTTAACCTAGGTTCTGATACCAAAATGTAACATCCCAAATTTATTATTATTATTATTTTGCCCACATATATATAAATTTCAACACACCCACATACGCATATATATATATATATATATATATAAATTCCTTACACCCAATAACTCACTTTATACAGATACGGTACACTTAGCGTATCACACAAAGAAATTCATAATTTAAATTTTTACATAATCACAACACATACATAAAATATAAGAAATCATACTCACATAATATCCCGCGAAGACTCGAAGCACCACCTTTCCATCCCGCATCTGAAGTCACTAACATCTTCTATTATCAAATTTCAAAGCAATTAGGTCTCAAAACATTCAAACCAGTCACAGGAACTAATAATACTAATCCTAATATCACTCAGGCATTTTATTGAATGCCTGGGATGCACACGTGCGATGCACATAATATTCAAATTCTTACGGAATTTTTATCCCCATGCAATTACTAAAATCACCCCCAAATTATTCTAATAGTTCAACTAAATTTCTACTACCATGAAGGAGATAATTTTCATATATTTACTTTCCTTTTTATAAACCCAAAACCCTAATTTATAAGCAACTTACAAAATCTCTTATAATTTGTTAATTTCTTGTCTCTATAATATCCCACATCACATAATCTCACTACAATATTTCTATTCCATAGAAATTAAATTCACATAATTCTATACAATTAAGGGTATACCTATCCGTAATTGTTTCTCCAAATTGACGCTACCACGAGGAAGAGAACCCTTCAATAAGCACACCCCTAAATTTAATTGAAAATTTATGAAGAAACTCTCCGGAATTTGGCCTTAGAAATGGTCGGGGAAATGAGTTTCGGCCAACGAAGTTGAAACTAGAAAAAGGGAAGAAGAAAGATGGAGGAAGGGTTTTTGGAAGAAAAAGATTAGTAAGTATAATATTCATTAAAGGTATATTTATAAACAAGCCCCCATTCATCAAGATATTACAAATAACCCCAACCTCTACACTTTAAGAATACTAAAAATACAAAATACATTAAAATATATCATAATAGTCCTCCAAAATTATAAAATAAAAATAAAATAAACAATATTTTTTCACATAAAATCTCAACTCATAACTCCAATATATCAATAATACCGATTCAACACAAATATCAACACCAATATCAATATTTAAAAATAAAATAAAATAAAATACACCTAAAATAATTCTCACCACTCCAGGGATACAAAAATGGGTATTTTCAGTATAAAAAAAATCGAGGTGTTACAAAAAATTTACAGATCACCATCCTTTTTCCCATGTCTACATCTAGAATTTTTTTAAAAAAAGTGAGCCAGATTATATATGTGTGTGTGTGTGTGTGTGTGTGTAGGGAAGTCTTCCGTTGTGCACCACTTATGGTGCACACGGCGTGTGCACTTGGCCTTCCCACCTTCGTATCGATGATCCAAACCATTCACATTGATCTGCACATCTAAATTAGTCTAAATATGTAAAATCAAATCATTTGAAATTCATTTACTCATCCACTGAAGTGTTACGAAATTGTATGGCTGAAAATCATTATTATTTGTAGTCACATGATGGATGGGTAAATGAATTTCAAATAATTTAATTTTACATATTGTGACTAATTTAGATGTGTAGATCAATGTGAACGGTTCGGACCATCGATACGAAGGCGAGAATGCCGAGTGCACACGAGTGCACATGGAGGGATGGTGCACAAAGGAAGATTTTCCTATATATATATATATATATATATATATATATATATATATATATATATATATATATATATATATAAATTACAAAAAAAATTAAGGAATTCGGATTTGGGTGATGGCAGCAGTGAGCTTGACACAGAAAGAGGTTGAGAAGATGACATCACTTATTTGGGTCGATTTTCCGTTTCGATTTGGATTTAGGGTTTCGTCAGAGAAGTTGGAGATAGGATCTGGAGTTGTGGTCGTGAGCGAAGTGAGAGAGGGATGTCAGAGTTTGTGGTCGTGAGCGAAGTGAGAGAGAGATGTCAGAGTTTGTGGTTGTCAGGAGCTCGGAGTTGAGAGAGCTAGGGTTTCCAGATTTTGGGGGGATTTCGAGAGCGGAAGAAATGAGAGAGGGATTTAGGAGCGTCGGGGTCGACGAGGAAGATAAAGTAGGGAGAGATTTAGGATTTAGGGTTTCGATTTGGGGAAGAGGTCGTTGGATTTGGAGCTAGGGTTAAATCGATTTGGGTTTCGATTTGGACGGGGATAGAGAGAGGCAACGAGGAGAGAAGGAGAGAAGGATAGGAGAATGAGTGATTTGAGTGAGAAGTTTATTTTACCCCCATCAGATTAAGTGAGTGAGCGGGAGTAAGGAGAGCGATCAAAATCTGGAAGTACGCAAATAGGGGGTGCACAACCGAAGGCTGTTCCTCTATATTCAAATACGGGGTATTACCTCTATATTCATATACAGAGTATTACATAGACGTAAGTTGTACTATCTGATCCAAGTAAATATGGTGTCTTCTGTATGTTTGTTTTAGATTTTTCGAGCCTTTTTATTTTAAGTAGTATTTTCCAAGCATGTCGCCTTGTTGAATACCTAACACTAAAGGAAGCTTATTTTCTTCTTCTTTTTGCTATGAAACTGATGAACCTAAATAATTATAAGATCATGGCATTCCTTTTTCCTATCTTATTATTTTATTGAAACCTAATTTCCCTATCAATTTTGGTTCGATTGGAAATGCATGAATCATACAAATTTATATGGTTTTCTCCTCATATGGTTTAAACAGAAAGGTAAGGAATCACTAACCCAATAAGATCCGGTAAGACCGTAAAACGAGTCCAATATAATTTTTGGGGCATTTGGTACGCGGTAATATGCAAGGGAATTTAGGATTACCGTCGTAACACCCTGCAAAATAGCATATAACTATTTTGCATTATAATCTATGTACAATTTAGATTTGCACGCGATTATGTATTTTTTTCTAATAATAATTTTTATGAACATATTTTCTTATAAAAATTCAATATATCTTATTTTAAGTATATAGATAAAATATCTGTATATATTGTATTATTAATTATTTTTCTTGATTTATATATGAATATGAATAGCTATGTTCATGATTGTGCACATGAATGAGAGAATTGATACTAATACATATACTTGTATATATGTATGATACTACATTAAATATATTTTCTTTTTGCCATGCACTCAAATCTAGTCATCCATCACATCTCCTTTCTTGATCAAATGGATAGAAATGAGTCATGGAACAAAATATATTCTCTAATACCGTGGTCCAAGACAGCAAACTACCTTGGCACATGGCTCCCCCCCTCCCCCCCCCCCCCTCACTTCATTTACGCCCCTCTCACTCTCATTTCAGAAATTCTAAAATTTCCTAAGTCTTGAGAGAAGGAGAGAGTGGGAGAAAGAGAAAGAAGAAGGTGATCAAGAGAATTCTTGGAGGGGACTAGAGGGAGGAGGCCAAGCGACACACATTCTCAACTTCATTGAATGTTGGGGAGTTCTCTAAGCTCTTGTTCTTGTTTTCTTGTTTGATTCATGAGTGGTGTTAGTAGTATTAGTAATAAGGATATTTATTAGAGATAGATTTGTTCCAATCTGAATTTGAAAACAGAAAACACAAATTGCATGTTGTATTCCCGAATTTCCAGAGAGCAATATAGATAGAATCTGACATTGAAATTTTTACAGCATGAACTTATACATGTCTAGAGGCTACATGAATTATTTCAGATTTTAATGACATTATTTGGTATTTTAATAAATTCTCATTGGATGAATGGGTCATAAGGCAGAGACTGGTTCTGTCTTTGTCAAACCTAAACTTGAACAAATTTTGGGAATGATCTTTTGTGTATGATATGCATGATGATGTCTAGTTTCTGAAAATACAAGTTTTATAATCATTGGTGATGCATGTGATTTATTGTGAAATTTTAAGGAAGTACTGTGCATAACTTAGTTAGAATTGACACACTGATGTGATTGCAACCCTATGGCTCTGCGTGAGCAGAATTTGAGGAAATGTATAACTAGGAAGTTATAGTAGACATTCTAAGATTTTCAACAAGCCTTGTATCAAGGAATTCCTTCAAGTTAAGTAATAGTTATGATTTTTACAAGATGGAATAGAGACCAGTTTTTAGACTATAGGCTCTGTTGTGTAAGCACTTCATATATGGTTCTGTACCCCTGAGGAAGATGAGTGGTTTATGGTAATCAAATGGAATAATTTGGATTGTGATCAACTAGAGAGTTGTAGAGGACAGGTTCAGCTTTCCATAGAATCCAAAATTGTGTCATTCCGATGAGCGAGTAGGTTTTTACGTCATCGGTAATGTACAGCCATTGTAGAGGAAGTACACGGGCTGATGATTGTGAGGCCTTTTAGAGCAATTAGATGGATGAATCTGATGCAGCGGTCAACTAGGAATTTGTAGCCTAGATTCTTAGTTTTCCAGATTGGGCAAGAACACCCAAATCTGAGTTATATTTTGAGAGTTATGACCCTTTTAAATTCTGGACAGAATCAACTTAGAATTGAATTTCTAAGTATTTGGGAGTACAATTTTCCCTCTTGTGATTAAGAGTTATTGGACTTACTATTGGGGATAATTGGTGATATTGCTTATCTTAATGCTGTTAAACTCCTGTTGAGGACGTTTGTGACTTGAGTTAGTTGTTAGGGTAGAGTGATACCCTACGACTGTCAATCCTAGGCATTCTTAGCTTCCCCCAAGGTATAAATTCATGCAATCCCTAGTACAAGGATTAGAAGTTATGGATTTGTGAACTAGTAGCATTGCTATACTCAAGATATTGACTTTATCACATTTTGAGTATCTTTGCTTGTGTTTTATAGCCTTGGTCTTTCAATAGTTGGGTTTCATGTTTGAAAGTATTGCCGGTAAAAGACATTTCCTGGGCACCATTGTACCACTCGCTGAAGGTCACGGGCCGGGAATTTGGCCAAGGACCAACATGAGTGTGGCAGCCGATAAGTATTGACTCACCGGGTTATTATTTTGACAGACCAGTCAAGGATCAATTGTTCGATAAAACTTCGTGTATGATTTTGGGTGACAAACATATTTTAGTAATTATTATTAATTAAGTTTCCTTACTTTTCGCTTAAAGACTGTAACGCCCCTGCCCCTAGCTCAGATAATTTATACAATTTAGCAGACAAATTAGATACTATGTTGTACAACTGCCCACCACAGGCTGTCGCTCAAAAGGTGGTTAACCGATTAGGCGACTCTTAATCATAGGCTATATTATTTATATATTATTATATTTAAGTTTCTTACCAATATGGGATTTTAATCCCAATACTTACCTTCTCTCTCCCGGGTGAACAGTGGAAGTCCACGTCACCAATCTTTTTGACCAAAGTCAATGGCCCACTTCAGACAACACATATGCTGCTTCTAAATCATGTGGGCCCCCTTACATTAATACTTATTCAATTTTCAAATTATATAATATCAACAGCCACTATATATTCAACATATATATGTTTATATATTTTATACACCTTTGAAAACTACGGGGTGTTACACACGCCCCCTTTCATAAATTAGCGTCCTCGCTGAGCATGGGCATGCACAATCTAGTGCAAGATCTACTTTCTAGCAGCTGTGGAGCATTTTCTCTCCTATCTGCCCGACTAGTTATGATCCCAAAATCCACCGCCCGATCAATCATAGTCCCCCGGATTTATTTAAGGGTTCACCACAGTCCTAGAATCCACCGCCCGACTAGGTCTATAGTCTCGAATCCTTCTCCCGACTATATAGACATGCCCCACACCTCGATGTCGATAGTCAGCTCTGATACCATTTGTAACACCCCTGCCCCTAGCTCAGACAATTTATACAATTTAGAAGACAAATTAGATACTATGTAGTACAACTGCCCACCACAGGCTGCCTCTCAAAAGGTGGTTAACCGAATTGGTGACTCTTGATTATAGGCAATAGTATTTATATATTATTTTATTCTTTCTCAATCCCGATATGGGACTATATTACTCACCTTCTCCCGTGTACTATATATATTTTATACACCTTTGAAAACTACGGGGTGTTACAAAGACCAAGTTGGTATTATGGGTGATTCCCTATAATTCAACTTGTTCTAAGGGCCAGCACTAGGCGGTGATAACCAGGGTTGTTTCTTCCTGTCGTAGGAATACGGGATTTGTCTGTTCACTAGCTGAGCACACGGGAGCCGTATCTCGCTCTGTTAATTCTTGAAGTGCCGTGGTAAGAACGAGAGGGTTCCTGTCGGTTAGGAGGCTTAGACCCTTGAGGCCGTCATGTTCTTATGTTGGTGGACACGAACGGACCATAGGGGCTACAGTCTCATGGCATCTTCAACACCATAGATATGCAGATTGTGTATCTATAAGATCGTCACGGAATTTGATGTGATCCCGACCAAATTGGGGCACTAGTGGCAAACAGGGACACCACTGTCTTTAGCAGTAACAACTATAGGATTCACCAGCCACGTTGTATCTATTGGGAACGTGTTAAGTACAATAGTAGAATGTATTTGCATGGCGAGGGTTCGAAACCCTGAAATTGGAGAAGATGACTTGATCTGGAACGTATGTAGTATGAGATGCATGCGTATCTAGAGTCTTGTTGACATTAGATTAAGTGCATCCGTTTCTGTACCTTATATTATGCATTAGACTTCAGGTCATGGCATACACGAACATTAGAAAATTAGGATGCACGTTTCTTTTTTCATTCAAGATAGTTTGTGGGTGTGCGAGTTGGAGATCGCTGTTTCTTATCAGCATTGCGTCAGTAGAAATACTGACGTTCCCCACCTTTTAGGTACCGGTCCTACCATTCAAGCAGGTGCAAAAATATCAGAGTCGCGCAGCGGAAGACTCAAGCTGAGTGGCAAGTCCCAGGGAAGCAGATTGACCACTCAGTGAAGTTTCGGCGGTGATCAGTCGATTACCATTCTGGAAGACAGCTGATAGCTTTACAAGTGGAGTCTGTAAATATTTTGTAATAAGTTGTAATGAGCTAATGTAATTTATTTTCCCTGTTCAAGAACTAGATAATGGTTGTAATTGATGATGTAATGACTTTATTTGGCAATAAAAAGTTTTTTTAAATTTCCGTGTTATTACTATGTTGAGATGGATTTGAAGGCAAAGATTCTGGTTGTATCACGGATGTCCGGTAACGGGGATCCGGGGCGTTACAACCTTCTGGATTAGCTGGTTTGGTAAGATAAGTATAGTTTTGGAAGGATTCTTAAATTCCCATAGGAATCAAAATATTTTGTTGGGAAGGATATACATTCATCTTTAAAATGGTGGGATTTGTGGATTCACTCACATAAGAAATAACTGAGATTATCACGTTACCAAAACACCCTCCAAATTTTTGATAATCTTTCTGTCTTATCATATTGTCGCTCTATGTTTCCTCCAACAAATTTGATACTCTGCATTATCAGAGTGAAATTGTGCATATTTATATATAAAGATGAACTTCCAATTAGAGACTAAATAGAATTAAATAAGTATGATATATATTTCAGTATAATGTATCAATTTTAACAATAGTACCCACCATTATTTATTAAAAACTGAAGGGGAAACCTTCTGTCTACTAAGTCATAAATAATATATTTCATTGATAATTATAATTCACGTATACCTAAGATCATGTATTTGTACTGTGTGCATTTCATTTTTTCTTTGTGTTATGTTTTTTTTATCTACCTGTTTTAAATATATTATAATCATAATGTAAATTTTTGAGTCATCTATTTGTTACTGTACTCAGGTTTTATAAGAAATATATCAGTATTGGTTTTGCACGTGTCACGCATATGCGTCGACTACTAAAGTGCATAACAATTATATTTGTTTTAAAAAAAATAAAGCCAAAATAGTATTTTCGGTAATGTCTACTATAGCGAAAGATTGATGAGAATAAATTGGTCTACACCAAACACAGTAATAAAATATTCCCAGGAAAGCAATGTCTTGTACCAAATGCAGTATTGCAACATTCCTGAGAATCATGATTCCTACCCTCACATTTTCGGGAATCCGCCCATTCCAAGGAATTCTCCAATCCGCGTAACAAACGCTTCCTTTGGCTATTTGCTTTATTTCAACATGTCGATGTTAAGATTAGTTGTAATTTAAACTAAACTAATTTTGCCAGATTTCTATTTAAAGTAGGAGTTGGGTTTTTATTTTAGGGGTATGTTTGTTTCAAGTGAATACAATTATAGAAACCAAGAAAATAGGTTACTTAACACGTTTAATTTTTAATTTATTCTATTTGTTTGACATGAAAATAAGTCGTAAAACTAAAAAAGTTCAATTTCCTTTGCTTGGATATCATTTTAAAAAACTCAGAAAATGGGTTTCTGTAATTGTTTTTTATGTTTGATGGAGAAAGGTAGATAAAAAATACTAATTTTAGCTTTCCACTAGACCAAGTAGGCCACAAATAGTTTTTTAAAAGAAGGGGCTATTTGTTTGTTAGTACATAAAATTGGTATCATGAAAACAAAATCAATATTTTCAATATTTTGGTTTTCAAGGAAAACAACCTGAACTCACATGGTGAAAAGATAATTTATTATTTATTTATTTGTTATATTTTGTGGTGAATTATTTTTGGCATTTTTGACGAGATGTCAAAACTTTAACGACCTTCCATTCATCTCAAACAAACAAAGTATGTTGGCCCCCAACTTTAAAAGGAAAAATAATTTCCTTCAAATATGACGTATCATGTTGTTATCTTGTTCACAAAGAAAAAAGAGTCTCTTCTAATGAAAAATGAAACTAAGTTTAACAACAAAAAGAGGTTTTCACCATGAGAAATGCTATGAGTACTCATTGTTGTACCCAATGTTTTAGTTGATGTATTGAATTTCTACGTTGAATCCAATTGGCACCGACCACTAGTATGTAAAATTAAAGGAAATGATTAATTTAACGAATCTTTGAGTAGATGATTATAGATACCTTAACTGCTCATGCCAATTGGACTCCATGTAAGAACCCAACACATAAGTTACATTAATGGGTACATAGGAGTACATATAACACTTCTTTTTCACCAATTTTCTTTTGAAATAGCCATTAAATTAGGATCCTTCTCAAAGATTCAAAGGAGGCAAGATAGATTCAGATAAGACCGGAAAGGTACACACTTGTAGAAGGGGTCCCATTCAAATGTTCCTATACATTCGATGCCTTTCTCCCGAGGAGGCACAATGCGCCCTCAATGGGGGTGGGGGTGTTAGGCTGCTGCCATATGGGAGCTAGATCCCTCGCCAAAAATATCCTCAACCACGGATATTACATGCCAACTCTGCTCCACGATGTTCAAGAAATCATCCGCCGATGCACCTTTTGCCAGAGATTCTCCTCGATCAAGTGCACTCCTTAGGGAGAGCTCGAATCGATTACGAACTCGGTCCCCTTTGCTATTGTAATACCCCAGATTTCTAGATAGGTTGTGTTCATACAGCTATGTGGGGAATGGACCTAGTTGGGCCTTTCCCTCCAGCAACTGGCCAAAGAAACATCCTCTTAGTGGCTATAGACTACTTCACTAAATGGGTCGAAGCCGAACCACTGGCATCCATAACTGAACACAAGATCCAACAGTTCTTCTGGAAACATATCATTTGTAGATTCGGAATTCCCCAAATCTTGGTCACCGATAACGACACACAATTTCCAACAAAAGGGTTTCACAAGTTTTGCTCCGACTTAGGGGTTCCATAGAGGTTCTCCTCCATTTCCCACCCTCAGTCCAACGGTTAAGTCGAGAACACAAACCGCTAGATCTTTGACGGCCTTAAAAATGACTTGATGAATCTCCCAAAGGATTATGAGTGGAGGTGCTACTAAGCATGCTCTGGTCGTATAGAACCACCAAACGGATACCGACCAGGAGAGTCGCCGTTCAACCTCTTATACAGTTCCGAGGCCATAATTCCTCTGGAAGTTGGAATACCTTCGCCCCAACTGATGACCTTTGACGAAGAACACAGCTTCGAGGGCCTCCGAGGCAATCTCGACCTGGTCGATGAAGTATGCAAAAAATTTGCCATCTGAAGGAACATCTACCAACTGAGGATGAAAATGTTCTACAATAATAAGGTTTGTCCTGCTAACATAAAAAAAAACGGACATGGTCCTGAGGAAGCTTGGAATTTTCAACCCCCGTAGAATGGTAAAGTTAGCTCCAAACTATGAAGGTCCTTATAAGGTCACCAACGTGTTCCGTTTCGGGACTTATCGACATGAAGACTTAGAGGGCATGGAGATATCAAGGACATGGAATGCAGCACACTTAAATAAGTTTAAGGAGGGTGCCTAACACTACTCCATGAGCTTTGGAAAATTGTAATAAAGTCTTGAAGGCTACTGAATGTAATAAACGCTTGACGAAAGGCAACCACTTAAGTTTTTGGTCATTTGTGAATGAAATTTAATATGTTTCTCAATCGGCATCGTCTACTGGATTCACTCCCAAAGTCTCAATGATGTTGTTGCAACTGTTTGTTGAGTTTGATCTTCTCTTAGTTCTCTTACGATCTTTGGGCCTCAATGCGTTATCCGAACATACGTGAAATACTACCAATTCCACTAGGTTCATCCCTCTATTTGTCAACCGAATCACTCGCAAAAAATATATCCTAATTTCGTATGGTTTGACCCTCTGTGTGTCATCCGAACTACTCACGAAAAGCTCCCAATTTCGCATTGTTCATCCCTCGGTGGATCATCCAAACCACTCGTAAAATTTCAATCAAGTACATAACCTAGTTCATCCGAATGACCTGTCCTAGCATCCAGATCCTGGCTCATAGCTTCCCCAACATTTCCTTAGCCAATGAATTAAAGGCGAGGCTCGCCATCTTGATATAGACACACGAATAGTCGAAAACCATCAATAATAGGTGCAGAGTCCAAACCATGGTTTGATCTCCAGTCCTAATTTGTGCGAAAGCAGTGACAAAATAGGACCCACCATTTGGAACTGCTCCCACAACCCATTACTTTTCTAAAAACAAATTCAGAGTCCAACCCATGGTTCGATGCTTCTGTAGCAACTTGCACAAAAGCAACTACGGAATAGAGCTTGTCATTCGATACTGCTCCCGTAACCTGGTATTTCTCCACCGACAAGATAGGAATCCAACCCACGACTTAAAGCCAAGCCCTCGACTCATGAACCCATGAATCCAAGGGAGATGCACGCCGCTAGAAGTTGCTCTTTCAACTTATTAAATCTTCAAAAGGACGCTAAGTCTCCAAATCCGGTAAGCGCCAACCTAAAGGAAAGACAAAACGTCTTAGCTCGGTCAAGCTGGATTCAGGAAAGGATTCATTTAAGTTTCGACCAAATCAAGTCATCACAGATAATTCAAGCAATAATTACAAGCTTGAAAACTTGAAGTATTTTATTTCACAACTATTACATACTCAAAAAATTGAGTAATCAACTACAAATTCATACATTTGGCACCGTCAAACTACTCTAACTGGTACAAGCAAAGACCTAGAGACGTGAGTTGTCTAGGGAACTTCCTCATTAAGGAATCGCTCCCGTGAACCCACACAGACCATGTCTAGCTCAACAGATCGAGTCTGCATGTCGAGTTGTCGATCTAGCCCCTCACAAATGCTAGTCATGCTAGACATTCTAGCTACCCCGCTCTGAGCATGGCCATGATTCATCGACTCGATCCAAACCCTCGAAGATGGGCCTCGGACAGAGGTCCAACCACTAGGAAGGGGGGGTGACCTCGACCCGCCACTCTGAACTCCCACCTTCAAACAATGTATTATAACCCATTCTCTACAAGCATTTTCTGAATGAAAGAGTCCATCATCCAAATAGCCCTTGCCGAGGGAGGCAGGTGGGACAATCTTCTGGGGAGAGCCCTTTCGGAAATGGATAAGCTCGAGTCCCTCTCGATTATCAGCTCCTTCTAGCGAGAAAGCTCCAAATTCACTTCGTGCAATCTTCAGATATGATAGGAAAATGTTGCTTCCTTATCCTTTGACTCATTATAGTGACATGCTAAACTCGACTCCGCTAAGCGCAGTATATTTTGAAGATAATCAAGTTAAGCATTTTGAGGGTCGGTCGCAATATATACGATGATCTAATAAGAAAATGAGAAAAGGCATATCATATAGAGGCTCGAAGACTTCAAATAAAATCTTCAAGTCCTAGAGCTCTAAGTAACTACACAGCAAATGCAAGTCAACAACAAAAAAAGTTTCAAGTCATGAAGTTCGGCACAAAAACTGCTTCCATTCATTTGCATTGATAAATTTCAAGTACAAGTAGCGGTGGCCAGTCCACATTCGGCAAAATTACAAAAAGAAAAAGAAAAATACATAAGTCCTACTGCTTAGGGGATGAGAGCACATCTTGGTCTGCAGCATGAATGACTTGATCCTCACCTGCCAGATCTGTAGCCCCTGGGTTCGGGGGAATCTCCCTCCCCCAAATGGGATATTCTTTTGGCCGGGGGAACTTCGTTGAACTTCTTCGAGAAGGAGAAGCCTTTGAGGTAGAGGTCAGGGTAGTTGCACTTAACATGCTCCATGGCCTATTCGTAACTCTGGTCTTGAGCGGCAATGACCATATCGATGGCCTCTTCTTGATCATCTTTAGCTCCTTCTCCATCGCATCCCATCCCCCTTATCATTATCCAACCTGTCTCGGTCAGAGGCCAAGTATGCTAGCTCCACTCTCTCTCTTTTGAGGTCATCGAACCTCAACTTAAGGTCATTGTACTCCTTTTCGATCCAGGATGCTCGGCGGTTGAGCACCTTCACCTCATGCTTGGGCTTCCACTTCATTTTCACACCGTGGCGGGTCACCTACGAAAATGAAGGCAAATACTTGAAAAAGTTAGAGAATGGAAATACTATAAAAACCAAAAAGGGGGTCGGATGCTTACCACGACATTGTCATGATCCCACTTCAGGTAGCTTAACTCGTACATCTCCGTGGATAGCATTCCTCAATCCCAGGGTGGCACGAGGTTGTCCACCACCTCGATGGTGATCTTTTGGTTGGTAAGCGAGTCTGCCACCTTCATCAACCAATCTGGCGTGAAGGTCTCCTCGGTTGTGTTCCCCCAGATTCCTTTGGTCTGGGGATAGATATGAGGAAGGGGGGATTTAGCGAGGTCGGTGATGGCGACGTTGGGCGAGCTCAGTGAGACCTCCAGCGAGGAAGATGCCACCGTGGAAGATCACGCCTTCGGCTTCTTGGCCTTCGACTCAGCCTGCTTCTTAGATGGCTTCTCGAGAGCCCTCTTCTTTTCCTTTGGTTGCTCAGCAGACTTCTTCTTCGCTAGTATGACATGTCAGGGCATCGATCTCTTTCTCGTCGAGCATGGCAGCAAAGAAAATCAACAAGTTTTTAGAACAAAGTAGAAAAATTGAAGAAAAGGAAAATAAGAACATACTAGGTTCGACTGGACTCAATCTGAATCTCTCTAGGTGCCTCTCGACCCCTCATCCAATCCTCATTCCCCTCCTTGAAGACTTGCTTGAACACATCTTCCTCCTCTGGAGTGAAGTTCCTAGCCATTTGGGCCTTGATCTTTAGAATGTCATACACCCACATGGTGGAGATACCTCAAGGCTCGGGGCTTCGGATAACGAAATACTTTATTTCCACTCCTTGAAGGAGTCTAGATGATTGTGCACCACGTGCTTCCCAATTTGTGAGGACAGAAAGCACCTATCCTTGTTTGCTCAGGCGGTGCACAGGTCCAGACACTTCCTTAAGTACTTGAGTTTTAAGGGCACGCCTTTTTGCCAACAAATGAATGATGAATCTATTAATATGCTTCCATGAATCGGGCTCGAACTGCATCAGACTAACCTCGGCCCAGTTTAACACTTCCTTGACAAACGAGTGTAAGAACAATCGACGCTCCGAGATGAACACGTCAACGGGAAACATGCAGAACCATGGGGTGAGATTGTCTGTGGGTCGAAGTTCAGGGCTCAGAATGAGCAACTTGTACGTACGAAGAATAAAAGGTGTTCCACATCAATGTGAGATTCGCCTTCACCAAAGCATCTGCCGTCCTATCTGCCTCTATCTTTAGTTGAATGGGGGATGGCGGTCGAAGCCCAAATTTTAGATGTTCTTAACATCATTCGGGTAGATGCGGATGGTCAGTGGGTCTTGAAGGACGGGGTGACTCATATCAACCTCCCTGATGTACTCCATTGGCACGAGCTCTGTATCCTTAGGCCAAACAAACTTCTCCTTCCTCCTCGTCGGCTTTATAGCCTATGGAGGATTAGGCACAATCACCCCATCAACATCACCGGAGGAAGATGACACATCACCCTCCTCGCCCGAGGGAACCTCCTCCTCATGTGAAGGAATCACCAAAACTTCTGAGGGAGCCACTCTCCTCCTCCACTTCCTCACTCCATGACACATCCAATTCCTCCTCTGTCTCGTCCACTGCATCCCTATCATACGCACGAAAAGGCCAAGGCCCCGTTGAATAGCTACCATAGATGGAGGTAGAGGCTGAGTCGCCAGAGTGAACCTTAGACACGAATAAATAAATAATTTACATGGGAAGGGAAGTACGAAGGAATGAATGGAAAAGTCACCGGAAAAATAGCATGTAGGAGAGAAACATTCTAGAGAGAGAAGCAGTGAAGATGAGGGAGAAAGAAAAGAGTGAAATGAGGGTGGGGAGGGGTGTTATATAAAGTGCGAGAGATGCCTCGATAACCACAAAGGCCACATGGCCTGATCCTAGCTCTCTAGGGGTCCACCCATCCAACAGCTGAGATGACAGTACGTGGAAAACTTTTCGCTTACCACAATAGTGACATGGACCAATTCAAGCGTGCCACGATTCTGCACACGTTTAGCAGTGCAATCTCAAAGAAAAATCCTAACATCATCGGCCAGCATGGTTCATCTCTTGGCATTTCATCCGAACCACTAGCTAAAATCCTAGTTTTGTTCATCCCTGACATGTCATCTGAGTCACTTGCAAAAACTCTAAATTCGCTTGGTTCGTCCCTTGGTAAGTCATCCGAACTACTCACAAAAACCTCCAATTTCACATGGTTCATCATTCAGCGTGTCATCCAAACCACTCGCGAAAACACCCAATTTCGAATGGTACGTCCCTCGGCGAAAAACTCCGAATTTCACTTGGTTCGTCCCTCGTCCTGTCATCCGAACCACTCGCGAAAAACTCTAATTTTGCATGGTTCATCTGTCGGCGCATCATCCGAACCGCTCGTAAAAATTCCAATTTCTCATGGTTCGTCTCCCGACGTGACATCCGAACCACTCGCAAAAAACTTCCAATTTCCAAATTTTGCATGGTTCCTCTCTCGACGCATCATCCGAACCACTAGCAAAAAACTCCAATTTTGCATGGTTCATCCCTCAGTGTGTCATCCAAATCACTCGTGAAAATTCCCATTTTTTTTGGTTCATCCCCTGGCGCATCATCCGAGCCTCTCATGGTTCGTCAGTCGGTGTGTCATCTCAACTGCTTATGGAAAACTCTCAATTTCACATGGTTCTTCCCTCAGTGTGTCATCCGAACCTGGCTTGTCCCTTGGTGTGTCACCTGAACAAAACACGAAGAATCCTAAATTTTTTAATCTCTCCCCTCGTCAAGCGGTCTGAGCCTTCATGTCTCGGTAAACTGATCCACATTGAGCCTCGTCCCTTGAAGCATCATCCGAGCCTTCATGCCTCGGGTTGCTGAACCATGTCAAGCCTCGTCCCTCGACGCATCATCCAAGCCTTCATGCCACTGGGTCACCAAATCACATCGAGGCTCATCCCTCGACGTGTCATCCAAGCAATTCATGTCATGGCTCACTGAACAACGTCAGGGCTTGTCCCTCGATGAGTCATCCGAGCCTTCATGCCTAAGGTCACCGAACCAAGTCGAGACACAAAGAAATGTGAGGGTTCTTGAATCAATTGAGAATTCACGACCACCTAGATAGGGGGGGTTAATATCATATAAAGTAGTTATAAATTTGGAAAAAATAGTTAGAAAAACATAAAAATCCCTAAAAAATAACAAAAATGCTAGAAGATCTAGTCCAAGAACCTTTGATTATCAGAGGGGGTCAAACATGAGTAATGGGAGATAGTCATTGCCTTCAGGAACTCCAGATTTAATCCCAAATGTCCCCTAGAGAGAGCTACTTCTCGAAGGCTGCTACACCCAACCTTTAGGAGTGAGGGGCTTATGATGTGAGTGAAAATTAGAACTGATTGGGGTCGTATGGTTCCGACACGAATCTCAGAGTTCCTAAGGGGAAAATGGTTACTTCACAACAGTTGCAAGCCCAGAGCAAGAATATGGGCATTCCTCAGGCCCGCCATCTCAACTCAGCCCGTGACTGAGGTTGATTTGTAGCCCAAACAGGGGAGATTCATCAGCTAATCATGGCTGGCAACCAAATCCCCTAAAATAGGAAGATATTAACTGATCTGATTTCTTGATTAGAGGAACCTCCCAAATAAGTTAGGAAATATTCCTAAAACCGCTCCATCTCAGGCCTATAAATACAGCTCCTCCCCCACCTTTACTATTAATCAAATTTTGTCCATTAAAACTTAGTTAATACTTTGAGTTACTGACATGATCGTCTGAAGGTCTGTCGTCGGAAAAACTCCTGGTGTTTCAAGTGTTCTTGTGAGTTTTTCGGCGGTATCTCAGTCACCAAATCCAAAGCCAACAACAAATATCAGCTTCTCATTAGATCTAATGAACGGGTGAGGATCTAAGCTTTCTCCATCAGCCAAAGAACTCATTATCTGGTTGCTCCCACAGAAAAAGCAACATCAAGACCTAGACGATTGTTTATGTGAATCTGTGGGAAGTGGATTGGCCTTTTTTTTAATAACAATAAACACCATATCTCTTCCTTTCTTGTGCATTTAGTATTTTATCCTAGCATGATTCTTTGTTTCTCAGGTAAATTGGCATGCACAATATATTTTTCCTATATGCACATTGGTTTTCGATTTTCACCACATGCTATCAGTTTGAATGAGAACTCTATTTTTTACACAGACATTTGACTAATATAATTATACTACTGCACAACTTGTAGGACCTTGCTCTGATTATGGGTATGGTCTTGACAGAGTAGTTGGTCGAGGCAGTATTATCATCAAATTGCCTTGCTATTGTGTTGTAATTTATTCAGACCTGTTAAATTAATAATTAATCTGAACACAAATTTAAACCTCGCAAGTGTACGAATCGTTGATAGAAAGCGAAGTGATAGCAAGGATCGATCCCACAGAGATTGTAAGCAAACAACTCACCAGGCAAATTTAAAGATGTTTTATTTATATATATTTTGTTTTTCTTTTTTTAAGAGAATAGAATGAGGACGATGTTGAGAATTTAAGTTGACAATAATTTCTAATTAATAAGAAAGTAATCAGGTTGAATGTTTAGTACAGAATAATGATCAAAGGAGTTAAGGCCTTGATTTCCACCATTAGTCATGTTTTTTTTTTAATTTTTTAATTTTAAATTTTTTTTTTAAACCAATACTTTGTACACGGCCACAAATCATTTTGGATTGCTCATTTTTGTCAATTTAAAGGCATGGTATCTACTCTTTAAATTATTGATTTCCCTAAGCGATGAATTAGGCATGGGTGTCTACTCTAATTCTTTTCTTTCTTAAAGTATTTAGCATGGTATCTACTAAGTTGCACCTTAAGAAAGCATAAAACAATGGATATCGAAAAACACATAAAAACCTAGAACATGGTATCTATTCTAGTCTTCCATGTTAATTAAACTCTAGAACCTAAATTAGTTCTTGTGTTACTTGACATGAGCACAAGACTCAGTCATCTAAACCTACCCATGTAACAAACTCAACATTCATGATGTATATGGTGATCAACCCTAACACAACAAATATCAAGAGTAAAACTTTAAAGCAGGGTTTAATTAATAAGCATCACAAAAGAAAATAGCAGGGGCATTAATAAGGTTTTAAGTGCACATGACTAGGGCTTCCATCAAGCCCTAACAAAAACTTAGTTACACATGATCATAGCCTTATTCACAAAGAGATTGGAAGACATGGAAAGAAAAATAGAGGAAGACATGAAAAGAAAAATAACACCATAGGTAACGATGTCGTGGCTCGAACCCTTGCCAAGTGCAACTGCTCTCTCCCCTCTTCTTCTGCTGACTCCTCTACAGAACTCCCCTGTAGTTTTTCTCTCCCTTTCCTTATTATATCCGCAGGTCAATTCTTTTTTTTTTTGGACAAACTATCAAAGGTTCGAATAGGAAAATGTCTATCTATCTTTGTATATGCTGTACATTAGACTGATGACTACATATATATATAATACATTTGGTCCTAACAATCTGAACTAATCCTGATTTCGCTCTGATCTTTTTCATCCTCTCAATCATATCTCAACCGCTTAACCATATTCTGATACATCTCAACTAGATATATCAGAATCTTGTATTTGCAATCTCTCACAGGTTGTTATCTGCCTCTATATGACAAAGTGACAAGATTAGTTCATGAGTAAGCCTTGAATGCATCATTTGGTAGCTTCTGGATTGTCTTCCTATAAAAGGAGAAAAAAAGTATAAATTACCCGAGATAGAGAAATTAAGCATTAATTGCATTCAGATTTATGGTCCAAAATATGAACATTAAGAGACTTATCAAATACCCCCAAACTTAGCTTTTGCTTGTCCTCAAGTAAATCAGATAAAATAAAAATAAAACAAAATAAAAGCTAAAACTAAGCTAACTCACTTTCGCAGGCATCGCGGTTGCCTTTAGCGTATGCAACAAGCCGTTAAACCCCTAGGTTGCCCCAGTGGATGAGTGTTGTCTCGTGAGGGTTTTTTAGAAATTATGTTACCCACAAACATCACAAAGAAATCCTAAGCCTTCCAACATTTACCTCAGAGAACTTGCCATTTATAGTGTCAAAATTAGAACGAGCATTAAGATAGGTCTAAAAGAATTTACTCAAGTGTTAATAAAATTTCAAAAGCCTCAAACTCGAATAGTAATGTGTAGTCAATGCCTATGCAACATAATCATGATTAAGATTAGCACTCAATTATGTTTCAAATCCAAAATCTCACAATGACATAAACTCACAATAAAAATTTGGGTTTTAAGGTTCACTCATGGTTATGTGAGAGGAAAGATATAAGAATAGAAGATAGCTCACATAAATATATACATAAATGTGAAGTTCATACATTTTTTTTAGATCTCATGACAAATATTAATTACTTGAATGAGTGAAATGAAACCATATGCTTGTTTTTGCTACTACATCTCCACACCTTTTATTTGCACAATAACTTGGATAAAATAGGTCTTATATAGGTTGTAATGGGGCCATGGGTGAGGGTTTAGGCAAATGAGGGATATAGGGAATACAAAAATTCCTAAAGAACTAGGAGAGCAAATTATAGTGTCATAAGAGATTTATTTTTTTATTTTTTATTTTTAATTTTAAAGGCTTTAGAACAACTTTTCTTTCCTAATACTCCCTTTTAAACATGAGGCCATGTATCATCACTTAGGGCCTATACTTTATTTCAAACAACATTTTTCACCCACTAACAAATAATCAAGAAGATTTCAAACAACATCTTTTTCAAACAACATTTAGGGCCAACATTTTTTTTTTCTCGTATGCATCATACCTCAACTCTTCGAGCTCATTCGGCTGCAACTTCCTTTTGTCACCTGCTTGTTTCATATCAAAGTTAAATTTCTTGACAGCCTAATATACTTTATGCTCCAACTCTACCGGAAGGTGACACGCCTTTCCAAAGACCAAACGATATGGTGACATGCCAATGGGAGTCTTGTACGCAGTTCTATAAGCCCATAATGCATCATTCAAACGTAGCGACTAATCCTTTCTGCTTGTATTCACTGTCTTCTCTAAGATGCTCTTGATTTCTCTGTTGCTTATCTCCACCTGACCACTGGTTTGAGGATGGTATGGAGTACCCACCTTATGTGTAATCCCATATTTCTTCATTAAAAAAGCAAACAGATAATTATTGAAGTGGCTACCTCCATCACTAATGATTGCCCTTGGTGTACCGAACCTGGTGAAAATGCTATCCTGCAGGAACTTGACATCAACTTTGTGATCATTTGTTTCTGAGGGAACAGCCTCGACCCATTTAGACACATAATCCACACCAACAAGAATATATAAATAACCAAATGAGTTAGGAAAAGGACCCATGAAGTCGATCCCCTATACATCAAAAAGCTCTATTACTTGAATATTTTTCAGCGGCATTTGATTTCTAGAGGAGATGTTTCTTGTCCTCTGGCATCTATCACAATATCTTCAAAAAGAGAAGGCACCTTTAAATACATTAGGCCAATAAAAAATAGATTGCAATACCTTAAGTGCTGTTCTTTTTGTCCCAAAGTGTCATCCACAGGCAAACTGATGACAATGTTGTAGAATACTCATGTGCTCCTCTTCTGGCACACACCTTCTTATAATTTGATCTGGACAGAATTTGAATATGGATCGTCCCAATAATAGTGCTTACACCTAGCCACTAATTGCTTTCTTTCCTGACTAGACATACCTGGAGGAAAAACAATAGCAGTAATATAATTGACAATATCTGCATACCATGGAAGTTGTACATTTATCCCAAGTAATTGTTCATCTGGAAAGTTTTCATTCAATGGAAGCACATTCCCTTCTTCATCATGAAGTAACCTGGACAAGTGATCTGCAACAACGTTATCGCTCCCCTTCTTATCCTTAATTTCAAGATCAAACTCTTGTAGCAAAAGTACCCATCTGATCAACCTAGGCTTAGCATCCTTCTTTGCAAACAAATATCTCAAAGCAGCATGATCAGTGAAAACTATAACTTTAGAACCAATCAAGTATGACCTAAACTTCTCTAAAGCAAATATGACAGCTAACATTTCTTTTTCAGTAGTGGAATAGTTAAGTTGTGCATCATTTAAAGTTTGAGAAGCATAATAAATAGTATGAGGTACCTTATTTATTCTCTGATCTAGAACAGCTCCCAAAGCATAATCACCTGCATCACACATGAGCTCGAAGGGAAAGCTCCAATCTGTTGCCATGATGATTGGTGCAGAAATAAGAAGATTTTTCAATGTATTGAAAGCAGTCATGCACTCTTTAGTCCACACAAACCCAACATCTTTAGTTAACAATCTACAAAGAGGTATGGAAATCCTGGAAAAGTCCTTTATGAATCTTTTGTAAAACCCTGCATGTCCTAGAAAGCTTCTTACACCCTTAACTGTAGTAGGAGGACGTAACTTCGAGATGATGTCAATTTTTGCCTTGTCCACTTATATGCCTTTTTTAGAAATCACATGTCCTAACACAATACCTTGTTGTACCATAAAATGGCACTTCTCCCAGTTTAGCACTAAATTGTATTCTTCACACCTTTTAAGAACAAGCTGCAAATGGTTAAGGCATTCATCAAAACTAGATCCAAAAACACTGAAATCATCCATAAATACCTTGATGAACCTCTCCACCATGTCTGAAAATATACACACCATGCATCTCTGAAATGTGGATGGTGCATTACACAATCCGAATGGCATCCTCCTGTATGCAAACCTACCAAAGGGGCATGTAAAAGTGGTCTTTTCTTGGTCTTCTGGAGCAATATCAATTTGATTATAGCAAATATACCCATCTAGAAAACAGTAATGACTATACCCAACTAACCTTTCTAACATTTGATCAATAAAAGGAAGAGGAAAGCGATCTTTCCTGGTTTCATTATTTAGCTTCCTGTAGTCAATGCAAACCCTCCAGCCGGTGGTCATCCTTGTAGGAATGAGCTCATTCTCTTCATTCTTCACCACTGTAACTCCACTCTTTTTAGGCACTACATGTACTGGACTCACCCATTTGCTATCTGAGATAGGATAGATAATGCCAATATCCAACAACTTAAGAACCTCATTTCTAACAACTTCCTTCATGTGTGGATTAAGTCTTCTTTGTTCTTCCCTAGTAGGTTTTGCATTATCTTCAAGAAGTATTCTATGCATGCACTTGAATGGACTTATTCCCTTGATGTCTGCAATGGTCCACCCTAATGCAAGCTTGTGCTGCCGAAAAACTCTCAACAACTTCTCTTCTTCTTGCACACTCAAGTTTGCAGCAACTATCACGGGTAGGATTTGGTTGTCACCTAAGTATGCATACTTCAAGTGTTCAGGTAGTTGCTTTAACTCCAAATCTAGTGCCCTAACAGCAGAAGAAACAATAGTAGTATTAGACACAATATTTTCAAAAATAGGTGCATACTGACTTTGATATGACTTTGGAGTTTCAAGGTAGTGCACGGCCTCTTTGATCCACAAATCAGTGTCATCATATTCATTTTCAATTCTAGATAGTGTAAAAGCGTGTGCTATGGTGGCTTCTAGTGGATCAATGCTATGCACCTGAAATACTTGATCAACAATATCTTGAACCACATCTATATTATAACACTCATGATCATCATGTGGTAATTTTAGTGCATCAAACATTTTAAACTCAATCTTTTCACCATTTATTTTCATACTTATAGTACCCTTTTTAACACATTTTTATATCAGCAGTACTCATAAAGGGTCTACCTAAGATAATAGGTAAAGAAGATGGCATAGGGGAATCTTCCATATCCAAAACAACAAAATCAGTAGGCAGAATGAATTCATTTACCTGAACTAAGACATCCTCTAAAATACCTCTAGGTCTCTTGATGCTTCGATCGGCCAATTGTTAGGTGATTGACGTTGGTTTGAGTTCTCCTAATTTCAGTTCTTCATAGACAGAGTAGGGAAGAAGATTTATACTTGTCCCTAAATCTAGCAATGTTTTTTCAAAAAGATGATCACCAACCCTACAAGGAATAGTAAAACTACCTGGATCTTTCAATTTAGGAGGCAGTTTCCTTAACAATACTGCACTTACTTCCTCCGTTAAAGCAACATTCTCATGAACCTGAAATGTTCTTTTGTGAGTACAACAGTCTTTTAAAAATTTAGCATAAGAAGGAATCTGTTTAATAGCATCAAGTAAGAGAATATTAATTTCTACCTTCCTAAGAGTTTCAAAGATATCAAGTAAATGTTGTTCTTTCTTTTACTTGACTAACCTTTGAGAGAATGGTGATAATATTACCCTTTCTTTCTCACTTACCTTCTTGGAAACCATGGATTTTGCTAGCAGTGTGTCCCCGATCTCAGACTCATCTGATTCTTTCTCATTTGTTCCTACTTTGTTATCAATTACCTTTCCGCTCCTTAGGGTTGTTACTGCTTTGAGTTGCTCCTGTCCTCTAGGATTGGGTATGGTTTGTGATGGGAGCTCTCCTGTCTTTCTTTCATTTAGTTCTTCTGCTATTTGTCCCACCTGTGCTTCCAATTTTTGAATGGCTTGACCCTGATGGTTGCCTGTTTGATGTTGTTGTTGCAATAATTGAAGAAAAATACTATCAAAATCTAGCTTCTCTGGTTCTTGAATTTGTTGTTGAACATGCTGTTGAGCTTGCAAGTTGCTCCCTTTGGTAAATTCATTGCTGCCCTTCTGAATTTTGAACATTTTGCCCATTGCTCCAGAAAAGATTAGGGTGGTTTCTCCACCCTGGATTGTAAGTATTGGAGAATGGGTTATTTTTCGGTTGGTAATTTCCTTGTCCCACATAATTTGCATGCTCCTGATCTATAAAAGAAGACATTGGACATGTATCAGTTGTATGATCAGAATGGGAACAAATAACACATACCTCAGCTTTTGGATTTTTTATGCCACTCAAAGAAGATATTGCACTGACGAGCATGTCAATCTTTTTGTTCATGGTTGCCATTTCTGCATGCACATTATTGTTACTAGAAATTTCATAAACTCCCTGTTCCTTAGTTGTTCCTCTTCCCCTTGTTGAGAATTACTGTGAGTTCTCACTTAGTTCTTCGAATAACTCTATAGCCTCTTCACCATTCTTCTTCATCAGGATTCCATTGCAAGCTGAATCTACAATAGCTTTGTTAATATCATTTATGTAGTATCCAGTATTTTTAAATATAATTTTAAAGACTTATAAATGAATTAAAATGATTTTTGAAGATTTAATAAATATTTTTCCGAAGATTTATCTTTTTACACGTGCAAAACACGTGCAAATATCTTCTAGGAAGTTCAAAAGGGAAAAATTATTTTGTGGAAAATCATTATTTATTATTTGGAATTTATTTTTAATTTTTCTAGATTTTTTTGATATTTATTAGGCCAATTTGCAAATATTACGAAAAAGAAGGATCTTTTTGTAAAATCATCATTTTGAAGGATGAAAGTGCAAAACTAATTTCTGGACTTTTCAAACTGTGTCGGCTGGAAAATAAAGTGTTTATTTTGTTTTTAAATCTCAATTTAATTGGTTTTATCAAGTTTCCAAGTATAGGGATCTATTTATGTAAAGTTATACTTTAAAAGGGTTATTTTGCAAATGTGTTAAAAAACCCCTAAATCTCCTATTCTGGCCTATTTAAAAGAGTGAAGTGCAGCCGTCTTTCGCTGCACAAAACAAAGATTTTATTATTTCTTAGAGATTTAAGGAGGGGATCTTGGATTTTGCAAAAGAAATGCTTTTCTTATTAGATTTCTTCATTTGAGGTGAGTGACTTGTTTTGTTTTATTTTGTTTTGTACATGTTGTATGTGAGTGATATAATTTGTTTTGTTTTATTCTTGTATGTTGTATATGGAATTTCATCTACTAGAAAGCATGTTAGGGTTTGAGTATGAATATGTACATGATGGATTGGATGGATTGATGACTTAAAAATTGATCTTTTATGAACCCTAATTATCTATGGATAGATTTGCACGTGGATGATGTGAGTTGTTATTATCATTGAGTTTGGATGAACACATCTTGATTATAGTAATGTTAGATTTGTTCAGGTTCATGAGTTAATAATGGTGATTGAGATTGAGGAAATATTGAGAAGGACTGATGAATTAGGAAATCATGTCTTGAGAATTGGATTTGAGACAAATTGGATTGAGTTGGATGAATACAACTAAATTGGGGATCTTTTTGAGATTTTGGTATTGATATGGTTTAGATCTGAACACGAAGCTATTTCAATGAATAATTAATTTTTTTAAGAAACTCTGTTTTTGATCATATGCACAATTCATGTTTGATTGAAAGAAATTAACAAATCGCTATTTTTATAATTCAAGTAGTTTTGATTTAGTTTTTAGGGACTATTATATATCCCACAAGTTGTATTTGATCATATAAGAAATATGCTTTTTGTAGAAATCGTTTTCATAAAGTAAAGCTGCGTATCGGTTGAAATATGCACAACCAAAATTTGTAGTCTGCAGGTCGACAGTAGACCGGTGTGACTTTCCAGTCGACCATCGCTGCCTGGCTGCTGTAATTTTCTTGAAGTTTTAAATTATCATGCGGAACAGTCGACTGACTCGTCTTTATAGTCGACTGAGTCTGCTCTGTTTTGATGTCACCCTAAGAATTGAATTTTTCTCTGGACAGTCGACCTATGACCTTCTACAGTCGAATTCTATACTTAGAATTATTTCTTAAGATTATTGGATTTTTCGTTCTGGACAGTCGACCTATGACCCTTTTACAGTCGACTGCTATACTTAGAATTATTTTCTTAAAGCTATTGAATTTTCTTTCTGGATAGTCGACTTACGCTTGTCTATAGTCGACTGATACTAATATATCTTTATATCTTTGAATGTTCTTTTAAATGATTTATTCTCTAAATATTTTAATCTATAATTTACTATTCTATAGTTTATCTTCTACTGAACAAATGTTTTTCATGTTGTTTTATCTGAGCAATTTATGTTGGAAGTTTTGTTTGGATATTTGGGTGTGAGTCTCTAGAGGGTGTGTGTGACCCTAGTATACCGGCAGTTGGGACATTTACATTTGGGCCTGTTGAGGCATTTTAGTTGATTAGTTGTTGAGTTAAGTTCGGCAGGGTACACCAACTCTAGGAGATTTGTAAAGTAATTAAATAACCAAAATGATAAGGACATACACTAGTGGTAATATGATGAACGAGAACATGGGTTATGGACCTTAGTATGGCTCGCGGTGTGAGATAATCTCCGAAATTATCCAGGTGTGAGTGAAATAGTCTCCGGAATTACCTGTGGTGTGGGATTGATCTCCAGAATTATCGGGGTCGAGGCGACGCACATGTGGTATTCGTGTGATGAGGTACCATCACTTGCGGTGTGGGGTATTCTCGAAGATTCCCAGGTGTGAGTAAAATAGTCTCCGGAATTATCTGTGGATAGAGATTGACCTCCGGAATTATCCGGACATGGGCTAATACTCACAGTTTATCTTTATCTCGTAGTAGTCATCGTGTTAGGATTAGTTGCATAGCGGGAGATTAAACCCTACAATGTGGAGACGTTAAGGGCTTGCACCGGACCTATGTAGAGTGGGATGCATAGACTCCGACAAGTACACATTAGAGAGTCAGCATATAGAATTGTGTTTTCTTGACTTGGTTTCATGCATGTGGTTTCCTGTTTTCTACACTTGACACTTAGTCTAGTTTCACCTGATGTTTTCATATTTCCTTGCTATGTCATATTTTACATATTCTTGTCTATTACATGTCGTTTATGAGTCTATGCTTTACTTATGTTGTTCGTTGTTTATTTTTATGTCACTCACACCATTATGGCTGACCCCTTTAGTTTTGGGGGTTAGGGTTATCTCTAGCCTCACATTTTATAGGTGATTACTTGTAGCTTGGATTTTGGATGCATGAGTTAAAGTGGTGTAATGGGTTATGTATTGTTATAAAAGAAATTGTTGTAAGGAAAGAAATTTGTAATTAAGGTGTATTGTATTCCGCTGTGCTATGTAAAGATTAATGTAATGAAAGTTAAAAAATTTTATTGGTGTTCGACTGTGTTTAATATCACATTTGAAGTTGATGCTGGAAATTGTGCCACGTATTTCAAAGATATCATATTAGAAATTCGGGGCGCTACAATTTAAACCTTCATAGAATGCTTGTACCTGATCATCCTTAGGCATGTTATGAGTAGGACACTTGAGAAGCTTGTTCTTAAAGTCCTTCCAGGCTTCGAAAAACAAGTCTCCATCCTTTTGTTGGAAGAGTTGAATCTCCCTCTTCAGTTGTTTAGTCTTTTGAGCAGGGAAGAATTCTTTCAAGAATTTTGTTGCCAATTGCTCCCAGGATTGAATCGATCCTGGTTCCAAAGCATTGTACCATAATTTAGCAGTAAACTTCAATGAAAATAGAAACAGAATTAACCTTATTTGCTCAGGAGTAAGGCCTTGGACGCTCTGAGTTCTGCAAAGATCAAAGAAATCTTGTAGGTGAAGATGAGGATCCTTGTCTGCTTTGCCGCTAAAATGGGGAACCATACTAAGTAGTTGCGGTGAAAGGTGCATGTTTCCCGTAACATTAGGTTGAAAAGCGATGCATGACGGTTTCTCAATGCTCCTAGGGGTGAACTTGTCTTGCATTGGAACTCTAGGATGCGCTACTTCATCACCCATCGTTGGTTTTAGAATAGCTTGCGGCCTTTGCTGTTGTTTTAAATTGCGTAGGGTACGCTCAAGCTTTTGATCAATAGGAAGTGGTTTGAGATGGAGTGAACGTCTCTCGTGCATACACCAAAATAATGTAGCCTTTTGCAGGGACAGTACCTAAAAAAAATATAATCGTCAGTAAATAAGTTAACACCTTTTAAAATTGATTAGCAAGTTAAAATACTAAAACAATCCCCGGCAATGGCGCCAAAAACTTGTTGTAATTTATTCAGACCTGTTAAATTAATAATTAATCTGAACACAAATTTAAACCTCGCAAGTGTACGAATCATTGACAGAAAGCGTAGTGATAGCAAGGATCGATCCCACAGAGATTGTAAGCAAACAACTCACCAGGAAAATTTAAAGATGTTTTATTTATATATATTTTGTTTTTTTTAAGAGAATAGAATGAGGACGATGTTGAGAATTTAAGTTGACATTAATTTCTAATTAATAAGAAAGTAATCAGGTTGAATGTTTAGTACAGAATAATGATCAAAGGAGTTAGGGCCTTGATTTCCACCACTAGTCATGTTTTTTTTAAAAATTTTTTAAATTAAATTTTTTTTTAAACCAATACTTTGTACACAGCTACAAATCATTTTGGATTGCTCATTTTTGTCAATTTAAAGGCATGGTATCTACTCTTTAAATTATTGATTTCCCTAAGCGATGAATTAGGCATGGGTGTTTACTCTAATTCTTTTCTTTCTTAAAGTATTTAGCATGGTATCTACTAAGTTGCACCTTAAGAAAGCATAAAACAATGGATATCGACAAACACATAAAAACCTAAATTAGTTCTTGTGTTACTTGACATGAGCACAAGACTCAGTCATCTAAACCTACCCATGTAACAAACTCAACATTCATGATGTATATGGCGATCAACCCTAACACAACAAATATCAAGAGTAAAACTTTAAAGCAGGGTTTAATTAAAGAGCATCACAAAAGAAAATAGCAGGGGCATTAATAAGGTTTTAAGTGCACATGACTAGGGCTTCCATCAAGCCCTAACAAAAACTTAGTTACACATGATCATAGCCTTATTCACAAAGAGATTGGAAGACATGGAAAGAAAAATAGAGGAAGACATGAAAAGAAAAATAACACCATAGGTAACGATGTCGTGGCTCGAACCCTTGCCAAGTGCAAATGCTCTCTCCCCTCTTCTTCTGCTGACTCCTCTACAGAACTCCCATGTAGTTTATCTTGATGGAACTGAGATGATTCCCAGGACTACGGATTGGTGTGCGTATCGACCATAAAAGATTAACGGATTAAATACGTGATCTAACCCTATATAGCGGAATCTAGGGTTCACGAGTTATACCTGCGATGAGAAGAAGACGACAGCGACCCCAAGATCTTCTGCACGTATTCCTTCCTCGGGTTGGACGTCGTGTGGGCGACGATCTCCCAACCTTTCTTCTCCTTGGCTGACCTCTCTTTCTCTCCTTACGTGAATCACGAATTTAGAGAAAAAATCTTATACTTCAGATGATCAATGATGGCCAGAGAAATAAAGGATATATATAAGGCTACGGCAGGGACCATGAGGAGAAATTAGGGTTAGGTCTCCTAACGAATCTGGGTATCCCGTGTTCAGCCCGAACACACAACCCAGGCCCATTAACAACAGCTCGGTCCACTAAGGAGCTATTGTTGCACTACCTTCCTAATCCCAAATTATATTTATGGGCTCCTTTTATTATATGCTCGTTGAGCTCCCCATGTTAAGATATCGAATGTCCGTCGATCAAATTAAATTACTGACAACTATATTGATCAACATCTTTTATCCTTAAGTAGTACCACTCAACTTTATTTGTCATGTCGGATGTAATCCACCTGCAGGGTTTACATGACAATCCTTATGAGCTCCTTAAGGGGACATCATCAACCCGACGTATCGGGACATGGGTTCCTTTTACAATCAACAGCCCATCATACATACAATGCTATTATCCAATTCATAAAGGTTGTTGATCCATAATGAATCTCACTCTTTTATGAGTCAAAGTAATGCACACTGCATATACATATCTGTTATTATATCTGGATTAAGAGCATAAGCATCCATAATAACAGAGGTGTTTGTTCTCTTTTATAGTCAGTACAAAGAGAACAACCTCAAGTGGTCCTTTTCAATACACACAAAGTGTATTAGTGTAAACCTATAGTCAAGATAGACTAATACCAGATTACACTACAACCTTTCCAATGGATTATCCAAGTCCGTCTAGGTTGTGAACTATTTATATATTCCATAGGGAACTGATAATATGATCTTCTGTGTGTCACCTCACACCATATTATCAACCTTATAGAATATCAGATACTTGCATTAATATTATAATAAACACAATATGCAAACATATGCCCATATGATTCTCACTCAAAAAAAAATAAGGAAATAAAGTTAATACAAAAGTGATGCTTTCAGTATATAACCCTAACAATCTCCCACTTATACTCAAAGCATTGCTTTTCAGTATACTGTTACAAATCTCCCACTTATACTTAAAGCCATGCTGCTATGCATCTGACTCCCATTCCCTCAACATGACTATCAAAAGCCTTAGCTGGTAAGCTCTTAGTGAAGGGATCAGCTAGGTTGTCTGCTGAAGCTATCTTGATCACAGCAACTTTTCCTTTCTTTACGAAATCTCGTATCAGGTGGTACTTACGCTCAATGTGTTTACTTGCCTTATGGGCTCGTGGTTCCTTCGAATTTGCGACTGCACCACTATTATCACAATAAAGTGTAATAGCCTTAGGCAAATTAGGTACCACATCCAAGTCCAATAGGAAGTTTCTGAGCCAAACCGCTTCTTTGGCTGCCTCAGAGGCTACCATATACTCGGCTTCCATGGTAGAATCAGCAATACATTTTTGCTTGATACTCCTCCATATAGTGGCTCCACCTCCCAAAGTAAATACATAACCTGAGGTTGATTTCCTGGAATCCCTATCTGACTGAAAATCTGAGTCTGTATACCCCAAGGCAACTAAACTATCTGCCTGGTAAACTAGCATGTAATCTTTAGTCCTTTTCAGGTACTTCAAAATATGCTTTACGGCAGTCCAGTGCTCTTGTCCCGGGTTAGACTGATATCTGCTAACCATGCCAACGGCAAAGCAGATATCTGGTCTCGTACATAGCATTGCATACATTAAGCTTCCTACTGCTGAAGCATAAGGAACTGCTTTCATGTTCTCTATCTCTTTAGGTGTCCTCGGACACTGCTCCTTTGATAGGGCAATTCCATGCCTAAAAGGTAAAAAACCTTTCTTAGAATTTTGCATGCTAAAACGAGTTAGTATAGTATCGATATAGGAAGCTTGAGACAAGCCCAACATCCTTTTCTTGCGATCTCGTAGAACTTTGATCCCAAGGATGTGACCTACTTCTCCCAAGTCCTTCATATCAAACTGTTTGGATAACCATACCCTTACGTTAGATAATACCTTCACATTGTTTCCAATGAGCAAGATGTCATCCACGTAAAGTACTAGGAATACCACTACGTTTCCGTCACAATTTTTGTATACACACGATTCATCTTGACATTGATCAAATCCATAGGATTTTATCACCTGATCAAAACATATGTTCCAAGATCTGGAAGCTTGCTTAAGTCCATAAATGGACTTCTTGAGCTTACAAATAAGATGCTCTTGGCCCTTTTCAATGAACCCGTCTGGTTACTTCATATAGATGTCTTCCTCAAGACTTCCATTAAGGAAAGCTGTCTTGACATCCATTTGCCAAATCTCATAATCAAGATGAGCTGCAATAGATAAAAGAATCCGGATTGACTTAAGCATGGCTACTGGCGAAAAGGTTTCCTCATAATCGATACCCTCTCTTTGAGTAAAACCTTTTGCAACAAGCCGAGCTTTAAAGGTTTCAACCTTACCGTCTGATCCTCTTTTTCTCTTATAGACCCACTTGCATCCAATGGCTTTTACACCAATAGGTGGTTCTACAAGCTCCCAGACTTGATTAGAATCCATAGATTCTATTTCAGATATCATTGCTTTTTGCCAAGACTCTGCATCTTTATCTTGGAGTGCTTCCTTGTAGGTACAGGGATCATAATCTTGTTCCTCAGGGACAAAGTCTGACGACTCTCCCAAGAACATATATCTATCAGGTTGTATCACAGCCCTCCCACTACGACGAGGCACTATCGGTTGTGGTGCAACATTTGTGACACGTTGTGCAGTTACTGGTGGTGCATCCTGTTGTACTGTTGGTACTGAAGTATTTGGCGTCTCACCTCTCAGTTCTTCTAGAACAGCTCTACTTATGGGTTTATGGTTCATCACATAGTCTTCCTCTAAGAATCGAGCATTGGTGCTAACAATGACCTTCTGATCCTTAGGACTATAAAATAAACCACCTTTCGTTCCTCTTGGATAGCCTACAAACAAGCGTACTTCTGTACGAGATTCCAACTTATCGGCTTTCCCATTCAGCACGTGTGCTGGACTACCCCAAATCCGAACATGTTTCAGACTAGGCTTACGCCCAGTCCACAGTTCTGTGGGAGTGATTGGTACTGACTTAGAAGGAACCAAGTTCAAAATATAAGCTGCAGTTTCTAAGGCATATCCCCAAAACGAATCTGGTAAATCTGAATAACTCATCATTGATCTAACCATCTCCATAAGAGTCCTATTCCTTCTTTCTGCTACACCATTCTGTTGGGGTGTTCCAGGTGCTGATAATTGGGATGTAATCCCAGCCTCTGACAAATAGTGCCTAAACTCCCCAAAGAGATACTTGCCACCACGATCTGAACGTAATGACTTGATACATTTTCCATGACGTTTCTCCGTTTCTGCCTTGTACTCTTTGAATTTCTCAAAGCACTTAGACTTACGGCGCATCAAATAAATATATCCATACCTTGAATAATCGTCAGTAAATGTGACAAAATATTCAAAGCCACCTCTAGCCTGGACAGTCATGGGCCCACACAAATCAGAATGAACCAATTCCAACACATCTTTGGCCCTATACCCCTTTGCCTTGAAAGGCCTTTTGGTCATTTTACCTACCAAGCAGGATTCACAGACTGGTAGTGCCTCCACTTCCAATGAACTCAAAGGTCCATCTTTAACCAGTCTTTGAATCCTTCTTAGGTTAACATGCCCCAATCGCAAGTGCCAAAGATATGTTTGGTTCATACAAGAAGGTTCTTTTCTCTTACTTATGTTAGAAGACATATTATTCATTTCCATAAGTTGCATCGTGGGCGAAATAGGATTAATGACATATAGATTATCAACCAATGCACCAGAACAGATAAAATGCTTATTTTTTCTAATAACAATATTGTCATTAAAATAAACTGTATATCCATCCTTAACTAGCATGGAAACAGAAATTAAATTCCTTCTAAGTGAAGGTGCATAAAGACAATCTCTCAATGTCAAAGACTTATTTCTACCAAAAGATAAAATAACATCTCCTATTGCAACGGCCGCTACTCTTGTAGCGTCACCCATAAACAAGCATATCTCTCCATCACTGAGCCGTCTGGTTTCCTGGAACCCCTGCAATGTATTGCAGACATGATTAGTGGCTCCGGTATCTACACACCAGGTGCCGGTAGATAACACCGCTAAACATGTTTCAACAACTAGTAAATGAGATATACCTTCTTTGTTCTTTTGTTTGAGAAGTGGACAATCAGTCTTCCAATGTCCTGACCCTTTGCACTTGAAACACTTGCCTTTTGGCTTTTTCACAGCGCCTTGAGGTCCCATGCCCTTCTTGCTGAGTTTACTTGTTTCTGAACTTTCTTCTTCTTACCACCTTTCGGCTTAGAAGTAGAGTCCTTTTCAGTCACATAAACATGGGCATTTTGCTTGAAGAGAGCTTCAGCATCCTGTAGTTCTTTTGCAAGTTCTGCCAAAGTATACAACCTTTTGTTCATGTTGTAATTAAGGCAAAACGAGTCAAAACTTTTAGGCAGAGTCCCGAGAATGATATCGACCTGGGTTTCCCCATCGATTTCAACACCAAGGATCTCCATCTCATTTAGATGACCCATCATCTTGAGAACATGATCCCTTACTGGTGTCCCCTCAGCTATAGATGCATTCATCAAACTCTTCATAGAAAATTGCCTAGCTGCTCTACTCTGATGTCCGAAGAGTTCCTTAAGGTTGTACATCATATCATAAGCTGTGGGCATGGCCTGATGCTGATGCTGGAGTACATTTGACATAGATGCCAAAATGTAACACCGCGCCATCTCATCTGCCTTATTCCACTTCTTATAAGCCTCTTTGACCTCTTCATCAGAGTTAGCATCAGGCTTAGGTGGGCATACTTCATTGAGTTTGGCTGCCCGATTTCTTCATCGAAAACCATCTGTCGATCTCCGGACTGCCTAAAAACAGCATCTCCTCCGGCGTCAGAAACAGCCACCACCGCCATCACGATCGATCGAAAAAAAAATAAAAATAAAATAAAATTAAAATTACATCAATCCTATGCCTCCCGAAGGAGTTCACACATAATCTAGATTGAAAAATTAAAATTATAAGCACGATCAACCCTCATGACATTAATTACATCCACAAAACAACAACAACACAATAATTACATCCACAGAACAACAACAACACAAACAAAACATGCATAGGACCATAATAGTTGGATCTAAGATGCCTGCAAAACCGAGTTAGAACAGATCTACATCTACCGACTATCATACAACACAAGTTTTATTGGACAACATGGATGTAACAATCAATACGCAGATCCAATACCGGCTCTGATACCAATTGATGGAACTGAGATGATTCCCAGGACTACGGATTGGTGTGCGTATCGATCATAAAAGATTAACGGATTAAATACGTGATCTAACCCTATATAGCGGAATCTAGGGTTCACGAGTTATACCTGCGATGAGAAGAAGACGACAGCGACCCCAAGATCTTCTGCACGTATTCCTTCCTCGGGTTGGACGTCGTGTGGGCGACGATCTCCCAACCTTTCTTCTCCTTGGCTGACCTCTCTTTCTCTCCTTACGTGAATCACGAATTTAGAGAAAAAATCTTATATTTCAGATGATCAATGACGGCCAGAGAAATAAAGGATATATATAAGGCTACGGCAGGGACCATGAGGAGAAATTAGGGTTAGGTCTCCTAACGAATCTGGGTATCCCGTGTTCAGCCCGAACACACAACCCAGGCCCATTAACAACAGCTCGGTCCACTAAGGAGCTATTGTTGCACTACCTTCCTAATCCCAAATTATATTTATGGGCTCCTTTTATTATATGCTTGTTGAGCTCCCCATGTTAAGATATCGAATGTCCGTCGATCAAATTAAATTACTGACAACTATATTGATCAACATCTTTTATCCTTAAGTAGTACCACTCAACTTTATTTGTCATATCGGATGTAATCCACCTGCAGGGTTTACATGACAATCCTTATGAGCTCCTTAAGGGGACATCATCAACCCGACGTATCAGGACATGGATTCCTTTTACAATCAACAGCCCATCATACATACAATGCTATTACCCAATTCATAAAGGTTGTTGATCCATAATGAATCTCACTCTTTTATGAGTCAAAGTAATGCACACTGCATATACATGTCTGTTATTATATCTGGATTAAGAGCATAAGCATCCATAATAACAGAGGTATTTGTTCTCTTTTATAGTCAGTACAAAGAGAACAACCTCAAGTGGTCCTGTTCAATACACACAAAGTGTACTAGTGTAAACCTATAGTCAAGATAGACTAATACCAGATTACACTACAACCTTTCCAATAGATTATCCAAGTCCGTCTAGGTTGTGAACTATTTATATATTCCATAGGGAACTGATAATATGATCTTCTGTGTGTCACCTCACACCATATTATCAACCTTATAGAATATCAGATACTTGCATTAATATTATAATAAACACAATATGCAAACATATGCCCATATGATTCTCACTCAAAAAAAAAATAAGGAAATAAAGTTAATACAAAAGTGATGCTTTCAGTATATAACCCTAACATATCTCTCCCTCTCCTTATTATATCCGCAGGTCAATTCTTTTTTTTTTTTGACAAACTATCAAAGGTTCGAATAGGAAAATGTTTATCTGTCTTTGTATATGCTGTACATTAGACTGATGACTACATATATATAATACATTTGGTCCTAACATTCTGAACTAATCCTGATTTCGCTCTGATCTTTTTCATCTTCTCAATCATATCTCAATCGCTTAACCATATTCTGATACATCTCAACTAGATATATCAGAATCTTGTATTTGCAACCTCTCACAGGTTGTTATCTGCCTCTATATGACAAAGTGACAAGATTAGTTCATGAGTAAGCCTTAAATGCATCATTTGGTAGCTTCTGGATTGTCTTCCTATAAAAGGAGAAAAAAAGTATAAATTACCAGAGATAGAGAAATTAAGCATTAATTGCATTCAGATTTATCGTCCAAAATATGAACATTAAGAGACTTATCATATTGCGGTGAAAAGGAATGTCGAAAAAGACTTCATTAATCAATACTGGGATGAAAATGTTATGCTTTGTTTATTATAGGTTCATCAATCAACACTTGATTTGTAACTGAGTGGCCCGTCGGTGACTGCCACATCACTCCCAACACTACCTACCAAGAAAGAACAAAAGCTTATATGAGGGATGTGGGCACAGAGAAAGGGTCTGACTCACTACTCTCGAGCTCCACCGACCGTCGTTACCTTTAATTCATCCACAAGATAGCCCAAAGAGGAAGAGTGATCAAAGATCCACATCTCCAAGGAAAGGCAAGAGAGAGCCCCAGCTAAGCCGCTCCGTAGGCGTGATCACCGAATTGTACACCACCAACATGATTGGAGCGGCAATTGTCATCACAACTCTCCCTCACCTTATCCTAGGGAACGAGTGTAACGCCCCGGATTCCAAACACAGGTAAGTAGCAAATACACGATCTTTTACTTCAACTTCGTACAAATTTACAAGGAATTTAGAACTTTTAATTTACAACATGTTTTTTACAACAACATAGCGGAATTAAAAGAATACACTACAATCTACAATAATGAAAATTCTTCAATCTTACAACAACTCATCATAGAGACTTCAAGCCTCTCTGGGCATTGTGCTAATGCTTTTTCCATCCCAAGTCCAATAATGCAATTGAGAAACTGTGGGCACGTCAGTTGTATACAACTGATGCAATGCTATAACACAATGATTCTTTAATTTAGAAAACACAAACTTGAATGCAAACAGAAAAAATGACTATCCTAGTCGTGTCAGTGTATGATATGACTTAATGCTTAATGCAAACATTTACACTACAATGCCACTAATGCATACTTGTTCGGATTCTATACATCCCATACTACATAGATCCAAGGGCAAGCCCTTATCGTACTCCACACTTATAGGGTTCAATCCCTCATTATGAAATCCTACTAAGGTAACAAAACAAGATTCAGACATCCTACAAGTATGGATTCCAGCCCCGGAGTACACTGCCCGACTATACAGAATCCACCTCATGCAGACATCCCGCAAGTATCGCTTTAGCCCTGGAATATTATAGATCCGTTTTCCATCCGCCCGACTATTCATGATCCCGGAGTACACCGCCGGATCGTTCATAATCCCGGATTTAGTTGAGGCTCGTCTCGTTCCGCATAGCAATCACAGACCCGGAGTACACTGCCCAACTGGATGCAGGGCAATTACAGTCCCGAAGTACAACGCCCGACTGAATCTACAGTCTTGGAGTACACCGTCTGACTATATAAAAACGCCCCACTTACGTTTGCCCAGGTTTCATCACATCTTCTTCTAGTGCCTACCCTTAAGTTTGAAACATGAATAATAATACCACCTAGAGCTAGCTTACCCTCCTACCGGTCTTAAACAATATACTGAGAAAGATAGCCCATCTTGGCCACTTCTCAAATTTGAATAATCACTTTCATCACTTTGCCGGTACCTGGGCCTCACTTAGCCTCTAGAATCACCATAATTCATATTTACAATATCATGGGTAATTCATACCCTCATTATTCACATTTTGAAATTTCATTCATTCCATATCCAATTATTCCCTTGTTCACACAACCCAGTTGTTTGTATAACTACTTTCATACTCTTATCCACCATTTCAAATCAACGTTCTTTATGTAAAAATAGATGGTTTATTCAGCTCTTTCTAATAGAATTTTCAATGAAGTTGTAATTACATTCAATAGATTCTTTTGCTAAACAATATAAATTCAACTTCCAATTTATTCTTTATCAAGCTCAATTTAACGCTAGATCGATTTTTATCCAAAAGATAAAACTTTTAAAATGCCTTTAGTCAAAATAATCAAAAACTTGCTTCTTAATCAAATGTAATTGAGTTACAAACTCAATTTTTTATATTCAACTCAATCCCAAATTATCTCTTTAATTCATATTTTAAAACTCATAATGAAATTCTAGTTCAAATAAGATATTTCTTATTCAAGTCAATACCTATTCATTTTATCTCCAAAATATACCTTATAATAGTGTTGAATTATTTCCCAAGGTTCTAATAATATTTTAAAGTATTTCTACAATATTCCCCAATTTTTAAAACATGGAAAAAGTCATTAAATTAAAATAAAATAAAAATGTGCATAGCCGGGTTCGAACCCCAGACCGCACATCACCCAAGACCGTAACCCAAATGCACCCAGTAACCAACTTGCTAACTCACAGTTGGTGAAGGAAAACCTACTCCAATTGTTCCTACCTTCACACTACGGTTACTCTAAAAAAAATCAACTATAAAAAGAAAAGAGCCTCTCAAGACCCGAACCCGAACACCTCCCAGAGGCGCCAAACACCCCCATGCTTACGCGCTGACCAAGAAGCCAATCGTCGATTCTGACTATAAGTGATTAAATTATTTTTATACCCATTCTCCATTTCTCGATTATTTTTCATCTAATCATATAACTTCAAATTTTCTGCTTCTTTCATTATTTTCAGTATCATTACTATACACCTCAACTCTAAAATTTCTAGAACGAGTATTTTCTCTAATTTACTATGTTCAAATTGATTTAAATAGTGCAATCTTCCACTTTTTGCATTCTTGTTCCTTATTGATTCAGTTTAGACAACAATTTTTTATAAAATTATAAAATTAGTATGAATTGCCTTACCAATTATTATAGAGTTAAGAAAATACTCATACCCCCAATCTACATGCAATCTACATGCCATAAATTACTAAATTTTGCATATTGCTATTCATTTTCAATTTCACACATACAACTTAATCATGGTGTAGCAAAATCTAATATGAATCAACATTTATGCATTAACACACATGAGCAAACATGCATGATATTAACATACAAGAAATCTTATGCACATTTATTTTAGAAACATGACAAATCAATTTCTACGTTGTGTTTTCATCTATTCATCTAGTCTAGCATGCATTCATACTCAAATTAATTTATCAATCACACTCTAGCCTACACATAGCAATCATCTAACAATTTCATTCATCAAAATAACTAAACAAGAAATTAAAGAGACACCCACCTCAAATGTAGAATTCCTAGTAGTAGAACCCCTCAAGAAATTGCTCCAAAGCTTCCCCAAAATGATGGCCGACCTTCCTCCTAACTCCAACCCGCAAGCACCCTCTTTCTTTCTCTTTTGTTTTTGTTTTGATTCTAGTGTTTTTCATGAAAAAATGGGTGATCTATTTATAGAAAGAATAAGTGATCAAAATGACTCCCCACTTCCCAAAATAACTCCCCATTTTCTCCACACACTTACCCCACT